>JAIUCV010000068.1:27500-1235000 GCA_026724425.1 Erythrophleum ivorense | reverse complement strand
CTGATTTTTGCAACCTTAAAAAAGTGGTGAAAAGTCCATATATTCTTCAAGGTTCCTTTAATTTACAAGTCAGCCATTTTCGAAAAAGTAAAAAGAAAATAACAAATCATTTATATTACACTTTATTTACAGATATGTGATAACAGGAATTTAGCCTTCAATGTGCAAGCGCAAACAAGAATAAATGCAAATGCAAGGAATTCTATCAATTACTCAAATCCTAGCTACTCATGTCATTGCGGTATTTGAGATGTCAATCCAAATGGGAATGTGAATGCTCTCTAGAACTATGCAGAAGCAATGCAAGTCAAGACTATTGGGGGTTTAGATGGTTATGGAACCGAACTAACAACCTAAATGAAATGAAATGCAAAACAGAAAGTAAATGGTGCAATGAACAAGTGAAAGCAATAACAAAGTTAGGCTTGATCGAGTTGAGCTAAAACAAAACAAAGGTAGCTCGATCGAGTTGCAACAAGACAAAGCAAAGATGAAATTAAACGAGCTCGATCGAGGGGCCCGAAGTTTGCACAAAAATGACTCGATCGAGTTAAGGTAAAAACAGAGTGAAAACAAGAGTAAAAACGCGAATAAGATTCAAAAGGACAACATAGACTCAGGGACAGGGTTTAACAATCAGAGAGAGAGTATAACTAATCAACGGTGCTTTCTAATCAACATGTATACATGCTTATCCCTAGGCCATGGATTCTCTTGGTCGGTTAACCCACTGTCATGGCGTTACAAAACTGCCAGTCCGGTTCAGTCTCATTAGCTAACTATCGTTAGTGCACGAGACATGAACCAGAGAGCATTAAAACCCGATTCATGCAAAGCCCTAGAAGCTCCTTGTGCAACCACTTTTGTGGGACAAGAGAATGCTAATCCTCTGTTGGGCATAATCCGACACTCAACCAAGCGGGATAGGCCGGTGAGTGTCTAGGATGGAATCCACCATGGTCAGTGGCTGGATCGCATAGAGCATGACCCAACAGAGAGGGATAATCGATTAAGACCTTAAGCAACATAGATTAGGCATAATGATTCTCTAATCTAACCCATCTTTAAGCCTAAAAGGTGATTTACTCACTAATAATTTCCAGATTCGAAATCATATCAGAATAAACAAAAACAGACATAATATGAAGGATCATAAAGAGATTAACAACTATTATTAAAGAAGCAAGTGCAAATTATCAATACAAATGCATAAATCTACAAAACAAAAAGCATAAAACTTCAGGAAATAAAACAGAGTTTTTGTGGCTGAAAAGCAAAAAAGAAAGAAGAGATCTCGTGGATTAGATTAGGAGGCCTTTTATAGGCAAGCCACTAGGGCTTCAGTCAAAGCAGCAACCGCCTTAGTCTACTCGATCGAGTCGCTTGATCGAGGCGCCTTTTTGCCTAGCTCGGTCGAGTAGTCTTTTTGCCTAGCTCGGTCGAGTTGCTTGGTCGAGTAGTCTTTTTGCCTAGCTCGATCGAGCTGCTTTGTGAAGGCAGACTCCCTTTTCTTCCAATGCATTGACTTTGCTCCAAAGTGCTCCAAAGCACCTGATAAGGACACCAAACATGCAAATGCATGCAATGCACTTCCTGGAACAACTAAGTATGCAAACTAATAAGAAAGTGCAAAGAAATGCTACCAAAGATGGATGAAAGTATGCAAAAGGAGTCTAAACATGATGCTAAAAGAGTATGAAATATGAATGCTTCAACACCCCCAAACTTATCCTTTGCTTGCCCTCAAGCAAACAAACAGAACAAGAAGGAGATGAAGGTTGAAAATAGTTGATATAGCCAAAACATACCAGCAAAAACGGTTTGATCAATGTCCAGGTTCAAGATTCTAGAGTGCATCAAGATGAGAGTTACTTCTAAAATTCTTAGCCATGCTTAATAAGATCAATCAAACTTCACAATCAATCAAACCATTCATTCATATCAGCACATCCCTTTAACATTCATTAAACAGAACAGTGAACCATGCTTATGCAAATCTAAACAACACATTTGGCCAAGGGTGATGGTTAAGAGAAAAAGATGGTCCCTTTCAAATGCAAATAACGGTTTATAAACAGGGATCTCTCAAAGAAAATGAACAACCTTCAGCAAAAGGCTAAGAGTTATAACCAAGGATGATACAAGAGCATAAATCCCATCTACCGAGACCACACTCGATCGAGTCTAAACTCAGAACCCAGAAACAAAGAACCAACTCCTTTAGGCTTTGCCTTTAGACACAGAGGAGCACTTGATCACTTTGCCTTTCTTTTTCTTTGTACTTAGCCAAGGGAGAGGTTTTTCTTAGCATACTTTAGCGGTTTGGGACTCTTATACTTAGGGAACTTATCTTTTCTTTTCAAACACTTGAGGCTTATGCCTTCTTTTCTTAAACACTATGAACCCTTTTCTTTTTCTTTAAACACTTCTCAAACCTTTACTAGACTTTCTTGAGACACAAACCAACTCCCTGGTCTTAACCACAACTATTTTTCTTTTGCTTTTCCCAGTTCCCAGAATAATAAACAGACTCGCCCAAGACCAGATGAACACCCCCAAACTTAGCCTAAGCTGATCCTAAGGATGGACCAAAATCTACACAGAAACCCTGCTCTTGTCGGTTGTCAACACCATTTGCCAAGCAAATTCGAAATAAGGCCTCACAAACACACACAAGAACATCAAAGGGTTTGAAGGAAAGGCTAAGGTAAGGGTGGGGTCAGCTACTTGGACAAGCAAGAGTGGATAGAATGGGAAAAGAATGTCCAAGTATGTATGAATATCCATGAGTTGCTTATCAATGCATGAAATGGTATTTAAAAGTCAAGATTATGGTTCAAATATATAAGGAAATGCATCAATTCACAGCAATGGTTTAAATGAGATGTGCATGTCATGATATGATCAAGTTAAACATGGTTCTATCTTAACTCTTCATTCTCACCCTAATGCACAAAAGATTCAAGAACCAGAGCACATATCAAAGCGCATGAGATGGCATATTTACAAAGTCATATCAACTATGCAATGTGAATGCATACCTATATGATGCTTATTAGACTCAATCTTAAAAATGTGAATGCAACTACATGAATATTTTTGAGATTTTTCGAAAAACTTTCAATTTTTAGGGGTTTTCTATGCCTTAGATGCATGCAGACTCAAGAGATGAAAATTTTAAATAAGAAAACAAAACACAATATCAAATGGCTCTCAGACCCTCCCCCAAACTTAAATTACACTGTCCCTTATGTAACAGAAGTCTAAGAGAAAAAATGAGAGCAAAATAAGGAAAATAAAACGGAATGCAAGCGGTATGTACAATGGATCGAGTGTTTGGTACCTCAATGATAGCCAAAAAGATCAGCCAGGATATCATCCCTCTCTGATGGGGGAGTCTACCGTCTGGAGCACTGTATTGGACCATTGCGGCTCGACCGTACTCTTTGCTGAAGTCAACGTGGTGAGACGATCCTTCTCCGTTGCCTCGATCGAGTCCAGTCTCGAAGTCATCTGGTGCTTGCTCGAGTTGCTCGGTGAAGTCAGAATGAGCTCGATCGAGTCCACCGGTGAAGTCACTGTGGCGCGAGCTAGAACTTCTCCGTTTCTTCTGTCTTTGCCGCTCCGCTTCTCTTGGTTCAAAGGAGGAGGATCGTGTTGGTTCTTGAGTGGAGGGACGCCTGGCTGTGTGGATAAGTGAGCGGTTTCTCTGAAAGGGGGGAGGAGGGGGTTTCCTTGCTGTGGAATGCTTAACCTTCCTCTCAAGGTTCTTGATCGTTTTTGCCATGCTCCCCACTGTCTTCTTCAACTAATCCACTGTCTTCACATGCCACTTGTTCAGCTTCTGGAGGTGGCCTATGCGCTTATGAGCTGCTACCACAGCTGGGCTACTTCCTTGATAAGGATACTCCTCAAAGTAGTATCTTTCTGGTTCATCCATTTGCTCATCCTCTTGGATATCCTCTTCCATAGGTTCTGGTGGTGCTTGCCTTTGTCCCTGATGATAGAGGGCGTTTTGTGGAGGGTGGAGGTCTACATTCCTCCCGTTCCTAAACTTGGTGTGCGCTTGGTTGGGTAAGAGTATCTTGGCTACTCCTCCATCTGG
Organism: Erythrophleum ivorense; assembly: GCA_026724425.1. NCBI lineage: Eukaryota > Viridiplantae > Streptophyta > Magnoliopsida > Fabales > Fabaceae > Erythrophleum > Erythrophleum ivorense. The sequence goes on along the minus strand of JAIUCV010000068.1, from coordinate 1,230,895 downwards.
ATGATCAAACTTGTAGACAGACTTCCCCCTCTACCTCCTTATGCTCCAAAATCTTAGCTCTTTTGAGGTAGGTGATGTCTAGCCACCCATGTGGCACATAATCCGAATCATCCAGGGGCACATCACAAGCTACCAGAATAGGCGTGATGATCCCCACCTACAAACAGGGAGGTCGTCGACGATCTGTTGCGGTAAGTGTAGACTGTATCCTGGTAAGACATCAGCTGATCCAAGAAAGGGACTAAAAGTCCTGTGTCTGAAGTATCTCCCTTCATTGTCACTCCACCTCTTAACCGCTGGACTATTGGCTTGAGACCCTTGTCCAAAAGTTGAAGCTCTCCTTCAGTAACATGCCCAGTCACGGCTCTGGCAAAGAATGTGCTGGCTAGCGCTTTGTGGACATAACGCAAAACAGGGCTCCTGATCTAGGCACTCTTGGATCTGGATGGGGAGTAGGTTCCCTTGGCAATTTTCTTCCACAAAGCCTTCAACTCACTCTACTCATACTCCACCGCCGTATCCACTCCGCTCTTAAACCCATAGAGAGTATCAATCTCCCGGTAACTTAGAGAGAGCTCTTTCCTTCTAACCCAGAAAGTGATCCACCCCAAACCATTGTTGAACTCCTCCACCTCATCGTCATCATAGTGGTGCAGCTACAAAGTTGCTAGGAATTGGCATGTCTCCTCCTTGTACCCCTCTGCATACATGTGCATGAATTGTCCAAGGCCTATGTTCTTGAAGACAAGCTCCACATCTTCACGGATTCCCAAGATGTCCATAGCTTCTGATTGCGGGAATCTTGTTCCCATGAAGACGTGATCCTTGAAAAGACTGTAAACGATCTCGGACTTAGACCGCCCTCCCTCCTCTGGCTCCTTTTTAGCATACTCCTCTCCACCATCGTTACGTGCCTCCTCTTGAGGCTCTTCTCCTTCATCCATTGGATCCTCAAATGGCTCCACTGGCCTCTTGCCTCTTGATTTTGCGGTCCTCCTTCTCTACTCCCCATCAGCCTCAAATTTTTCTTCCTCTATGTCCATTGGCTCACGCTCAACCGGTTCAGCCATCCGCTCTGCGCTTATTGGCTGGCGCTGGCTCTTGTTCCTCCTTAATACGTTTTCCCTGAAAAGATGTACCCAAACTGCACTAGTTCTGAGATAAGCAGACTCTATCATGTGCAGCCTCTCACTCGATCGAGTTAAGGCGCGGCTGAGTCAACTCGGTCAAGCACTCGGTCGAGTCAGCTCAGTCGAGTCAACTCAGGTGAGTCAACTCGAGCGAGTCAAATCAAAACCGTGTACTCGAGCGAGTCAACTCGGCACAGAGAGGATCGAGTCTTAAACTGATGAACAGCAAGGACTCTTCCTAATTAACCTTTTTCATAAGAACCAAGCACTCTAAATTTACCAAAATTTCCAGGTTTGAACAGTTTAAAACCGCAAAAGAGCTATCATAGTTAGGCGAAACAGGGGATATGCAATGGAGTTCTTTAGCAATGAAAATAGCAATTCACATAGTTTAGAGCAAACAACCAACAACCCAAGACATGCAAGAGGACATATCAAGCGGATTCAACAAACTCAAGGGGAGATAAGAGAAATCGAGACTGAACCTTTCTTTTTGATGGATTAAACCTGCAGTAGGCTTGGAAAACATGATTGAAGTGAGTAGAAGCAAGAAAATGCAAGAGATTTTCGAAGAAAAATGGGTGATTTTCTGGGAAATCTTAGAGAGAAGGAAGAGAGAATATGTTTGAGAGAGAGAGAGATTAGGCTCGATTGAGTCAATGAAAGGGAGAGAGATTCGAATGTGCTAAGAAGAGAGAGGGGATAAGGGAAGAGTGGCTGTGATTTAATCTGGGGAAAGAAAAAAAAATCGCATGGAGAAGGGAGGAGACAAAAGTGTGGGGTAATTCTGAACAAAAGAATAGTGCAAAACACTTTTGTTCAGGTTTGGGAGGGCTCACGCGCTTTAGAGGGCTTGTGCGTCTCAAACGCTCCATTTCAAAATTTAAAAACGAGTTTTAGAGGGAACCTGGTCAACTTGGCGTATCGATTCGAGTTGCCTTGATCGAGCCTGACCATAGTCCCTTCATTCCTTTGCTTATTGATCACCTTATGCTCAAACTCCTTTTCCTACCATCATAAACATGAAACACTGCAAATAACATTAGATAAGAAAAATTAAAAAGTATTTACAAGGATATCCATGGGACTTCCTCCCAAGTGAGCTTGTTTTAGGTCGCTAAGCTTGACCGTTCTTCCTCTGGCTAGTGTGGGTTGGAGTTAGGCCCGTCTTCAAGGGTGATAGACAGGACTTTAGAGAGAAGCTCTTGTAGCTTGATCGGATCACCTTGGAGTTCAGGACTGATGATGGCTCTGGCACTTGATAAAGGCTTAGATCTTCCCTTGAACTTAACCTTATACTCAAGCTTTCCTCCCTTGAGTTCCAATGGTAACAAAGTCACCGTAGGCGGAGATGGGGTAGAAGGAAGAGGCTGAGGTTCCTTGGTTCTTTTCTTTTTACCCTTGCGTACAGCTTGTGAACCCATCCTCACCTCCTCCTGTTGAGCCCTTCCTAGTGGCTCAGTAAACAAAGTATAGAGACTCTCTCCATCGAAACATCCTTTCTTAGATTCAACAGGCTGTGTTGGTACTATCCCAGTCTCAATGACTCTTGAACTAATCACATTAAAGTCCAACTCCGCAGTTGTGATGGTTCCGAAATACACAGTAGTAGAGGTCTTGAGTGGATATGAAACTTGGCTGTTCACATTGTGAAGGATCACTAGCCTGTTGGGGAAATCGATGGAGGCTCCTGCTGTAGTGAGGAATGGGGTTCCAAGTATCAAAGGGACCTCCTTCTTATCAACCATATCCAACACAGTGAGGTCTGTTGGTATGGTGCAACTCCCGATCTTCAAAGGGTAATCGATGATAAGACCAAGTGGTGGTTTTGAAGAAGCATCCCCAAACATGATAGATGGACCAGGCTGCTTCATCAAACCCTGTGCATTCAGCCTCTGAACCATTCTATGCGAAATCAAGTTGACACTAGCCCCAGAATCAACAAGTGCATCATTCAGCTGTAAAGTACCAAGGGAGCATGGTAGAGTAAACCTTCCTTGATCCTTGAGTTTGGGAAGTGATGTTGGTGTGATTTGGGGTTCTTGGGAGAGTTGTAGAAGCTCAGCTATTGTCCCTTGATTTGCAAGAACATCTTTAATCAACTTCATTTGGAGATAATCTTCTTGCATGCTTCCCATATTTGGTAACTCAAGACCAATCTCACTCATATTCGTTCTGAACTTTGAGATCACTTTTCTTTGAGCCTTGGTTAGCACTCTGCCTGGAAATGGGAGTGGGGGTTTGTAAACGGGTGGGACAGACTGCTTTGGCTCGGGTGAAGAGTGACTCGATCGAGTCAGTTGATCGAGTCCATCAGGTGATGTACTCGAGCGAGGTAATGGGTGAAGATCAATTGTTGATCCAGAAATCGGCTTGATTGTATCCTGTAGCTTAACTTGAGCGAGTGGGACTTCAGAAATAGTTGTACACTCAACATTCGGACCATGAAGGAGCCGTGTGATCTCTTGTATGGCTCGTTCGTTCTCAGCGGCATGTGCTTCACCATCATTGGAGTAGATGACATGGCAATAGTCTTTGGGATTCTGAATGGCTTTTCCAGAGAGTTGACCAGGTTGGGTAAAAGAAGAAGCGACACCTCTGTTATGAATAATGGTCATTCTGGAGTTCAATGATTCAATTTTACTGTTGATCTCTACAAGCTTCTTGCTTGTTTCCATTACACCAGTTGCCTGGCCTTGCAACAGCTGCTGTATCATTGCCCTCATATCAGGTTCCTGAACCTGTGGTGCTTGATTCTGCAGTGGAACAAACCCAGGTGGGGCTCCTATCTGCTGCTTCTGCTGATAACCGCCCTGATGGCCTTGCACAAACTGACGTTGTGGAACAAAGACTTGCTGCTGAGGCTGACTCTGCTGTTGTTGAGGTGGATACACTTGATCTTGAGGGTTGGCTACATTTGTACTTCTGTAAGAGAGGTTTGGATTGGCCTTATAGTTGTAATAACCCTTTTGGTATCCTCCTTGGGTATTCTGCACATAGCTGACCTCTTCAACCTGCTCATTCTCCCCTTCTTGGACTTGAACAAACTCCTTTTCAGAAACGAAATGAACCTGCTTCAGGTTGGATTGTGCAAGAAGCAGTTTGTCAAGTTTCTCATTTAGAGATTTCACTTCCTTCTTCAGCTTGTCATATGACTCGATCGAACCCCTGTTGGTTCGATCGTACTCCTCATTGTAATTTCCATCCGACCGAGCTATGCTCTCAACCAGATCCCAGCCGTCTTCAACATCCTGGTTCAAGAAGTCACCATTGCTGGCTGTGTCTAGCATCTGTCTGTACTTTGGCAAGACTCCTCTGTACAGGGTGCTAAGAAGGGACTCATTGCTGAACCCATGGTGTGGACACTAGCTGGTGTAACCTTTGAATCGCTCCCAAGCTTCAAAAACTGTTTCGTCGTTCCTCTGATGGAACCCAGAGATCTCACTGCGGAGCTTAGCAGTACGTCCGGTTGAAAAGAACTTGGCAAGAAACGCCTTCTTACAGTCGTCCCATGTGGTGATTGAACCATGGGGTCGGTTCTTCTCCCACTGGTGTGCTTTCTCTCCAAGAGTGAGTGGGAACAAGCACAGCTTGATGGCGTCTTCAGAAACGCCATTCACCTTGGTGAGGTTGCACAGACGATCGAACTCATCCAGATGATCAATCGGATCTTCACAAGGCAAACCGTGGAACATCTTGTTCTGGACAAGGTTGATCATACCAAGCTTGATCTCAAAATTGTTGTTCTGGACAGGTGGTGGTATGATCCCTTGCCTCTGCGTGTGTGTATTTGGAGCATCTCCTGCTCCAATGTGTCTGACTGGCCTTGCTCGAGCCTGACCATTACCCTTAGGGTCAGCCATGGTTCCAGTGAACTGCTCAGTCTCTGCATGTTGCCTCTGCTCTCTCAATAATCTATGAATTCTGTCGATGTTGTCCAAATAATCAATCAAGTTGCCACTGCCTCTTGATCTGGTTTGCATACACCTGAAAATTCAAAGACAAAAACCCAGATAGCAGAGTAAATATATTCAAAAAGTAAACAAAGAACTTAATCTTGCTAGCTACTGGAATTCTATATGCAATCAAAATAAATCCCAAATGGCAACGGCGCCAAATTGATAACAGGTTTGCATACACCTTAATGTTCTAGCGCAAACAAGAATGAATGCAAATGCAAGGAAGTCTATCAATTACTCAAATCGTAGCTACTCATGTCATTGCGGTATTTGAGATGTCAATCCAAATGGGAATGCGAATGCTCTCTATAACTATGCAGAAGCAATGCAAGTCAAGACTATTGGAGGTTTAGATGGTTATGGAACCGAACTAACAACCTAAATGAAATGAAATGCAAAACAGAAAGTAAATGGTGCAATGAACAAGTGAAAGCAATAACAAAGTTAGGCTCGATCGAGTTGCAACAAGACAAAGCGAAGATGAAATTAAACGAGCTTGATCGAGGGGCCCGAAGTTTGCACAAAAATGACTCGATCGAGTTAAGGTAAAAACAGAGTGAAAACAAGAGTAAAAACACGAATAAGATTCAAAAGGAAAACATAGACTCAAGGATAGGGTTTAACAATCAGAGAGAGAGTATAACTAATCAACGATGCTTTCTAATCAACATGCATACATGCTTATCCCTTGGCCATGGATTCTCTTGGTCGGTTAACCCACTGTCATGGCGTTACAAAACCGCCAGTCCGGTTCATTCTCGTTAGCTAACCATCGTTAGTGCACGAGACATGAACCAGAGAGCATTAAAACCCGATCCATGCAAAGCCCTAGAAGCTCCTTGTGCAACCACTTTCGTGGGACAGGAGAATGCTAATCCTCTGTTGGGCATAATCCGACACTCAACCAAGCGGGATAGGCCGGTGAGTGTCTAGGATCGAATCCACCATGGTCAGTGGTTGGATCGCATAGAGCATGACCCAACAGAGAGGGATAATCGATTAAGACCTTAAGCAACAGAGATTATGCATAATGATTCTATAATCTAATCCATCCCTATGCCTAAAAGGTGATTTACTCATTAATCATTTCCAGATTCGAAATCATATCAAAATAAACAAAAACAGACATAATATGAAAGATCAGAAAGAGATTAACAACTATTATTAAAGAAGGAAGTGCAAATTATCAATAGAAATGCATAAATCTACAAAACAAAAAGCATAAAACTTCAGGAAATAAAAGAGAGTTTTTGTGGCTGAAAAGCAAAAAAGGAAGAAGAGATCTCGTGGATTAGGTTAGGAGGCCTTTTATAGGCAAGCCCCTAGGGCTTTAGTCAAAGCAGTAACCGCCTTAGTCCACTCGATCGAGTCGCTTGATCGAGGCGCCTTTTTGCCTAGCTCGGTCGAGTTGCTTGGTCGAGTAGTCTTTTTGCCTAGCTCGGTCGAGCAGCTTGGTGAAGGCAGACTCCCTTTTCTTCCAATGCATTGACTTTCCTCCAAAGTGCTCCAAAGCACCTGATAAGGACACCAAACATGCAAATCCAGTGGTGGATTGCTACAGAGGTAGAGTGGTTTTTGAGCGTGATGGCGGGAGGTTAGTGTTTCAGGGTGTGAGACCGACTTCCGGGAGTATAGTGATCTCGGCGATTCAGGCAGAGCAGTTGATTGAGCGAGGCTGTGAGGCCTATTTGGCGACGATCTCTATGGTGGAGTCCAGTGGTGAGGTTGTTTTCGAGGATATTCGGGTAGTTCAAGAGTTTCCAGAGGTCTTTCAGTCGTTGACGGGGTTGCCACCTTCTCGGTCAGATCCTTTCACGATTGAGTTAGAGCCGGGGACAGCGCCGATATCCAAGATTCCTTACAGGATGGCTCCAGCAGAGTTGGCAGAGCTGAAGAAGCAGCTAGAGGACCTTTTGAGCAAAGGGTTCATTCGACCGAGTGTTTCACCGTGGGGAGCACCAGTTCTGTTTGTGAAGAAGAAGGATGGGAGTTTCCGGCTGTGTATTGATTACCGGGGACTGAACCGAGTTACTGTGAAGAACATGTACCCTCTCCCGAGGATTGACGAGTTGTTGGATCAGCTGAGGGGTGCTACTTGGTTCTCCAAGATAGACTTGGCATTGGGTTATCATCAGATCCCGATAGATGAGGCGGATATCCGCAAGATTGCTTTCAGGACACGTTATGGGTATTTTGAGTTTGTGGTTATGCCTTTCGGTTTGACGAATGCGCCTGCGGCATTCATGAGGTTGATGAACGACGTATTCAGGGAGTATTTGGATGTGTTTGTCATCATCTTCATCGACGACATTTTGGTTTATTCGAGGAGTCCTGAGGAGCATGAGACTCATTTGAGGTTGGTTCTGGAGAAGCTTCGTGAGCAGAAGCTGTATGCTAAGCTGAGCAAGTGCAGTTTCTGGCAGCGAGAGATGGGTTTTCTCGGGCATATTATTTCTGCAGAGGGAGTGTCTGTAGATCCGACAAAGATAGAGGCCATTAGAGATTAGCCTAGACCGAGTAGTGCTACCGAGATCAGGAGTTTTCTTGGGTTAGCAGGTTATTACAGGAGATTCGTCAAGGGTTTTGCGAGTATGGCACAGCCGATGACGAAGTTGACTGGGAAGGATGTTCCTTTTGTTTGGTCGCCTGAGTGTGAGGAGAGCTTTGAGAAGCTCAAGGAGTATTTGACTAGTACACCTGTTTTGGCGTTACCCGAGCCAGGGAGGCCTTATGCAGTGTACACTGATGCTTCAGGGATTGGTCTGGGTTGTGTGCTGATGCAGGAGGGCAGGGTTATTGCTTACGCTTCGAGTCAGTGGCAGGGGAGTGAGCGTAACCGTCCTACCCATGATCTTGAGTTGGAAGCGGCGGTCTTTGCGCTTAAGATCTGGAGGTCGTATTTGTATGGTGGTTCAGTTCAGATCTTCACAGACCACAAGAGTCTTCAGCACATTTTCACTCAGCCGATGCTGAATGCGAGACAGACGCGCTGGGTTGAGTTTTTGGCGGATTATGACTTGGAGATCATCTATCATCCGGGCAAGGCTAACCTAGTGGCAGATGCGTTGAGTCGACGTAGGTGTGATTCGGCCTTAGAGCAGGATGTTGAGGCGTTGGTGAGCGAGATTAGCACTTTGCGCCTTTGTGCTATTTCGCAGGAGCCTTTGGGTTTAGAGGCAGTTGATCAGGCAGATTTGTTGAGCATGATCAGAGTGGCTCAGGAGAGTGACCAGCGTCTGATTGATGCATCACGAGTATCGAGTTCTGAGTATCAGATATCTGAGAACAGGACTATTCTGGTTCGTGGTCGGGTTTGTGTACCCAAGGTCGAGGAGTTGAGACAGCAGATTCTGAGAGAGGCTCATTTGAGCAAGTTTTCGATTCATCCAGGAGCGACCAAGATGTACCATGATCTCAAGAGGTACTATCATTGGGTTGGGATGAAGAGAGATGTGGCTGATTGGGTTGCGAGGTGCAACACTTGTTCTTTGGTGAAGGCTGAGCATCAGGTTCCGGGTGGTCTATTACAAAGTTTACCCATTCCAGAGTGGAAGTGGGACAGGATCACGATGGATTTCGTGGTTGGGCTACCTATTTCGAGGACGCATGATGCTATTTGGGTTATTGTGGATCGGTTGACCAAGTCAGCACATTTCTTGGCCATCAAGAAAACAGATGGAGCAGCTGTTTTAGCTAGGAATTTTGTGCGTGAGATTGTGAGGCTGCATGGAGTGCCAGCCAGTATAGTGTCAGACCGGGATCCGAGATTTGCCTCAGAGTTTTGGAGGGCATTTCAGACTGAGATGGGCACTAAGGTGCATATGAGTACGGCATATCATCCGCAGACAGATGGGCAGTCAGAGAGGACGATTCAGACGTTAGAGGATCTGATGAGGATGTGTGTGCTAGATTGGGGTGATCATTGGGCGGATCACTTGAGCTTGGTTGAGTTTGCTTATAACAACTTCCAGTCGAGTATTGGCATGGCTCCTTTCGAGGCTTTGTATGGGAGACCATGTAGGACACCCTTATGCTGGACCCAAGTGGGGGAGCGCAGCATTTATGGAGCTACTTATGTTCAAGAGACGACTGAGAAGGTTCGTGTCGTGAGGCTGAACATGAAGGAAGCTCAGGATAGACAGAAGAGTTACGCAGATAGATGCAGACGAGAGCATGAGTTTCAGGTTGGAGATAGAGTGTATCTCAAGATGGCGATGTTGAGTGGTCCTAACAGATCCATCACAGAGAACAAGCTGAGTCCGCGTTTTTATGGGTCTGTTTCCAGTTGTGGAGCGAGTGGGACCGTTGGCGTACAGATTGGAGTTACCTCCGATTATGAGAGCCTTTCATAAGGTGTTTCATGTATCAATGCTGAGGAAGTGTCTTCATCCTTCTGAGGAGTTAGTGGCTCAGATTCCAGAGGATCTTCAGCCAAATTTGACAGTTTCGGCAGTGCCTGTGAGGATTCTTGAGAGGAGAGTCAAGGTTCTGCGGAACAAGAGGATACCGTTATTGAGAGTTTTGTGGACTTGTGGCGGTATAGAGGAGGAGACTTGGGAGCCAGAGGCAAAGATGAAGTTGAAGTTCAGGAAGTGGTTCGACAAGCAGATTGTGGAGTGAGCTTCTTTCGTCTTTGTGGTTTTGTTTTTGGTTTAGTTTGCGAGCTTTTGTTGTTGTTGTTTTTGGTTTACGTTGTAAGACATACATTTTTGAGATTTATGAGATGGAGTTTTGCCTCATTATCTTTGTTATTTAATGTTGTCTTGGATGTTACACTTGTTGACCAGTTGGGTCGTGAGACGTTTCAATCTTTTTGTTATACGCGTTTAAGAATTTTTCTCTAAGGGTTGCGGTCCTGAATAACTCATTACATTTTTGGAGACTTTTGTTCTCTAGCAGACTTACCTGAGTGTCGTGGCTTCAATGTGAGTAGCTTATCCGAGTGTCGTGGCTTCGGTATAAGCGATGGCAGGCCCATCTGGGAGGCCGTGGCCCCAGTATTGGGTAGTTGCAGACTTGTTTGGGAGCCGTGGCCCCAATACAAGTGGTTTTGGTTGAGACTTATTTGGGATGTCGGGGCCCCGATATGAGTGTTTGGATAATGAGTTAAGAGGAAAATGTCTTGGAACGTGCGTATACATAAGATTGAGTGTGAGTCTCGGGGATCAGGTGGGGATGTCCAGTGTTGTGACCTTGCGAGGTCGGATTTTTTTTGGTCGTGCGAGACGTGTTTTGAGTTAGGATTCGAGGTCGAATCCAGTTTAGTGGGGGAGAGTTGTAACATCCGTAAACCATGAAGTGGAGTTTTTGCCTGGTGTCGAGCGACACCTAGGCTGGTGTCTATCGACACCGGCCAAATCGCAGAATTCCGGTTCGTTTCTATTTTGTTCGGTTCGCGTTGGTTTGGGTTGGAAACCCTAAGACTCGAAATAAAAAGGGCTGGCCGCGTTTTTGGAGCTCATATTTCGAGGCAGAGAGTTTAGGAGGCGATTTGTGGAGTTTTGTGGAGATTTTTGGAGGTTTGGTTGCTGATTCTTGCTGTTCATCCCCTTGTTCTTCCTTTCAATCCAAATCCAAGGTGAGTGCGTGACTGTGGGCTCGGGATTTCTGGATCTAGGTTGATAGATGGATGTTTTGATGAGTTTCTATTGATTTTCGTGATTGTTATGCGTTAATTGTTGAGTTGAATCGTGTTTGGTATTGTTAAGATTGTGATTCTGTGTTTTTGGTGCTGTTGAATCGCACTGATTATCGCCCTGTCGAACGGGTGTCGATCGACACCAATCTGGTGCCGGTCGACACCAAGGCCAAGGGTGTCGAACGACACCATGCGGGTGTCGATCGACACCAGAAGCTGGTTCGGCGATTGAATTGAATTGTAAATCGAATAAAAATGGTTTAATCCGGTTTAATGGTTAATTGAATTGGTTTGAAGGCGAAAATTTTGTTTTTTTTTTAAGTAATAAAATATGAAAAAGAAAAAAAAACAAATGAAAAAGATAAAAGAAAATAAGGATTTGTTAGAATATTCTAACTATAAAACAAAAACTACATTCGAGATTCTGATATTACGTTATACAGACGTTTCTTTCCACCCCACATGAATAAAAGTAGATAAACTGGAATTAATTCTAATTCCCACATAATGAAAAAAAAGTAAAAGTATTAATTATTTTCAGATTAATAATTAATTAAGATTATTATTTAATTATGAGAATTATTTAATAATTATTTGGAATTAATTTAATGGTGGAAAAATATTTAATAATTGTGGAAATTATTTAAAAGACTTTAATTATCTGGAAATTGCGTAATTGGCCCGTGGGCAGAGTGATCGTCTCACTAAGTATTTGTGATAATACTTACGCATCTCCTTTCCTGTGATGCAGGTGGTAGAAATGTTTGAGCGCGGAATCAAGGCCGAAGAAGAGGATGATAGGATTTATGTTTTATTTATTTTGCTTAAGTTGTTAGAGTTATTTGATATTTGAATTCTTTTGATTATTGGCTTTTGTTGTTGAATTGATTTCATGATTTATTGAATTATTTATTTTAAGACTTCCACTAGAATTGTTTAAGTAATTATTTAAAAAAAAAAAGTGTTGTTTGTTTCATTTTGGTATCAGAGCCTAGACGGTTTTAGGACTGTTAGGTTGATAGTTTTAATACCATCCTCTTCGGGCTTCAGGAGATTCCGCGGTGAGTTTTTGTTTGTGTTGTTGGTTTTGTGTTTTGTATCTCACCTCTTTGTTCCATACAGTGAGATGGACGGTGTTGCTCGAGGTCGAGGTAGAGGTCGAGGTAGAGGCCGCGGTCGAGGCCATGGCAGAGGTCGTAGAGGTCGTGGAGGTCGGGGTCGTGGCGAGCCAGAGGATTCGGGCGAGAGTGTTGCGCCGAGTGTGGCGACTGCGTCGGTGACCTTCCGGGAAGTGGTCTGCGGAACCGTGTGAGTGAGGTCAAAACACGGGAAAGGGTCGGATGTTGATTGCAGGGATAGTAAATAAGTCGGTAAAGCCTCTCAAAAATAACAAACTGACCGTCGGACAGGGTGGGGCCCACGGGCCAAGAAAGGGCGTGGGTGACTCACCGGGATGGGCGGTTAGGGCGTTATAACAAGTCTGAAACATTCTCGCGTTCTGAATTTGAGCAAAATATTCTTATGCAAATGGTATGTGCACATCCCCCTCGATGCCAACGGATATACCTTTTTTATCTCGTTTTTTTATTGACTTATGTCTATCTGAAATCGTGGCTAAACCCTCGTCAATATTGAAGAGATTCGGTGAATTCAATTTCGTCAATATTGAACAGATCCAGTGAATTCCGGCGACTGAAACATGATTTATTGGTGGTGGATTTGTTTGAAGTGGCGGTAGTTTGGTTATATGTGGTGATAGATATATTTGCGGTAGATTTGTTTCAATTTGCAGATACCATGGACCCCAATGACATTAACGGTTATGAGGAGAAGAAAATGAGGAAGCACATCCGGATGCTTGAACTGTGGGACGATGGTGACTATGGCATAATGCCATGGTGTCCTTGTGGTGAACCATTGACCGAAGAAGTCATCGACAGGACCGGATAGTACACATGTGGGCAGTACAAGGTATGTTTGGAATTTTTTTTCAGTAATATAAAATTACTTTTGGATTTCGAATTTATGTGATCATGTGGTGTATATGCAGCACAACAGCTTCTTTCACGTTCGGAAGAGGTGGGATAAGGCTATTAGACAGGAGGTTGTTAGGCTAAAGGAGGAGAGTGCAGAGCAGGCAAGGAAGATTTGTGACCTCGTTTTTCAACTTGAAATCACTAAAACGCAGGCTATTGGAGAGGATGTTGTTAAGCTGAAGGAGGAGAATGCAGAGCAGGCGAAGAAGATTTGTGATCTCGGTTTTTAACTTGAAGACACTAAAAAGGAGATTGCACAGCTCTGGGACACGGTCAGGTTCCAAAGTTGCGGCTGTGAATCTTGTATGAACGAAGTTGCAAAAACGTTTGCTGTCTAAGTAGACAACTATGTCAATGTGTACCTGAAATACAACAATGTTGCTTTTATGTAGACAACTATGTGGCTTTTATGATGAACTAGATGTGTTATGTCTTCATGTTAAACCCTTTCATATTAATGCGCTGTACTTTTGCACTACTCGTTTTTCGTATTTTCTGCAATAAAGTCTTAAACCTTAAACCTTAAGAGTATTCAAAAGTGTAAGTCCTAACCAACATATTGAATCCTTGGCAAAAATATGCCACATAAGAGTACTCAAACCCATACAGTATTCAAACCCTAAACGTAAACCCCAAAGTGAATTGATGGTTTGATAAAAATCCTATAAAAAACTGCATTAAAATGTTACACATTAAACACTAAAGTGAAAATTGTTTGTTAGTGCATTATTCAAAGAGTTCATCCCTATACCCTAAAACCTAAAGTTTAAACAAAAATGGTTAACAAAAATCTACCGCAACACAGTCTTAACCAAGTTTATATAATAACTCTACCATTCGATCATTAATCTACCATCATTAACCATATAACAACCATGTGAAATTCAGTTTTTTTTTGTTTTTCGTGCTGCCGAATCTACTACCATTGACAATAAATCTACCAGAAAATATGATAATCTACCATCAAATAAATTATATCTACTGCACAAACATTTATCTACCATCATCAACCCAAAATCTACCATAACTAACTGTCTACCATCATTCATAATAACTCTACCATCTTTTAATTAATCTATCGTCAAGTAAAATAAATCTACCAACCTCTACCCATTACTCTACCGGACGATTATTAAGTCTACCAAATATATGTAACTCTACCACAACATAAATTTAACCCTACCGTTCGGTTTATAACTCTACAGTTTCCAAATAACTCTACCACCACAGATAATACGTCATCATACCACAACTCTACCGGTCGATGTAAAACTCTATCGTTCGAAAAATAAATCTACCGTTCCACACTAAATCTACGGTGTCATAAAATATATCGAGCGTTGATGACTAAATCTACCATCATTGCTTCGGTAGATTTATTTTTTGGTGAAAGCTGACGTGGCAAACTTTCATTAATAGCAGTTTCGTAAATACCGTTTTTTTATACAAAGAAATGGGGGTAAATTAGGTAAAAAACTTTTTTCAGCTGAAAAAATGGAAGGAGGTTGTTCTAGTCATTAAGGTATAATAAAAGGTTGATGTAGTCATTGCCCCTATTTTAATTTGCGTTAGATTATGATAAGTATATTAGCAAAAAAGTTATGTTTTCATTGGATTGTGTCGGTGATGTAACATTATATTCCACACATGGAACTACGAATGATATGATCCTTCGATCCTTTCCTTGGTGTTCTGAGTTTATATTTAATCCAGCTATACCAGAAGCGGAAAATTTTAGAAACAGTAGTTTATTTGTTATTCATAATTAGTATCTACGTCCGTACATGTATCATTTGATTGCTAATCAGGGATCAATTGTCGATTGAGTATGATCTAAGAACTATTTCATCTGATCGAGATTCTATTGGTGATTACTGAGAATGTAACAAAGAATTCAATATGTTGGTAGAATAAAACCCAATGATAATGATGCTGATGTTGTCTACATACGTTTGAATTCGTAATGTTCATATATATTTGGATTTCTATTGATTTCAGTTATTAGGAATGAATATTCAAAGTGTCTATGTTATATATGTAGTATATAAAATTTAGCCGATCCACTTAGGCTAATATCAGATTATTACATCGCAAAACCAGACGATCAAATTTCGCCTAATAAATATAGTTCCATGAATTATGGTAAATATTAATAAATATGTGAAACATAAAAAATATCTAGCATTATGTTTGAGACTCAGATATATCTGTAAGTTGTGCCCTTCTCTCGCTAAGATAAAAAACAAAGCTAAAAAGCTTTGCCTTCTCTCTAAGTTAGAGTTAGTCGTCGTGCTCCTTTGCCTACTCCGGTGGTTTCTACAGCGCTGGAGTCCGGGTTTGATTGTTTTCCCTTGCTTTGTTTTTGTTTTTCTCCTTTCCTTTCTACTATAGTTCTCTTTGATTGAAGAAGATTTAAGTGTTTAAGTGGTTTTTCCTCCAGATCTGATCAGATCCAAGTGTTATTGAGGTTGGTGGGTCCGGATCTGTTAGATCTTCTGTGTGGCTCGACTGCAATCCCCACGTTTCCTCCTCTCTGGTCTTTAATTTCTGTTCTATATCTGATTTATCACCTCCTCTTTCTCTAGCGCTGCTTCTGTGTTTCGTCTAGCTTCGGTGGAGTTTGCTTGGGTTTTGGCTCTTCTCTGGTTCGATCTTTCACCTTCTCTGTCGCTGGAGCTTGATGTTATCCGGTTTGTTTTCGTTTGCTCCCTGCCGCTATCTTACGTCAGATCGAGAGCTTTTTTCGCCATGAGCTCTTCTGCCAGTTAAGACTATTTGGCGTGTTGGAAGGCTGGCGTCTTGAGTTGCTAGGTAGTTTGTGTATCTTCAGGGAAGGGATGCCTCAGGTCTCTGTGACCGTAGTCTGTCCAAATGCATTTCCGGTGAGGATGAGGTTTCTTTGAAGGTTCTCCAGAAGTTTGAAGCAGGTCTTGGCTGGTGCATTAGTGTGAGTTGGTATTGTTCCTAGGTCCTTTTCTTCTTCATCTTTAGTTCCATAGGTTTAGTTTGATTGTTATCGTGTGGTAAGGTTTAGTCTCCCCTGTGTGGGCTTAGTCTCTGGTGATTTGCGTTTTTCTCCGGCTTTTCTTCCGGAGACGGTTTCTCTCATCCGGCTTAGTATTTCATCGTGGTTGATGTGGTTTTGGTTGTAAGTTTGGTTGGTGTTTAACACATTGTAATTTCTCTTAATCGAATATAATTCTAGATGGAAAAAAAAACAAAGTGAAGAATATTATTGCCACTCATGTCTTGCTCTAACTTGCGTCATCTTCGACGTGAATCAGACCGAGTGCTAAACATGCATCTTTAAAACTATGTTCATTCGCCTCCCACAGTCCTTATATCAGCAAAAATCATCGAACCCCTAACTACTCCTACAAAAATCCTTAGATAATAAGCCTCCCCACAATGCAGTGGTACATGCGGGAGAACTACGTTCTCTGATGCCTTGCTATGCCTACGCCTAGGTTTCCATTCTTTTCTTTGCTCTGACCAAACTCTCTATAGAGGAGTGTTCTTGCTTCATGATTTAATGCGTTACAATCCATCCAACACAAAAATTTAGTTTTCACAGGATTGACAAGCACGGGATCGTCGGCGGTGAAAATAATGTTGTTTTGGTCTGGGATATGAAATTGTAAGAGCTGCATCCTATGAGATCGTGAAGAAACCCTGAAACGGTAATAACAGATGATGAGGGATACAACACAACTCACGTATATATATACCCTAGAAAATAATGAATATACATATTTATCTTTTGGAAATATCATAATTGTTAAAATCAAAAATATACTATATGATATTAGTGGTTATGGCAAAACATAATAGTCCTTCCTTTTTGTTATATGTAATTATCTAAAATTTTATAATGTTTCGAAAAAAATATACCACCAGAAATAACTAAACTTTTAAATGTTTTACTGTTTTATATTATTTATTGGCTATATGGTAATTTGCTCAGACATCACTTGAATATTGCATTATTCGATTCAGAGTATACGGAAATATTTCAGATAATAAAAATTAAAAATTAGATTAAATTAACGTTATAATATCAGTATAATAAAATATTAAGTTTTTGTTAAATATCTTATTATATAAAGTTGGATGCGCGCGACGTAGTTGCGACACGTCAGATTTTTATAACTCACAAGATCATGACATGTGTCAAATTTTTATATGACAACTATTAAAATCTTGACATGTGTCATGAAAAAGAAAAGAAAAAAAAAACTAATTAAAACTAGGAAAAATATATTTTCCATATTCTAACGGAAAAGCGTTGCATATTTTAACGGAAAAAAGAAAAATGTATTTTTGCATGCCTCATATTCTAAGCAGAAAAAGATCTATATTCAAACGGAAAAAGGGAAAAAAGTGGAAAATAGGGAAGGAAAAAAAAAAGTGGAAAAATCTAATGGAAAAAGGAAAAAATATTTTTGCTGGCCTTATATTTTAAGATAAAAAAGATCCATATTCTTGAAAAAAAAATCCATATTCTAACGGAAAAAACTAAAAAAAAAAGTATCTTATATGTCTTACCAAGCGAAGTAAAAAATTATATTTTCCATATTGTAATGGAGAAAGGAAAAAAAATTTGCATGCCTCATATTTTGAGATAAAAAGGTTCTATATTCTAACGGAAAAATGACAAAATATTTTTGCAGGTTTTATATTCTAAGATTAAAAGGTTTCATAATTTAACGAAAAAAAAAAAGTATTTTCTATGTCTCACTAAGTCCTATATAATAAGCTATAACCTTTAAAATTTAATTGTGTGCTTCCATTTTTTTTTTCCTATCTCTAATTATGTGCTTCTATCTATTTTAAAATATAAAAACCATGTCTTCCAAAGTTCAAGAAAATAATGGAGATTATTTGACTCTAAATCAATTGGATCGAAATCGAAATTATCTTCGTAAACCATGTCTTCCAAAATTCAAGAAAACAATAGGGATTATTTGACTCTAAATCAATTGGATCGAAATCAAAATTATCTTCGTACTATAGTATGTATTATTCGAAAGAAAATAATATTCTTATGGGAGTTGAGCTTCTATTACTTGATGAAAATGTTTATTATAGAATTATTACATGACTATTACTATTTATTATACATCATAACTGAAGTATATTATGTTACTAGGGGAAAGCCCGCGCGATGCGCGAAAACTCGTTCTTATGAGTTTTCGAAAATTTTATTTTTTATTGTTAGTAATTTATGTTTGTCAAGGTTATGCAATACATTCATGCTGGATTTATGACTACAAATCAATGTGTTGATATTTTTAGGGTCTCTTAGCTTGTCGAGAAATATAGTAAAATTACCATGTTCTTATTTCGTAACTTGATTTTGTTTTTAAGTTTTTGATTACCCAGTCGTCATCTAATCTTCTTGATGAATTTGGGTCGAGGTTCGTATGGTGTCGTCTCGTGATGATAATATAGTTGTCTAACAACATGTTTGAAGTTTGAGTTATTTGGTTGTATTATTTGATTTGTGGTAAAAAAAGATCGTGTAGCTGATGTTGTATCTTAACGGAATTAGCAAATGATTTTGAGATGAAGTTGATTTCCGTATGGTGGTGTAAATGATATTCTTATAGTATAGTCCAAGTAGTGTATTGTCCACTTACTGGTTTTGAAAATGTGTAGTGTTTGGATACTTGTTGTATTGTTTTTCTATGAGATTTTGCTCTTGTATATTGATAATTTATTGGTTTTGAAAGTGTGTTGTGTTCGGATTCTTATTGTATTGTTTTTCTATGAGCTTCTGCTCTTATTTATTGATATTTTGGGAAAGCTGCTTATATTTTGGGACAAAGGGAGTAGTGTCTTTAAAATTATGAAGAGTTATTAGACATTAGAAATTTAGTCGTATTTTGGGAAAACTGCTTATATTTTGGGACAAAGGGAGTAGTGTCTTTAAAATTATGAAGAGTTATTAGACATTAGATATTTAGTTGAGTTGAAATTATATATTACATGTAATCACATTAAATCTTAATATTTATTTAATTAAATAGATTTTAGTATGAGTAAATGCGTAGTTAATGTACATATTAATGTAGTTAAGTGATTTGAAAAAAAAATTACAAATGAAAGTTAATTTTGAGATGGTTTTAATATTTAGTTTTGATAAAAAAAAATTTCTGTAATTTGTTTTTTTTTTTCAAATTTATTCTTGTTGATAGTTGTGTAGTTAAACTTCTTTTAAAAATGATTAGGTATTAATTTTGATATATATGATTTTAATATTTTTTTATTAATGTAAATATATGTTTTTTAACATAATGTTGAATAAATATTGTGTGGTCTGATTGAGTATTCTAATTGTCTAACTAATTTAAAATATATGAGTTAATGGTCTAATTAAATCCTCTAATTGTGTAATCATAAAAACAATTTCAATTTGTTTATGTTTATTGTATGATTGTAAGTTCAATTTGATATGACTTTTAATATATTTTTTTTTGTTAATGTACATTTATGATTTTTTCTAAAAATGTTGAATAATTATTAAGTGTTTTAATTGAATATTCTAATTGTGTAACTAATATATTAAATCTCTAATTATGTACACAAGAGAGTTAAATTAATATTTAGTGGTATTGAAGTTAAATAAATATTTAGTGGTTTTAGACATGTGTTGACTTTTAAAGAGAGATAGAGATAAAAAAATGTTTAAAAAGAGGACACATGTCATAATTTTAAGATGACACATAGCAGCCTCTCATGAAGTGAGAAAAGTGGTAACCATACAATCTTATAATAGATAGATTCAAAGATTTCTTATCGAGTTTTCAATATTATTTTAGTTACATTTAAGAGTAATCATATTTTGTTTGATATTTTTTCGTAAATTTTTTCAAAAATCTTAAGATAAACTCCGCGTATACGCGAAGCCTTATCTAGTACATTATATATATTTTTTGATAAAGTAGTACATTATATTTTGCAGCCAAATTTGTAACAAATGAAAACTCATTGCCCGCGCGGTAAGCCGGCGGGCCCGTACCTAGTGATCTGTATATACTTATTCCGTGAAAAAATGTTAAGAAACTTCTTTACAAGCTTTGATTCTTCAACAGTTGGACCTAGGGCTGCAGATTTTGAGGCTAGTTCCGATAACTTCCCCGAGAAGCTATCGAGATTGTGTCTGGGTCTTTCATCTTTAATTGTTCGGACATTAGAGTTTGGAGTCTAGCCTCTTGACCTTTGTCTGCTCCAAGGAGTCTCGCCTTGATTGCTTCCCATATACGTTTTGGTGATGCTTGATCACCAACTTGTAATATGAGATTTTCGGATATGGATTGTAATAGAAAAGCCGTTGCTACATCGTTCTTCTCTGCTTCAGATGAGTCGGGCTCGATTGTCTCCCATACCTTGTAAACCCGTAAGGTTACCTTCATTCTCGTCGACCATACCGTGTAGTTTGATGAGTTTAACATCGGACTGAGTACCGACGACGGTACAAGCTTCTTCGTCTTCGGTGGATTGCTAGTATCACCCATATCTCGGCTATAGTCTTGTCGTCACCGCCTCTATAACCGCTCTGATACCAAATAAAGAAGGTATAAAGAATAACTCTCTTTTTATTATGTTTATTATGTCACAACTCGACAAAGGTATTTATAGAGATAGCACAACTTTACTATTGCCATTCCTATTGTTATTTGAAGTAGAAAACTACTCTTTCCTAATCCTAAAGACAATGGACAGTTTCCTTCTTAACCTATCGTATCTTAACCGTCTTGTTAGAGATTTTTAGGCTGCAAGCTATCGATGAAGCTTACTCAACAAGAATTACTACTTGGAAACCTCTGTGTGTGGACTCTGTTAAATGCAATGTTGGGATCTCCTGGTCCAAGACCAAAAACGTTTGTGTTGCAGGTTGGATTGTACGTAAATGGGAAGGGAAGGTTTTAATGTATAGTAGACGGGCCTTTAGTGCTATAAATAAATTCCTTGAATGAGGCGAATTTGCTTGGCCTTCTCTGGGCCGTGGAGAGTATGTGTAGTCTCCATGTCAAGAATATCATTTTTGTCTCGGATGTTCTCAGACCTGGGTGGAGCTATCATGAGACCGAAAGCGTGGCCAGCCTTTCGCAGACAATCTGATATTCTTTTCAAAGCTCTTGAGGAAGTAAATGGATGGAAGTGGAAAGTGGAAACAGCGTGCTTTGCTTATCGCTAAGAGTGTGACAAGAGAGAATAGATGCACCTCATATGTAGCAGCTGGAGACCCAAGATGGCTTCGAAATTTGATTGTGTAATTGGGATTTACTTTGTTTTGTTTCGAAGATTTCTTTTTGCATTCATATGCTCTGTTTTTAGAGCTGAACTCTGTTTCCTCTTTCCTTTTAATCAAATATTCAGTGTTAAAAAAAAAAATAATAATAATAATGAAAATCCGAATGTAGAATTAAAAATCCAAACCAGAAAACAAAAGGAAACAATAAAATCATTAAAACATAACGCAACACTATCACTTCCTTAGGGCATTGATTACAGCTTTGGCTAGATCAGCTCCAAGCTGGATCTGTTGCAATTGCAGAACCCATGTTGCATCCTTTAGCCTAACTATCTTCTCCTCCAGCTCTTTCTTCTTTTCTTTTTCCATTTCCGTTTCCCACACTTGAGTCACGGTCAAATCGTCCAGCCCAAGACGATATGCTCCTGTCTCGGTCCTAATGAGAGATGCGACCTCACCACTACTTACGATATTCTTCAATCTCTTTGGTTGCGATTCTTCATCTGGGCTCATCTCTTCCACCGGACGCTTTATATCACTAGGCTTCACATGATCTATAACTCGTGAGCTAGACCGAGCCTTGTTCTGCTGACTTTCAACGGTGGATATCTTCAAAGGGACATCATGAGGCATCTTCATAACAGCAGACTGAGACATAGACTCCGATTTTGAACCAGAAACTGCCTTGTCCTGCTGACTTTCAAAAACGGATTTCTTTGTATCGAGTTTGACATTCTCTTTCTGGGAAATTATGATAGCAGCAGCATGAGTTGTTTTGGCAGCGACATCGTTGTTCCGAGGACTATCAACTTCCTCGTCTTCTTCACCCGACTCTTCTTCTCCACTAGAATCTCCCTCCTCACTCGTCTCTTCTTCACTCAACTCTTCTTCACTGTCACTAACTACCTCATGCTCGTCTGTCATCACCATTTTCGGATTCAGATTCCAAACTAGAAGAAGACGAAACGTTTCTCTCTCTCTCTCTCTCTCTCTCTCTCTCTCTCTCTCTCTCTCTCTCTCTCTCTCTCTCTCTCTCTCTCTCTCTCTCTCTCTCTCTCTCTCTCTCTCTCTCTCTCTCTCTCTCTCTGGTTTAATGTGTACAAAGACTTAGCCTCTTGCCTTAATATATACTACGGTTAGGATTCTTGGAAATAGTTTTTTCCCTTTACTTTTGACTAAAGTCTTGGAAACAGTTTAATGGGTACGTGACTCTTTGTGAATGGTGATGTAACGCAACTTGTTCTTTTATGTTATTTTGGGCTCTTGGTGTTATGAGAGGTTCAGATTATTATTCTACCTTATATACAAGCAGAGACAAAGAATGCGAAGCAACTCTTTAAATTAGAGCACTGAAACAGAGCACTTAAAAGAGTCTTGAAACCAAAGTCATTTCTTTTGCTACAAGCCTACAACACCAGTTGACAAAACATTTGGTTAAGGAACTTGTACTGCTGGAATACGACTGTGGACAATTAGGACACAGAATGTTACTGATAAGCTTTGTCAAGAAGTTGACTTGGAGGCTGGGGTGGATAAGTGTGAAGAGAAAGTAAAACCAAGAAGTATAAGTAATCGTGTATGTTCTTAGTTTAGGCTTATGCTGAACTGTGATTGTTGTGGTCAAGCAAGATGCTTGGAGAAGATGATCGACATGAGATCATACAAAGAGCTTAGGTTATTATCGAGATGAGATTGAAATCTGTAGTTATCTGTATCGACATCGTGTCTTTGTAACTGGTGTTCTGATAATCAATACAAGAGATCCAGATTCCTTATTCTATCAGTTACTCTTAACATAAACTCTAAGATACTCGAACTGCATCATGCATCTCCTGCAGACTGTCCTGAAAGTATTCGACTTTGATTGGTCTGATGATGCAGATGCAGTAAATGAGCTTGGTGTTGTTGTATGATAATCAGTCTCGGCCCCTGCAATGTCTTTCATTTTGTAACTCTTCTCTGCAATGCCCCGTATTTGTTGCACTCCATGCCTGCCATGTATTCGTAACATTCAATATTTCTGGGTATGTTTCTTGTAATCTTTTCCAGAATTCTTTAAATGTGGTAGCATAAATTACCTTCTTGAGAACCAAATCTGTCACACCCATCTATAACATTTGTAGAGCTTTCATATCCTGCATCTCTTTTTCTTTCCATTCTTCTAGTGAATCTGATTTTGGTTATGGCTCTGGTAGTTGATAAGATCACATACCAAGAAACTGAATCCAATCTGCAAAGACACATTAAAAAAATACCATGAACATGACCAGTCTTCTTGACTTCCAAAGATATAAAGAAGGTTTCACAAACCATGAACATGACCAGCAGCTATCTCTGCAGCATTTACAAGAAAACTCAGAGAAAGAATAACAAGAGCAAGAACAAAACGTGAAACCAAGTAATTCTGGACAAAGCATGCATCAAAGTCTTTGGAATTCCAATCATGGATATATAAAGGTGAGAGTAAAGAAACATGTTGCGTATGATCTATGATACAACATATCAGCAAGTAGACCTGTTAAAGATCACTGAAAACAGATCAACACCTAGTTTCCCAATAGAGAGAGGTAAAGATTTGCAAAACTACGTGATTCTAAATAGCCAAAAAATCAAATGATGATAACAAACTGGTAACTAAACAAGAGAGAGCTACACAAAAAGATTCGTTTGTCAGAAAGCCAGAAAACAATTCACTCATTCTATCTACTTGAGCTCCTTTAACAAATAACCAGTTTTGTTAACACATAGCATCATCACCCAAAACTTTCTCTGCGATTAAAGATCAGACACATTATACAGAGCCACACCATACTAACAGGTCAAAGATCAATAACACTAAACTTGGCAAAACCAAAAAAGGGAATCTTATTTACTCTGCGACTAATGAAAGATACAGACTCATTGGAGAAACCTAAAAGTTCGCTTGTTTGACCAAAAGACTTCAAGCTCATCAGATGTACACTCAAAACCCAATGCTTATTATCATTTAACAACGATGACCAATGTACATTATACAGAAATCTCACACTCGAGAAAAGAAAAACATACCATTCTGCACTTGGACCATTCAATAATATTCTTGATTTTTGAGTAAAAAACAAGAGCTAAGAACCCTTAACACTGCAATCCAGAAATCGAAAGATCACATTTACCAAAACCCAATTGGCATTTGAATAACCAGAATGAGACTTTAATCACTCGTGAGAGGCTTCCACATTAATAAATCCTTACTAGAGAAATAGGATCGATTCTATATTTGTCATAACAGCACAGAAACAAGCAAAACAACTCAGAAAAGCCATCTATGGATGAATCAAACATTCGAATTCTAATTCAAGTTTAAGCAATACAAGAGCATACCAATTTGAAACTCTAAACTCAGAACCGCTACACGATGAAGCTTCAAACCCAGAGTCTACAAAAACCCATCAGTAGAAGATAGAGAGGTGAAAGTTGCCTGAGATGCCGCCGAGAGTTCGCCGAGAGTTCGCCGGAGTTCGCCGGAGATAAAGATTGCGCCGATCTAGTTTGTAGAGAGGAGCAACGAGAGAGAGAACAGAAAAAGTGTCGCGATAGAGTTTAGGTTTTTTATGCGGTTTTGTGCAAAATTTGTTTGCAAATTAAACCCTATATTATATTAAGTGCAAGTTAATCTTATGAATTTCAAAATCAACCACAATATAGTCACTGTTTATATTTCTCACAAAATTTAAAAATATTTTGTGCAAAAAAACCCGCAAACTAAAATCTTTTCGCAAATAAGACGTCCGCTAAACTAGATCTCTGTGTATTTTTTCTTATTTTTTAATCATTACAATATTTTAACTATTTTTTATTGAAAATAAGTTAACAAAAAAATCATCAATCTCACTTCTTTCTTTGGCCTCTACCATTAACGAGTCTCTCTCTCTCTCGATTAATCTTTTCGTGAGTAAGTTGATTTTCTTCTTGATCTCATTAGGTTTAAAAGAAGTTGTTTTGTTTGTTGATCTTTATGTTTATTTTTTGGTGTATGTACAAAAAGAATTTGTGTGATTTTGAAATTAATTTAGATGTCAGGCTAGTCTTGAAATTGAAGAAGAGAAGTAGAGAAAGGAGAGATGAGATATGATAAAAGTGAAGGAAGAAGAAGAGTTTGTAAATGTCGCGATTGTTTTTTTTTGTTTATTTGTTTATTAATAAAACATCAAGCAGTTTATAAAATTGTTATTCAAAATTCTAAATCAACTGGATCGAAATCAAAATTATTGTCATACTATACCAATTAAAAAGATGTTAAAAAGGATAAAGTAAAAATAAATATTTGTCATATTCTAACGGAAAAATGCTCCATAATCTAACCCAAAAAAAAAAATTTTTTGCATGCCATGTTGTAACAAAATAATGTTTTCATATTCTAACAGAAAAAAATATTATATTTGTCATATTTTATGTCATACCAAACCATATATAACTAGATGATTGCCCACGCCTAATGCGCATGTGTAAGGTAAACTTTAGTGATTTACAAGTAAGTTTTGAATTTAGATTAACCTCTTATCTGGAAATTATGTTTGTTTTCCGTAGATACACATTAGGTGTATTTTAGTCACTCCAAAAAACATTGTCTGCATTTATATTTACTTTTCGTTTATCATCAAAAATTCAAGAAAAACGAAGAAAACAATTAAAAAAAAAATAGTATTACGCATAAACAACCGAACAACATTTGACTCTTTGAAAAATGAGTCATTTAACAAAATATGCATACAGTAATAAACAATTAAACTTGTTAAACGTTCTTGGAATGGAGTAAATGATAGTGATGTGGTACTCAGAGAATTCAGATCAAATGATTTATAAAACATGAGATGAGGATCCCTCCATTTGTTGTATTTTCAAGCATGTATCATGTGAGATAAACAGACTTATTGACAATTAGATATGGTTTGTTGAAGGGAGGTTAGATTTCTAAAAACGATAGAGCGTACCGGTGTGAAATGTCTTCGGCTTCTTTGATATCTGGGTTGAAGAAGAATCTAGGTAACCCTCCATCACCTAGGACCATGATCTCTCCTACGCAGGACAATAAAGACTCAAATATTATGTGAAAGAAAACTTCGAAAATTTTAACTGAAAAAGACATCATTGAAACAATACCTACCATTGTAAATCTCTACTCTCCATTCACTCATAATATTGAACATATATAAGAAGCATATTGTTTACTTTGTTGCTTGAATTTATAGAACATATATAAGAAGCATATTGTTTACTTTGTTGCCTGAATTTATTTCAGTATTTTCTTAAATAAAAAATAAATAACTGGTGAATATTTAGTTATGAATTTATGTGTATTATTTTATATGGGTTGTTTCATATTTAAAAAAAAAAAATTTTGTAACTGAATCAATTTCAAAGACTTTTTTAAAATATGCTAAAAACATTTAGCCAAGACAAACCTTCTATAAAATGAATAACCAAGAATCTAAAAAGCAAATAGCAATATTCATAACATATTTTACTTAAAAAACATTTGCATCTAAAATCTTGTTTTCATTTCGCCTACATCAGTTATTGAAAGTTATTGCGATATAAAGTCAAAATAAAAGCGTTTGATTCCACAAATGTTTTGTCAAAATAAGTAAATTTTTTTCATTTTCTGCCACAAATATTTCTGTAAAAAATAGTTTAAAATGGTCTATGATTCAAGTAAATCTAAAAGAAATTTAGCCAGGGCCAACCTTTTCAAAAATTTGTTTCCAAAATACAGTGCCACAAATTTTCAGCCAAAAATATGAATCCACAAATTTCCGTCATAGATTTTACATTAAGGACATGCTTTTTAAAAAAAAAACAAATCACCAAAAAAAATTATAGTGAAAAAATTTCGGTTCAACAATTATGCATAGAAAGCTGATTACATAAACTTTTTTCCAAAACTTTGATTTCTCAAGCTTCCCGCCAAAAAATAAAAAATAATTCAATTTTGTGTCCTAAATACTTTTTTCCAAAACAATTCAATACACAAAACCCAGTATGTCAATCTAGGCGATGACACATCAGCTTTTTTAAGAAAGGAGGAGCTGACACCTCAGCAAAAATGTCTGGCCAATAGGAACATTTCAAATAATACCAGTCAGCATTTCATTAATACACATCAGCTTCTTAACCGGTTTGATTTAAGTGAAATAGAAATTAGTTTAATTTGTTCTTTCTTATTCCACCGAACCGGTAAAATTGATTTTATCCGCAGAAATAATTTCGACGTGAATTCAGAGGCCAGTCTCTTCTTCTTCTCTGTGTCGAGTTTCAACGAGAATTAGTACGGGAGAAAATGGATTTGATTTATTGTTTCCGACCCATTCAGTCTTTTCGCAGAATCTCAGTTGTGCCTGATTTTAGCATAAGCAGTATTCCCGTTCGATGACGAGTCTTCGTTTTTGATTTTCGGCGCCGCCATTTAACCAGTCTCCGAAAATTTCCATCAAGACTTATGCAAAAGAGAGTAAAAAGCAAACGATTATCGTTGAACCAAAGAAACAGAACAAAGTCGAAAAATCACTCAAAAAATTAAGAAACAAAAAAGATGATGAAGAAGAAGAAGAAGAAGAAGAGGTGGAGAAGGAGCAAGTTCTTCTCGAAGATGTTCTAGACGGTACGTCGTCCCTAAAAAGAAGATTCACACAGTCAATAGACAGCTCACACAGAGATAATTAAAACAGGCTACATGCCCAAACTATTTTATTTCACATATATTTAATAATAAAATGATGACCAAAATTAAATAAAAATATAACAAATTGAAAGAAAAAAATACCGCAGCATAGCGCGGGTCTAAATCTAGTAATTCCAAAATCCCCTACCTCTACCTTCTTCTCCCACAAATGCGATTCCACACATTTTCTGTCATAAATTGAAAACATTATTTCAATAACTATAATGCTTACATGAAAATTTAAACAAAATTATAAGTCGGAAAATTTTGAAATCATGTGTTCGATGCACAATTGTTGTGTTTGATGATAAAACTGCTAACACGTGATTCTATAAATTTTTTATTTTATTTCATCTCAAACAATTGTGCACCAAACACATGATTTCATAAAATTTTCCCCCAAAAAATTAATCCCACAAACTCACCACCAAAAAAGTAAATATGATAATTTTCTAACATAAATATTTCCTCCATCAAATAAACCCAAAGTTGCAAACGTGCAAAGATCAGGTTTTAGCAAAATCGCTTTTTTCAAAATAAATTAATTAATTTGATCAATGGACAAATTCTCATCAACCGTGTTGCTAAACTCATTATAATCATAGTTAAAAGTTTGGCAAATGTAAGTCATGGACCCAGAGACAAAAACCTTTACATTTTGCTACAATAAACTCACTTTCTTATTGTTATTATTGTTTGTTCAGAAATCAGTCATATGTCGTGTAAAATATATGCAGTCAATTTTCTACTATCATTGTAACATCCGTAAACAGAATTCCTGGTTTTGGAGAGTGGTGTCGAGCGACACCGGTCCGACGAATTAATTTCGGTTTGATTTCAATTGTCCGGTTTGGGTTGGTTAAGGGGAGGAAACCCTTTTTCGCGAGTTATAAGTGGTGTGGCCGTTTTTTCTTCACGTTTTTCGAGAGGAAGAGGCAGAAAACGACCGAGAAGAAAGAGGAAAAGGATTTTGGAGTTTATGGGTGTTTTCTGGAGCTGTCTGTTGTTGTTCTTCGCTTTCGTCTCGTTTTCCCCTTTGTTTAATCAATTTTAAGGTGAGTGCGCGACCGTAGGCCCGTACATGCTAGATCTATGATTCTAGGTTGTTAGGTTGTGGTTTTCATGGTTGTTTATGTGATAATAGTGCTTTGAATCGTGTTTGATTGAGTTGATTTGAGTTTTCGTGTTTTTGCACTGTTCATCGTCTCTGGGTTTGCGATATGCGAGTCGGTGTTGAGGGACACCAATCGGTGTCTGTCGACACCAGTTGTCTTTTGTGGTTAATTGCTTTAAAGTGCTTATGTTATTGTTAATGGCTGATGTGGTTTAGTATGTGCGTAATTGCTCTGTAGACGGAATGACCGTCTCACTAAGTATTTGTGATAATACGTATGCATCTCTTTTTTCTATGCGATGCAGTTAAAAGAAATGTGTGATCGCGGAATCAAGGCCGAAGAAGAGGATGATAGGATTTATTTATTTATTTGAATTGTTTAAATTGTTAGTGAAACCTGGTGTTTAGGTTGCTAGCATTTTTAATTATTCTGGAATTAATTGTGAATTGATTATTTAATTTACTGAATTATTTGTTAAGACTTCCGCATTGTTTGATAATTGAATTAATATTAATAAAAAAAAAATGTTTCGTTGTTTCATTTTGGTATCAGAGCTCTTACGGTTTTAGGGCTGTTAGAATTGGGTGAACTGAGACTATGTGTTTAATTGATTATATGTGTTTTAATCACTTAGTAGTCTTAGTATCATCCTCTTTGGCCTTCAAAATGATTCTGCGGTGAGTTGTTTGTTTTGTTGTGTGTTTTTCTAGCTTAGTAATCTTCTGTTCTTTGGAAGTGCAGCGAAATGGATGCAGGTGCTAGAGGTCGCGGTAGAGCCGGTGCCCGTGGGGGCAGAGCAGTTGGCCGTGGTGGTAGAGTTGGAGGCCGTGGAGGCCGGGCTCGTGGTCGTGGAGCAGCGGCTGAGTCATGGGAGAGTGCAACGCTTAGTGTGGCGTCTGCGTCAGTGTCTCATTCAGTGGGGTCTGCGAGTCAGACCGGTTTGGATGCCAGTGCTAGTGTGGGGACTAGTGCTGGTGGAGAAGTTGGAGTTGGGGCGTCCCAGGTGGGGGTGCTGCTCCAGCTCAGGGTCGTGATGACCTGCTTGTGGGATTACTGGCGCAGCTGTTGGCACGTTTTCCACCAGTGGTTCCAGAGCAGGCTCCGGGTGCACCTCTAGTGGCCGGGGCGCAGCAGAATGCTGCTGTTGTTGGGCAGCCGGAGGCTGCAGTTGTTGGGCGTCCTCCTTATCTAGAGATGATGGGGCAGATTGATGCAGGATAAGCTTTTCCCAATTTCTATCCCTTTTCTGCAAGTGCACAGATTGAGAGTAGTAACGGGTTTATCGAACACAAGGACCAGTTAGTGCACTACAAGGTATGAGATTGAGATTTAGCTAGGAAAGCAATATGAGTTTGGTTGTTGTCACGATTAAAGCAAGTAAAGTAAGCAAGTTAACAAAGAAAATAAAGTTGTAAATCAATGGATGGAAAGCGCTAAGCAATAGGATAATCGCGGGATGAGTGATTCAAGCAAGCAAGTTCGACTTGTTAGGGTTTTAAGAATGTGTACCACCTAGAACTCAAGACACTAATTTAGATCTTTCCACTTCCGTGGCTCCGACCCCTATGTTGATCTATCTAATCGCTAAACTTTCGGTATGTCCTTAGATAATCAAACAAGCATTAATTCGATCAAGTCTCAATTGTTCACAACCTCTAATAAATCAACTTCCGCAGTCTAAGAGAGAGTTGCCCACCAAATACTAGTTCAGGCGAATGATTCATCACTTCCGTGGCTCAAATCTACCTAGGATCATATGTTGATTGGCCAGATCAATACCAAGCAATGAATACAAGCAAAGGTGAAGAGTTTATGTAAACCCTAATTCTATATCTCGATTATCAAGCAAGCATGAACATTATCCTTTGATTTCCTATCACTTAACAAGGTAACTACTCAGACATAGAGAAGGAAGTCGAATTCATGTTCATAAGAACAGAGATCCGAGATCCTCTCTTGAAGGAGATAATGAAAGAAAGCAAAAACTATAAGAACTTGTATTGAAAATAATATGTTTTGTATCTCTATGTGTGGCTCTCTCTTTTACAAGGCTAAAAAGATGTATTTATAATGCTTCAGAAGTTGAAGGGCGGCTTGACCTAGGTCTTGGTCGAAACATAAGAGGCGGTGTAAGTTTGGGCTTGAAAACGTGCAAAACGGGCTTCGGAAACGAGCCGGGTCGATCGGGACATGTCGTGGTCGAGCGGGGCGGTCGACCGGTCGGTCGGGATGGTTGTCGGGTGCGAGTTGGGCGGTCAAACGGTCGGTCGGGATGGTGGTCAGGTCGAGCTGGGCGGTCGAGCTGGGCGGTCGAGCGCGCACGGGATGGTGAAACGAAGTTGGGTCGGACGGGAGCCTTGGAGTCCCTGTCCGACCGGCTTCGGTCGACCGGATGGCCGTCGTCATGAAGGAAGGTCGGGTCGGACGAGGGCCATGGAGTCCCTGTCCGACCGGCCTCGGTCGAGCGGCTTTTATGATGTCCGGTTTTCGGCTCTTTTGACACTCTTCACTAAAACGATCATATCTTCCATTCTACATGGCCAAATTGCATGATTCCAATTGAGTTGGAAAGCTAACTCATGTAGCATCGCGGCGAACTGGTTTTGGTGAAATCCATTGAGTAGAATGTTTTTGAGGCTCCTCCAAAGTTAATGATAGTGCATGAGGCTGCTTTGAGGACCTTTTCCTTTGTTTTGCTCCAAATTGCATCGTTTGACCTGAAATGACTCTTGGCACTATATATGCATAAAAACTACCTTTTAAAGCAAAAAGCCACGGTAAAACCATGCATAAAGTATATAAAATGATGTAAAAAGGGTGTAAAATAGAGGTATATCACAGATGCAGAGGATTGCTACGCTTTCTTCGATGGCAGAGTTGGCCCTGAGGAGGCCGTTGAGTGGCGTTTGAGGCTGGAGCGGAACTTTCGGTCTATCAGATGCCCTAAGGAGTATCAGGTGGAGTTGGCTGTGCATTATCTGGGTGGAGATGCACATTTGTGGTGGCGAGCCATTAAGGCTAGGAGAGCAGTGTGGACTTGGGGCGAATTCCTAGCGGAGTTCAATGCCAAGTATTTTCCTCAGGAGGCGCGAGATCGTCTTCAGATGAGGTTCATGGCGCTGTCTCATGGAGAGAGTTCAGTGCGTGAGTACGACGCCGAGTTCTGCAAACTTGTGGTTCACATCGGCCGACGCATGGAGGACGAGGGGACCCTTGTGCAGAGGTTCTTGCAGGGACTTCGTTTGAGCATCATGACTCAGTGCAGAGGTGCCAGAGACAACGGCGGATCTGGTAGAGTTAGCAGCTTCTATTGAGGAGGATCTGCGTGAGTAGGTTGGTCCAGTAGCTGTTCCAGCTGCAGTTGCTCCTGCTATCCAGCCGAGGAGTCAGCAGCAGCAGCAGCAGCGCAGAGGTTTTGGGTTCTGGTTCTGGCAAAGGCGGTAAGCCTACGTGGGCCAGAAGAGGAGGTTGGACGAGGTTTCTGGAGGCGGCCAGAGTGATCGTGGTGGTTGCTTTAGTTGTGGGAGCACCGAGCATCGTGTGGCGAGCTGTCCCAGGAGGGAGCCAGCTCGGGAGGCTAGGATGTGCTTCCATTGTAGAGAGCCGGGGCATATCAGGCCGATGTGTCCCAAGTTATAGCAGATGGTTGTAGCAGCGGTTCAGCCACTAGCGGCTCAGCCAGTGGCTCAGATTGCGGAGGTGCAGCCGTTGGGTCAGATTGCAGCAGCACTGCGGGTGAATTACTCTTCAGAGGTCATGCAGCATAGTCAATCCGGGCAGATCACAGGTAAAATTTCTGACTCAGACTTCGTAAATTCTTAGTGGTGGAATCGTTGTTGTGTCAGTTTCGTTTATTTTATCTGTTATAGAGTTATCGGGGTTCTCAACGCATGTGATTGTTTAGGGACTTTGTTAGTGGGCGGTTTTGAGTCCCACGTGCTGTTTGACTCTAGAGTATCAAATTGATTCATTACTCCAGAGCGTGCCGAGAGCAGTGGCATTCAGAGCAGCACTGGTGAGTGTTCGGGCATGGTCAAGGTATTTGGTGGAGGATTCCTAGCTACTTACGGCCGTGTTAGAGTAGTGGATGTTCAGATTGCAGGGCAGTCGATGCCAGCAGATTTGGTTATCAGTCCGGTGGAACTGTATGACATCATTCTGGGGATGGACTGGTTGGCGTATTACCGAGTTCATCTGGATTGTTATCGAGGCAGAGTCGTGTTTAAGCGCGATGCAGAGAGGTTGGTGTTTCAGGGAGTGAGACCGACTTCAGGGAGTCTTGTGATCTCGGCTATTCAGGCGGAACAGATGATAGAGCGAGGTTGCGAGGCTTATTTGGCGACGATTGTTATGTCGGAGTCCAGTGGTGAGGTTGCTATTAGGGATATCCGAGTTGTTCAGGAGTTCGAGGATGTTTTTTGATCGTTGAAGGGATTACCACCGTCTCGGTCTGATCCTTTCACGATTGAGCAAGAGCCGAGGACAGCTCCGATATCTAAGACACCTTACATGATGGCTCCAGTAGAGTTGGCAGAGCTGAAGAAGCAGCTCGAGGACCTTTTGAGTAAGGGTTTTAATCGGCCGAGTGTTTTGCCGTGGAGAGCACTAGTTTTGTTCGTGAAGAAGAAGGATGGGAGTTTCCGGTTGTGCATCGATTAGCGAAGACTTAACCGAGTCACTGTGAAGAACAGGTACCCTCTTCCGGAGATTGAAGAGTTGCTGGATCAGCTGAGGGGTGCTACATGGTTCTCCAAGATAGTCTTGGCATCGGGTTATCATCAGATTCCGATAGACGAGGTAGATGTTCGCAAGACGGCGTTCAAGACGAGATATCGGCATTTTGAGTTTGTGGTCATGCCTTTCGGTCTGACTAGTGCACCGGCAGCTTCGAAGAGGTTGCAGGGCAGCAAGCGTAGTCGCCCTACACATGATATTGAGTTAGGAGCGGTGGTCTTCGCGCTTAAGATCTGGAGGTCTTATTTGTATGGCGAGTCAGTGCAGATCTTTACAGATCACAAGAGTCTGCAGCATATCTTCACTCAGCCTTTGCTGAACATGAGACAGATGCGTTGGGTTGAGTTTCTGGCATATTATGACCTGGAGATTATCTATCATCCAGGCAAGGATAATCAGGTTGCAGACGCGTTGAGTCGACGGAGGGTTGATTCAGCTCGAGTGTAGGATGTTGAGGCCTTGGTGAGTGAGATTAACACTTTGCGTCTATGTGCTATTTCGCAGGAGCCTTTTGGGTTTACAGACAGTTGATCAGACAGATTTGGTCAGTAGGATCAGAGTTTTATTGATGCATCACGAGCAGTTGGTTCTTAGTATCGGGTCTCTGCGAATGGGACGATTTTTGTTCGTGGTCGGGTATGTGTACCCAAGCTTGAGGAGTTGAGACAGGAGATTTTGAGAGAGTCTCATGCGAGCAAGTTCTTGATTCATCCAGGAGCGACCAAGATGTACCATGACCTCAAGCCGTATTATCACTGGGTCGAGATGAAGAGAGATGTGGCTGATTGGGTTGCGAAATGCAACACGTGTTCGTTGGTTAAAGCAGAGCATCAAGTTCTGGGTGGTCTTTTTCTGAGTTTACCCATTTCAGAGTGAAAGTGGGATATGATCACGATGGATTTCGTAGTGGGATTACCTATCTCGCGGACCTATGATGCTATCTGGGTGATTGTGGATTGGTTGACCAAGTCCGCACATTTTCTGGCAATTAAGAAGACAGATGGAGCTGTTGTTTTGGCTAAGAAACTTGTGAAGGATATAGTGAGGCTGCATGGTATGCCAGCCAGTATTCTGTCAGACCATATCGATTCGCTTCAGAGTTTTGGAGAGCGTTTCAGTCAGAGATTTTCACTAAGGTGCATATGAGTACAGCTTATCATCCGCAGACTGATGGGCAGTCATAGAGGACTATTCAAACTTTGGAGGATTTGCTGAGGATGTGTGTGTTAGACTGGGGTGGCCATTGGTCAGATCATTTGAGCTTGGTCGAGTTTTCTTACAACAACAGCTTTCAGGCGAGTATCGGTATGGCTCCTTTTGAGGCATTGTATGGGAGGCCATGTAGGACGCCTTTATGCTGGACCCAAGTGGGGGGAGCGCAGCATTTATGGAGCTACTTATGAATTCTTAAAGTCTCTCTAAAATCCACTTTATTGGTTTGATGACTTTTTAATTCCAATCAAAATCCTTTGTTATTCAAAATGTTTGTGTTTTACTGATTTCATGAATCAATCAAATTACTTGTTATTGGGACATGAATTTTAAACAATTTAACTCATGAAACAAGACTTTCAAAATACTATGTGTAACCCTTAGAAACTCAAAATCATTTTTAAAGATTTTCTGAATATACAAACTCTATAGAAATCTAACAATAATTCTTTATGAATTTAACAATTTTTTCAGCTTTTAAAATCAAGCAACTATATGTAAATTCATATTCCAATATGTAAATTCAACTATATGTATGTTCACTTCATTATCGTTAAAGCACAAAATGGTTGACTTAACTTAATATGGAAGACGGGAAAAACCTTACATTAGTTTGGTAATACATCATATGTGTTACTTACATTTAGGGGTGTTGTCATGGGTACTACCCAGTGGGTTTACCCATCCCACTGTGTCTGGTAGGGTTTTTTTACCCAATAAGAAAAGATTGGGCTGTAAATGGGTGGATATTTTTGCCTGTGGGCTTGTGTGGGTTAATTCTGGGCTTTCCATGGTTTTTATTTATTTTATTTCAACTTTCAGAAAACTCAAAAATCAATCCCTAAAAACTCAAAAATCAACCCGTGGACTCGTCGTCTCTTCAACCTTTTGGGTCTTCTTCTCCTTCTGTCTATTCCCCACTAATTGCAATCTCTTCCCCACAGATTCTGGTTCAATCGATTTCTTATTGGCTTTAACCAGGGTGGTCTTGCTCTCTTCAGCGACTATCAAAATCGTCAGAGAGTTTTCTCCTGATTCTAGCCATATTCTACATCGCAATCTGTTTCTCCTTGGTAATTTCTTGACTTTAGCTCATGGATTTCTTCTCTGCCTGTTATTAGGTTTTTGTTTTGTTTTTTCTTCTTTTTTTTGCTGTTTGGGAAACTCTAAAGAACCCTAAAATTATGGATTTCGGGATCCTGGGTGTTTTAGTTTATCGATTAGGGTTAATGGGTCGTTGTTATTTAGCTTCATTGAATTACATTTTCGTTCTCTGGCTCCGATTATTCTTTTTACAAAGTGTCTCCATTTTCAAATAGGTTATGCGCACTAAGTGCTCGACGAATTGTCCAAGTCAGGTGTTCCTTTTCCTACAACCGCTTTTTTTTTTTTTTCGATACAACAAAAACTTTCTGTGTGTCTTGTCCTTCTTGTTCTCTACCTATTTGGATTTTTCCCTCTCTCTTTAATCTTTTCCTTCTGTATGTTTTTTCGTCCTTAGAGATTCATCAAGAGATGTGTTTTTGTGGCAGTAAAGAGTATCTCTTTTTGAAAGTTATTGTTATCTGATTCTAGTTTACACAGTTGCTTATACAGTTAAGCTGTGAATTTGAATGTTATTGGTAGGAGGATGAACATCTTATTTTTATGTCTTTCGCATATTTTTAGGAGATGGTGTTTTTTCTCTTTTTTCTTCTTCTTCTTATGGTGTTAAATCTGTAAGGCTGTGATTATGATCTCTCATGCGTTAAACACCTAAGACTTTTTCTTATGATTTTGTTTTATGCAGAATGGATTCACAGACAATTCGATATCTAGCACAACTTGATGCTGAGAATGAACAAAGAGAATTTGATGAGAACATTGAGGAGAGTGAAGCAGAAACTCAAGAAGCAGCGCCAGCGAAAAGTGAGACTCGAACTCAATCAACTCTAACGGTATTTCAATCCAACAAACGCTTAAAGTCTGAAGTTTGGAAAGAGTATATACCAATAGGTGATAGGGAAGATGGAAAGAAAATGGGTCGTTGCATGCATTGTCAGAAGAAATTCTGTATAGAAATTAGTCATGGAACATCTGCTGTTACACGTCATTTAAAAATTTGTCCAATGAGAGCTAGAAATAGTGAAGTAGCTAAGAAGTATGATCCTAAAGTAGATCGTGATATGGTTAGTGAGATTATAATCTATCATGATTGACATGGCTTATTTTGTTGCAGGCATAGATTGACATGGTTTCAGACTTCAGAGATTGGACCATAAGCTATGAGAAAATGATATATGTTTTGTAAAACTTTGGTAACAGTTAACTGCTTTTAGTCATGGAAAAACCCTTGTTCTATACTCATTATGGTTTGTCAATTCTCAATTATTCGTTTTTCATTATTACTTTTCCGAAAAGATTAAAACCGTGTAATCTAACAATAGTTTAGAAAAGAAAAAAAAAAGTTTGGGCTGCCATGTACCCACTTGGGTT
Organism: Erythrophleum ivorense; assembly: GCA_026724425.1. Classification (NCBI taxonomy): domain Eukaryota; kingdom Viridiplantae; phylum Streptophyta; class Magnoliopsida; order Fabales; family Fabaceae; genus Erythrophleum; species Erythrophleum ivorense. The sequence continues at coordinate 1,193,642 of JAIUCV010000068.1, read as the reverse complement.
TTCCATGTGGGTTGAAAACCAACCCATTAGTTAAATATATTATGGGTATTTTATGGAATGGGTTTTATTGTGGGCAGGTTTTAATGGGTAGTAGGTGGGTATGATATGACTACCCACAAAAACACTCCTACTTACATTCCTTTCTTTTATAGAGTTGTTAAATATTTGTTGGTAGATTGTCTCTAATGCTCATTTGTTTTAGAAAAAGTTAATCTATAAGTTTCTAAACAACATGGTTTCTCGCTTAAACTGAAATCTTAAGGTTTTAGATTGGTACTTGGCTTTTAAATATTTCAGTCAATCACATAGTCTCTGCTTTCTACATTAATTGCTACGCTTAATAGTTTCTGATTCCTATAAAAAACAATCTCGGTTGTCCACCTCATTTGAAATTGCAGGAGCATCATGTCATTGTACTGTAGTTTACCAAAATCTATTGTTTTTCTCATTGATTGATAAACCTTTGTTAAGGATCCGTTGTTATTGGTTTATGACTTCTTAAAGACTTACTAAAATCCACTGTTATTGGTTTGATTACTTTTTCATTCCAATCAAAATCCCTTGTTATTCAAAATGTTTGTGTTTTAATGATTTCATGAATCAGTTAAAAGACTTGTTATTGGGACATGAATTTTAAACAATTTAACTCATGAAACAAGACTTTCAAAATAATATGTGTAACTATTTATGAATTTAACAATTCTTTCAACTTTTAGAATCAAGCAACTATACGTAAATTCATCTTCCAATATGTAAATTCAACTATATGTAAGTTCACTTCACTATCGTTAAAGCACAAAATGGTTGACTTAGCTTGGTATGGAAGACGGGAAAAACCTTACGTTGGTTTGGTAATACCTCATATGTTGTACTTACATTCCTTTCTTTTATAGAGTTGTTAAATTTTTGTTGGTATATTGTCTCTCATGCTCATTTGTTTTAGAAAAAGTTAATCTATAAGTTTCTAAACAACATGGTTTCTCGCTGAAACAGAGAGCTTAAGGGTTTAGATTGGTACTTGGCTTTTAAGTATTTCAGTCAATCACATAGTCTTCGCTTTCTAAATTGATTGCTACGCTTAATAGTTTCTGATTCCTAAAAAAACAATCTCGGTTGTCAATCTCATTTGAAATTGCATGAGCATCATGTCACTGTATCGTAGTTTACCAAAGTCTATTGTTTTTTCTCATTGATTGATAGAGCTTTGTTAAGGATCTGTTGTTATTGGTTTATGAATTCTTAAAGTCTTTCTAAAATCCATTGTTATTGGTTTGATAACTTTTTAATTCCAATCAAAATCCTTTATTATTCAAAATGTTTGGATTTTAAATATTTCATGAATCAATTAAATTACTTGTTATTGGGACATGAATTTTTGTAACATCTGTAAACCGAAAAAAGTGTGATTTTTGTGTGGTGTCGAGCGACACCAGGGGTGGTGTCGGTCGACACCGGTCTGACGAATTGATTTCGGTCTGATTTAATTCGTTCGGTTTGGCTGGTTAAGGGCTGGAAACCCTATTTTCGCGACATAAAAGTGAACAATCTCCTTTTCTTCACAAGTTTCGAGTTTTAGAGAAGGAAAAGAGGCAGAGAGAAGAGGTGGTCATTTGTGGGTGATTTCTGAAGTTTCTGGGCAAATTCTTGCTGTTCTTCATCATCTTCCTTGTGTTCTTCCTTCAATCCCTTGTCAAAGTGAGTGCAGTGACCGTAGGTCCGTGATTTCCAGAGGAAAGTGATTGGAAAGTGTTTATGGTTGAGAAATTGATGATTTATGTGTTTTCGAGATGGGTTCGTGTGATAATCGTGGTGTTCTTCACCGAGTCACAATGAAGAACAGGTATCCACTCTCGAGGATTGATGAGCTGTTGGATCAGTTGAGGGGTGCTACTTGGTTCTCCAAAATTGACTTGGCATCGGGTTATCATCAGATTCCGATATATGAGGTAGATGTTCGCAAGACGGCGTTCAGGATGAGGTATGGGCACTCTGAGTTTGTAGTCATACCGTTCGGGTTGACTAATGCGCCGGCAGCATTTATGAGATTGATGAACGACATGTTCAGGGAGTTTTTGGACGTGTTCGTTATCATTTTCACTGATGACATTTTGGTGTATTCGAGGAGTCCAGAGGAGCATGCGACTCATTTGAGGCTTGTTTTGGAGAAGCTTCGGGAGTAGAAGCTGTTTGCCTAGTTGAGCAAGTGCAGCTTTTGGCAGAGAGAGATGAGATTTCTTGGCCATATTGTTTCTGTAGAGGGAGTTTCTGTGGATCCGGCTAAGGCCTTGATTGGTAGAGCATTTAGAAGAGCATTATGCTCTTTGTAATCCAATCAACTTTTATTAATAGAGCATTTAGGAGAGCATTTAGAAACTGCTAATGCTCTCTAAACTGCTCCTCCCTCCCTGCTTTGAAATGGAGCTTTTCCAAAGCATTGAGGCTTTAAAATATTAAAAAATATTAAAATAATTATATTTTATTTATTTATAATGATAAAAAATCAAAAATTATATTTATATTAAATTTAAAATATTATAATTTTGAAACTTATTTTTATTATTAATGTATTATTCATAAAATAATAATTTAATAACATTAAAATTTAATAAATATAATTTAAATATGAAATAATTATTAAATAATTTATAAAAAATTAGAAAAATCTTATTTTATTTATAGAATATGTATATATATAATGTATTAAAATAAATATCAACGTACACAATAAATATTTTAACAAAAAGTTATAATAAAATAGCTCACAGCTCTACCAATCATATAAAATAAATATTAGTCAAGAGCATACAGCTTCAGCACCACCCTGCTTATGCTCCATAAGCTTAATGCTCTTCTAAATGCTTTACCAATCAAGGCCTAAGATTGAGGCTATCAGAGATTGGCCTAGACTGAGTAGTGCTACCGAGATCATGAGCTTTCTGGGTTTAGCAGGCTCCTACAGGAGGTTTGTCAGGGGCTTTGCGAGTGTGTCTCAGCCGATGACGAGGTTGACTGGCAAGGATGTGCGAGGAGAGCTTTGGGAAGCTTAAGGAGATGTTGACTAGTACACCTGTGTTAGCATTACCCGATCCGGGGAAGCCTTATGTGGTGTATACAGATGCTTCAGGTGTTGGTTTGGGTTGTGTCTTGATGCAGGAGGGTAGAGTGATTGCCTATGCTTCGAGGCAGTTGCAGGGCAGTGAGCGCAACCGCCCTACACACGATCTTGAGTTGGGAGCGGTTGTCTTCGCACTCAAGATTTGGAGGTATTATCTCTATGGTGGAGCTGTGCAGATCTTTACGGATCACAAGAGTTTGCAGCACATCTTTACTCAGCCTTTGTTGAATGCGAGGCAGACGCGTTGGGTGGAGTGTCTGGCAGATTATGATCTGGATATTGTCTATCATCCGGGCAAGGCCAACTTGGTGGCAGATGCGTTAAGTCGACGGAGAGTTGATTCAGCTAGAGAGCAGGATGTGGAGGCTTTGGTCAGCGAGATTAGTACATTGCGTCTTTGTCCTATTTCTGAGGAGCCTTTGGGTTTGGAGGCAGCTGACCAGGCAGACTTACTCAGTAGGATCAGAGTGGCTCAGCAGGATGATCATGGTTTGATTGATGCATCGCGGGCAGCTGGTTCTGAGTATCAGGTCTCGACGAACGGGACATTTTGGTTCGTGGGCGGGTCTGTGTGCCCAAGGTTGAGGAGTTGAGACGGGAGGTCTTGAGAGAGGCTCATGCAAGCAAGTTTTTGATTCATCCGGGTGCGACCAAACCGTGACCTCAAACGGTATTATCACTGGGTCAGGATGAAGAGAGATAGGACAATGGACAGTTTTCTATTGTTATTTACTATTGCCATTCCTATTGTTATTTGAAGTAGAAAACTACTCTTTCCTAATCCTAAAGACAATGGACAGTTTCCTTCTTAACCTATCGTATCTTAACCGTCTTGTTAGAGATTTTTAGGCTGCAAGCTATCGATGAAGCTTACTCAACAAGAATTACTACTTGGAAACCTCTGTGTGTGGACTCTGTTAAATGCAATGTTGGGATCTCCTGGTCCAAGACCAAAAACGTTTGTGTTGCAGGTTGGATTGTACGTAAATGGGAAGGGAAGGTTTTAATGTATAGTAGACGGGCCTTTAGTGCTATAAATAAATTCCTTGAATGAGGCGAATTTGCTTGGCCTTCTCTGGGCCGTGGAGAGTATGTGTAGTCTCCATGTCAAGAATATCATTTTTGTCTCGGATGTTCTCAGACCTGGGTGGAGCTATCATGAGACCGAAAGCGTGGCCAGCCTTTCGCAGACAATCTGATATTCTTTTCAAAGCTCTTGAGGAAGTAAATGGATGGAAGTGGAAAGTGGAAACAGCGTGCTTTGCTTATCGCTAAGAGTGTGACAAGAGAGAATAGATGCACCTCATATGTAGCAGCTGGAGACCCAAGATGGCTTCGAAATTTGATTGTGTAATTGGGATTTACTTTGTTTTGTTTCGAAGATTTCTTTTTGCATTCATATGCTCTGTTTTTAGAGCTGAACTCTGTTTCCTCTTTCCTTTTAATCAAATATTCAGTGTTAAAAAAAAAAATAATAATAATAATGAAAATCCGAATGTAGAATTAAAAATCCAAACCAGAAAACAAAAGGAAACAATAAAATCATTAAAACATAACGCAACACTATCACTTCCTTAGGGCATTGATTACAGCTTTGGCTAGATCAGCTCCAAGCTGGATCTGTTGCAATTGCAGAACCCATGTTGCATCCTTTAGCCTAACTATCTTCTCCTCCAGCTCTTTCTTCTTTTCTTTTTCCATTTCCGTTTCCCACACTTGAGTCACGGTCAAATCGTCCAGCCCAAGACGATATGCTCCTGTCTCGGTCCTAATGAGAGATGCGACCTCACCACTACTTACGATATTCTTCAATCTCTTTGGTTGCGATTCTTCATCTGGGCTCATCTCTTCCACCGGACGCTTTATATCACTAGGCTTCACATGATCTATAACTCGTGAGCTAGACCGAGCCTTGTTCTGCTGACTTTCAACGGTGGATATCTTCAAAGGGACATCATGAGGCATCTTCATAACAGCAGACTGAGACATAGACTCCGATTTTGAACCAGAAACTGCCTTGTCCTGCTGACTTTCAAAAACGGATTTCTTTGTATCGAGTTTGACATTCTCTTTCTGGGAAATTATGATAGCAGCAGCATGAGTTGTTTTGGCAGCGACATCGTTGTTCCGAGGACTATCAACTTCCTCGTCTTCTTCACCCGACTCTTCTTCTCCACTAGAATCTCCCTCCTCACTCGTCTCTTCTTCACTCAACTCTTCTTCACTGTCACTAACTACCTCATGCTCGTCTGTCATCACCATTTTCGGATTCAGATTCCAAACTAGAAGAAGACGAAACGTTCTCTCTCTCTCTCTCTCTCTCTCTCTCTCTCTCTCTCTCTCTCTCTCTCTCTCTCTCTCTCTCTCTCTCTCTCTCTGGTTTAATGTGTACAAAGACTTAGCCTCTTGCCTTAATATATACTACGGTTAGGATTCTTGGAAATAGTTTTTTCCCTTTACTTTTGACTAAAGTCTTGGAAACAGTTTAATGGGTACGTGACTCTTTGTGAATGGTGATGTAACGCAACTTGTTCTTTTATGTTATTTTGGGCTCTTGGTGTTATGAGAGGTTCAGATTATTATTCTACCTTATATACAAGCAGAGACAAAGAATGCGAAGCAACTCTTTAAATTAGAGCACTGAAACAGAGCACTTAAAAGAGTCTTGAAACCAAAGTCATTTCTTTTGCTACAAGCCTACAACACCAGTTGACAAAACATTTGGTTAAGGAACTTGTACTGCTGGAATACGACTGTGGACAATTAGGACACAGAATGTTACTGATAAGCTTTGTCAAGAAGTTGACTTGGAGGCTGGGGTGGATAAGTGTGAAGAGAAAGTAAAACCAAGAAGTATAAGTAATCGTGTATGTTCTTAGTTTAGGCTTATGCTGAACTGTGATTGTTGTGGTCAAGCAAGATGCTTGGAGAAGATGATCGACATGAGATCATACAAAGAGCTTAGGTTATTATCGAGATGAGATTGAAATCTGTAGTTATCTGTATCGACATCGTGTCTTTGTAACTGGTGTTCTGATAATCAATACAAGAGATCCAGATTCCTTATTCTATCAGTTACTCTTAACATAAACTCTAAGATACTCGAACTGCATCATGCATCTCCTGCAGACTGTCCTGAAAGTATTCGACTTTGATTGGTCTGATGATGCAGATGCAGTAAATGAGCTTGGTGTTGTTGTATGATAATCAGTCTCGGCCCCTGCAATGTCTTTCATTTTGTAACTCTTCTCTGCAATGCCCCGTATTTGTTGCACTCCATGCCTGCCATGTATTCGTAACATTCAATATTTCTGGGTATGTTTCTTGTAATCTTTTCCAGAATTCTTTAAATGTGGTAGCATAAATTACCTTCTTGAGAACCAAATCTGTCACACCCATCTATAACATTTGTAGAGCTTTCATATCCTGCATCTCTTTTTCTTTCCATTCTTCTAGTGAATCTGATTTTGGTTATGGCTCTGGTAGTTGATAAGATCACATACCAAGAAACTGAATCCAATCTGCAAAGACACATTAAAAAAATACCATGAACATGACCAGTCTTCTTGACTTCCAAAGATATAAAGAAGGTTTCACAAACCATGAACATGACCAGCAGCTATCTCTGCAGCATTTACAAGAAAACTCAGAGAAAGAATAACAAGAGCAAGAACAAAACGTGAAACCAAGTAATTCTGGACAAAGCATGCATCAAAGTCTTTGGAATTCCAATCATGGATATATAAAGGTGAGAGTAAAGAAACATGTTGCGTATGATCTATGATACAACATATCAGCAAGTAGACCTGTTAAAGATCACTGAAAACAGATCAACACCTAGTTTCCCAATAGAGAGAGGTAAAGATTTGCAAAACTACGTGATTCTAAATAGCCAAAAAATCAAATGATGATAACAAACTGGTAACTAAACAAGAGAGAGCTACACAAAAAGATTCGTTTGTCAGAAAGCCAGAAAACAATTCACTCATTCTATCTACTTGAGCTCCTTTAACAAATAACCAGTTTTGTTAACACATAGCATCATCACCCAAAACTTTCTCTGCGATTAAAGATCAGACACATTATACAGAGCCACACCATACTAACAGGTCAAAGATCAATAACACTAAACTTGGCAAAACCAAAAAAGGGAATCTTATTTACTCTGCGACTAATGAAAGATACAGACTCATTGGAGAAACCTAAAAGTTCGCTTGTTTGACCAAAAGACTTCAAGCTCATCAGATGTACACTCAAAACCCAATGCTTATTATCATTTAACAACGATGACCAATGTACATTATACAGAAATCTCACACTCGAGAAAAGAAAAACATACCATTCTGCACTTGGACCATTCAATAATATTCTTGATTTTTGAGTAAAAAACAAGAGCTAAGAACCCTTAACACTGCAATCCAGAAATCGAAAGATCACATTTACCAAAACCCAATTGGCATTTGAATAACCAGAATGAGACTTTAATCACTCGTGAGAGGCTTCCACATTAATAAATCCTTACTAGAGAAATAGGATCGATTCTATATTTGTCATAACAGCACAGAAACAAGCAAAACAACTCAGAAAAGCCATCTATGGATGAATCAAACATTCGAATTCTAATTCAAGTTTAAGGAATACAAGAGCATACCAATTTGAAACTCTAAACTCAGAACCGCTACACGATGAAGCTTCAAACCCAGAGTCTACAAAAACCCATCAGTAGAAGATAGAGAGGTGAAAGTTGCCTGAGATGCCGCCGAGAGTTCGCCGAGAGTTCGCCGGAGTTCGCCGGAGATAAAGATTGCGCCGATCTAGTTTGTAGAGAAGAGCAACGAGAGAGAGAACAGAAAAAGTGTCGCGATAGAGTTTAGGTTTTTTATGCGGTTTTGTGCAAAATTTGTTTGCAAATTAAACCCTATATTATATTACGTGCAAGTTAATCTTATGAATTTCAAAATCAACCACAATATAGTCACTGTTTATATTTCTCACAAAATTTAAAAATATTTTGTGCAAAAAAACCCGCAAACTAAAATCTTTTCGCAAATAAGACGTCCGCTAAACTAGATCTCTGTGTATTTTTTCTTATTTTTTATTCATTACAATATTTTAACTATTTTTTATTGAAAATAAGTTAACAAAAAAATCATCAATCTCACTTCTTTCTTTGGCCTCTACCATTAACGAGTCTCTCTCTCTCGATTAATCTTTTCGTGAGTAAGTTGATTTTCTTCTTGATCTCATTAGGTTTAAAAGAAGTTGTTTTGTTTGTTGATCTTTATGTTTATTTTTTGGTGTATGTACAAAAAGAATTTGTGTGATTTTGAAATTAATTTAGATGTCAGGCTAGTCTTGAAATTGAAGAAGAGAAGTAGAGAAAGGAGAGATGAGATATGATAAAAGTGAAGGAAGAAGAAGAGTTTGTAAATGTCGCGATTGTTTTTTTTGTTTTTTTGTTTATTAATAAAACATCAAGCAGTTTATAAAATTGTTATTCAAAATTCTAAATCAACTGGATCGAAATCAAAATTATTGTCATACTATACCAATTAAAAAGATGTTAAAAAGGATAAAGTAAAAATAAATATTTGTCATATTCTAACGGAAAAATGCTCCATAATCTAACCCAAAAAAAATTTTTTTTGCATGCCATGTTGTAACAAAATAATGTTTTCATATTCTAACAGAAAAAAATATTATATTTGTCATATTTTATGTCATACCAAACCATATATAACTAGATGATTGCCCACGCCTAATGCGCATGTGTAAGGTAAACTTTAGTGATTTACAAGTAAGTTTTGAATTTAGATTAACCTCTTATCTGGAAATTATGTTTGTTTTCCGTAGATACACATTAGGTGTATTTTAGTCACTCCAAAAAACATTGTCTGCATTTATATTTACTTTTCGTTTATCATCAAAAATTCAAGAAAAACGAAGAAAACAATTAAAAAAAAATAGTATTACGCATAAACAACCGAACAACATTTGACTCTTTGAAAAATGAGTCATTTAACAAAATATGCATACAGTAATAAACAATTAAACTTGTTAAACGTTCTTGGAATGGAGTAAATGATAGTGATGTGGTACTCAGAGAATTCAGATCAAATGATTTATAAAACATGAGATGAGGATCCCTCCATTTGTTGTATTTTCAAGCATGTATCATGTGAGATAAACAGACTTATTGACAATTAGATATGGTTTGTTGAAGGGAGGTTAGATTTCTAAAAACGATAGAGCGTACCGGTGTGAAATGTCTTCGGCTTCTTTGATATCTGGGTTGAAGAAGAATCTAGGTAACCCTCCATCACCTAGGACCAGGATCTCTCCTACGCAGGACAATAAAGACTCAAATATATTATGTGAAAGAAAACTTCGAAAATTTTAACTGAAAAAGACATCATTGAAACAATACCTACCATTGTAAATCTCTACTCTCCATTCACTCATAATATTGAACATATATAAGAAGCATATTGTTTACTTTGTTGCTTGAATTTATAGAACATATATAAGAAGCATATTGTTTACTTTGTTGCCTGAATTTATTTCAGTATTTTCTTAAATAAAAAATAAATAACTGGTGAATATTTAGTTATGAATTTATGTGTATTATTTTATATGGGTTGTTTCATATTTAAAAAAAAATATTTTTGTAACTGAATCAATTTCAAAGACTTTTTTAAAATATGCTAAAAACATTTAGCCAAGACAAACCTTCTATAAAATGAATAACCAAGAATCTAAAAAGCAAATAGCAATATTCATAACATATTTTACTTAAAAAACATTTGCATCTAAAATCTTGTTTTCATTTCGCCTACATCAGTTATTGAAAGTTATTGCGATATAAAGTCAAAATAAAAGCGTTTGATTCCACAAATGTTTTGTCAAAATAAGTAAAATTTTTTCATTTTCTGCCACAAATATTTCTGTAAAAAATAGTTTAAAATGGTCTATGATTCAAGTAAATCTAAAAGAAATTTACCCAGGGCCAACCTTTTCAAAAATTTGTTTCCAAAATACAGTGCCACAAATTTTCAGCCAAAAATATGAATCCACAAATTTCCGTCATAGATTTTACATTAAGGACATGCTTTTTAAAAAAAAAACAAATCACCAAAAAAAATTATAGTGAAAAAATTTCGGTTCAACAATTATGCATAGAAAGCTGATTACATAAACTTTTTTCCAAAACTTTGATTTCTCAAGCTTACCGCCAAAAAATAAAAAATAATTTAATTTTGTGTCCTAAATACTTTTTTCCAAAACAATAATTCCAAAATCCCCTACCTCTACCTTCTTCTCCCACAAATGCGATTCCACACATTTTCTGTCATAAATTGAAAACATTATTTCAATAACTATAATGCTTACATGAAAATTTAAACAAAATTATAAGTCGGAAAATTTTGAAATCATGTGTTCGATGCACAATTGTTGTGTTTGATGATAAAACTGCTAACACGTGATTCTATAAATTTTTTATTTTATTTCATCTCAAACAATTGTGCACCAAACACATGATTTCATAAAATTTTCCCCCAAAAAATTAATCCCACAAACTCACCACCAAAAAAGTAAATATGATAATTTTCTAACATAAATATTTCCGGGGGCAGAGCAGTTGGCCGTGGTGGTAGAGTTGGAGGCCGTGGAGGCCGGGCTCGTGGTCGTGGAGCAGCGGCTGAGTCATGGGAGAGTGCAACGCTTAGTGTGGCGTCTGCGTCAGTGTCTCATTCAGTGGGGTCTGCGAGTCAGACCGGTTTGGATGCCAGTGCTAGTGTGGGGACTAGTGCCGGTGGAGAAGTTGGAGTTGGGGCGTCCCAGGTGGGGGTGCTGCTCCAGCTCAGGGTCGTGATGACCTGCTTGTGGGATTACTGGCGCAGCTGTTGGCACGTTTTCCACCAGTGGTTCCAGAGCAGGCTCCGGGTGCACCTCTAGTGGCCGGGGCGCAGCAGAATGCTGCAGTTGTTGGGCAGCCGGAGGCTGCAGTTGTTGGGCGTCCTCCTTATCTAGAGATGATGGGGCAGATTGATGCAGGATAAGCTTTTCCCAATTTCTATCCCTTTTCTGCAAGTGCACAGATCGAGAGTAGTAACGGGTTTATCGAACACAAGGACCAGTTAGTGCACTACAAGGTATGAGATTGAGATTTAGCTAGGAAAGCAATATGAGTTTGGTTGTTGTCACGATTAAAGCAAGTAAAGTAAGCAAGTTAACAAAGAAAATAAAGTTGTAAATCAATGGATGGAAGGCGCTAAGCAATAGGATAATCGCGGGATGAGTGATTCAAGCAAGCAAGTTCGACTTGTTAGGGTTTTAAGAATGTGTACCACCTAGAACTCAAGACACTAATTTAGATCTTTCCACTTCCGTGGCTCCGACCCCTATGTTGATCTATCTAATCGCTAAACTTTCGGTATGTCCTTAGATAATCAAACAAGCATTAATTCGATCAAGTCTCAATTGTTCACAACCTCTAATAAATCAACTTCCGCAGTCTAAGAGAGAGTTGCCCACCAAATACTAGTTTAGGCGAATGATTCATCACTTCCGTGGCTCAAATCTACCTAGGATCATATGTTGATTGGCCAGATCAACACCAAGCAATGAATACAAGCAAAGGTGAAGAGTTTATGTAAACCCTAATTCAATATCTCGATTATCAAGCAAGCATGAACACTATCCTTTGATTTCCTATCACTTAACAAGGTAACTACTCAGACATAGAGAAGGAAGTCGAATTCATGTTCATAAGAACAGAGATCTGAGATCCTCTCTTGAAGGAGATAATGAAAGAAAGCAAAAACTAGAAGAACTTGTATTGAAAATAATATGTTTTGTATCTCTATGTGTGGCTCTCTCTTTTACAAGGCTAAAAAGATGTATTTATAATGCTTCAGAAGTTGAAGGGCGGCTTGACCTAGGTCTTGGTCGAAACATAAGAGGCGGTGTAAGTTTGGGCTTGAAAACGTGCAAAACGGGCTTCGGAAACGAGCCGGGTCGATCGGGACATGTCGTGGTCGAGCGGGGCGGTCGACCGGTCGGTCGGGATGGTGGTCGGGTGCGAGCTGGGCGGTCAAACGGTCGGTCGGGATGGTGGTCGGGTCGAGCTAGGCGGTCGAGCGTGCACGAGATGGTGAAAAGAAGTTGGGTCGGACGGGAGCCTTGGAGTCCCTGTCCGACCGGCTTCGGTCGACCGGATGGCCGTCGTCATGAAGGAAGGTCGGGTCGGACGAGGGCCATGGAGTCCCTGTCCGACCGGCCTCGGTCGAGCGGCTTTTATGATGTCCGGTTTTCGGCTCTTTTGACACTCTTCACTAAAACGATCATATCTCCCATTCTACATGGCCAAATTGCATGATTCCAATTGCGTTGGAAAGCTAACTCATGTAGCATCGCGGCGAACTGGTTTTGGTGAAATCCATTGAGTAGAATGTTTTTGAGGCTCCTCCAAAGTTAATGATAGTGCATGAGGCTGCTTTGAGGACCTTTTCCTTTGTTTTGCTCCAAATTGCATCGTTTGACCTGAAATGACTCTTGGCACTATATATGCATAAAAACTACCTTTTAAAGCAAAAAGCCACGGTAAAACCATGCATAAAGTATATAAAAATGATGTAAAAAGGGTGTAAAATAGAGGTATATCACAGATGCAGAGGATTGCTACGCTTTCTTCGATGGCAGAGTTGGCCCTGAGGAGGCCGTTGAGTGGCGTTTGAGGCTGGAGCGGAACTTTCGGTCTATCAGATGCCCTGAGGAGTATCAGGTGGAGTTGGCTGTGCATTATCTGGGTGGAGATGCACATTTGTGGTGGCGAGCCATTAAGGCTAGGAGAGCAGTGTGGACTTGGGGCGAATTCCTAGCGGAGTTCAATGCCAAGTATTTTCCTCAGGAGGCTCGAGATCGTCTTCAGATGAGGTTCATGGCGCTGTCTCAGGGAGAGAGTTCAGTGCGTGAGTACGACGCCGAGTTCTGCAAACTTGTGGTTCACATCGGCCGACGTATGAAGGACGAGGGGACCCTTGTGCAGAGGTTCTTGCAGGGACTTCGTTTGAGCATCATGACTCAGTGCAGAGGTGCCAGATAAGAGACAACGGCGGATCTGGTAGATTTAGCAGCTTCTATTGAGGAGGATCAGCGTGAGTAGGTTGGTCCAGTAGCTGTTCCAGCTGCAGTTGCTCCTGCTATCCAGCTGAGGAGTCAGCAGCAGCCGCAGCAGCGCTGAGGTTTTGGGTTCTGGTTCTGGAAAAGGCGGTAAGCCTACGTGGGCCAGAAGAGGAGGTTGGACGAGGTTTCTGGAGGCGGCCAGAGTGATCGTGGTGGTTGCTTTAGTTGTGGGAGCACTGAGCATCGTGTGGCGAGCTGTCCCAGGAGGGAGCCAGCTCGGGAGGCTAGGATGTGCTTCCATTGCAGAGAGCCGGGGCATATCAGGCCGATGTGTCCCAAGTTATAGCAGATGGTTGTAGCAGCGGTTCAGCCACTAGCGGCTCAGCCAGTGGCTCAGATTGCGGAGGTGCAGCCGTTGGGTCAGATTGGAGAAGCACTGCGGGTGAATTACTCTTCAGAGGTCATGCAGCATAGTCAGTCCGGGCAGATCACAGGTAAAATTTCTGACTCAGACTTCGTAAATTCTTAGTGGTGGAATCGTTGTTGTGTCAGTTTCGTTTATTTTATCTGTTATAGAGTTATCGGGGTTCTCAACGCATGTGATTGTTTAGGGACTTTGTTAGTGGGCGGTTTTGAGCCCCACGTGCTGTTTGACTCTGGAGTATCAAATTGATTCATTACTCCAGAGCGTGCCGAGAGCAGTGGCATTCATAGCAGCACTGGTGAGTGTTCGGGCATGGTCAAGGTATTTGGTGGAGGATTCCTAGCTACTTACGGCCGTGTTAGAGTAGTGGATGTTCAGATTGCAGGGCAGTCGATGCCAGCAGATTTGGTTATCAGTCCGCTGGAACTGTATGACATCATTCTGGGGATGGACTGGTTGGCGTATTACCGAGTTCATCTGGATTGTTATCGAGGCAGAGTCGTGTTTAAGCGCGATGCAGAGAGGTTGGTGTTTCAGGGAGTGAGACCGACTTCAGGGAGTCTTGTGATCTCGGCTATTCAGGCGGAACAGATGATAGAGCGAGGTTGCGAGGCTTATTTGGCGACGATTGTTATGTCGGAGTCCAGTGGTGAGGTTGCTATTAGGGATATCCGAGTTGTTCAGGAGTTCGAGGATGTTTTTTGATCGTTGAAGGGATTACCACCGTCTCGGTCTGATCCTTTCACGATTGAGCAAGAGCCGAGGACAGCTCCGATATCTAAGACACCTTACATGATGGCTCCAGTAGAGTTGGCAGAGCTGAAGAAGCAGCTCGAGGACCTTTTGAGTAAGGGTTTTAATCGGCCGAGTGTTTTGCCGTGGAGAGCACTAGTTTTGTTCGTGAAGAAGAAGGATGGGAGTTTCCGGTTGTGCATCGATTATCGAGGACTTAACCGAGTCACTGTGAAGAACAGGTACCCTCTTCCGAAGATTGAAGAGTTGCTGGATCAGCTGAGGGGTGCTACCTGGTTCTCCAAGATAGTCTTGGCATCGGGTTATCATCAGATTCCGATAGACGAGGTAGATGTTCGCAAGACGGCGTTCAAGACGAGATATCGGCATTTTGAGTTTGTGGTCATGCCTTTCGGTCTGACTAGTGCACCGGCAGCTTCGAAGAGGTTGCAGGGCAGCGAGCGTAATCGCCCTACACATGATATTGAGTTAGGAGCGGTGGTCTTCGCGCTTAAGATCTGGAGGTCTTATTTGTATGGCGAGTCAGTGCAGATCTTTACAGATCACAAGAGTCTGCAGCATATCTTCACTCAGCCTTTGCTGAACATGAGACAGACGTGTTGGGTTGAGTTTCTGGCATATTATGACCTGGAGATTATCTATCATCCAGGCAAGGATAATCAGGTTGCAGACGCGTTGAGTCGACGGAGGGTTGATTCAGCTCGAGTGTAGGATGTTGAGGCCTTGGTGAGTGAGATTAACACTTTGCGTCTATGTGCTATTTCGCAGGAGCCTTTTGGGTTTACAGACAGTTGATCAGGCAGATTTGGTCAGTAGGATCAGAGTTTTATTGATGCATCACGAGCAGTTGGTTCTTAGTATCGGGTCTCTGCGAATGGGACGATTTTTGTTCGTGGTCGGGTATGTGTACCCAAGCTTGAGGAGTTGAGACAGGAGATTTTGAGAGAGTCTCATGCGAGCAAGTTCTTGATTCATCCAGGAGCGACCAAGATGTACCATGACCTCAAGCCGTATTATCACTGGGTCGAGATGAAGAGAGATGTGGCTGATTGGGTTGCGAAATGCAACACGTGTTCGTTGGTTAAAGCAGAGCATCAAGTTCTGGGTGGTCTTTTTCTGAGTTTACCCATTTCAGAGTGAAAGTGGGATATGATCACGATGGATTTCGTAGTGGGATTACCTATCTCGCGGACCTATGATGCTATCTGGGTGATTGTGGATTGGTTGACCAAGTCCGCACATTTTCTGGCCATTAAGAAGACAGATGGAGCTGTTGTTTTGGCTAAGAAACTTGTGAAGGATATAGTGAGGCTGCATGGTATACCAGCCAGTATTCTGTCAGACCATATCGATTCGCTTCAGAGTTTTGGAGAGCGTTTCAGTCAGAGATTTTCACTAAGGTGCATATGAGTACAGCTTATCATCCGCAGACTGATGGGCAGTCATAGAGGACTATTCAAACTTTGGAGGATTTGCTGAGGATGTGTGTGTTAGACTGGGGTGGCCATTGGGCAGATCATTTGAGCTTGGTCGAGTTTTCTTACAACAACAGCTTTCAGGCGAGTATCGGTATGGCTCCTTTTGAGGCATTGTATGGGAGGCCATGTAGGACGCCTTTATGCTGGACCCAAGTGGGGGGAGCGCAGCATTTATGGAGGTACTTATGAATTCTTAAAGTCTCTCTAAAATCCACTTTATTGGTTTGGTGACTTTTTAATTCCAATCAAAATCCTTTGTTATTCAAAATGTTTGTGTTTTACTGATTTCATGAATCAATCAAATTACTTGTTATTGGGACATGAATTTTAAACAATTTAACTCATGAAACAAGATTTTCAAAATACTATGTGTAACCCTTAGAAACTCAAAATCATTTTTAAAGATTTTCTGAATATACAAACTCTATAGAAATCTAACAATAATTCTTTATGAATTTAACAATTTTTTCAGCTTTTAAAATCAAGCAACTATATGTAAATTCATCTTCCAATATGTAAATTCAACTATATGTATGTTCACTTCATTATCGTTAAAGCACAAAATGGTTGACTTAACTTAATATGGAAGACGGGAAAAACCTTACATTAGTTTGGTAATACATCATATGTGTTACTTACATTCCTTTCTTTTATAGAGTTGTTAAATATTTGTTGGTAGATTGTCTCTAATGCTCATTTGTTTTAGAAAAAGTTAATCTATAAGTTTCTAAACAACATGGTTTCTCGCTTAAACTGAAATCTTAAGGTTTTAGATTGGTACTTGGCTTTTAAATATTTCAGTCAATCACATAGTCTCTGCTTTCTAAATTAATTGCTACGCTTAATAGTTTCTGATTCCTAAAAAAAACAATCTCGGTTGTCCACCTCATTTGAAATTGCAGGAGCATCATGTCATTGTACTGTAGTTTACCAAAATCTATTGTTTTTCTCATTGATTGATAAACCTTTGTTAAGGATCTGTTGTTATTGGTTTATGACTTCTTAAAGACTTACTAAAATCCACTGTTATTGGTTTGATTACTTTTTCATTCCAATCAAAATCCCTTGTTATTCAAAATGTTTGTGTTTTAATGATTTCATGAATCAGTTAAAAGACTTGTTATTGGGACATGAATTTTAAACAATTTAACTCATGAAACAAGACTTTCAAAATAATATGTGTAACTATTTATGAATTTAACAATTCTTTCAACTTTTAGAATCAAGCAACTATATGTAAATTCATCTTCCAATATGTAAATTCAACTATATGTAAGTTCACTTCACTATCGTTAAAGCACAAAATGGTTGACTTAGCTTGGTATGGAAGACGGGAAAAACCTTACGTTGGTTTGGTAATACCTCATATGTTGTACTTACATTCCTTTCTTTTATAGAGTTGTTAAATTTTTGTTGGTATATTGTCTCTGATGCTCATTTGTTTTAGAAAAAGTTAATCTATAAGTTTCTAAACAACATGGTTTCTCGCTGAAACAGAGAGCTTAAGGGTTTAGATTGGTACTTGGCTTTTAAGTATTTCAGTCAATCACATAGTCTCCGCTTTCTAAATTGATTGCTACGCTTAATAGTTTCTGATTCCTAAAAAAACAATCTCGGTTGTCAATCTCATTTGAAATTGCATGAGCATCATGTCACTGTATCGTAGTTTACCAAAGTCTATTGTTTTTCTCATTGATTGATAGAGCTTTGTTAAGGATCTGTTGTTATTGGTTTATGAATTCTTAAAGTCTTTCTAAAATCCATTGTTATTGGTTTGATAACTTTTTAATTCCAATCAAAATCCTTTGTTATTCAAAATGTTTGGATTTTAAATATTTCATGAATCAATTAAATTACTTGTTATTGGGACATGAATTTTTGTAACATCTGTAAACCGAAAAAAGTGTGATTTTTGTGTGGTGTCGAGCGACACCAGGGGTGGTGTCGGTCGACACCGGTCTGACGAATTGATTTCGGTCTGATTTAATTCGTTCGGTTTGGCTGGTTAAGGGCTGGAAACCCTATTTTCGCGACATAAAAGTGAACAGTCTCCTTTTCTTCACAAGTTTCGAGTTTTAGAGAAGGAAAAGAGGCAGAGAGAAGAGGTGGTCATTTGTGGGTGATTTCTGAAGTTTCTGGGCAAATTCTTGCTGTTCTTCATCATCTTCCTTGTGTTCTTCCTTCAATCCCTTGTCAAAGTGAGTGCAGTGACCGTAGGTCAGTGATTTCCAGAGGAAAGTGATTGGAAAGTGTTTATGGTTGAGAAATTGATGATTTATGTGTTTTCGAGATGGGTTCGTGTGATAATCGTGGTGTTCTTCACCGAGTCACAGTGAAGAACAGGTATCCATTCTCGAGGATTGATGAGCTGTTGGATCAGTTGAGGGGTGCTACTTGGTTCTCCAAAATTGACTTGGCATCGGGTTATCATCAGATTCCGATATATGAGGTAGATGTTCGCAAGACGGCGTTCAGGATGAGGTATGGGCACTCTGAGTTTGTAGTCATACCGTTCGGGTTGACTAATGCGTCGGCAGCATTTATGAGATTGATGAACGACATGTTCAGGGAGTTTTTGGACGTGTTCGTTATCATTTTCACTGATGACATTTTGGTGTATTCGAGGAGTCCAGAGGAGCATGCGACTCATTTGAGGCTTGTTTTGGAGAAGCTTCGGGAGTAGAAGCTGTTTGCCTAGTTGAGCAAGTGCAGCTTTTGGCAGAGAGAGATGAGATTTCTTGGCCATATTGTTTCTGTAGAGGGAGTTTCTGTGGATCCGGCTAAGGCCTTGATTGGTAGAGCATTTAGAAGAGCATTATGCTCTTTGTAATCCAATCAACTTTTATTAATAGAGCATTTAGGAGAGCATTTAGAAACTGCTAATGCTCTCTAAACTGCTCCTCCCTCCCTCCTTTGAAATGGAGCTTTTCCAAAGCATTGAGGCTTTAAAATATTAAAAAATATTAAAATAATTATATTTTATTTATTTATAATGATAAAAAATCGAAAATTATATTTATATTAAATTTAAAATATTATAATTTTGAATCTTATTTTTATTATTAATGTATTATTCATAAAATAATAATTTAATAACATTAAAATTTAATAAATATAATTTAGATATGAAATAATTATTAAATAATTTATAAAAAATTAGAAAAATCTTATTTTATTTATAGAATATATATATAATGTATTAAAATAAATATCAACGTACACAATAAATATTTTAACAAAAAGTTATAATAAAATAGCTCACAGCTCTACCAATCATATAAAATAAATATTAGTCAAGAGCATACAGCTTCAGCACCACCCTGCTTATGCTCCATAAGCCTAATGCTCTTCTAAATGTTTTACCAATCAAGGCCTAAGATTGAGGCTATCAGAGATTGGCCTAGACTGAGTAGTGCTACCGAGATCAGGAGCTTTCTGGGTTTAGCAGGCTCCTACAGGAGGTTTGTCAGGGGCTTTGCGAGTGTGTCTCAGCCGATGACGAGGTTGACTGGCAAGGATGTGCGAGGAGAGCTTTGGGAAGCTTAAGGAGATGTTGACTAGTACACCTGTGTTAGCATTACCCGATCCGGGGAAGCCTTATGTGGTGTATACAGATGCTTCAGGTGTTGGTTTGGGTTGTGTCTTGATGCAGGAGGGCAGAGTGATTGCCTATGCTTCGAGGCAGTTGCAGGGTAGTGAGCGCAACCTCCCTACACACGATCTTGAGTTGGGAGCGGTGGTCTTCGCACTCAAGATTTGGAGGTATTATCTCTATGGTGGAGCTGTGCAGATCTTTACGGATCACAAGAGTTTGCAGCACATCTTTACTCAGCCTTTGTTGAATGCGAGGCAGACGCGTTGGGTGGAGTGTCTGGCAAATTATGATCTGGATATTGTCTATCATCCGGGCAAGGCCAACTTGGTGGCAGATGCGTTAAGTCGACGGAGAGTTGATTCAGCTAGAGAGCAGGATGTGGAGGCTTTGGTCAGCGAGATTAGTACATTGCGTCTTTGTCCTATTTCTGAGGAGCCTTTGGGTTTGGAGGCAGCTGACCAGGCAGACTTACTCAGTAGGATCAGAGTGGCTCAGCAGGATGATCATGGTTTGATTGATGCATCGCGGGCAGCTGGTTCTGAGTATCAGGTCTCGACGAACGGGACATTTTGGTTCGTGGGCGGGTCTGTGTGCCCAAGGTTGAGGAGTTGAGACGGGAGGTCTTGAGAGAGGCTCATGCAAGCAAGTTTTCGATTCATCCGGGTGCGACCAAACCGTGACCTCAAACGGTATTATCACTGGGTCAGGATGAAGAGAGATGTGGCAGATTGGGTTGCAAGGTGCAACACATGTTCGTTGGTCGAGGCAGAGCATCAGGTTCCAGGTGGAATTTTGCAGAGCTTTCCCATTCCAGAGTGGAAGTGGGATATGATCACGATGGATTTTTTTGTGGGATTACCTATCTCACGGACGTTTGATGCGATTTGGGTCATTGTGGATCATTTGACCAAGTCCGCGCATTTCTTGGCCATCAAGAAGACAGATGGAGCTGCTGTTTTGGCTAGGAAGTTTATGCGATAGATTGTGAGGCTGCATGGTGTGCCAGCCAGTATTGTGTCGGATAGGGATCCGAGATTTGCCTCTGAGTTTTGGAGGGAATTTCAGAAAGAGATGGGCACTAAGGTGCATATGAGTACAGCTTATCATCCATAGACAGATGGGCAGTCAGAGAGGACTACCCAGACCTTGGAGGATTTGCTGAGGATGTGTGTATTGGATTGGGGTGGCCATTGGGCTGATCATCTATGTTTGGCAGAGTTTGCCTACAATAACAGTTTTCAGTCTAGTATTGGCATGGCTCCTTATGAGGCTTTGTATGGGAGGCCATGTAGGACCCTTATGCTGGACCCAAGTGGGGGAGCGCAACATATATGGAGCTACCTTTGTTCAGGAAACGACGGAGAAGATCCGTGTTTTGAGGCGGAACATGAAGGAGGCTCAGGATAGGCAGAGGAGTTACGCTGATAGGCGGAGATGTGAGCTTGAGTTTCAGGTGGGAGATAGAGTGTATCTCAAGATGGCTATGTTGCCCTAACAGGTCTATAGCAGAGAACAAGCTCAGTCCGTGGTTTATGTGTCCGTTCCCTGTGGTGGAGCGAGTTAGACAAGTGGCATATCGGTTGGAGTTGCCACCGATTATGAGCGCTTTTCACAAGTTGTTTCATGTTTTGATGTTGCGGAGGTGTCTGCATCCTTCAGAGGAGTTAGTGGCTGAGATTCCAGAGGATCTTCAACCAGATATGACAGTTCCGGCATTTCCTGTGAGGATTCTCGAGAGGGGAGTCAAGGTTCTGCGGAAGAAGAGGGTGCCATTGTTGAGAGTATTGTGGGACTGTAGTGGCCCAGAGGAGGAGACTTGGGAGCCAGAGGCAAAGATGAAGCTGAATTTCAGGAAGTGGTTCGACAAGCAGGTCACCGAGTGAGCTTCTTCGTCTTTGTGGTTCTAGATGTGATAGCGTGGTGCTATGTTTTTGTTGTTGTTGTGGTCTATGTATTTTTCGTTTCGTTGTACGATATACATTTTGAGTTATATGAGATGGTGTTTGCCTCATATTTATTTTGTGGTTTGGATGTTACAAGTGTGTTGACCAGTGGGTCGTGAGACAATCTATTCAGTTATGTTATAGACGTTTCAGAAGTTTTACTCTAGGGGTCGTGGTGTCCCCGAATAACTCTTTGCCAAGAGATAGTGTTCTCTGATAGACTTATACGAGAGGGTCGCTACCTCGAGTATAAGTGATATGGTATGTTTACTTACTAGTGACTAGTGTGTCGCGTAGTAAGTAACGAGGGGATAGTGTTCCTCTTGGGGAGATAATGTTCTCCTGCATGTCCTTTGGAGATAGTGTTCTCTGGCAGAGTTGAGTTAAGAGTAAAGATGTATAGGAAACGTGTGTATATGACTTAAGATTAGAAATAAGTCTCGGGGATCAGGTGAGGATCTCTAGTGTTGGCCATGTGGACCGGATTTTTGTCGTCTGTGGTAGACGAGATTGCGTCTGTGGTAGACGTGTTGTGTTGGGATTCGAGGTCGAATCCAGTTTAGTGGGGGAGAATTGTAACATCCGTAAACCGAAAAAGTGTTATTTTTGTGTGGTGTCGAGCGACACCAGGGGTGTATCGGTCGACACTGGTTCGACGAATTGATTTCGGTCTGATTTAATTCGTTCGGTTTGGCTGGTTAAGGGCTGGAAACCCTATTTTCGCGACATAAAAGTGAACAGTCGCCTTTTCTTCACAAGTTTCGAGTTTTAGAGAAGGAAAAGAGGCAGAGAGAAGATGTGGTGATTTGTGGGTGATTTCTGAAGTTTATGGGCAAATTCTTGCTGTTCTTCATCATCTTCCTTGTGTTCTTCCTTCAATTCCTTGTCAAGGTGAGTGCAGTGACCGTAGGTCCGTGATTTCCAGAGGAAAGTGATTGGAAAGTGTTTATGGTTGAGAAATTGATGAGTTATGTGTTGTCGAGATGGTTTGTGTGATAATCGTGGTGTTGAATCTTGTTGATTGTGATAGAGAACACTATCTCCAAGAAAAGCAGAAGGATGACACTACACCCTTATAAGGATGACACTACACCCCCATTAATCTGCCGGAGAACACTATCTCCTAAGGAAATGCAAGGAACCACCATCCCCTCGAGTGATCCACCCGTCACTCGATACTTACTTCGCGACTCGTCAGCCACTAGTAAATAGCACCCTTATACCGAGTACCACACTCGTATAAGTCTGCAAGCACTTATACTGAGACACGAAGCTCAGATAAGTCCGCAACCACCCATACTGAGACACCACGCTCAGATAGGTCTGCAGGAGAATACTATATCCTATAAGTAAAGAGTAATAAATCTGAAACGTCTATAACATAACTGACTAGAACTGTCTCACGACCCAAACTGGTCAACACAACCCGTAACATCCGAAACACAGATTTATCAGGAAAACTCCCTCTTATAAATCTCCAACTATGTACATCGTACCACAGACGAAAATACAGCAACAACATAGCCCAATGCTAAACAACTGGAACCACAAGGATGAGAAGCTCACTCTACGACCTGCTTGTCGAACCACTTCCTGAACTTCAGCCCCTCAAATTTTCATCCTCTATATCGCTACAGTCCCACAAGACTCTCTCAACGGCACTCTCTTGTTCCGCAGAACCTTGACTCTCTTCTCGAGAATCCTCACAAAAACCGCCAGAACTCCCTAAACAGGCCTAAGATCCTCTGAAATCTTAGCCACTAACTGCTCTGAAGGGTGGAAGAACTCTCTCCACATCAAAACACGAAACGCGTGTGAAACATCCTAATAATCGGTGGCAACTCCAACCGTTACGCCACTGGTCCAACTCGTACCACCACCGGGAACGGAGCCAAAAAACACGGATTGAGCTTGTTTCTCTTCTATGGGTCTATTAGGACCTCTCAACATAGCCATCTCGAGATACACTCTATCTCCAACCGGAAATTCAAGCTCCCGCCTACGCCTAACAGCGTAACTCTTCTACCTATCATGAGCTTCCTTCTAGTTCAACCTCAAACACAGACCTTCTCCGCCGTTTTCCTGAACAAAAGTAGCTCCATAAATGCTGTGCTCCCCCACTTGGGTTCAGCAAAAAGCGTCCTACATGGCCTCCCATACAAAGCCTCACACGGAGCCATGCCAAAAACTCGCCTGATAACTATTGTTGTGGTAACTCTGCCTGACACAGATGACCAGTCCAATGGCCACTCCAAACCTACACCCACATCGTCAACAACACTCCGAAGTCTGGATCGTCCCCTCTGACTACCCCTCAGTCTGCGGATGAAAAACTCTTAAACAAATGCACCTTAGTGCCTATCTTTGTTTGAACGCTCTTCAGAATTCAGAAGCGAAACTCGGATCCCTGCCCGACACAAAACCTGCTAACACACCATGCAGCCTCACTATCTCTCGCACAAACTTTCTAGCCAAAACAGCTGCTCCATATGTCTTCTTTATATCCCATTTCCACTATGGAATGAGTAAACTCTGCAGAAGACCACTCGAAGACCGATGTTCTGACTTGACCAACGAACACGAGTTGCACCACACAACCCAAAACAGCTACAATTCTCTTTAATCCGACCCAGTGATAGCACCGCTTGAGATCACGATACATCTTGGTCGCTCTTCCATGAATCAAGAACTTGCTCGCACGAGCCTCTCTCAAAAACCTCCTGTCTCAACTCCTCAACCTCGTGTACACAAGCCCGACCAAGCAAATTATACTCACTCCGCTGAGCCATTCTGATTCTACTAAGTATATCTGCCTGCCACTGTTTCCAAGCCCAAATCTTCCTTCAAGATAGCAACAAGACGCTAAGTGCTAACTGCGCCCACCAAGGCATCATCATCCCGCTCTTTAGCTGAAGCATCTCTCAGTCAACACAACGCAACTGCCACCTAATCAACCTTGTCGGAAGATAGACGGTCTTCAAATTATAAATTATCGAAAACTCGACACACAACCCAAACCAACTCCTGCAACAACTGTGTACACTATGAAAAGCTTCCCCGGCTCGGGTAATGCCAAAACTGGTGTACTAAACAACAACTCTTTAAGCTTCCCAAAGCTCTCTCAAACTCTGACGACCATACAAACGGCACATCCATGCCCGTCAACCTCTTCATCGACTGTGACACACTCGCAAAACCCTTAACGAACTACTGTAGAACTGTGCTACACCCTGAAACACATCTGTCAATTACCAGAAACCGTACTTGCTCAACTTAGCATACAGTTCCTGCTCTTGCAGCCTCTCCCGAATATACTATAATGAGCCACGTGCTCCTCGGAACCCCTCGAGCTCCTGAACAACTCGGATATCCTCGATATCCTCGGAACTCTTCGATAGTCACCTCAACACTGGACTCCGAAAACGATCGTCGCCAAAAGCCTCGCAACTTGCTCTAACATCTGCTCACCCTGCATAGCCGAGACACAAAAATCCCGGAAGTCAGTCTCAACCCCTGAAACACCAACCTCCTTGCATCCCGCTCAGACAACACTCTGCCTCTAAAGCAATTCAGATGAACTCGGTAAAACTCCAACCAGTTCATCCCCAAAATAACGTCATGCAATCCCACCAAACTAATGACCAACACTGCTGGCACTCCGAATATCAACTGTTCTAACACGGCCGTAAGTAGCCAGAAATCCTCCACCAGGCACCTTGACAAAACCCGAACGCTCACCAGCGTTGCTCCGGACGCCGCTAAATTTGGCACGCTCCGGAGTGATGAAACATTTAAATGCTCCCGAGTCAAACAACGCTGAGACTCAACACCGCCCACCAACAACGTTCTTACACAACTACAAGTGTTTAGAACCCTAACACTCTATCACATATAAAATAAAAGACAGACGACCACCACAATTCTACACTAAGAATTTACGAAGTCTGAATCAAGAATTTTACCTGTGATCTGCCCGGACTGACTTGTCTGATCAACTTCTGCCGAAGGAACCTCATTCGGCGCCGCTCCACTATGACCCAACGGCTGCACCGCTGCGATCTGAGACTCTGGCTGAGCCACTATTGGCTGAAACTCCTCTACCGCCAATGGCTGTAACTTGGGACACATATGCCTGATATGCCCCTGCTCGCCACAACGGAAACACACCCTAGCACCTGAATCTGTCTCCCTCCCGGGACAGCTCGCCACACGGTGCTCCATGCTCCCACAACCAAAACAACTGCCGTAAATTTTCTGACTGCCTCCAGAAACCTCGTCCAATCTCCTCTTCTAGCCCTTGCTAGAACCAGAACCTCTACTCTGCTGCGACTGATGTCGCTGCTGCTGCTGCAGATGGCTCCTCTATACAAACGGAGTAACCACAGACGGAACCACCACCGGATCAACCCGCTCACGCTGATCCTCCTCAATCGAAACTGCAAGCATCACTAGCTCTGCCCAATAGAAACGCGAAGCAAACCTCTGCATCTGTCCCCTCATCTCTAGATAAGGCAGATTCTCACCAACTACAGCCTCCTTCTGCCCAAAAACTGCATCATCCTGCTGCGCCCCGGCCACTGGAGGTGCACCCGGAGCCTGCTCTGGAACCGCTGGCGGAAAACGTGCCAACTGCTGTGTCAGCAACCCCACAACCTGGTCACCATGACCCTGAGTTAGAGCCGCGCCCCCACCTAGGACCACCCCAACTCCCGCGCCACTACTGACGCCCAAACCGGCCTCACCCGCCAAAGAAACTGACTGGGTCACTAACGCAGTCGCCACACTAGGCGCTGCACTCTCTCTAGACTCCGCCAGTAATCCCTGACCCTGACTCCGGCCACCACGGCCCACAGTTTGGCCACCACGGCCAACTGCTCCGGCCACCACGGGCACTGATTCTACCGCGCTCACCTACGCTACGACCTCTAGCACCTGCATCCATTTCGCTGCACTTCCAAAGAGCAGGAAATGAGCCAGCCAGAAAAACAACAACAAAAACTCCACACAACACAAAACACAAAACACTACTCACCGCGGAATCACTGAAGGCCGAGAGGATGATACTAGACTACTAACTGACTAAACACAAATAATCAATTAAACACATAGTCCTGTTCACCAAATATTAACAGTCCTAAAACCGTATTTGCTATGATACCAAAATGAAATAACCAAGCTTTTTATTTATTTATTTATTATTATTAATTTTTAATTAACATAGGTCGAATCAATATTCATGAAGTATTAATTCTCAACAGCTATCAATGCGGAAGTTTTCAAATAAATCATCAAATAAATAATTAATCAATTCAACCAACAATAATCAATTCCAGAAATATGATAAATCTAGCAACCTAACACCAGGTTCGCATAAATAATTGAAAACATTAAACTCAATAACTAAAACACCCTATCATCCTCTCCTCGGCCCGATTCCGCGATCACATTTAGCCTTTACCTGCATCACATTACGAAAGAGATGCGTAAGTATATCATAAATACTTAGTGAGTGAATCACTCCACCTACAGGCCAATTACGCAATTACTAGACAGTACTCAAACAAGTAAACGGTATAACCACAATGCTCAACAATATCTCAGCACAGCAATAACATCAATAGTGAACGTTAACATAAACAACAATAAGCCAAAAACCACAATTCACAGAACCAACACTCGCACCAGACCCACGGTGTCGACCAACACCCTAAGGTGTCGCTCGACACCGAGTCGCCGTGTCGACCAACACCGACTTGCAGAGACAAAACCCAACTCGACGAACAGCCCCAAAAACGAGAAATCAAGGGTTTTCAACGCCCTAAACAATCCAAAACGCACAATAACACGAATCCACTATGAACACATCATGAAATCAACACAAGATTCACAAACCAATCAATCTCTAGTGAATCACACACTCACCTCGACAACGGATTAAAAAAAGGGGAAAACAAGGAAGAACGACGAACATCAACGAAGAACAGCCTCAGATCTGAAACAACCAAGCCTTTTTTTGTTTTTTATAATTAATTAAGTGCGGAAAACTAAATTAAAATAAACTCAGACAAATAAACATTAAATAATTAATTCCAAAATAACCAAATTCAATTCAAGAAATAATATTGAAATAACTAGCAACCTAAACACTAGGTTTGCAATAACAACATAAACAAATCCGATAATCAACAAAATCCTATCATCCTCTCTTTGGCCCGATTCCGCGACCACACTTTCTTTCTACCTGCATCACATTAGGGAAAAAGAGATACATAAGTATTTCATAAATACTTAGTGAGGCGATCACCCCGCCTACAGGTAGGGGTGTCAAAATGGTTAATCCAACCCATTCAACCCATCACCCATTAGGACCAAGTATTAATGGGTCATAGGTCAATCCAATCCACTTAGCAAATGGGTTAGACTAGTCCATTACCTATTTAATTTTATGGGTCAAATGGTTTAGTGGGTAAACCATGACCAAATCATAAAGAGAATCACAATCACACAAAAACAATGTTTTAATTTAACATAAAGAGTTTCACAATACATACACCAAAGAGATCTAAATGTAACCATTAGTTTCAGAATATAAAGAGTTTGCAAATGTGTAAACACTTAAACCAAAGATTCAAAAAACTGAACCAAATAAACCAAAAAGTGAACCAAATGATTAACCAAATAAACAAAGGCTTCAAGATATTAACCAAATAAACTTGGAAGATGAAACACAATTTTTACGTGGAGTTTCAATTAAACCACTTATGTCATCGTGGTATTTAAGAGTCAATCCAATCGGAGCTAGCTGAGGACAATTTCGAATGCAGAATACTATCAAGTCAAGGGCACAAAGATTTTGTATGTAACAAGTAACAAGAGCAAGAACTTAAATGTAAATAAATTCTTAAATGTAAACTAGAATGATTGCAAGACCAAATATAGTATGCAAATGTAATAAGCGAAATGAAAGATGTAAACTTTATGATAAATGAAAGGTCTTGGAGTGAGGTTATCGAAATCGAGCTCTAAGAGAATGATAAAATGGCTAGAAGTGTTCAAAAATCACTGAGTCTTAGGGAGAGAGTTCCAACAGCGAGAGTCACCCACTTCCGTGGTGAGAATCACAAAACCGGCCTTGAATCCAAAGGATCTATCTTTCGGATAGTGGACTCTAAAACCGGTCTGCAATAAGCGCCAACTCTCTTGTACCCAATGAACTCCCCAGACAACCACTTCCGTGTGTAAGGATGAGTTCATCCTCTTGCTGGTCGATCTGACAACCTCCAGCCACTTTCGGTGTAGGAAATGTCTTGGATCGAGACCAAAATGGCCAACTAAGGTCAAGCCTTAAGCACGCCCAGCAAGAGAAGACTCCTGAGGTGATTAAACACGCCTAGACACTAGATCTATCCCTACTAACTCGATTCTACCTCACCCCATATGACCAAAAGGGATCTACTCACTATTCATAATAAGAACACCAAATCCCATGGGGGAAAGGGTTCAAATCGTGAATAGGATGATGGATTAGGATTAGAATAAGCAAGATAAGAAGATTGCAAGCTGAAATGACTAAACTTGATTAGAAATCTCAAACAAATCGTACAAATCAAGCTTAGAGCTTAAACAAGGTTTTTGTGTATTTGATAGAGAAAAATTACAAGACAAGATCCCAAGAAAATTAGGTTTAAGGCTTTATATAGTTCAAAGGAAATAGAAGACCTCAGTCAACTCATTTAAGTTGACCCATCTCCTTCCCAAACGAAACACTTCGAAACAGCTCAGGGAAATCGCGGGTCAATGGCCTCTGTTTTGGTCAACGCTCTGCTTTTCTCCGCCAAACAGGTTCTCAACCTGTTTCACAACCCGTTTGCCGTCCAGACTCCATGCTTCTTCATCTTCACTCCGTTTCTGCCCCTCTTCAGCTCCAAAACACCTGATACAACTCCCAAATGCACAACTAATGCAATGCAAGTCCTAAATGCCATGTGTTTGTACAATGCAAGAGATCTACATTAAAATGTTAAAGATATGAGCTATTATGGGGGTGAAACTAGATGGAATGTGCTCCTAAATGATGTAAAATACAGAGACATCAACTTCCCCCAAACTTGAATCTTGCTTGCCCTCAAGCAAGAAAGAGCAAATCAGAGAGAAGTTGATTTGGGCGGGGACTCAAATCCAAAAGATATGCTCAAAGAAATCACCTCAATGTTCAAGTTGGGAATTATGAAATGCATACAAGTCTAGCCATTCGAATCAGATTACTCACATACTCAGTTCATCGACAACCCAACACCAGACTTTATGAAACATGCATTCATATTCACTTCACCTATTTACATTCAATTAAGCTCAAAACCGTGTATCAAAACTCATGCAATCAAAACTTGCTCATTTGGTTCAAAGGGTTAGGCTCTTTTCTTTTCGGTGGTTTCAATGAATTGCAAAAGGGATCTCTCAAAATAATTGAGCTTGGGTAAAATGCTAAGAGTAAAGACCTAGGATGGTACAAAGATAGAGTCTCATCTACCCAATACGTAAGGTCTTTTTAGCTTTTGAAGAACGAATCCCGCCCAAGTCCTAACTACCCTTCTTTAGAGCAAACACCTTCTTCCCCTTTTGAACTCAAGACTTAACAACTTAGGATTTTTAGGGAGGATAAAACTTTCGGAAATAACAAGGGACTAACTTTTGAATTTCTTGTGGTTTAAGGCTTTTACTTTTCTTACTTAGGCTTGGGGCTTTTTACTTTATTTGGAGAACTTAGGCTTTGCGCCTTTCATTTTTGCTACGAGCCCCAATTTACCTATCTCTTTAATAACAAGCAGGCCACCACTTCTTTTAGACACTTCCCTTTTATTCACTCCCATCCTAACTTTTTCTCTTGGTTTCTTTTCACTCTATTCTCTCACCCCCAAACTTGGATCACAACCTATGCCTAGTCTAGCTCAAAGGAAAACGAGCTAGTTCTACATGAGAATCTAAGCTTTGTCGGTCTAAACTCAACACGTTTTACCTAGCTCAATTGGAAAAGGCCTCACAACTCACAGTAAGCAGGTTGGGTTTGAATGAAATTAGTTTGGTTTCGGGTGGAATAATTAACGAACATGGACAAACAGAGAGAGATAAATATAAGAGAAAGAATGTCCAAGAGAATCAAAATCCATGAGCAAGAATATCAATGCACGAATTTGATAATTAAATGATCATATTAAGTCCAAATCACTTAGGTGAAGTTTCAATTCAAAGCAATGATTCAGTCAAGCATGAATGCCGAGATGCGAGTCCTCGAATATGGAGTTCTTTTAAGCTTAAACTAAACCTGAATGCACCAAATAATTCCAAACTTGAGCATTGAAGTGATGTCAAAAAGCATTTCTTTAACGAGGATGGTCCTATCATTGTCCCCTATGCAACTGTACAATGCAACTAGACTCAATCCTATTATGAAAATGCAAATGATGCTTCTTTTTGTTTTATGCAAATTTTTGAAATTTTTCGATTTTTTGGTTTTTCTATGCCATAAATGAAATGCGAATGCTATGAGACTCAAGATGAGAAAATCGAAAATAAGAAAATAAAACAAGAGGTCAAATGCTATTGACCTCTCCCCCAAACTTAAATTGCACAGTCCCTTGTGCAAATAGAAGCTTGAAAGAGAGATCAACTTAACAAAAACAAATATGAAATGCTTATGAAAAACAAAAGAAAACGGTATACACAATGGAATTGGAGTTGTACCTCTATTGACTTGTGGAGTGGGAGGAGAAGGATTCGTCCTCAGTCTCGTGAGATGTGGAGTCTGGAGTTGGTGATCGGACAGCTCTCCTCTTGCGTCTGTTGGACACCGAAACTGTGTCGTCACTGGCTCGTGAGGTGCAGGAGAGTTTGGCTTTCAGAGACTTCACCGTGCGCACGAGCTTCTTGATAGTCTTCTCTTGCTGCTTACACCATTCTTGGAGCAGACGAATGTGTTCGTGAGCTTTCTGGATTGCCGGTTTGGTACCTTCAGCGTTGAAAGGAGTGAAGTGGTACCCCTCGAGTTGATTCGAGGGCTCTCCTTGGTGCTCCACTGTTGCATCTCCTCCG
Source organism: Erythrophleum ivorense (assembly GCA_026724425.1). Classification (NCBI taxonomy): domain Eukaryota; kingdom Viridiplantae; phylum Streptophyta; class Magnoliopsida; order Fabales; family Fabaceae; genus Erythrophleum; species Erythrophleum ivorense. Next base: position 1,162,120 of record JAIUCV010000068.1, on the reverse strand, counting down.
TCCATGTGAAGCTCGTCGGCGGTGGGAAGAAACACGATGTTGTCCCTCTCGGCGAAATCAGTCAACTCCTTGTTCGGAAGAAGGATCTTGCACGCTCCATAGCTCGGGTGTTGGAAGCGGTAAATGTGCTTCCCCTGGTGTGTTCCTTTTAGGAACCACGTCTTGTTCAGGTAAGAGATGTCCATGTACGTCGAATGATGAGAGAAATGAGGCAGTCGGCACGAACTTGCCTTTTGGGTAATCATGCTCCCAATGGCTATGGATGTCTCGCCAATCTTCCCGCGCTCGTATGCTACAATAGCGTTCCGCGTGCATTGCTTGAAGGAATTGAGCAGCACCATAGCTATGCTCGCTGAGGAACGGTCTCCCTTCATTTTCGTTCCGTTGGCCAAGGTATCGAGATGGTCTAAGAGAGAGATATCGAGCATCTCAAGCTCCCCCTTCGTCACGTTGGCGGTGTCTTGTCGCGCAAACAAGGTGTGCGTCAATACCTTGTGAGCATAGCGAATTGCCGGGTTGCGAATGTGGCCTGCTCTCATCTTGGAAATCTCGAATTTGGTGGAGCTAATCGTCTCCCAGAAATCTGCCAGCTCGCTATCCGGAATGTCTATCTTGGTGTCGAGACCTCTTTTCGTGTTGAAATCAAACGCCTCCTCAACCTCTCGGATGCTCATTCTGAATTGCCGACCATCGATTTCAAAGGTGATGTAGCCAGCTCCCTCTTCTCTAATGACCTCCTTTTCTGACTCATGATGCATGACGACCTCCAAAGATGCAAGAAAGTGGATTGCAGGTTCTCTGAAGGTTACGGGCTCCTTCCTGAAGAATTCGTCTAACTCCATTGTCTCCAAGATCGACTCCACATCCTCCTTGATGCCTAGTGCCTCCATTGTCTCCTTGTGAGGGTATCTCATCGGCAAGAAGTTTGCTCTTCTCAGAATTTGAATACGCTCCTGGACTCCATAAGGTCTCGGTATAACCGAGTCATCAGGATCCCTTTCGTCCGTTGTCTGTCCTTCCGCCGGAGCACCTCTAACTTCCTTCCCTTTTCTCTTCTTCTCTGTTGGCGCAACCGCCTTCCTTTTTCCTTCTCTTTTCTCGCGACGAGCTCTCTCGGTGTCATCCTCTCTAGAACTTTGTCCTCCTGATCTCGTGATTGTCATTGTACCTATCACCTGGTGAGACAGAAATCTTCAAAGCACAAGTAAGTTTCGGGTTTTGGGCAAACACGAAATTAAGGAATTTCAAAACTCAAACTTCAATTAAACTTCAATAATCTCAATCTCCATGAAATCCCCAACATGCAACCACAAATTCTGTAAATCCTAGTCTCACCCAAGGATAAATCATCAACCATAAACCTTAGCCATCAATTTCCATTGGAAATTTCGTGAAACAAGCTCTCTCAAGAGAGTGACAACAATGGAGAAGAATTACCTTGGATGGACTTGTGCAAATACGAAAATCAGGAGGTGCTTGATAAATTCGGCCTAATCAGAAGGTTTGAAGCTTTTAAAATCGAATTTTGGTTGAGAAAAGAGAGAGATCGAGATTTCGCTATGGAGGAAAAATGGGAAAGAGGCTTGAAATAAGAAGGAAGGGGAAAAGAAAACGGGTTTAAGTCAATAAGGTTTCTCACGAGAAAGTCAAAGGAAGCGAGTTGACTTACCAAACGGGTTGATCCAAAGGAGGAAACCTGTTTGACAACCCGTTTGAGCCAATTTCTCAGACAATCAACCCGTTTTGGGTTGATTTTCAACAACTTTTCTGCTCAATGGAGGTTTCTCATTTTCCAAACTTGATATACTAGCCAAAACCTGAACATAACAGCAGAGACAAAATGCAAAAACAGCAAAAGATTCAAAATTAAAAGCAATATATACAAAAGGATAATCATGGGATTCCCTCCCAAGTGGGCTTGTTTTAAGTCTCTAGCTTGACTTTCCTTAGCTCATGCTAGTGAATGGTGAAGGGCTGCACGCTTTCAACAGAGACAGTCATAACGTGAGCTTGGAGATCTTTGAGCTTTGTAGGATCACCGTGATGCTTAGCGCTTAAGATGGTCTTGGCGGTTGAGAACATGCTAGGTTTTCCTTTACGCTTCATCTTGAACTCAAATTCTCCATCTTTAAGCTTCAGTGGAGACAGCTTAAGAGAGTATAGGGGTGGATCAAGATAGTGGGGTTGAGGTTCCTTCACCTTTGCCTTTTTCCCGAGAATGGCCATTGTGCCTCTACACACCTCCTCCTTTTGAGCACGTCCCATGTGCTCACTGAACATGTCAATCAGACACTCTCCATCCAGAATATCTTCCCCATAATCATCAAGCAGATGCACAACCTTATCACGCTCAACTTGGTTTTCCTTGATGCTTGGCTTTCCAATGGTTAGTGTCCCACAATAACTAGTAGATGAGATCTTCATTGGGTAAGAGACTTTGTTGTTGACATGGTGGAGAGTCACGAGCTTCTCGTGAAAGTCAATTGAGGCCCCAACAGTTGTAAGGAAGGGTGTTCCAAGGATCAATGGTACTTCTTTTTCATCAACCATTTCCAAAACAGTGAGGTCAATTGGAACCTTGCATCCACCAATTTTCAAAGGATAATCTTGGAGGAGACCAAGTGGAGACTTAGTAGAGGCATCCCCAAGCATGATAGAAGAGCTAGGAGACGTCAAACTCTTTATACCAAGCCGCTTGACCATAGCAAGTGATATGAGATTCACACTTGCTCCAGAATCTACAAGAGCATCATCAAGCGTCAAATCTCCAAGAGTGCAAGGCAATGTGAACTTCCCTTGACTCTCAAGCTTAGGAATAGAGGTTGGCGTGAGAAGGGGTGGAGCTGGAGGTGTAGAGAATTCCAGAAGAGCAGCCACTCTCCCCTTGTTTGCAAGAATGTCCTTAATGAACTTCATTTGGAGATGAGCTGCGTGCATATTCCCCATGTTGGGTAGATGAACACCAATCTCGCTCATATCATTCCTAAACGTGGAGACGACCTTCTTTTGAGCTTTAGTAAGGATTCTCCCAGGAAATGGAAGCTCAGGTTTGTAAGGAGGAGGCGCAACCTTTGTGGTTTCCTCTCTTTCAACCAGCTGTGAGACTACCTCCTTCTTGGGACTTCGTGGTTCTGCATGAGGTGTCCTCTCATCCCCTGAAAGCGTAACACTTGAACCATAGAGAAGCCTAGAGATCTCGTCTATAGCTCTCTCATTCTCATCTTTTCCAGCCACACAATCGTGAGGAGAGAGAATCACACCGCAAAACGCTTTCGGGTTTGAAATCGGTTTTCCAGGTAGTATCCCTTTTGAGATGCTGCTGCTCTGAGATTCTAAGTGCCTGACTTTGGAGCTTAGTTCCTCTAACTTCCGTGTCATTTCATGCTGCGAAGTAGTCATTTCGTGATGTGCACTATCAATTTTATTGTGTATCTCTGCCAATTTGATGTGGAGAATCACTTGCTCCGCTGATTTGCCCTTGGAGAAGCTGCTGCAACATCTGTTTCATGTCGGAATCCTGACTTGAATGGCTCCCAACTTGAGCTTGAGTGGAAACTTGTTGCGGTGCAGCAAAGGTCTTTGGCGGGAAATTCTTTTTGTAGTAAACCACCTGCTGTCCGGCTTGTGGCTGAGCTTGCTGCGGTGGATAGACCTGGTCTTGTGGGTTTTCCACGTTGGTAGAGCGGTAGGAAAGGTTCGGGTTGTTTTTGTAATTGATGAATCCTTTCTGAAAGGCTCCTTGGTTGTTGATGTAGTTTACCTCTTCAACCTGCGTGTCCTCTTCCTTGTTGACCACATCATCTTGACAAACAAAGTGTACTTGCTTCTGTTGACCAGTGAGAAGCTTATCGAGTTTATCATTCAACATTTTAATCTCCTTCTTGTGCTTCTCTTCTTGGACCGAGCTCCCTCTATCAGACCGGTCATAATCCTCATTGTAATTGCCATCACTAGTAGCAATGTTCTCAACCAAAATCAAACCGTCGTCAACGTCTTGACCCATGAAGTATCCGTTGCTGGCCGTGTCCAACAACATCCTGTACTTCGGTAACACTCCTCGGTACAACGTGCTCAGCAAATTCTCCTTTGAGAAGCCGTGGTGTGGGCACTGCATCTGATATCCCTTGAAGCGCTCATACGCCTCACTGAAAGTCTCGCTGCTCAGCTGTGTGAAACCCGATATTTCGTTCCTCAACTTCGCTGTCCGTGACGTTGGAAAGAACTTAGCCAGAAAAGCTCGCTTGCATTGGTCCCAAGTAGTGACCGAACCTTCAGGTAATGATGTCTCCCAAGCTAGTGCTTTGCCGCCTAAAGAGAAAGGGAAAAGCCGTAACTTGAAGCCATCTTCGGAGACGCCATTTATTTTCTGCAAGGAACAGAGTCGGTCGAACTTGTCAAGGTGCTTCAACGGATCCTCATCCCGCATTCCGTGAAATTGCGAATTCTCCACCAAAGAGATCAAGCTGGTCTTGATTTCAAAGTTGTTATTGGGGACTGGTGGTGGGGTAATTCCGTGGCGGTTAAGGTGAGAATTCGGAGTATCTCCAGCGCTGATTTGTCGAGCAACTCGTGGAGGATGAACGGGATGCGCTCCGGCATTCTGCTGGTTTGCGGCCTGATGTGCCGCCTGAGGCGGTGCGTGCACCCCTGGTGGGTCTGCCATCTGCTCAAACTGTGGTGGCGCGTTTTCTAACTGCGGTTCCGCTCTCAGCTGCTGGTCAGCTCTGTTTCGTGCTCGCTTATCTCGTTTTGCTTGCTCAGCTTTCTCTAAATCACTTGGACTGAACAAATTGCTACGACCGCGAGAACGTGTGTGCATAAACCTGCAAAAGAAGGAAAAACAGCTCCCAAACAGCAGATATGGAAATTATATTTGATGTTTAAACCTGCAAAACAGAGAAGGCAGCTCCCAAACAGCAAATATGTAGATGGTAATCGAAAATAGTAATGAAAAACTTGATCTTGAAAATTATCCAAATCAAAAATGCTCAAACTTAAAACTCCCCGGCAACGGCGCCAAATTGAAACACAATTTTTACGTGGAGTTTCAATTAAACCACTTATGTCATCGTGGTATTTAAGAGTCAATCCAATCGGAGCTAGCTGAGGACAATTTCGAATGCAGAATACTATCAAGTCAAGGGCACAAAGATTTTGTATGTAACAAGTAACAAGAGCAAGAACTTAAATGTAAATAAATTCTTAAATGTAAACTAGAATGATTGCAAGACCAAATATAGTATGCAAATGTAATAAGCTAAATGAAAGATGTAAACTTTATGATAAATGAAAGGTCTTGGAGTGAGGTTATCGAAATCGAGCTCTTAGAGAATGATAAAATGGCTAGAAGTGTTCAAAAATCACTGAGTCTTAGGGAGAGAGTTCCAACAGCGAGATTCACCCACTTCCGTGGTGAGAATCACAAAACCGGCCTTGAATCCAAAGGATCTATCTTTCGGATAGTGGACTCTAAAACCGGTCTGCAATAAGCGCCAACTCTCTTGTACCCAATGAACTCCCCAGACAACCACTTCCGTGTGTAGGGATGAGTTCATCCTCTTGCTGGTCGATCTGACAACCTCCAGCCACTTTCGGTGTAGGAAGTGTCTTGGATCGAGACCAAAATGGCCAACTAAGGTCAAGCCTTAAGCACGCCCAACAAGAGAAGACTCCTGAGGTGATTAAACACGCCTAGACACTAGATCTATCCCTACTAACTCGATTCTACCTCACCCCATATGACCAAAAGGGAGCTACTCACTATTCATAATAAGAACACCAAATCCCATGGGGGAAAGGGTTCAAATCGTGAATAGGATGATGGATTAGGATTAGAATAAGCAAGATAAGAAGATTGCAAGCTGAAATGACTAAACTTGATTAGAAATCTCAAACAAATCGTACAAATCAAGCTTAGAGCTTAAACAAGGTTTTTGTGTTCTTGATAGAGGAAAATTACAAGACAAGATCCCAAGAAAATTAGGTTTAAGGCTTTATATAGTTCAAAGGAAATAGAAGACCTCAGTCAACTCATTTAAGTTGACCCATCTCCTTCCCAAACGAAACACTTCGAAACAGCTCAGGGAAATCGCGGGTCAATGGCCTCTGTTTTGGTCAACGCTCTGCTTTTCTCCGCCAAACAGGTTCTCAACCTGTTTCACAACCCGTTTGCCGTCCAGACTCCATGCTTCTTCATCTTCACTCCGTTTCTGCCCCTCTTCAGCTCCAAAACACCTGATACAACTCCCAAATGCACAACTAATGCAATGCAAGTCCTAAATGCCATGTGTTTGTACAATGCAAGAGATCTACACTAAAATGTTAAAGATATGAGCTATTATGGGGTGAAACTAGATGGAATGTGCTCCTAAATGATGTAAAATACAGAGACATCAGAAGATACAACCAAACCAGTGCTGGTGAATGATCCCTGCGTATTAAGTATTAACCATCCGAATTTCAAGTCAGGAAACGGTGAACGAAAAAACCAAATATTAACATGTTTGAACTGTCACTATGCATGTTTGGAACGAGAGCCAAAGTTTTAGAGCATAACGCAAAACAAATACATCCAATTATACAGGGAGAAACAAAACTCAAATTTTCACCAATTCTAGTAAGGCTTCGTTCACACAACTGATCAAGAAATCAAATTACAATTTCACAGGCACCAAAAATTCAATCAACAGTCCATAATTGCATTCTCTTTGGCAATCACACTATAATTCCCCAATTTCAACCTCTCGACAATTCTCACTAACGGCGTATTCAGTCAAACCTGTTTGTATTAACCAGTCGATTCGTACAGTGTGTCGTCTCCCGCATAGACAAGTCCCTGAAGCCAGGTAAAGCAAGAATTTCAAACATTTAGTGATGCTGAAATTCGAAAATGAGATGAGATCACTAAAACTCAACAATCCAGTGGGGATAACAAAAACCTGCGTAAACACAAAGATCTCTACCAACGCTAGCAGGAGTGCCAAATCAGCTGAAGATGAAAGCGATTTCGATCACAGAAAATGACCCCCAAAAAAGATACTTCAATTGGATAATCCCCAATTCCGGAGAAACAATCACATCAAAAACCCATTAAAGATACTAATGCCTAGTATAATCAAAAAACCATTATCACCGTACCTGTGAATGTATAAACTCCGGTGAGAATACCGACGACGACTTCCGGTCTGAGAGAAAGTGTGAGAACGATAGAGATACAAGGAGAAAGAGATGGAGATCGCGAGTGAGTCCGAGAGATAGAGATTCGCTAGAGAGTGATAGAGATCGAGGGGGAGAGAACAAATCGTGTTCTGAAGTAGAGATGGAGAAAGAGATTGAAGGAGAGGAGAGAAATCAATCGTGGTTTCAGATTTTGGTAAAGTAAAAAATTAAAATTGGTTAACCATCTCAATCCATTAAACCAATATAACTTAAACCATTACAAACCAACCCATTTTACCCATCAACCCAATTGACTCATGAATCCATTTATATCCAAATTTTGAATCCATTTACTCTAATGGATTGGATGGGTTGGAATGATCCATTAATTTGGATCCATTTTGACACCCCTACCTACAGGCCAATTACGCAATTTTCCAGACATTTAAATGTTATTAATAATTACCACAATTATTAAATTATTTCTTTCACACGATTAAATACTTCCAAAATTATTAATTCTTTCAACACTTAAAATAATTTCCATAATTATTTTACACCATTTAAATTAATTAATTCCACCATTTAATAATTAATTACGAATTAAATCAGTAAATTCACTGAAACCGAATTAAAATCAATTAATTTCAAATTAACCAGATTAACCAAACCAAACCGAGATCAGACCGTTGGTGTCGATCGACACCGACCTCGCAGATCGATACCCAAATCGATTTTTTGACACCAAACACTCAAAACACAAAATCAACACAATCAGTAAGTTTCAACACCACGATTATCACACAAATCATCTCGAAAAATACATAAACTCATCAAGTTCTCAACCATAAACACTTTCCAATCAATTTCCTCTGGTAATCACGGACCTACGGTTACAGCACTCACCTTGACAATGGATTGAAGAAAGAACACAAGGAAGATGATAAAGAACAGCAAGGATTTGCCCAGAAACTTCAGAAATCACCCAAAAATCACCACTTCTTCTCTCTGCCTCTTTTCCTTCTCTAAAACTCGAAACTTGTGAAGAAAAAGAGATGCATAAGTATTTAAGAAATACTTAGTGAGACGATCACCACGCCTACAGGTCAATTACGCAATTTTCCAGACATTTAAACATTATTAATAATTACCACAATTATTAAAATTATTCCTTTAAAACGATTAAATATTTCCACAATTTTTAAAATAATTACCACAATTAAGATAAGAATTCTGTTACCACTACAAATAATTTCCATAATTATTTTACACCATTTAAATTAATTAGTTACGAATTAAACCAATTAAATACACTTAAACCGAATTAGAATCAATTAATTCCAATTAACCAGATTAACCAAACCAAACCGAGATCAGACCGTCGGTGTCGACCGACACCCGCTTGGTGTCCGACACCCGCTTGGTGTCCGAAACCAGCTTGGTGTCGACCGACACCAGCTTGGTGTCGATCGACACCGACCTCACAGATCGATGCCCAAAACGATTTTTTAACACAAAACACCCAAAACACGAAATCATCACAATCCACAAGATTCAACACAACGATTATCACACAAACCATCTCGAAAACACATAACTCATCAATTTCTCAACCATAAACACTTTCCAGTCAATTTCCTCTGGAAATCATGGACCTACGGTCACAGCACTCACCTTGACAATGGATTGAAGGAATAACACAAGGAAGATGATGAAAAACAGCAAGGATTTGCCCAGAAACCTCAGAAATCTCCCCAAAAGCTCTCAACCCTTCTTTCTCCTTTTTCTCTTCTCGAAAAAAACTCACCAAAAAGCGGCCACAACCCTTTTTATTTCGCAACACGAGGGTTTCATACCCAAACCAGCCCAAACCGGTTAAGTCAAAACAAACCGAAATTCCAAATTCGGGCTGGTGTCGACCGACACCCTCCTTGGTGTCGCTCGACACCAAGTCTAAACGACACTTCTCTGGTTTACGGATGCTACAATTCTCCCCCCACTAAACTGGATTCCAGCTCGACTCCCAACACAACACGTCTACCACAGACGACAAAAACTCTGGCCCACATGGCCAACACTAGAGATCCTCACCTAATCCCCGCGACTTATTTCTAATCCTATGTCATATACACGTTTCCCAGACATCTTTACTCTTAACTCAATACTCTGCTGGAGAACACTATCTCCAAAGGACATGCAAGAGAACACTATCTCCCCAAGAGGAACACCATCTCTCGCTACTCACTATGCGACACACTAGCCACTAGTGAGTAAATACTCCCAATCACTTATACTGAGGTAGCGACCCTCACATATAAGTCTATCAGAGAACACTATATCTTGTAAAGAGTTATTCGGGGACACCACGGCCCCTAGAGTAAAATTTTTGAAACGTCCATAACATAACTGAATAGATTGTCTCACGACCCACTGGTCAACACACTTGTAACATCCAAACCACAAAACAAATATGAGGCAAACACCATCTCATATAACTCAAATATGTATATTGTACAACGAAACGAATTACATAAACCACAACAACAACAAAAACATAGCACCACGCTATCACAACTAGAACCACCAAGACCAATAAGCTCACTCGACGACCTGCTTCTCGAACCACTTCCTGAACTTCAGCTTCATCTTTGTCTCTGGCTCCCAAGTCTCCTCCTCTGTACCGCTTCAGTCCCACAAGACTCTCAACAACGACACTCTCTTGTTCTGCACAACCTTGACTCCCCTCTCGAGAATCCTCACAGGAACCGCCGGAACTGTCATATCTGTCTGAAGATCCACTGGTATCTCCGCCACTAACTCCTCTGAAGGATGCAAACACTTCCGCAACATCGAAGCATGAAACACCTTGTGAAAGGCGCTTATAATCGGTGGCAACTCCAACCGATAAGCCACTGGTCCAACTCGCTCCACCACAGGGAACAGACCCATAAACCGCGGACTGAGCTTGTTCTCTGCTATAGACCTGTTAGGGCCCCTCAACATAGCCATCTTGAGATACACTCTATCTCCCACCTAAAACTCAAGCTCACGTCTCCGCCTATCAGCGTAACTCCTCTGCCTATCCTGAGCCTCCTTCATGTTCAGCCTCAAAACACGGATCTTCTCCGTCGTTTCCTGAACAAAGGTAGCTCCATATATGCTGCGCTCCCCCACTTGGGTCCAGCATAAGGGTGTCCTACATGGCCTCCCATACAACGCCTCATAAGGAGCTATGCCAATACTAGACTGGAAACTGTTATTGTAGGCAAACTCTCCAAACACAGATGATCAGTCCAATGGCCACCACAATCCAACACACACATCCTCGGCAAATCCTCCAAAGTCTAAATAGTCCTCTCTGACTGCCCATCTGTCTGTAGATGATAAGCTATACTCATATGCACCTTAGTGCCCATCTCTGTCTGAAATGCCCTTCAAAACTCTGAGGCAAATCTCGGATCCCTATCCGACACAATACTGGCTGGCACACCATGCAGCCTCACAATCTCTCGCACAAACTTCCTAGCCAAATTAAACAGCAGCTCCATCTGTCTTCTTGATGGCCAAGAAATGCGCGGACTTGGTCAAACGATCCAGAATTACCCAAATCGCATCAAACGTCCATGAGATAGGTAATCCCACCACAAAATCCATATCATATCCCACTTCCACTCTGGGATGGGTAAGCTCTGCAAAAGTCCACCTGGAACCTGATGCTCTGCCTTGACCAACGAACATGTGTTGCACCTTGCAACCCAATCTGCCACATCCCTCTTCATCCCGACCCAGTGATAAATACCGTTTGAGGTCACGGTACATCTTGGTCGCACCCGGATGAATCGAAAACTTGCTCGCATGAGCCTCTCTCAAGACCTCCTGTCTCAACTCCTCAACCTTGGGCACACAGACCCACCCACGAACCAAAATCGTCCCGTTTGCCGAGACCTGATTCTCAGAACCAGCTGCCCGCGATGCATCAATCAAACCCTGATCATCCTGCTGAGCCACTCTAATCCTACTGAGTAAGTATGCCTGATCAGCTGCAACCAAACCCAAAGGCTCCTCAGAAATAGCCCAAAGACGCAATGTACTAATCTCGCTGACCAAAGCCTCCACATCCTGCCCTCTAGCTGAATCAACTCTCCGTCGACTCAACGCATCTGCCACCAAGTTGGCCTTGCCCGGATGATAGACAATATCCAGATCATAACCCGCCAGAAACTCCACCCAACGCGTCTGCCTCGCATTCAGCAAAGGCTGAGTAAAGATGTGCTGCAAACTCTTGTGATCCGTAAAGATCTGTACAGCTCCACCATAGAGGTAAGACCTCCAAATCTTGAGTGCGAAGACCACCGCTCCCAACTCAAGATCGTGTGTAGGGCGGTTGCGCACACTACCCTGCAACTGTCTCGAAGCATAGGCAATCACTCTGCCCTCCTGCATCAAGACACAACCCAAACCAACACCTGAATCATCTGTATACACCACATAAGGCTTCCCCGGATCGGGTAATGCCAACACTAGTGTACTAGTCAACATCTCCTTGAGCTTCCCAAAGCTCTCCTCGCACTCCGGCGACCACACGAACGGCACATCCTTGCCAGTCAACCTCGTCATCGGCTGAGATATACTCGCAAAACCCCTGACAAACCTCCTGCAGTAGCCTGCTAAACCCAGAAAACTCCTGATATCGGTAGCACTACTCGGTCTAGGCCAATCTCTGATAGCCTTAATCTTAGCCGGATCCACATGAACTCCCTCTGCAGAAACAATGTGGCCAAGAAAACCCATCTCTCGCTGCCAGAAACTACACTTGCTCAACTAAGCATACAACTTCTGCTCCCGAAGCTTCTCTAAAACAAGTCTCAAATGAGTCGCATGCACGAAAATATCGTCAATGAAAATGATGACGAACACATCCAAAAACTCCCTGAATACGTCGTTCATCAACCTCATAAATGCTGCTGGCGCATTAGTCAACCCGAACGGCATGACTACAAACTCAAAGTGCCCATACCTCGTCTTGAACGCTGTCTTGCGAACATCTGCCTCATATATCGGAATCTGATGATAACCCGATGCCAAGTCAATTTTGGAGAACCAAGTAGCACCCCTCAACTGATCCAACAACTCATCAATCCTCGGGAGTGGATACATGTTCTTCACAGTGACTCGCTTAAGTCCCCGGTAATCGATGCACAACAGGAAATTGCCATCCTCCTTCTTCACAAACAACACCGGTGCTCCCCACGGTGAAACACTCAGCCGAATGAACCCTTTGCTCAAAAGGTTCTCTAGCTGCTTATTCAGCTCGGCCAACTCCGCTGGCACCATCCTTTAAGGTGTCTTCGATATCGGAGCTGTCCCGGGCTCCAACTCAATCGTGAAAGGATCTGACCGAGATGGTGGCAATCCCTTCAGCGATCGAAAAACATCCTCAAATACCTGGACAACCCCAATATCCTCCAGCGCCACCTCACCACTGGACTCCGACATCACTATCGTCGCCAAGTACGCCTCGCAACCTCGCTCTATCATCTGCTCAACCTGAATAGACGAGAGCACAAGACTCCCGGAAGTCGGTCTCACTCCTTGATAAACCAACCTCCCTGCATCCCGCTCAAACACAACTCTGCCTCTATAGCAGTCCAGATGAACTCTGTAAAACGGCAGCCAGTCCATCCCCAAAATCACGTCATACAGCTCCACCGGACTGATGACCAATTTTGCTGGCATAGACTACCCCGCAATCTGCACATCGACAGCTCTAGCACGGCCCGAAGTAGTCAGGAAACCTCCACCGGCCACCTTGACCAAACCCGCACGCTCACCAGCACTACTCTGGATACCTCTACTCTCGGCACACTTCGGAGTAATGAAGCAATTCGATGCTCCCGAGTCAAACAACACGTGAGACTCAACACCGCCCACTAACAAGGTCTGATGTGACTATGGCCGAGGATAGCAGCAAGGAACAGGACAGACAGCTTGAACCCGAAGAAGGACAGCTTGTAGCCGCGGAACAGCTCGCTGCCGAGCCCGCCGAGGAGAAGGACACCAGTCAGCTCGCTGCCGAGGAGAAGGACGCCAGTCAGCTCGCTGCCGAGGAGAAGGACACCAGTCAGCTCGCTGCCGCGGAGAATGAAGTCAACCAGTTCGATACCGAGGATAATCAACTCGCTGCCAAGAAGAAGGTTGCCAATCAGCTCGCTGCTGAACATACCGTAGCTGAACCTGCCGAGGCCATGTTAGCCGAACCGAGGGCTCGTTTGAGTTGGCAAGATCAGGAGGTTAAGCATTCCACTCTGGTTAACTTAACGGCTCGATCACTTCGACAAAGGGACAAGTGGCTTGTGGTGTGCTCTTTTTCCCTGTCATGGTTTAGTCCCAATGGGTTTTCCATGATAGGTTTTTAACGAGGCCCACGACCCGCTTCAAACTATCCCTTCTGTCTTATGTCATCCGAGCCGAATCGTTCGATTGGTATAATCGCCGAACCCGCCGAGCCGAACCGTTCGTTTGAATCATTTGAACCCCCTTCTTTCTCTTATATTCTCACTACAACTCATTTGTAACAATCATCTAAGGGCCTGACTGGTTTAAACGCTGCGGTTGCGGTTGTGGTTGCGGTTGCGGTTGCGGGAGTTTGCTGAAGTGGGAGTTTGCAGTTAAACGCATAATTAAGTTGTTTGTACGACTGGTATAGCGATCGAGAGCTGATGCGTTTGCGGAATATTTTTGACTGGTTGACCAGCGGATAAAATAGCGGTTTAACAATAAATTAACAATATAAACACATTTTATAATTATAAAACATTAAAACTATATTATATTGAACAATTATAAATTTATAGTTCAACATAATTAATAATAAAAATTTATAAGAAATAATATGTATGTAATACTTATGTTCATCTTTTAATTTCTATAATTTAGATAAAATGTGATTTCTATTAAAATTTAGTGTGGAAATTAAATTTAGATTACCATTTTATTTTTTGTTTGATATATATATATTAGTATGATGTGAACATTTATGAAGAGAAATTTAATTTGTAGAACTTAGAAATATAAAATTGTAATATGTTTTTAATGAATTTTACCAAACAAATATCAAAACTTTTATTTTTATTGTGATTATAATATCTAAATCTTAATTTTTTTAATAAAGATTATTATTTATTTCCAGATTTTAAATAAATTTGTGTTTTTGATTTTTTTTTTTTAATTATCCACCCGTAACCGCCCGTAACCGCCCGCAACCGCAAACGCTGTTGGGAAGGAGCTTTTGATTTTGAGGAATCTTGAGGAATCTGGAGCGGTTTGAAGCGGTTGAAAGCGTTTGCGATGATTGTTGTCAAACGCCAATAATCGCTCCTACCCGCAAAAGCTGCGTTTGCGGGTGGTAGCGGGTTAACCAATCACCACCTAAGTCTTTATCAAAAAACCTCTCTTTGTTCTTAGATCAATCGTTTGAGCTGTTCTCATTCGATTATTGTTTCTTCTTGTTAATCACTTGAAGAATCATCATTCTTTTCTCTTTGAGATTAGAATTCGGAGTTTCCCAGATCTTTCACAGTCTGTTGAAACAATCCGTTCGTTTCCCCCGTTCTTATCATTCCGCATATCCGATTTTATCATTCCGCAACCCGTTCATCATCAACCTTCGATCGATCACCTACTTCTGTGTGCCGGTTTTGGGTAGTGTTACATCAAGTGGTATCAGAGCACATACAGAGTTAAGTGATCTCTTCTTTTATGAGTTTTAGATTTCGATTTGTCATTGAAAATATTGACTGTTCATCTTCTGTTCTTGATCATTTTGCTAGAAATATTTATATAATTATTTCTGGTTATTCTATCATCACATCTTTGTCATTGGTTATCTTTTTCGTCATGATTTCGTTGCATATTTTTTAATAATTATTTTTAAGTGCAATTATTTTGAACAAGTGACTGTCGTGAGTTATTTTTTTGGTTTCAGGTACCATGGCGAACCGAGGCAAGGAAACGGGAAAAGGAAAGGATCAAGAGGAAGGAGATTCCGAATCCAGCAGCAATGCTTTTGATCAAGAAGCCATGATCGCTGCCCTTACCAAAATAATGGATGAGAAGTTGACCGCGTTCAAAGACGAGCTGAAGGGCAAGAGGAAGCAGGATCAGACCAAGGCAGAGAAGGTCCATGATCTTGATTCAGAATCGGTTCGCCCGGCTCGGGATCCTCGAAAAAAACCAACAGACGAACATGCCGAGGAGTACTACAGCAGCCACGGTTACTCTTCTCGTGGAAGTCGCAGAAGATCGAGGCATCTTAGGGAGGAGCCAGATGCTATGGCCGCGAACCTTGGTAACTACAAGATGGGAGTGCCGCAGTTTTTCGGGAAAAGAAGGCCGAGCTGGTGTTCACTTACCAGAAATACTATGGCATCAATTGTGTTAAGATAGCCGCTGCCGAATTTTATGATTATGCTCTCAGTTGGTGGGATCAAACAGTTACAGCTCAGGTTCGTAGCGGGGCTTATCCGATTGAGACTTGGAAATAAATGAAGCGTGTGATGAGACTCAGATTTGTTCCTAATCACTATCACCGCGAGCCACATTCCAAACTGCGAAAGCTCACACAGGGCTCGCGTTCCGTTGAGGAATACTATCAAGAGCCCGAGGTGTTGATGAAGCGAGCCAATAATGTCGAGGAGAAAGAAGCTGCAAGCCATGGCACGACAAACCACAAGCAGCCTGACAAGACACGGAGCCATCCATATCCAGATTCTCGCACTCCCAAACATTTGGTTGGTTTTAAATCTGATTACCAATTTCTGTCTATGCATTTTCAGGGAAACGAAACTACAAAGAGTGGGAAAGAAACATTGAAGAGTGGTTCTACTACAACCAAATCCCGAAGGAGAAGAGACTTCCTTATGCAGTTGGTCAGCTTAAAGGAGACACTTATAAATGGTGGTTGCAAGAACAAGATGATCGTCGTTACTACCGAGAGCCAACCATCACCTCTTGGAATTACCTTAAAGAGCTATTAAGGGACAAGTATGCATGTAAAGGTTTAGTTCCAAAGATCACAGAGCCTTATCCAAGATGTTTCCCTACAGCAACCAGTCGCCATCCACAAGAAAACATTAAAGGACAAGGTAAGCATTCTGCTTCTCAACATTTACAAGAACTAACTTTTTACAGGAGCAAAAATAGAGACCACGTTGCTGAGGAGTTCCCAAGCAAGATATTCACTTCCTCTACAAGTCCAAAGCAAGTGGCACCAGAAAGTATCAAAGGAGTTCCAGTGAATCATGCTCAGAATGATCTAGGTACCAAAGGTGATTCGGTTCAAAACTCTTGTTATGATTTGCAAGAAAATAAGAAACAAGAAATTGTTTCAGTCTGTAACAATGAAGTGGTACAAGCTAAACTTTCTCAACCTGCTTATGATGATCCCATAACTGGTATAATGCACTTGTCTTTCTCCAAAAGTGTTGAGATGGGTACAGGGTCTAGTGAAAAACAAAGGAAGCAACCAGATCAAGAAAATGGAACTCAGTCCAAACTAAGTCCACCAAAGTCTAAACTGCCAGATCAACAACTACAAGGTTTAGGTGTAACAAGAGGAGAGGCGCATCAAAAGGAGTCATCACCAACTCAAGTTTCAAATCTGAAGCCATCACAAAACACTTTCTGTCTGATAATGCCAAAGGAGATTAGACCAGAACCACACATTCACCCTGACCCAGGTAAGTTTCTAGAACTCTTTTTAATTAGTAAGACTCATGAGTTTTCTAATGTTGCAGGAAGATTAGGTTTTAAGCTCTCCAACAAAGAGATTGGAAGTAAGTTTGTAACTTCGGTTATGAAAGGTCTAAATGATGAGTTGGATTGTAAGTTCAATCCAGAGCCAACCAACCTTGCGACAGAACCAGTTCCTAAACCAGTTTCAAATAGTCATACGAGAAAGCACTGTAAGGAATTTGTTTTGGTTAGGACAGAGTCTGATATGATCATGTTGGTTCTTGCTCATTTTGAAAGGGGCTTTGATTTAGAAAATATGAAAGATTTTTGCGTTTCAAAATCTGTTATGTTTGACACAACGATTTCATCTTTTAAAGGTCTTAGCCTTGAAAGAATCTTTAAGCCAGAAAGATTTATAATTGATGTCTTAAGCAAAGGAAACCTATCTAATTCTCTTGAGAAGTTGTTTGATTATTCCTATCGCACATTTGATGTTTTTTCTTTAGTTTTTGTGAAAGAATATAAAAGACAGGTCAAGGATTCAAAGGCAGGGATATATCAAAGTCTAACTGATGAAGTGGATTATGGACTCAAGGACGAGCTAGACCACAAGTTTAATCCAGACGCCAAGAACAAATGGAAGCCAAAAACAGAACAAGAGAAACTCGAGAAGAATATACCTCAAACCTTAGTTGAAGGGCAGATAAGTTCTAACCTTATTTTTTTCGTTTTTGAACTTCCCAACTCAAGTTTAATGCACTTGTTCTTTTCCTTAAGTGATAATAAAGGAGCAGGTTTCATGGAGAAGCAGCATCAGGGAACAATACCTTCTCATCTCACGCCCATATCATTCATAGATCTCCATTTTCACTTATGGTTCCTTGTTTGAGTTCTCTAATCACTAGAGGCGAGGCAGCCCTGATCATAAATCAAGCATATTCCGAACCAATTCCGGAGAAACCACCAGACTCCTACCCACGATATCCAAAGCAACGCACTCAAGGAAAGTATCTGGATTTCCCAAGACATATGAAACCTAACTTGTTCTTTTCTAGGGTAGGAAAAACAGATTTGACTATGGCCGAGGATAGCAGCAAGGAACAGGACGGACAGCTTAAACCCGATGAAGGACAGCTTGTAGCCGCGGAACAGCTCGCTGCCGAGGCCACTTTAGCTGAACTCGCCGAGATCACTCTGGCCGAGCCCACCGAGGAGAAGGACACCAGTCAGCTCGCTGCCGAGGAGAAGGACGCCGGTCAGCTCGCTGCCGAGGAGAAGGACAACAGTCAGCTCGCTGCCGCGGAGAATGAAGTCAACCAGTTCGATGCCGAGGATAATCAACTCGCTGCCAAGAAGAAGGTTGCCAATCAGCTCGCTGCTGAACATACCGTAGCTGAACTTGCCGAGGCCATGTTTGCCGAACCGAGGGCTCGTTTGAGTTGGCAAGATCAGGAGGTTAAGCATTCCACTCTGGTTTACTTAACGGCTCGATGACTTCGACAAAGGGACAAGTGGCTTGTGGTGTGCTCTTTTTCCCTGTCATGGTTTAGTCCCAATGGGTTTTCCATGATAGGTTTTTAACGAGGCCCACGACCCGCTTCAAACTATCCCTTCTGTCTTATGTCATCCGAGCCGAATCGTTCGATTGGTATAATCGCAGAACCCGCCGAGCCGAACCGTTCGTTTGAATCATTTGAGCGGGAGCGCTTGGAGCGTATCTTTTGAACCTTTAAATTTGCATTTAATTTTTTGTGTGTTTCCGAGATGGCTGGAGCATGTTCCAACCATCTCTTCGTATTCCCCCTTCTTTCTCTTATATTCTCACTACAACTCATTTGTAACAATCATCTAAGTCTTTATCAAAAAACCTCTCTTTGTTCTTAGATCAATCGTTTGAGCTGTTCTCATTCGATTATTGTTTCTTCTTGTTAATCACTTGAAGAATCATCATTCTTTTCTCTTTGAGATTAGAATCCGGAGTTTCCCAGATCTTTCACAGTCTGTTGAAACAATCCGTTCGTTTCCCCCGTTCTTATCATTCCGCATATCCGATTTTATCATTCCGCAACCCGTTCATCATCAACCTTCGATCGATCACCTACTTCTGTGTGCCGGTTTTGGGTAGTGTTACATCAAGTGGTATCAGAGCACATACAGAGTTAAGTGATCTCTTCTTTTATGAGTTTTAGATTTCGATTTGTCATTGAAAATATTGACTGTTCATCTTCTTTTCTTGATCATTTTGCTAGAAATATTTATATAATTATTTCTGGTTATTCTATCATCACATCTTTGTCCTTGGTTATCTTTTTCGTCATCTGATTTCGTTGCATATTTTTTAATAATTATTTTTAAGTGCAATTATTTTGAACAAGTGACTGTCGTGAGTTATTGTTTTGGTTTCAGGTACCATGGTGAACCGAGGCAAGGAAACGGGAAAAGGAAAGGATCAAGAGGAAGGAGAAACCGAATCCAGCAGCAATGCTTTTGATCAAGAAGCCATGATCGCTGCCCTTACCAAAATAATGGATGAGAAGTTGACCGCGTTTAAAGACGAGCTGAAGGGCAAGAGGAAGCAGGATCACACCAAGGCAGAGAAGGTCCATGATCTTGATTCAGAATCGGTTCGCCCGGCTCGGGATCCTCGAAAAAAACCAATAGACGAACACGCCGAGGAGTAATACAGCAGCCACGGTTACTCTTCTCATGGAAGTCGCAGAAGATCGAGGCATCCGAGGGAGGAGCCAGATGCTATGGCCGCGAACCTTGGTAACTACAAGATGGGAGTGCCGCAGTTTTTCGGGAAGAATGACCCGGACACCTACTTGGATTGGGAAAAGAAGGCCGAGCTGGTGTTCACTTACCAGAAATACTATGGCATCAACTGTGTTAAGATAGCCGCAGCCGAATTTTATGATTATGCTCTCAGTTGGTGGGATCAAACAGTTACAGCTCGGGTTCGTAGCGGGACTTATCCGATTGAGACTTGGGAAGAAAAGAAGCGTGTGATGAGACTCAGATTTGTTCCTAGTCACTATCACCGCGAGCCACATTCCAAACTGCGAAAGCTCACACAGGGCTCGCGTTCCGTTGAGGATTACTATCAAGAGCCCGAGGTGTTGATGAAGCGAGCCAACAATGTCGAGGAGAAAAAGCCATGGTGAGACAAACCACAAGCAGCCTGACAAGACACGGAGTCATCCATATCCAGATTCTCACACTCCCAAACATTTGGTTAGTTTTAAATCTGATTACCAATTTGGTGATAAAATTTCTCTCTATGCATTTTCAGGGAAACGAAACTACAAAGAGTGGGAAAGAAACATTGAAGAGTGGTTCTACTACAACCAAATCCCGAAGGAGAAGAGACTTCCTTATGCAGTTGGTCAGCTCAAAGGAGACACTTATAAATGGTGGTTGCAAGAACAAGATGATCGTCGTTACTACCGAGAGCCAACCATCACCTCTTGGAATTACCTTAAAGAGCTATTAAGGGACAAGTATGCATGTAAAGGTTTAGTTCCAAAGATCACAGAGCCTTATCCAAGATGTTTCCCTACAGCAACCAGTCGCGATCCACAAGAAAACATTAAAGGACAAGGTAAGCATTCTGCTTCTCAACATTTACAAGAACTAACTTTTTACAGGAGCAAAAATAGAGACCACGTTGCTGAGGAGTTCCCAAGCAAGATATTCACTTCCTCTACAAGTCCAAAGCAAGTGGCACCATAAAGTATCAAAGGAGTTCCAGTGAATCATGCTCAGAATGATCTAGGTACCAAAGGTGATTCGGTTCAAAACTCTTGTTATGATTTGCAAGAAAATAAGAAACAAGAAATTGTTTCAGTCTGTAACAATGAAGTGGTACAAGCTAAACTTTCTCAACCTGCTTATGATGATCCCATAACTGGTATAATGCACTTGTCTTTCTCCAAAAGTGTTGAGATGGGTACAGGGTCTAGTGAAAAACAAAGGAAGCAACCAGATCAAGAAAATGGAACTCAGTCCAAACTAAGTCCACCAAAGTCTAAACTGCCAGATCAACAACTACAAGGTTTAGGTGTAACAAGAGGAGAGGCGCATCAAAAGGAGTCATCACCAACTCAAGTTTCAAATCTGAAGCCATCACAAAACACTTTCTGTCTGATAATGCCAAAGGAGATTAGACCAGAACCACACATTCACCCTGACCCAGGTAAGTTTCTAGAACTCTTTTTAATTAGTAAGACTCATGAGTTTTCTAATGTTGCAGGAAGATTAGGTTTTAAGCTCTCCAACAAAGAGATTGGAAGTAAGTTTGTAACTTCGGTTATGAAAGGTCTAAATGATGAGTTGGATTGTAAGTTCAATCCAGAGCCAACCAACCTTGCGACAGAACCAGTTCCTAAACCAGTTTCAAATAGTCATACGAGAAAGCACTGTAAGGAATTTGTTTTGGTTAGGACAGAGTCTGATATGATCATGTTGGTTCCTGCTCATTTTGAAAGGCGCTTTGATTTAGAAAATATGAAAGATTTTTGCTTTTCAAAATCTGTTATGTTTGACAAAACGATTTCATCTTTTAAAGGTCTTAGCCTTGAAAGAATCTTTAAGCCAGAAAGATTTATAATTGATGTCTTAAGCAAAGGAAACCTATCTGATTCTCTTGAGAAGTTGTTTGATTATTCCTATCGCACATTTGATGTGTTTTCTTTAGTTTTTGTGAAAGAATATAAACGACAGGTCAAGGATTCAAAGGCAGGGATATATTTAAGTCTAACTGATGAAGTGGATTATGGACCCAAGGACGAGCTAGACCACAATTTTAATCCAGACGCCAAGAACAAATGGAAGCCAAAAACAGAACAAGAAAAACTCGAGAAGAATATACCTCAAACCTTAGTTGAAGGGCAGATAAGTTCTAACTTTATTTTTTTCGTTTTTGAACTTCCCAACTCAAGTTTAATGCACTTGTTCTTTTCCTTAAGTGATAATAAAGGAGCAGGTTTCATGGAGAAGCAGCATCAGGGAACAATACCTTCTCATCTCACGCCCATATCATTCATAGATCTCCATTTTCACTTATGGTTCCTTGTTTGAGTTCTCTAATCACTAGAGGCGAGGCAGCCCTGATCATAAATCAAGCATATTCCGAACCAATTCCGGAGAAACCACCAGACTCCTACCCACGATATCCAAAGCAACGCACTCAAGGTAAGTATCTGGATTCCCCAAGACATATGAAATCTAACTTGTTCTTTTCTGGTGTAGGAAAAACAGATTTGACTATGGCCGAGGATAGCAGCAAGGAATAGGACGGACAGCTTGAACCCGAGGAAGGACAGCTTGTAGCCGCGGAACAGCTCGCTGCCGAGGCCACTTTAGCTGAACTCGCCGAGATCACTCTGGCCGAGCCCGCCGAGGAGAAGGACACCAGTCAGCTCGCTGCCGAGGAGAAGGACGCCAATCAGCTCGCTGCCGAGGAGAAGGACACCAGTCAGCTCGCTGCCGCAGAGAATGAAGTCAACCAGTTCGATGCCAAGGATAATCAACTCGCTGCCAAGAAGAAGGTTGCCAATCAGCTCGCTGCTGAGCATACCGTAGCTGAACTTGCCGAGGCCATGTTAGCCGAACCAAGGGCTCGTTTGAGTTGGCAAGATCAGGAGGTTAAGCATTCCATTCTGGTTTACTTAACGGCTCGACGACTTCGACAAAGGGACAAGTGGCTTGTGGTGTGCTCTTTTTCCCTGTCATAGTTTTGTCCCAATGGGTTTTCCATGATAGGTTTTTAACGAGGCCCACGACCCGCTTCAAACTATCCCTTCTGTCTTGTGTCATCCGAGCCGAACCGTTCGATTGGTATAATCGCCGAACCCGCCGAGCCGAACCGTTCGTTTGAATCATTTGAGCGGGAGCGCTTGGAGCGTATCTTTTGAACCTTTAAATTTGCATTTAATTTTTTGTGTGTTTCCGAGATGGCTGGAGCATGTTCCAACACTATGCGGCATATCCAATTTTATCATTCCGCAACCCGTTCATCATCAACCTTCGATCGATCACCTACTTCTGTGTGCCGGTTTTGGGTAGTGTTACATCAAGGTCCCTACACAAATCCACAAGTGTTGAGAACCCTAAACTCTACCACAGTAAAATAAAAGAACAGACAACCACAACCACAATTATACACTTAGAATTTACGAAGTCTGAATCAGAGCAGGAACTACCGCAGCTGGTGCCGCTGTTGGACCAACGTGCTCACGAAGGTCCTCCTCGATGGAAGCCGCCAGCTCGACCAACTCTGCTCTCGAGGTAAACGCACGGCCTCTGCACTGAGTCCTGATGTTCGACCGAAGTCCCTGCAAGAACCTCTGCAACATGGCCCGCTCGCCTCCCAACCCAAAACCGGTATGAACCACGAGCCTGCCGAACTCCGCGTCATACTCACGCACTGATCTCTCTCCCTGAGATAGTACCAAGAACCTCAAATGAAGTCTGTCTCGCGCCTCCTGAGGGAAGTACTTGGCGTAAAACTCCGCTAGGAAGTCACCCCAAGTCCACACTGTCCGCCACCACAAATGTGCATCCCCACCAATGTAATGCACAGCCAACTCCACCTGGTACCCCTCTGGACACCTGACCAAACAGAAGTTCCGTTCCAGTCTCTGCCGCCACTCATCGGCCTCCTCGGGCCCACCTCTACCCTCAAAGAAAGGTGTCCTGATCCTCTGCATCTCCCTCATCATCTCCAGATAAGGCGGATGCCCAACCACCGCAGCACCATGCTGCCCAACGAAACCGGCACCCTGCTGTGCCCCCACCACCATAGGAACACCCGGAGCCTGCTCTGGAATCGCCTGCGGAAGACGTGCCAAAAGCTGCGTCAGTAGTCCCATCAACTGGTCACCAATACCAAGAGCCGGAGCAGCACCCGCACCTGGGGCAGCCCCAATTCCTGAGCCCCTACTAGCGCCCAAACTGGCCTCGACTGGGTCACTGACGCAGTCGCCACACTAGGCCTGCATACTCTCCCGAATCCGCCTGCGATCCACGACCACGGCCTCTGCCACGGCCTCTACCGCGACCTCTACCACGACCTCTAGCACCATCTGCCTCCATCTCACTGCACTAACAAAGTACAGCAGATGAGCAAGCTAGACAAATACAACGAAACACACAACACAAACACACAACTTACTGCGGAATCACTGAAGGCCGAGAGGATGATACTAGACTACTAACTGATTAAACACAATTAATCAAGTAAACACATTCTCCAGTTCACCCAATACTAACAGTCCTAAAATCGTATACGCTCTAATACCAAAATGAAACAACCAAGCCTTTTTTTTTATAATAATTAATTAAGTGTGGAAAACTCAATTAAAATAAACTCAAAAAATAAACATTAAATAATTAATTCCAAAACAACCAAATTCAATTCAAGAAATAATATTGAAATAACTAGCAACCTAAACACCAGGTTTGCAATAACAACATAAACAAATCCGATAATCAACAAAATCCTATCATCCTCTCTCTGGCCCGATGCCCCGATCACACTTTCTTTCTACCTGCATCACATTAGGGAAAAAGAGATGCATAAGTATTTCATAAATACTTAGTGAGGCTATCACCCCGCCTACAGGCCAATTACGCAATTTTCCAGACATTTAAATGTTATTAATAATTACCACAATTATTAAATTATTTCTTTCACACGATTAAATACTTCCACAATTATTAAAATAATTACCACAATTAAGATAATAATTCTTTCAACACTTAAAATAATTTCCATAATTATTTTAAACCATTTAAATTAATTAATTCCACAATTTAATAATTAATTACGAATTAAATGAGTAAAGTCACTTAAACCGAATTAAAATCAGTTAAATTCCAATTAACCAGATTAACCAAACCAAACCGAGATCAGACCGTTGGTGTCGACCGACACCTGCTTGGTGTTGTTCGACACCTGGTCCCTTGGTGTCGATCAACACCGACCTCGTAGATTGATGCCCAAATCGATTTTTTGACACAAAACACTCAAAACACAAAATCATCACAATCCGTAAGATTCAACACCACGATTATCACACAAACCATCTCGAAAAATACATAAACTCATCAAGTTCTCAACCATAAACACTTTCCAATCAATTTCCTCTGGAAATCACGGACCTACTGTCACAGCACTCACCTTGACAAGGGATTGAAAGAACACAAGGAAGATGATGAAGAAGAGCAAGGATTTGCCAAGAAACTTCAGAAATCACCCAAAAATCACCACTTCTTCTCTCTGCCTCTTTTCCTTCTCTAAAACTTGAAACCTGTGAGAAAAGGCGACTGTTCACTTTTATATCGCGAAAATAGGGTTTCCAGCCCTTAACCAGCCAAACCGAACGAATTAAATAAGACCAAAATCAATTCGTTGGACCGGTGTCGACCGACACCACCCTTGGTGTCGCTCGACACCAAAATCACACTTTTCGGTTTATGGATGTTACAAGATCAACCTAGAAACTCCAGAAATCTCCTCTGAAACTCCACTTCTCTCTTCTCTCTGTCACTTTCTCGAAAAAGTGAATGAAAAAGCGGCCACACCACTCTTATACTCGAACCCTAGGGCTTTCTGCCCAAACCAGACAAAACCAGACAACTTAAATCCACTTGGTGTCGATTTCCTCATAACCGGTGTCGACCGACACCACTCCTTGGTGTCGCTCGACACCACCTGCCGAACCGCCAGAACCGCACAAAATCCAATTCAACCGGAATCGATTCTCGATAACCGGTCGGCGTCGACCGACGCTCTCCTGGTGTCGCTCGACACCACTTCCAAAACAGTACTTTTCCGTTTACGGATGTTACAGTTGTATGATCGTGTGTTAAGATACCCAGATCGTGTTCGGAACCTATACTTCACATTTTTGTTTGTTCTCAGAGCAGTAACAAAGGTTAGTTACTAAACCCTTTCCATTATCTGAATCCAAGGAAACTGGACTCAGTGGTCTCGAATATTCACGATTAGTTGCTAGGTTTATTCTTCCCCTGCAATTTTTCTCTTTTTTTCCTTATTTGGTTGGATGATTAGATTAGTTTACATTAAAAAAATTTAGATTTTAGATTCCAGATTATTGTTTTGATTAATTTGATATATAAGATTAAACAATTTAGGTATAAATTTAGGTTATTGCCAAAAAAATTGTGATGATAATTTTTACATAAAATTAGGAATGAATTCCAATTGCAAAATTGTATATAATATTGGTACATAATTAGAATAAATTAGCTAATTAAATTGAATTTTTTTAGAAATTATATTTTATTGTTAGATGATTAGTTTAGTTAGATAATTAGTTTGTTAGATGATTAAATTAGTTAGATGATTTTTGTGGTTTGTTACTTATTTAAGGTTCAATTTACGTATGATCAATGTAAATTTTTGGTTTTTGGTAATAATTGTGAATAATTTTTTCATGTATTTTTTACATAAAATTGAGAATTAATTTCAATTACAAAATTGTATATAACATTGTTAGATCATTAGGAATAACTTAGCTAATTAAATCAATTTTTTTTGAAATTATATTTTAGAGTTAAGATTGTTAGAATTAGTTTTTTAAAAATTGTTACATTACATAAACTTTAAGAGTAGTAATTATTATTAATCATTAGTACATTTATTTTTTTATTATTAGAATAATTGTTTTCTAATTTTTTTCTCCTAAGTTCTATATTATTATTTTTAATATAATTTTTTATATGTGGCAGATGGGTGAACCAAACAGTTACATGCAGTACATGAGTCAGGGAGGATCCGGGGGTTCTCGTGGTGGTGGTTCCCGTGGTAGTTCCCGTGGTGGTTCAGCATCGCGTTCCGTTCCCGTGATTCCTGGTCATGGGTACACATCTAGTTCCCATGGTTCTACGGGGCAGGAGCAGCGGACACGGTCTCGGTCTCCATCCCTACATGCTCGTCAGTCACCTCCACATGTTCCGAACGTACATGTGGCCACGTTTCAGGCCACTAAAGATGCATTTTATGCGTCCATTAGGGAGATTTTAGATGAGCCTGGTCATCATCTCCTCCCTCATCTTCATCCAAACCGTCCAATGAAAACTTTATGGAATATATTTTTTTATTTATTATGGGGTGAGAAGAAGAAGAAGAGCAGCGGCGGCGCCGGGGTGAGAAGAAGAAGAAGAGCTGCGGCGGCGGATGGCTGGACGACCGGTCGCGGAAGAAGAAGAGAGAAGAATTCCGTCGGCGGCGGTGGTCGGAGGATCCAGGATCAACATGGGGTACAAAGGATGACGGAGGATCAAGATGGGGTAAGAAGGATGACGTTGGATCTTCTTGAGGTAAAAAAGATGACGGTGGATCTTCTTGGGGTAAGAAGGATGACGGTGGATTCAAACACTAGAATCAAACACTAGAAAGCCTTCCACCGATTCATCATCTGCCGGAAACTGGTCTAGCTTGGGTTCTAACTCCAATGACAAACTGGGAAATAATAACAAAGCAGCTTGGGGAACCAGCAACGATCAGGGGGATATCGGAAACAACAGTGACGGTGGTTGGAACAAAAAGCCACCCGGTGACGTCAAATCTAGCGGAGAAGCCGATAACGAATGGGTCGCTAAAACAAACTCAAAAGCGCCGTCATCAAGTGGCTCAGCGTGGGGAACCGGAGACAAGACATCTGGATGGTGAAAAATGTTATCCTGAAATGACTTTTATGTAGTCTTGTAAGTAAAAAGTTTGCGATGGAGTGACAATATATGCTACATTTTAAAACCATCGGAACTTAGGCAAAAGAATAATTTTTTTACGTCGGAAACACAAATTCATCGCAATTTAAAATACACACAACTTAAAATACAAAGAAAAACTTTAAAATTAATCATCATTTTCATCGTCATTTTCAGATACGTAAGAGTTTTCACTGTGCTCCCGTTCTTCTTCATCAGTCGCAGACTCTTCGAATTCATCGGCTTCTCCATCTTCACTTGAATCGTCAACGACGTCTTCAACTTCTCTGTTCTCGGAGTCAACGTGTATGATATTTTCTGTGGATTCGATCGGGTTTGAAACTTCTGCAACTCTGTCATGCTGCATGGCCACTTCATCGTCTAAACCAACTACATAACCTCTTGGATTGACCTTTATGACCGATAACCAAGTCTCCCGTCTTTGCCTAACTCGAGGATAAGGAATAAAACACACTTGCTCTGCCTGCGATGCAAGGATGAAGGGTTCGAACTTGGAAAATTTCCGGTTTGCATTTACATCGGTGACACCTACCGTCTCGTTTCTGCGAACCCCTCGACCTGGTGTCGGATCATACCAATCACATTTGAACATAATACATTTCAAGTTGATAATTCCTGGGTATGTGACCTCGATGATCTCTTGCAAAACTCCATAGAATTATGTTTCGCCCGGGACATGAATACCATAATTTGCGGTCGACTTCCGCATGCCATGCTTGTACGTATGGAAAATGTACCCGCGAGTACAGTACATTGGTGCTGTAGTGATCTTTCCTATTGGAGAGTTCACAATCTCATGCAGCCACAGTGGTATTTGTTCCGGATGACACCCCTCTCTCACCTATATAAAAACAAATGGTACAATCACACACATAAATTATATATAGTGTTAGGTTTTAGTTTATATATCACTAATTTGAAGAGAACTTACATAGTATTTTAACCATCCAGCAAAGTCACGTTCTTTGTAAAACTCATACTCATGCTCTTGTAAACCAAGGTATGTTTGGCGGATCAGATTATCAAATATGCTGCACAAAAATCTTGAGTTATATATATATGTATGATCAAAGTTACCTCTCAAATTGGTGCACTTCATCCAGATTACGCAATATGTAATTGTGAGCCGCACTCAAATCTTCATGGTCCCACGATTTTTCCTTCAACTTTCCAGCAAGTCTGCCTATTTCTTTGAAGATGCTGGGGACAACATGCCTATAAACAGGTGCAACGCCTCCATCATCGTATCGTTTCGTAGCGGTTCTTCTCGTTCTCACATTTGGACTAAAATAGTAAGACGCGAAGTTATATGTTTTCTCTGTCAAACTTCCTTGTACTATGGATGCCTCAAATTTTGCAAGGTTTTTAGCCTTTCCCTTCAAGTGTCCCATAAAGCGCTCGAACGGATACATCCACCTGAATTGCACAGGCCCCCCAAGATCCGCCTCATATGGCAAATGTACCGTTAGGTGTTCCATCACGTCGAAGAATGAAGGAGGGAAGATTTTCTCAATGATAACAAGACAGCAATGTTTTTTTTTTACTTCTGTACCCCGTCTTCTGTCAGTGTTCGCGTGCAAAGATCTCGGAAAAACGCCCCAATACCTAATATAATATACACCATAAACAAATTAATAAAAACATATATATTTAATTATGTACATAAACTCAATTAAAAGAAATGTAAATACTTGTTTACCAGCAATTGCTTCGTGGACATGAGACGGCAATAGCTCTTGTAATGCAAACGGTAGTAGTCGCTGCATGAAAACATGGCAATCGTGGCTCTTCATACCAGAAAATTTTTGTCCTCGCTCTATACATCGTGAGAATTTGGAAACATATCCATCCGGAAATTTGACATCTGAGGCCACCCAGTCAAATAGAGCTCTCTTCGCATCAGCAGACAATCGAAAACTCGGAATTGGCTGTTTGTCGTCTCTAGTAATCTCCAACTCGCTTCTTTTTCATATTTCTGCTAAGTCCAGCCTCGATTTTATATTTTCTTTACTTTTTCCTTGGACATTAAAAATGTTATGCATGATGTTATCAAAAAAATTATTTTCGATATGCATAACGTCAAGATTATGTCGCAAAAGGTGATCCTACCAATATGGGAGTTCCCATAATATACTTTTTTGTGCCAATTGTGTGCTTGTCCATATCCGTCATACATGTTTGCAGTACAATGCCAATTGCCCCCACGTTTGCATGTTTCCTCACCACCATAATAATCGATCTGATCAAGCAAATCCTGTCCCGAAAGATAATCCGGAGGGGGACCGCGGACAGCTTTATTCTTCGTAAATAAAACCTTGTTCTTTTGGTACTTGTGATTGATAGGAAGAAAACGACGGTGACAATCAAACCAACAAGGTTTTCTTCCACGCCTCAGCTGAAATGCTTCTGCCCTATTCAAACAGTGTGGACACGATAGTCTTCCGTGCGTAGTCCACCCCGACAACATTCCATACGCTGGAAAGTCACTAATCGTCCACAATAATACTGCGCGCATGTTGAAGTTTTGTTGCTGCGAGTAATCAAATGTGCAGACTGCTGAATACCACAGTTGTTTCAACTCATCGATCAAAGGTTGCAGAAATACATCTAGGGATCGCTTCGGATGCTTTGGACCTGGCACTAAAATAGTTAAGAACAAAAATTCTCGCTGCATGCACATTGTCGGCGGAAGATTATATGGCGTCAGTATGACGGGCCATAGCGAATATTGTCTCCCTGACATACCAAATGGACTAAATCCGTCTGTGCATAATCCTAGATAAACATTCTTGGACTCATTAGCAAAGTTTGAATGTCCTGTCTGAAAGTGTTTCAACGCCTTTTCATCTTAGGGATATGTTATCTCTCCATGATGTGTGGAATGTTCTGCATGCCATCTCATTGACGCTGACGTCATTTCCGATTGGTATAACCGTTTCAATCTTTCGGTGATTGGCAAGTACCACATACGTTGGTAAGGGACCCGCCTCCTTCCAGTAGTGGGTTTGTATCTTGGCTTCCCACAAAATCGACATTCCTGCAGCTTATCATCATCTTTCCAGAAAATCATGCAATTGTCAATGCATACATCAATCATTTCATAAGGTAACCCAAGACCCGCAACCAACTTATGTATTTCATAGTAATTACCAGCATAAAGATTATCTTCCGGTAAATACTCTTGAAATAGTCCAGCCCACTTATCCATGTTACTTTCGCTGCTGTTATCTTCACTTTTAATTGTCATCATCCTAGCTGCTAGTGACAATCTAGAAAGTCCCTCTCTACACCCATCGTAAAATGGTTGATTTGCAGCATCTAACATATTATTAAACTTTTGTGCTTCAATGTTAGGTTCTTCCAAAATTGCTTCCATATGATTATCAGCAAGAACAGGTGTAGTTTCATGAAATGCATCTGTAACCATATCATGAAACCTATTCCCTTGCTGATACCCAATATCATTTCCCAATATATCAGGATGACCATAATCATAGCTAGCGCTATAATTATGTTCTTCAACCACTTGACTCGAACCACTATTTCCGGCTTCATAGTGAGTAGTATTATAATGATTTTTCCCATGAAAATACCATACATAATAGTTTGGTACAAATCCTCTATTAAATACATGTTTTTTAGAAGTATTAACAGCGATATATTTTTTGTTCCTACATTTCTCACAGGGACAAAATATTTTACCAGTTTGCATTGCATGTGGTTGGTTTCGTGCTTGGTTAAAGAATCCATGTAATCCTTCAACAAACTATCTCGTCACTTCGCCGGTCCCTGAATCTCTTTGATTATACATCCAGCTTCGTAACTCATATATTCCGTAACTCATTTTTTTAGTGTTTTATTTTTTTTTTCTTCCCTCTCTTTTTTTTTTATTTCTTCTCCTCCTCCCTCTCTTCCCTTTCTTGCTTTTGGAAACAATGAACGTAAGTTCGCTATTTATAGATGTTTAAAAATTGTTTGCTATGGATTTGCGAAGGATTTGCGATGGATATTTTGCGACGGATTCGACTTTGCGACGGAATTACGACTCACTTGCGACGAACGTGCGACGGCCTTGCGACGGAACAATTCCATCGCAACTAGTTAGGTAAACTCATTTAACACGTGCGTTGAAACAACCAAGGTTTTTTTTTTTTTTTTTATTTAAATAATTAGCCCATATTAATATTCCCATAAATATTAATCCTCAACAGCTAATTCAACAACACAATGCGGAAGAAACCAATATTATTAAATCATAAAATAATTGTTCAACAAATAACCAATAAAACCAATAAACCAATAAGCAACCTAAACACCAGGTATGCTACATTATTGAAAATAAACTAACACCCTAAACATCACGAATTCCTGGTCAGCCACAACAATAAAGCCAAGATTAAATTCCTAATCTCATCATCCTCTTCTCTCGGTCTCTTTCCGCGGAAGAACATTGCTGTTACCTGCATCACATTGGAATAGAGATGCGTAAGTATTATCATAAATACTTAGTGAGTGGATCATCCTGCCTACAGGCCAATTACGTCAAACACTAGACAAAACATCACAATAATCAACAACAATAACAATGCTCAACATTAATCAACAGTATAAACCATCCCTGTCAGGAAACACCCACGTTTCCTGACACCCAGGTTGGTGTCGACCGACACCTCTATGGTGTCGATCGACGCCATCCTCCCGAGTGTCGATCGACACTCCTCGAGTGTCGCTCGACACCGGCTCGACGCCCAGACACCAACAGCAACGAAAATCGCACAAAACACACAATTTCGTGGGATTCAACCCCCACATCGATCAAACAACAAAATAACTCGATCCTACACAAGAACAACTCGAAAAACTCATCAACAATCTCAAAATCACACAATCTCCAATGCTAACGGACCTACAGTCACGCACTCACCTTATAAACGGATTGGAAAGATGGAGAAGAGATAGAACAACAAAGAACAGCAACAAAACGAGTCTCCAAACTCCAAAATCTCTCTGGAAATCACATTTTTCTCTCAAAAACACTTCTGCCTCGAAAACTGAGCCTCTCTCGCGGCTACAGACTTTTAAATCGCGACCTAGGGCTTTCCTTGCCCCAAATCGAACAAAACCAGCCGACTTGAATCAAACCGGTCGATTTCTCAATCCTCAATTCACACCTCTAAGAACATGTGCCAACTACTCCCGAACCCCTAGCATCGTCCAACACCACTTCCAAAACAACTTTCTGGTTCGCGGATGTTACAATTCTCCCCCACTAAACTGGATTCGTCCTCGAATCCCAACACAAACGTCTCTCAAAGACCTCAAAACTCACATTTTCAGTCCTATGTTATACGCATGTTTCCAAGATATTATTACTCTCAATGCCATAATCCACTGTCATGACATCCATACTGCGACTCACGGTCCAGTACCAAAATGTGACCACTGCCACCAAACCAAAACGTGACCCGAAGCCATAACCAAAACGTGACCCACTGTCACTAAAACAACCCATATCGAGGTAGCGACCCCCAATATAAGTCCGTTGGGCACCTAACGTCCCAACACAAATAGAACCACCGTCTACAAGGCCCACGCCTCTAGACAAAACGAGTAATAAAATCTGAAACGCGTACCAACATGTGACTAAAAACTCTCAATGACCCCACCGGCCAAAGAAACTTGTAACATCCAAACCATAACCAAAAATATGAGGCAAAACTCCATCTCATATAACTCCAAAAATGTATATCGTACAACAAAACGAAAATACATAAGTCCAAAACCAACAACAACAAAACCAAAAACAAGACTAGAACCACAAAGATGAATCACTCCACAACCTGCTTGTCGAACCACTTTCCGAACTTCAGCTTCATCTTTGCCTCTGGCTCCCAAGTCTGCTCCTCTGTGCCACTACAGTCCCACAAGACTCTCAACAATGGCACTCTCTTGTTCCGCAGAGCCTTGACTCTCCTCTCAAGAATCCTCACAGGAACTGCCGGAACTGTCATATCTGGCTGGAGATCCTCTGGAATCTCCACCACTACCTCCTCTGAAGGACGCAAACACCTCCTCAACATAGAAACATGAAACACCTTGTGAAAGGCGCTCATAATCGGTGGCAACTCCAACCGATAAGCCACTGGCCCAACTCGCTCCACCACTGGAAACGGACCCATAAATCGCGGACTGAGCTTGTTCTCTGCTATGGACCTGTTAGGGCCCCTCAACATAGCCATCTTGAGATAAACTCTATCTCCCACCTGAAACTCAAGCTCACGTCGCCGCCTATCTGCATAACTCCTCTGTCTATCCTGAGCCTCCTTCATGTTCAACCTCAAGACACGAATCTTCTCCGTCGTCTCCTGAACAAAACTAGCTCCAAACATGCTGCGCTCCCCCACTTGGGTCCAGCATAAGGGTTTCCTGCATGGCCTCCCATACAAAGCCTCATAAGGAGCCATACCAATACTAGACTGAAAACTGTTGTTATAGGCAAACTCTGCCAAACACAGATGATCAGCCCAATGACCACCCCAATCCAGTACACACATCCTAAGCAGATCCTCCAAAGTCTGAATAGTCCTCTCTGACTGTCCGTCTGTCTGCGGATGATACGCGGTACTCATATGCACCTTAGTGCCCATCTCAGTCTGAAATGCCCTCCAAAACTCTGAAGCAAACCTCGGATCTCTATCCGACACGATACTGGCTGGCACTCCATGCAGCCTCACAATCTCTCGCACAAACTTCCTAGCTAAGACAGCCGCTCCATCTGTCTTCTTGATAGCCAAGAAATGTGCTGACTTGGTCAAGCGATCTACAATGACCCAAATAGCATCGAAAGTCCGTGAGATCGGCAATCCCACAACAAAATCCATAGTGATCATATCCCACTTCCACTCTGGAATGGGTAAACTCTGCAGAAGACCACTAGGCACCTGATGCTCTGCCTTGACCAAAGAACAAGTGTTGCACCTCGCAACCCAATCTGCCACATCCCTCTTCATCCCAACCCAATGATAATACCGTTTGAGGTCACGGTACATCTTGGTCGCACCCGGATGAATCGAAAACTTGCTTGAATGAGCCTCTCCCAAAACCTCATGCCTCAACACCTCATCCTTGGGCACACAAACTCGCCCACGAACCAAGATAGTCCCATTCGAAGAGACCTGATACTCAGAACCAACCGCCTGCGAAGCATCGATCAAACCCTGATCACTCTGCTGCGCCACTCTGATCTTGCTGAGTAAATCTGCCTGATCAGCTGCCTCTAAACCCAAAGGCTCCTCTGAAATAGCACAGAGACGCAATGTACTAATCTCGCTGACCAAAGCCTCAACACCACGCTCTCTATCTGAATCAACCCTCCGTCGACTCAAGGCATCTGCCACCAAATTGGCCTTGCCTGGATGATAAACAATATCCAGGTCATAGTCTGCCAGAAACTCCACCCAACGCGTCTGTCTCGCATTCAGCAAAGGCTGAGTGAAAATATGCTGTAGACTCTTGTGATCTGTAAAGATCTGCACTCTGCCACCATACAAATAAGACCTCCAAATCTTGAGCGCAAAAACCACCGCTCCCAACTCAAGGTCATGTGTAGGACGGTTGCGCTCACTGCCCTGCAACTGCCTCGAAGCATAGGCAATCACTCTGCCCTCCTGCATCAAAACACAACCAAGTCCAACACCTGAAGCATCTGTGTACACAACATATGGCTTCCCCGGGTCGGGTAATGCCAACACAGGTGTACTCGTCAACATCTCCTTGAGCTTCCCAAAGCTCTCCTCGCACTCCGGCGACCACACAAACGGCACATCCTTGCCAGTCAACCTCGTCATCGGCTGAGACATACTCGCAAACCCCTTGACGAACCTCCTGTAGTAGCCTGCTAAACCCAGAAAACTCCTGATCTTGGTAGCACTACTCGGTCTAGGCCAATCCCTGATAGCCTCAATCTTAGCCGGATCCACAGACACACCCTCTGCAGAAACGATATGGCCAAGAAACCCCATCTCTCTCTGCCAAAAGCTGCACTTGCTCAACTTAGCAAACAGCTTCTGCTCTCGAAGCTTCTCCAAAACAAGCCTCAAGTGAGTCGCATGCTCCTCTGGACTCCTCGAATACACCAAAATATCATCAATGAAAATAATGACGAACACGTCCAAAAACTCCCTGAACACGTCGTTCATCAACCTCATAAACGCTGCCGGCGCATTAGTCAAGCCAAAAGGCATGACCACAAACTCGAAATGTCCATACCTCGTCCGAAAAGCTGTCTTCCGGACATCTGCCTCATCTATCGGAATCTGATGATATCCCGATGCCAAGTCAATCTTAGAGAACCAAGTAGCCCCTCTCAACTGATCCAACAACTCATCAATCCTCGGAAGTGGGTACCTGTTCTTCACTGTGACTCGGTTAAGTCCCCGGTAATCGATACACAACCGAAAACTGCCATCCTTCTTCTTCACAAACAACACTGGCGCTCCCCATGGCGACACACTAGGTCTGATGAACCCTTTACTCAAAAGGTCCTCTAGCTGCTTCTTCAGCTCTGCCATCTCTGCTGGAGCCATCCTGTAAGGTGTCTTCGATATCGGAGCTGTCCCGGGCTCTAAATCAATCGTGAAAGGATCTGACCGAGATGGTGGCAATCCCTTCAGCGACCGAAATACGTCCTCAAAATCCTGGACAACCTGAATATCCTGCAGACTCACCTCACCACTGGACTCTGTCATAGTGATCGTCGCCAAATAGGCTTCGCAGCCCCGCTCTAATAACTGCTCTGCCTGAATAGCTGAAATCACTATACTCCCTGAAGTCGGTCTCACTCCCTGATAAACCAACTTCCCTGAATCCCGCTCAAACACAACTCTACCTCTGAAGCAATCCAGATGAACTCGGTATAGAGATAACCAGTCCATCCCCAAAATCACGTCATACAGCTCCACTGGACTGATGACCAAATCTGCTGGCATAGACTGCCCCGCAATACGCACATCAACTGTTCTAGCTCTGCCCGAAGTAGCCAAATAACCACCACCGGCCACCTTGACAAAGCCTGAAGCCTCGCCCTTGCTACTCCGAATACCACTACCCTCAGCTCTCTCCGTAGTAATGAAGCAATTAGATGCTCCCGAGTCAAACAGAACGTGAGACTCAAAACCTCCAACTAACAAGGTCCCTACACAATTCCACAAGTGTTGAGAACCTCTAACTCTATCACAGTAAAACAACAGAAACAGACAACACCAACAATTCTACCTTAAAGAATTTAAAAGTCTGAGTCAAGATTTTACCTGTGATCTGGCCTGACTGACTGGTCTGGCCCACCTCTGCCGAAGTATACACTCTCGGCGCACCACCTGACTGCAACGCTGCCACCTGAGCTGCTGACTGGATAGCCAACGGCTGAATCGCTGCTGCCACTGCTCTCTGCTGTAACTTGGGACACATTGTCTTGATATGCCCCGGCTCCCTGCAGTAGAAGCACACTGGAGTCTCTCTGGATCCCGCCCTCTTGGGGCAAGTCGCCACTCTGTGATCCAGACTACCACAACCAAAACAACCACCCGTACTCGGGCTACTAGCAGATATCTCCTCTGCTCTCCTCTTCTGGCCCTGCGCAGGCCTACTGCCCCTGCCGTAACCAGAACTGTGACCTCTGCGCTGCTGATGCTGCTGCTGGCCCCGAGGATGGGTAGCAGGAGCAACTGCAACTGGAACAACCGCCGTACTCACCGGCTCACGCAAGTCCTCCTCAATGGACGCTGCCAGCTCCACTAAACCCGCTCTGGTGTGGTACATACCACCTCTGCACTGCGTCCTGATGTTCCTCCGAAGTCCCTGAAGAAACCGCGACGTCAATGCCCGCTCACTGATCAGCTCACCACCAGAATGCACCAATAATCTGCAAAACTCTGCATCATAATCCCGGACAGACCTCTCACCCTGCGTCAAGTCTAAGAATCTCAACTGCAGCCTGTCACGAGCCTCCTGAGGGAAAAACTTGTGGTTGAACTCCTCGACGAAGTCAACCCAAGTCCAAACCTCTCTCCTGGTCCTAATAGACCTCCACCACAAATGAGCATCACCCCCAAGGTAGTGCACTGCCAACTCAACCTGAAACTGTGCCGGACAACGAACAGAATCAAAATTCCTCTCTAACCTCTGACGCCACTCGTCAGCCTGCTCTGGAGTAACACCGCCCTCAAACGTAGGCGTACCAATCCTCTGCATCTCCCTCATCATCTCACGATAAGGCGAAAACACAACTGCAACAACCCTGCTGCACCGCAGCCTCCTGCTGCTCAACAAAACCGGCACCAACATGTGCCCCGGCACCAACCTGTGCCCCGGCCGCTGGAGGTGCAACCGGAGCCTGCTGTGGAACTGCCTGAGGAAGACGTGCCAACAACTGCGTCAGTAGCCCCACAATCAACTCTCCCTGAGCTAAAGCAGCGCCCCCGCCGGGAACCGCTCCAGCTCCTGCGCCACCACTGGCACCTGAGTTAGCCCCACCGGCCAACGAAACAGACTGTGTCACCGACGCTGCCGCCACACTAGGCGCCGCACTCTCCACTGAGACCTCAGCCTCTGGCACTCCACGACCAGCACCCCGACCTCCACGACCCGCTGCTCGCCCACCGCGACCAGCTCCTCTGCCCCCACGGGCTGCACCGCGACCACGACCACGGCCACGACCACGACCTGCGTCCATCTCTCTGCACTACCACCAAGTACAGAAAAAGAGCAAAGGTCAAAACACAGACACAAAACCAAAACACACCATATATCCAACTCACTTACCCGCGGAAAACTGGAAGACCGAGAGGATGAGACTAGACCACTAACTGACTAACTCACATAATCAATTAACCACACAATCCAATTCATCCAATTCTAACAGTCCTAAAACCGTATTTGCTCTGATACCAAAATGAAACAACCAAGCTTTTTTTTTTTTTTTTTTTATTTAAATAATTAGCCCAGATTAATATTCCCATAAATATTAATCCTCAACAGCTAATTCAACAACACAATGCGGAAGAAACCAATTAATCCTCAACAGCTAATTCCCATAAATATTAGCACACTTTCTTCGCGATGCTTGAATCTTAGACCGACTGCACAACAATCAAACAAGAACATGCACAGCCAATCCTCAATTCACACCTCTAAGAACATGTGCCAACTACTCCTGAACTCCTAGCATCGTCCAACACCACTTCCAAAACAACTTTCTGGTTCGCGGATGTTACATGCGTACCTAACCGGTCCGCATGTCGGCCAACAAGTTTTCCTCGTAAATCCGTCGCAAATTTGCGACGGATTTGCAACGAAACACTTTGCGACGAAAACAAGTAACCGCAAATCCGTCGTAAACTTGCGATGGTAGTTTTCCATCGCAATTCCATCGCAAACTTGGGACGGAATTGCGATGGATTCTTCTTGACTCGCAATTCCGTCGCACGTCCTTCGCAAATTTGCGACGGAATGCGTTCCATCGCAAACTTGCGACGGATTTGCGATGGTTTCTTTTTCTGTTGCTAGTCCGTCGCAAAGTTCCGTCGCAAAACCGCTGTTTTCTTGTAGTAAATGATACTAAGAAACAATATTCTTGTAGTGATTTCGCCTTATTATGTGTCACATGCTATGATCCAAGCTTTCAAGCAATATCTACTCATCATTGGTGCTTTATCCCATATTATTAGGGATGTCTCAGCCACCAATTCTGCTAGGTCTGTTCCTGGTTGAATATTGCAAGTTCAGAACTCATCTGGATTTATGGGGATTCCAAATCTAGAGCGTGTCGTTCTTCCACCAGGCAATAATAAAGCAGCAATTCCGCTAGATGCAACATTTATAACTATTTCACCTCTCAAACGGATAGCAGCAGATAATATTTTCCATAAATGTATTTTACCGGTGCCACTGAAACCATAGAGGAAGAAAACTCCACCTTTTCCTTGAGTTACAACATCCATTATTTCTGTATAAACTCCTCTCTGCTCAGAAGTCAAACCGGGCAACATCTTTTCGTGGACAGATGCCAGTTCAGCTCTGTTATGATTACGCTCATCGAATAACAACCTGTTGACTCCAGCATTAGGATAGTTCTCAGGTGGTAGAGGCATTCCTTCACACGTAGAAAGAGACCTTCCATTGCTGTGCATTATCGTCTCAACTACATCTAGAGCGTAATTCTTAAGTTGCTCTTCATCTAATTCAAGATCTGCATACATAAACAGAAATTTAAGCTGGTTAACTCTCGAATGCAGGAGTTTGTCTCAAAACTAATTGGTGTC
This sequence comes from Erythrophleum ivorense, assembly GCA_026724425.1. Taxonomy (NCBI): domain Eukaryota; kingdom Viridiplantae; phylum Streptophyta; class Magnoliopsida; order Fabales; family Fabaceae; genus Erythrophleum; species Erythrophleum ivorense. Next base: position 1,122,155 of record JAIUCV010000068.1, on the reverse strand, counting down.
TGTAATATACATTAGAGTTTCTTACCTGGTCGGTTTTTGATTGATTTTGTTCTCTGCAACATATCTTCTGAAAGTAGTTCCCAAGTCTCATCCCAAACAGCAGCTGGGTTATTTAGGCTGTCAGTAAGAAGCATTATAGTAAAAAGCTTTCGAAGAAAATAACCATCTCCCCAAAAGCTAGTTTCTTTTAGACATTCCATGTATTCTTAATCATCTTTATAATATTAATTGAGAAGTACATTTAAAAAAAAAAAACGAAAAACAAGTTATTTACGGACAATGCCACTGAGTTAATGAACAAAAAGTGTTTGGAAATAAAGATAAAGAGGGGTAATAATATACTAAAAACAATAAGAGCAAATACCCAACCCAATAACGTGTGGATCAACACGTCGATCCTGTCAAACTTAAAACAAACCGGATTAATTACAAAACAATCGAGTGGTTATTGAACCGGTTCATTATTATTATTTGTTTTCATAAAAATTTTCTTATTGAAATGCATAAGAAATGAAATGTTACAAAGCCTTATAATGGCCCAGTTTGCGGTAAAACCAAAAGTATAAACATACAAGTTTAAGAACGCATTAGAATCAATTAATTTGAAGCCCAAAGAGTGATAGACACGATCATAACGAAGGAAGATGTACCGATAGAGAAACTGAGTGGAGAGTAAGAAAATTAGAATTGAAGCAGTCTGATCTCTTTCACGATGAGAACCAAATCTGCAACATAGAGGAAGCTTGGGTTGGATTTGAGAGTCTGATTCCAGAAATACAGAAACGCTCTTGAGTGTCTAAGTCTCCAATTACCGAATGCATCGATTATAACCAGTTAAGTGTATATTGACTAGCTTTACCTTTACAACCAGTTACAGATAATTGAAGCATGTTCTATATGGGCCCAATCGAAACAGCTTTCATACAACGATCTATGAAACAACCAAGTTTTTTTTTTTAAAAAAATAAATTGGCCAAATTAATATTTAATAAATATTAATTCTCAACAGCCCATACAACACACTAGCAATGCGGAAGACTTCAAAATCATTTAATAAATAAATAATAATTCAACAATTAATTCAACAGTGAAATAAACTAGCAACTTAAACACCAGATTCATTTAAATAATTTAAAACGATAAACACATCCTATCATCCCCTCGTTCGGCCTTGATTATGCGATCATACTTTTCTTTTACCTGCATCAGAGGAAAAGAGATGCGTAAGTATTATCACAGATACTTAGTGAGACAATCACCCCGTCTACAAGCCAATTACACAACTACCAGACATTTAACCAATTTAAAGAATTTCCATAATTATTAAAATAATTTCCACTATTATTAAAATAATTCTCACTATTAATAAAATAATTTTCACAATTATTAAATTAATTTCCACAAATATTTTTGAACCAATTAATTAATTAATTAACCAATAAATAATTAATAACACCAATTAAACCACTTAAATTCAATTAAACCAAAACACCAAACCAAACCAGCGCTCGGTGTCGGTCGACACCCACTACCTTGGTGTCGACCGATTGGTGTCGCTCGACACCCGATTCACAGGGTGTTACCAGACGCGATTGAACAGCGCGAGAAACACATCAAACACCACAAAACAAATTCAAACACACCAAATAAAACAGAAACCTCACGAACTTCAACCAAAACCTATCAGATTCTACAGATCTAATATTCACGAGCCTACGGTCACGTACTCACCTCTAAAACATATTGAAAAGGGGAAGCAAGAGATGCACTACAAGAAAACATCCATTTTGCCACATCAAGAAACGTGGCAAAGAAGTCGCAAACCAAAGTGCTGAGACTAATTTGCGACTATATCCAAGAGTCGCAAATCGCTCGTCGCAAAACCTTGTGGTCGCAGAAACGTAACATATTTGAAACTAAAGTGCGACTGAATAGGTAGTCTTACTTTTGCGACTCTTTGACGACTCTAAATAAATATAACGACGAGTAGATAAATAGTTACAAAAGAGTTGCAGTGTATAGTGGCAATGACGTCGCACAATTTTGCGACTATTGTAAGACTGATGGGCTGGTTATAAAATAGTCGTTATCTAGTCGTAAAATCTTGTGACTGATTTACGTCCTTTTATGTTGCCACAAAATCGTGGAAAAGATTGTATCACTGTTTTGCGACTACTTTATTTTAAATTTTTTAAATTGGAATATCATCTTGTAGTAACAAATTAGCGTTAAATTTGTGCGACTAATATGTGACTCGAATTAGGGAGTTGCAAAACAGTTACTAACATTTGATGCTTTCTTGTGACTAATTACTTTTTTTCTAATTTGGAACCTGAAATTGATATATTAAACTAATTAATTTGATAGATTAAGAAAACGAAAATTAAGAAGAAATACTATATTAAACATTATGTTAAACAAGGAGTTCAAATGCACTACATTAGCTATATCCAAAAGGTGTGCATTAGATTATATCAAAATACAAAAAGTACATCTAACTAAGAGGTTAAATTGGAGGCGGGTATAACCGGTTCTCCGGGTGTAACTATTTCTGCCGGTGTAGGAGTTGCTTCTGCCGGTGTAGTAGTTGCTGCTGCCGCTCTAGTAGTTTGAGAATGGGTTGCCTCATAATGAGAAAACCTGGGATCTGTAGACTGAAGGTAGCTAACGACCATCTCCAAGTTGGTGATGCGGCTACGTTGCTCTCCCAAAAGTCGAGCTGATTCAGCATCCCGTAGAGCATTAGCCGCTGCTTGCTCTTCAATTTGTCGTTGAGCAGCATGTAACTGCTCTTGCATTTCTGAAAATGCTGAAACAGTAGAGGTCCCTGGCCCTCCCTTTCTCTTCCCGCTGCCATAAAGTGGTCGGAGACTACCAAGACCAAATTCACGGCCTCTCGCATCTGTAACAGTAGACTAGAAAGAATTGAAAACAGATTAAACTAAGTAATGATAATAGCTACCAATCAAATATATATACAAAGCTACTAATCAAATATGTAACAAAACATACTCACTTTAAGGAAGACATCGTCCTTTGCAGCTGTGGTAAGTTCAACAGAACAATTAGAAGGATCCTCCGTGATCTGAGACAGAGCATCCTCTAGGTTCTTTTCAAAAGCTTCACCAATTTGTTGAGCCTTTGGATCAACAAATGTCCCGTCAGCACGTGTATGTGTCTTTATGAACACTTCTCCGATGGAGACTGGTCTTCCTAACTCTTTTTCCTTAAATGGCGAGAAATAAATTAACATGAGATAAGATGAAATCTGAAAATGTAAAACGTTTCCAATCCTAATAAACTGGATCTTTTCTAAAGCTAAGGCAACAAGAAGGAGTTAGGTTTCTAAGTAATCAATGTCATACTATCCATAATCAATATCAAGTAAAATCAGATCACAACAAATAAAGACAATTCCAAGCAAACAAAAATTCACTCTCATATCACAATCAAGTTAAACATATCAGATCAGGAAAACAGTCATATCTCTTCCATCCTAAACAGCCACGCAAATGCCAAACAAAGTTTTAAAGACAATCACAAAAAAAAATTGAACTTACCATATCTCTTTGAATCCGTAAATAAGACTTTTGTCCTGAAACATGTATGCGCCGTCCAAGTCCATCAAGAGGAAAGTTTCTTGCATTAGATGCAGAACTACTCTTCTCTTTGGCCTCGTCGGTGGCCCAGTGAAGACACATTTTAACCCACAAGGTTTCTAAAATCCAACTTGGGCAAACTCCTTTTGCCTTTGCCTTGGACACCATGTCTTTCATCCGACTTAAACAAATGCTCTTGAATTCCTCTTGCACAAGTGTAGTGATCATGGGGTCCCAATGGTGTGATTGCTTCACATACGAAGGAAACGTATTAGGGATATGACAAAATAGACAAAATAGAAGTTGAAAAAACAAAGGGATATGAACTATATGCTATGTTAAGGATAAAGTGTCACTTGCCGCAAAAGCTATGAAATATCTATCTTGAACATGTTGAGGCGTTTTTGTCCAGCAATAATACTCACCGTCGAACTTGCTTTTCAACAGCTTTGATATCTTCCGAACCAATTTACCATCATCACGATCAAACCTACAAGATGAGAACAAAACGAGTTGAGACCTTAGATTATATTAGTTAAACCATAGTCAAATTTAGTAAGAGTTCAACGAAATATAGAGCCATTTAAATATCAAGAGCAATTTCAATTCTTCAAGGCTCTGTTTTTTATTGTCAATCTCAGACCACAATGATAAGATTACAATGATATTCAAAGCACAGTTTACTCAGTCTCAGAACAAGAACCAAAAACAACCACAAGGCGTGTGAGAAAAATGAGAATACGATTAATATAATAACCATAGTTTCGATGAACAATCAGGGCCACAAAAAAACTAAAAAATAAGGGATTCAAGAGCGATTACCAAGTTGTGTTTTCAGTGGGGAGTGCGTCTAAGACCGGCAAGTAATTTTCACGGCCTGGAGTTCTCAGTAAGTCTTCAAGCGTCATCGTCGGTGGTTGTTGTGGCGGTTGAGCTTGCAGCGGGGGTTGAGGATCGAAATTAAGATCCTCAACTGGAGGGTTATGTGGCGGTGGAGCGTGTGGCGGTGGAGCGTGTGGCGGTGGAGCGTGTGGCGGTGGAGCCTGCGATGGAGGAATATGCTGCGGCATTGGACGAAAAGGGGGTGGCTGTTGATTAGATCCATGCGAGGGTGGTGTCTCCGGAATAGAAGTCTGGCTGTGAGCGTATTGAGAAGGGAAAGTGCGGATTGCGGAGGTTGGGGTACTAGGGTTAGAGGATTGAGAAGAATTTCTTCCAGAAGATGATTGAAGCCCGCCGCTTTTACCACCCCGACCCCGAAGAGATTTTCCGGTGGCGCCCATTGGAGAGAAATCGATTTTGGTTGAGAAAGTGAAAGAGATTTTCCGAGTGATGGAGTATTTCAGAAAGTGAAAGAGATTTTGGTTGTGAGTGATCAAGAAAGTGAGAGAGGCGGGGTTTGGGTGATTGAGAGATGAGTGAGATCGATTTTCAGAGTGAAAGGAAGTTTCTGGAAATAAGGAAATAAGACGAAAAGTTTCGTCTAAAACTCGCGCTAAATGCAAATTATTTGGTGAAAATTTTACTCATATTAAGCGGAAAATTTAGCGACGATTTTGCGTCAAAAAATAAATAAATTAAAAATATTGTCGCTATTCAGTTGCAAAATTTGCTACTGATTTGCGACTCCAAGAACTTATACATTGCAAAATAATGATTAATTCATACCCTAAACCTTGAATGTCATGTTAATTCATTTTTGATCATCATATGTGTAAATAATATCAGTATGATTGAAATATAAATAATTTAGATACATTTAATATAAATTTATTGAGTTTTCCAATATGTTCACAATTAAATCTTATGTTAATCTAATATATATATTCTAAACTCATGATTTTACATTGTTTTACAAAACATGAGTTGTGATTGGTCTTTTTATCTCAAATTCTTTACTAAGGATCTTCATTTGGAGATATGAAAGAAACGACTTTTGTAAAAATGAATGATAAGAGAATTGCAGTCGCAAAGGAGTGACAAAGTGACACTTCTTTGTGACGTTTTAGCGACCAGAATCGAAAAAATAATAATAATAATAACAAGTGTCGCTATTCAGTCGCAAAATTTGCTACTGATTTGCGACTCTAAGAACTTATACATTGCAAAATAATGATTAATTCATACCCTAAACCTTGAATGTCATGTTAATTCATTTTTGATCATCATATGTGTAAATAATATCAGTATGATTGAAATATAAATAATTTAGATACATTTAATATAAATTTATTGAGTTTTCCAATATGTTCACAATTAAATCTTATGTTAATCTAATATATATATTCTAAACTCATGATTTTACATTGTTTTACAAAACATGAGTTGTGATTGGTCTTTTTATCTCAAATTCTTTACTAAGGATCTTCATTTGGAGATATGAAAGAAACGAGTTTTGTAAAAATGAATGATAAGAGAATTGCAGTCGCAAAGGAGTGACAAAGTGACACTTCTTTGTGACGTTTTAGCGACCAGAATCGAAAAAAATAATAATAATAATAACAAGTGTCGCTATTCAGTCGCAAAATTTGCTACTGATTTGCGACTCTAAGAACTTATACATTGCAAAATAATGATTAATTCATACCCTAAACCTTGAATGTCATGTTAATTCATTTTTGATCATCATATGTGTAAATAATATCAGTATGATTGAAATATAAATAATTTAGATACATTTAATATAAATTTATTGAGTTTTCCAATATGTTCACAATTAAATCTTATGTTAATCTAATATATATATTCTAAACTCATGATTTTACATTGTTTTACAAAACATGAGTTGTGATTGGTCTTTTTATCTCAAATTCTTTACTAAGGATCTTCATTTGGAGATATGAAAGAAACGAGTTTTGTAAAAATGAATGATAAGAGAATTGCAGTCGCAAAGGAGTGACAAAGTGACACTTCTTTGTGACGTTTTAGCGACCAGAATCGAAAAAAAATAATAATAATAATAACAAGTGTCGCTATTCAGTAGCAAAATTTGCTACTGATTTGCGACTCTAAGAACTTATACATTGCAAAATAATGATTAATTCATACCCTAAACCTTGAATGTCATGTTAATTCATTTTTGATCATCATATGTGTAAATAATATCAGTATGATTGAAATATAAATAATTTAGATACATTTAATATAAATTTATTGAGTTTTCCAATATGTTCACAATTAAATCTTATGTTAATCTAATATATATATTCTAAACTCATGATTTTACATTGTTTTACAAAACATGAGTTGTGATTGGTCTTTTTATCTCAAATTCTTTACTAAGGATCTTCATTTGGAGATATGAAAGAAACGAGTTTTGTAAAAATGAATGATAAGAGAATTGCAGTCGCAAAGGAGTGACAAAGTGACACTTCTTTGTGACGTTTTAGCGACCAGAATCGAAAAAAATAATAATAATAATAACAAGTGTCGCTATTCAGTAGCAAAATTTGCTACTGATTTGCGACTCTAAGAACTTATACATTGCAAAATAATGATTAATTCATACCCTAAACCTTGAATGTCATGTTAATTCATTTTTGATCATCATATGTGTAAATAATACATACCTAGAATAAATGGTTCATATTTATTATATTTTCCTGACGAAAGAACATCAACAACTCCACCCTCACTCTTTCGAGTGCCTTTTCCGATGATACCACTCGCATTTAAAAAGAGTAATCTTCAAAGATACTAATCCCAAATACTGTAGCTCGATAATTTCCGTTAAATTTCCATAAAAATCCGATTCGTCAGATGCATCCGAATAATTTACTCCTTTCACATATATTCCGTAGTTATATGTTTTCCTTCGATATCCGTATTTACGTGTATGAAAAAAATAACCTCTTGTAAAATAAATGGGCCAGGTTGTCGCCTTATTCATAGGACCTTGCACTAGCTCTTGTACCCATTATAATAGCCACTGCTAAGCCACTTCACCGACACTACATAATAAAGTCGGAAAACGGTCGCAAATATAGCGACTCTTTTGCGACTACAAATATTTAGCGACTACATTTTGCGACTCCGTATATGTGACTTGCTTTGTAGTCGCAAAATAGTGGTAAATGGGCGACTACGTTGCGACGGATACTTATAGCCGTTAAAGCGTCGCACGATTGTAGCAAATGTGCGACTAAAGAATGGTGGAGTCATTTGGTAGCCAAATTGAGACTTATTTGCGACAAATATTTTGTAGTCGTAAAACGGTTTCAAATGAGTAGAAAGGAAGTCGCAATATTTAGCGACTGTACGAGGAGTCGCAAAACGAAGTGTCTAAATTGATGTTTTCTTGTAGTGATTCGGCCGCGGGCTACGTAAGAAGTTCGGCCGGATCGATGTATAGAATTTTTGCTCTTCCCTCGAGCGGACTTACTGTTGTCACTCCATTTCTGGTGATCAGGATCCAACCAATAAGCAACCAAGCCCTCCCACACATTTCGATCAAAGTGAAGTGGCTTGGCAGCATCACCCTTAGCAATCCACGACTTCTTCCATCGATGTACCATATCGGGTAACCGATCATGGACTTTGGCGCAGAACTCATGGTAAACCCTCTCGGTAAAGCCAGATTCCCAGTGATACTTGCGCTTGAAAAAAAATAATCAAAACACAATAATATAATGTTAGTGATCAGCAATAAGAAAATATTTTTAAAAATTAATAAAAAATACATTAAAACTTACAGCAAAAGTAGAGAACCAACGTTGGAGAACGGGTTCCTTCACATCCTTCCACCGGGCAAAAGCATCTTGGTAATCTTTTTCAAAGATTTCCGTAACTGCTGAAGCGACGGACGAATCATGAGAGAACCTGAAAAAGAAAACAATAAACTTTAACATTTTAAAATGTACAATATAAAATAAAACAAAAACTAATAAAAATTATAAAATACATACCATAAAGTTCTCGGTGGGCGGTGTGGATGAAGATGAGGGAGGAGATCATGACCGGGCTCATCTAAAATCTCCCTGATGGCCGCATAAAATGGGGCTCTAGCGGCCTCAACTGCGGCTGACTGACGAGGTGGGGAAGGAGACCGAGACCGTGCCCGCTGCTGCTGCTCCCGTCCCGTAGAACCATGGGAGCTATTAGCAGTGTTCCCGTGACTCCTCACGGGAACGAAACGACCACCACGGGAACCCCCGGAACCACCACGGCCCCAGGATCCTCCCTGACTCAGGATCTCCTGGTAAGTGTTTTGTTGCTCCATTTGCAATAAATTAAAAAAGTAAAATTAAAAGTAACAATAATAATTGTACAAATAAAAATAAAAAAATACACTAATAATTAATAATTATTCTAATAATCACACAATTGTATGAAAATTACTCTAAAATTAAATTAAAACAATACTAAAACTAATCTAATCACATGAACAAATTAAATTCTAGAAACTAAAAATTTCGATTGAAACAATTCCAAAAATTTAGATTTAGTTATCTAACAAAATCAAAATCATCACAAAGTTTTGTAATGATTTAATTAGATTTTATTTCATTTGTAAAAAACTCAACAATCTTAAAAAATTCAACAATCATAATATATCATTACTAACTCTAAAAATTTCGATTTAATTATCTAACAATTCCAAAAATTTCAATTTAATTATATAACAATTCTAAAAATTTCGATTTAATTATCTAACAAAATCTAAAAATTTCGATTGAATACAATTTTTTTTCAATCTAAATTGCTCTAATCATCTAGCAAAATCAGGAAAAAAGAGAAAATTACCAAACTGGATGTGGGGACGCCGGCGGGATGAGCGGCGGCGTATGACAAAAGAGAACGGCGGGGGGACGAGCGGCGACAGAACGGCGCGGCGGATTTGCGGGAGAGAGGGCGGCGTCGGAAAGAGAGGAGAACGGCGGCGTCGGGGTGAGAAGAAGAAGAAGAGCAGCGGCGGCGTCGGGGTGAGAAGAAGAAGAAGAGCTGCGGCGGCGGATGGCTGGACGACCGGTCGCGGAAGAAGAAGAGAGAAGAATTCCGTCGGCGGCGGTGGTCGGAGGATCCAGGATCAACATGGGGTACAAAGGATGACGGAGGATCAAGATGGGGTAAGAAGGATGACGTTGGATCTTCTTGAGGTAAAAAAGATGACGGTGGATCTTCTTGGGGTAAGAAGGATGACGGTGGATTCAAACACTGGAATCAAACACTAGAAAGCCTTCCACCGATTCATCATCTGCCGGAAACTGGTCTAGCTTGGGTTCTAACTCCAATGACAAACTGGGAAATAATAACAAAGCAGCTTGGGGAACCAGCAACGATCAGGGGAATATCGGAAACAACAGTGACGGTGGTTGGAACAAAAAGCCACCCGGTGACGTCAAATCTAGCGGAGAAGCCGATAACGAATGGGTCGCTAAAACAAACTCAAAAGCGCCGTCATCAAGTGGCTCAGCGTGGGGAACCGGAGACAAGACATCTGGATGGTGAAAAATGTTATCCTGAAATGACTTTTATGTAGTCTTGTAAGTAAAAAGTTTGCGATGGAGTGACAATATATGCTACATTTTAAAACCATCGGAACTTAGGCAAAAGAATAATTTTTTTACGTCGGAAAGACAAATTCATCGCAATTTAAAATACACACAACTTAAAATACAAAGAAAAACTTTAAAATTAATCATCATTTTCATCGTCATTTTCAGATACGTAAGAGTTTTCACTGTGCTCCCGTTCTTCTTCATCAGTCGCAGACTCTTCGAATTCATCGGCTTCTCCATCTTCACTTGAATCGTCAACGACGTCTTCAACTTCTCTGTTCTCGGAGTCAACGTGTATGATATTTTCTGTGGATTCGATCGGGTTTGAAACTTCTGCAACTCTGTCATGGTGCATGGCCACTTCATCGTCTAAACCAATTACATAACCTCTTGGATTGACCTTTATGACCGATAACCAAGTCTCCCGTCTTTGCCTAACTCGAGGATAAGGAATAAAACACACTTGCTCTGCCTGCGATGCAAGGATGAAGGGTTCGAACTTGGAAAATTTCCGGTTTGCATTTACATCGGTGACACCTACCATCTCGTTTCTGCGAACCCCTCGACCTGGTGTCGGATCATACCAATCACATTTGAACATAATACATTTCAAGTTGATAATTCCTGGTTATGTGACCTCGATGATCTCTTGCAAAACTCCATAGAATTATGTTTCGCCCGGGACATGAATACCATAATTTGCGGTCGAATTCCGCATGCCATGCTTGTACGTATGGAAAATGTACCCGCGAGTACAGTACATTGGTGCTGTAGTGATCTTTCCTATTGGAGAGTTCACAATCTCATGCAGCCACAGTGGTATTTGTTCCGGATGACACCCCTCTCTCACCTATATAAAAACAAATGGTACAATCACACACATAAATTATATATAGTGTTAGGTTTTAGTTTATATATCACTAATTTGAAGAGAACTTACATAGTATTTTAACCATCCAGCAAAGTCACGTTCTTTGTAAAACTCATACTCATGCTCTTGTAAACCAAGGTATGTTTGGCGGATCAGATTATCAAATCTGCTGCACAAAAATCTTGAGTTATATATATATGTATGATCAAAGTTACCTCTCAAATTGGTGCACTTCATCCAGATTACGCAATATGTAATTGTGAGCCGCACTCAAATCTTCATGGTCCCACGATTTTTCCTTCAACTTTCCAGCAAGTCTGCCTATTTCTTTGAAGATGCTGGGGACAACATGCCAATAAACAGGTGCAACGCCTCCATCATCGTATCGTTTCGTAGCGGTTCTTCTCGTTCTCACATTTGGACTAAAATAGTAAGACGCGAAGTTATATGTTTCCTCTGTCAAACTTCCTTGTACTATGGATCCCTCAAATTTTGCAAGGTTTTTAGCCTTTCCCTTCAAGTGTCCCATAAAACGCTCGAACGGATACATCCACCTGAATTGCACAGGCCCCCCAAGATCCGCCTCATATGGAAAATGTACCGTTAGGTGTTCCATCACGTCGAAGAATGAAGGAGGGAAGATTTTCTCAATGATAACAAGACAGCAATGTTTTTTTTTTACTTCTGTACCCCGTCTTCTGTCAGTGTTCGCGTGCAAAGATCTCGGAAAAACGCCCCAATACCTAATATAATATACACCATAAACAAATTAATAAAAACATATATATTTAATTATGTACATAAACTCAATTAAAAGAAATGTAAATACTTGTTTACCAGCAATTGCTTCGTGGACATGAGACGGCAATAGCTCTTGTAATGCAAACGGTAGTAGTCGCTGCATGAAAACATGGCAATCGTGGCTCTTCATACCAGAAAATTTTTGTCCTCGCTCTATACATCGTGAGAATTTGGAAACATATCCATCCGGAAATTTGACATCTGAGGCCACCCAGTCAAATAGAGATCTCTTCGCATCTGCAGACAATCGAAAACTCGGAATTGGCTGTTTGTCGTCTCTAGTAATCTTTAACTCGCTTCTTTTTCATATTTCTGCTAAGTCCAGCCTCGATTTTATATTTTCTTTACTTTTTCCTTGGACATTAAAAATGTTATGCATGATGTTATCAAAAAAATTCTTTTCGATATGCATAACGTCAAGATTATGTCGCAAAAGGTGATCCTACCAATATGGGAGTTCCCATAATATACTTTTTTGTGCCAATTGTGTGCTTGTCCATATCCGTCATACATGTTTGCAGTACAATGCCAATTGCCCCCACGTTTGCATGTTTCCTCACCACCATAATAATCGATCTGATCAAGCAAATCCTGTCCCGAAAGATAATCCGGAGGGGGACCGCGGACAGCTTTATTCTTCGTAAATAAAACCTTGTTCTTTTGGTACTTGTGATTGATAGGAAGAAAACGACGGTGACAATCAAACCAACAAGGTTTTCTTCCACGCCTCAGCTGAAATGCTTTTGCCCTATTCAAACAGTGTGGACACGATAGTCTTCCGTGCGTAGTCCACCCCGACAACATTCCATACGCTGGAAAGTCACTAATCGTCCACAATAATACTGCGCGCATGTTGAAGTTTTGTTGCTGCGAGTAATCAAATGTGCAGACTGCTGAATACCACAGTTGTTTCAACTCATCGATCAAAGGTTGCAGAAATACATCTAGGGATCGCTTCGGATGCTTTGGACCTGGCACTAAAATAGTTAAGAACAAAAATTCTCGCTGCATGCACATTGTCGGCGGAAGATTATATGGGGTCAGTATGACGGGCCATAGCGAATATTGTCTCCCTGACATACCAAATGGACTAAATCCGTCTGTGCATAATCCTAGATAAACATTCTTGGACTCATTAGCAAAGTTTGAATGTCCTGTCTGAAAGTGTTTCAACGCCTTTTCATCTTAGGGATATGTTATCTCTCCATGATGTGTGGAATGTTCTGCATGCCATCTCATTGACGCTGACGTCATTTCCGATTGGTATAACCGTTTCAATCTTTCGGTGATTGGCAAGTACCACATACGTTGGTAAGGGACCCGCCTCCTTCCAGTAGTGGGTTTGTATCTTGGCTTCCCACAAAATCGACATTCCTGCAGCTTATCATCATCTTTCCAGAAAATCATGCAATTGTCAATGCATACATCAATCATTTCATAAGGTAACCCAAGACCCGCAACCAACTTATGTATTTCATAGTAATTACCAGCAGAAAGATTATTTTCCGGTAAATACTCTTGAAATAGTCCAGCCCACTTATCCATGTTACTTTCGCTGCTGTTATCTTCACTTTTAATTGTCATCATCCTAGCTGCTAGTGACAATCTAGAAAGTCCCTCTCTACACCCATCGTAAAATGGTTGATTTGCAGCATCTAACATATTATTAAACTTTTGTGCTTCAATGTTAGGTTCTTCCAAAATTGCTTCCATATGATTATCAGCAAGAACAGGTGTAGTTTCATGAAATGCATCTGTAACCATATCATGAAACCTATTCCCTTGCTGATACCCAATATCATTTCCCAATATATCAGGATGACCATAATCATAGCTAGCGCTATAATTATGTTCTTCAACCCCTTGACTCGAACCACTATTTCCGGCTTCATAGTGAGTAGTATTATATAATGATTTTCCCCATGAAAATACCATACATAATAGTTTGGTACAAATCCTCTATTAAATACATGTTTTTTAGCAGTATTAACAGCGATATATTTTTTGTTCCTACATTTCTCACAGGGACAAAATATTTTACCAGTTTGCATTGCATGTGGTTGGTTTCGTGCTTGGTTAAAGAATCCATGTAATCCTTCAACAAACTCTCTCGTCACTTCGCCGGTCCCTGGATCTCATTGATTATACATCCAGCTTCGTAACTCATTTTTTTAGTGTTTTATTTTTTTTTTCTTCCCTCTCTTTTTTTTTTATTCCTTCTCCTCCTCCCTCTCTTCCATTTCTTGCTTTTGGAAACAATGAACGTAAGTTCGCTATTTATAGATGTTTAAAAATTGTTTGCTATGGATTTGCGAAGGATTTGCGATGGATATTTTGCGACGGATTTGCGACGGATTCGACTTTGCGACGGAATTACGACTCACTTGCGACGAACGTGCGACGGCCTTGCGACGGAACAATTCCATCGCAACTAGTTAGGTAAACTCATTTAACACGTGCGTACCTAACCGGTCCGCATGTCGGCCAACAAGTTTTCCTCGCAAATCCGTCGCAAATTTGCGACGGATTTGCAACGAAACACTTTGCGACGAAAACAAGTAACCGCAAATCCGTCGTAAACTTGCGATGGTAGTTTTCCATCGCAATTCCATCGCAAACTTGGGACGGAATTGCGATGGATTCTTCTTGACTCGCAATTCCGTCGCACGTCCTTCGCAAATTTGCGACGGAATGCGTTCCATCGCAAACTTGCGACGGATTTGCGATGGTTTCTTTTTCCGTTGCTAGTCCGTCGCAAAGTTCCGTCGCAAAACCGCTGTTTTCTTGTAGTAAATGATACTAAGAAACAATATTCTTGTAGTGATTTCGCCTTATTATGTGTCACATGCTACAATCCAAGCTTTCAAGCAATATCTACTCATCATTGGTGCTTTATCCCATATTATTAGGGATTTCTCAGCCACCAATTCTGCTAGGTCTTTTCCTGGTTGAATATTGCAAGTTCAGAACTCATCTGGATTTATGGGGATTCCAAATCTAGAGTGTGTCGTTCTTCCACCAGGCAATAATAAAGCAGCAATTCCGCTAGATGCAACATTTATAACTATTTCACCTCTCAAACGGATAGCAGCAGATAATATTTTCCATAAATGTGTTTTACCGGTGCCACTGAAACCATAGAGGAAGAAAACTCCACCTTTTCCTTGAGTTACAACATCCATTATTTCTGTATAAACTCCTCTCTGCTCAGAAGTCAAACCGGGCAACATCTTTTCGTGGACAGATGCCAGTTCAGCTCTGTTATGATTACGCTCATCGAATAACAACCTGTTGACTCCAGCATTAGGATAGTTCTCAGGTGGTAGAGGCATTCCTTCACGCGTAGAAAGAGACCTTCCATTGATGTGCATTATCGTCTCAACTACATCTAGAGCGTAATTCTTAAGTTGCTCTTCATCTAATTCAAGATCTGCATACATAAACAGAAATTTAAGCTGGTTAACTCTCGAATGCAGGAGTTTGTCTCAAAACTAATTGGTGTCTGTAATATACATTAGAGTTTCTTACCTGGTCGGTTTTTGATTGATTTTGTTCTCTGCAACATATCTTCTGAAAGTAGTTCCCAAGTCTCATCCCAAACAGCAGCTGGGTTATTTAGGCTGTCAGTAAGAAGCATTATAGTAAAAAGCTTTCGAAGAAAATAACCATCTCCCCAAAAGCTAGTTTCTTTTAGATATTCCATGTATTCTTAATCATCTTTATAATATTAATTGAGAAGTACATTTAAAATAAAAAACGAAAAACAAGTTATTTACGGACAATGCCACTGAGTTAATGAACAAAAAGTGTTTGGAAATAAAGATAAAGAGGGGTAATAATATACTAAAAACAATAAGAGCAAATACCCAACCCAATAACGTGTGGATCAACACGTCGATCCTGTCAAACTTAAAACAAACCGGATTAATTACAAAACAATCGAGTGGTTATTGAACCGGTTCATTATTATTATTTGTTTTCATAAAATTTTCCTTATTGAAATGCATAA
The DNA here is from genome assembly GCA_026724425.1 of Erythrophleum ivorense. NCBI lineage: Eukaryota > Viridiplantae > Streptophyta > Magnoliopsida > Fabales > Fabaceae > Erythrophleum > Erythrophleum ivorense. The sequence continues at coordinate 1,106,378 of JAIUCV010000068.1, read as the reverse complement.
GAAATGAAATGTTACAAAGCCTTATAATGGCCCAGTTTGCGGTAAAACCAAAAGTATAAACATACAAGTTTAAGAACGCATTAGAATCAATTAATTTGAAGCCCAAAGAGTGATAGACACGATCATAACGAAGGTAGATGTACCGATAGAGAAACTGAGTGGAGAGTAAGAAAATTAGAATTGAAGCAGTCTGATCTCTTTCACGATGAGAACCAAATCTGCAACATAGAGGAAGCTTGGGTTGGATTTGAGAGTCTGATTCCAGAAATACAGAAACGCTCTTGAGTGTCTAAGTCTCCAATTACCGAATGCATCGATTATAACCAGTTAAGTGTATATTGACTAGCTTTACCTTTACAACCAGTTACAGATAATTGAAGCAATGAAGCATGTTCTATATGGGCCCAATCGAAACAGCTTTCATACAACGATCTATGAAACAACCAAGTTTTTTTTTTTTTTTTTAAATAAATTGGCCAAATTAATATTTAATAAATATTAATTCTCAACAGCCCATACAACACACTAGCAATGCGGAAGACTTCAAAATCATTTAATAAATAAATAATAATTCAACAATTAATTCAACAGTGAAATAAACTAGCAACTTAAACACCACATTCATTTAAACAATTTAAAACGATAAACACATCATATCATCCCCTCCTTCGGCCTTGATTATGCGATCATACTTTTCTTTTACCTGCATCACAGGAAAAGAGATGCGTAAGTATTATCACAGATACTTAGTGAGACAATCACCCCGTCTACAAGCCAATTACACAACTACCAGACATTTAACCAATTTAAAGAATTTCCATAATTATTAAAATAATTTCCACTATTATTAAAATAATTCTCACTATTAATAAAATAATTTTCACAATTATTAAATTAATTTCCACAAATATTTTTGAACCAATTAATTAATTAATTAACCAATAAATAATTAATAACACCAATTAAACCACTTAAATTCAATTAAACCAAAACACCAAACCAAACTAGCGCTCGGTGTCGGTCGACACCCACTACCTTGGTGTCGACCGATTGGTGTCGCTCGACACCCGATTCACAGGGTGTTACCAGACGCGATTGAACAGCGCGAGAAACACATCAAACACCACAAAACAAATTCAAACACACCAAATAAAACAGAAACCTCACGAACTTCAACCAAAACCTATCAGATTCTACAGATCTAATATTCACGAGCCTACGGTCACGTACTCACCTCTAAAACATATTGAAAAGGGGAAGCAAGAGATGCACAACGAAGAACAATCACAAACAACTCCAAAAACCTCAGGAAATCGCCCAAATCGCCAATAAATTTCTAATCTCCTTCTTCTCTTTTTCCTTCTCGAAAACTATGAAGAAAAATACGACTCCTCCTTTTAAAAACGCGAGTTAGGGCTTCCTCTAAATAACCAGCTGCAAACCGGACGACTTAAATCGAACCGGGAATTGCTCTCGATAACCGGTGTCGACTGACACCCACCCTTGGTGTCCCTCGACACCAAGTCCAAAAATCAACGTTTCGGTTTACGGGTGTTACAATTCTCCCCCACTAAACTGGATGCGACCTCGAATCCCAACAAAACACGTCTACCAAAGACGACAAACCCGGCCCCACATGGCCAAACCACTAGAGATCCTCACCTGATCCCAGAGACTCGCATATAATCCTATGTTATACGCACGTTTCCAGGCATCATTACTCTTAACTCAATATTCAACCACTTATACTAGGGCTACTACAAGAGAAAGACTATCCTCTCGATACTCACTTCGCGACTCGTCAGCCACTAGTAAGTAAGCACACCCTTCCATTTAAACCGAGGCAACTACACTCAGATAAGTCACTGATACTGAGGCATTACACTCAGCTGAGTCTGCAGGAGAACATTATCTCCAAAACGTAAAGAGTAATAATTCTGAAAAGCCTATAACATCTCCGATAAGAATCGTCTCACGACTCAAACTGGTCAACACTTGTAACATCCAAAACACATAAATATAAGGAAACTCCATCTTATAAATCTCCAAAAATGTATATCGTTACAACCAAAAACAAAAATACATGAAACAACATAGCACAAAGCTAAACAACTGGAACTACAAAGATGAAGAAGCTCACTCCACAATCTGCTTGTCGAACCACTTCCTGAATTTCAACTGCATCTTTGCCTCAGGCTCCCAAGTCTCCTCCTCTGTACCGCTCCAGTCCCACATAACTCTCAGCAACGGTATCTTCTTGTGCCGCAGAACCTTGACTCTCCTCTCGAGAATCCTTACCGGAACTGTCAAATCATGCCTAAGATCCTCTGGAATCCTAGCCACTAACTCCTCGGAAGGATGAAGGCACTTCCTCAAGAACGGTACATGAAACACCTTGTGAAATGGCCGCATAATCTGAGGTAACTCAAGCCGATACGCCACTGGTCAAACTCGCTCCACCACCGGGAACGGACCCATAAACCTCGGACTAAACTTATTCTCTGCTATGGATCTGTTAGGATCCCTCAACATAGCCATCTTGAGATACACACGATCACCCAACCTGAAACTCAAGCTCTCGTCTCCGCCTATCAGCGTAACTCTTCTGCCTATCCTGAGCTTCCTTCATGTTCAGCCTCAAAACACGGACCTTCTCCATCTTTTCTTGAACATAAGTAGCTCCATAAATGCTGCGCTCCCCCACTTGGGTCCAGCATAAAGGTGTCCTACATGGCCTCCCATACAAAGCCTCAAAAGGAGCCATCCCAATACTCGCCAGGAAGCTGTTGTTGTATGCAAACTCAACCAATCTCAAGTGATCTGTCCAATGACCACCCCAATCCATCACACACATCCTCAGCAAATCCTCTTAAGTCTGGATAATCCTGTCTGACTGCCCATCAGTCTGCAGATGATATGTTGTACTCAAATGCACCTTAGTGCCCATCTCTGTCTGAAACGCTCTCCAAAACTCTAAAGCGAATCTAGGATCACGGTCTGACACAATACTGGATGCCACACCATGCAGCCTCACAATCTCTCTCACAAATTTCTTAGCCAAAACAACAGCTCCATCTGTCTTCTTAATGGCCAGAAAATGTGCGGACTTGGTCAACCGATCCACAATCACCAAGATAGCATCATAAGTTCGTGAGATAGGTAATCCCACAAAAAAATCCATCGTGATCATATCCCCCTTCCACTCTGGAATGGGTTAACTCTGAAGAAGACCACCTGGAACTTGATGATCTGCCTTGACCAAGGAACACATGTTGCACTTCGCAACCCAATCAGCCACATCTCTCTTCATCCTGACACAGTGATAATACCGTTTGAGGTCACAGTACATCTTGGTCGCACCTGGATGAATCGAGAACTTGCTCGCATGAGCCTCTCTCAGAATTTGCTGTCTCAACTCCTCTGACTTGGGTACAAAAACCTGAAGAGGAACCAAAATCGTCCCGTTCGAAGAGACTTGATACTCATAACCAACTGCTCATGACGCATCAATCAAACTCTGAGCCACTCTGATCCTACTGAGCAATTATGCCTGATCAACAGTCTCCAAGCCCAAAGGCTCCTCTGAAATAGCACAAAGACGCAATGTACTAATCTCGCTCACCAAGGCCTCAACATCCTGCTCTCGAGCTGAATCTGACCTCCGTCGACTCAGCGCATCTGCCACCTGGTAAGCCTTCCCTGGATGATAGACAATCTCCAGATCATAATGTGCCAAAAACTCAACGCAACGCGTCTGTCTCATGTTCAGCAATGGCTAAGTAAAGATATGCTGCAGAGTCTTGTGATATGTGAAGATCTGCAGTGACCCGCCATACAAATAAGACCTTCAGATCTTAAGCGCGAAGACCACCGCTCCCAACTCAAGATCATGTGTAGGGCGATTACGCTCGCTACCATGCAACTGCATCGAAGCATAAGCAATCACTCGACCCTCCTACATCAAGACACAACCCAGACCAACTCCTGAAGCATTTGTATACACCACATAAGGCTTCCCCGACTCGGGTAATGCCAACACTGGTTTACTAGTCAACATCTCCTTGAGCTTCGCAAAGCTCTGCTCACACTCTGGCGACCAAACAAATGAAACATCCTTGCTGGTCAACTTCGGCTGCGACATGCTCGTAAACCCCTTGACGAACCTCCTGTAGTAGAGTGCTAAACCCAGAAAACTCATGATCTCGGTAGCACTACTCGGTATAGGCCAATGCCTGATAGCCTCAATCTTCGCTGGATCTACAGAAACTACCTCTACAGAAACAATGTGACCCAGAAATCCCATCTCTCGCTGCCAGAAACTGCACTTGCTCAACTTAGCATAAAGCTTATGCACTCGAAGCTTCTCCAGAACTAATCTTAGATGAGTCTCGTGCTCCTCGGGACTCTTCGAATACAACAAAATGTCGTCAATGAAAATGATAACGAACACATCCAAAAACTCCCTGAACACGTCGTTCATCAATCTCATGAAAGCTGCTGGCACATTAGTCAAATCGAAAGGCATGACCACAAACTCAAAGTGCCCATATCTCGTCCTGAACGCCGTCTTGCGAACATTTGCCTCGTCTATCAGAATCTGATGATAACCCGAGGCCAAGTCTATCTTGGAGAACCAGGTAGCACCCCTTAGCTGATCCAGCAACTCATCAATCCTCGGGAGAGGGTACCTGTTCTTCACAGTGACTCGGTTAAGCCCTCGGTAATTGATGCACAACCAGAATCTCCCATCCTTCTTCTTCACGAACTACACTAGGGCTCCCCATGGCGAAACACTCGGCCGAATAAAACCCTAGATCAAAAGGTCCTCTAGCTACTTCTTCAGCTCTGCCAACTCTGCTGGAGCCATCCTGTAAGGTGTCTTCGATATCGGAGCTGTCCCCGGCTTTAGCTCAATCGTGAAATGATCATACCGAGATGGTGGTAATCCCTTCAGCGACCGAAACACATTCTTTGAACTCCTGAACAACTCGTGTAACATCCGTAAACCGTTCTATCGCTGTGGGCGATTGGTGTCGAGTGACACCGGTCTGGCAAATCGATTTCGGTCTGAATTTATTTGTCCGGTTTAGTGGCTGGTTAAGTGGAAAAGCCCTAAATCGTGAGTATTTAAGTGAAGGAGTCGCTTTCCTTGAGAGGTTTTCGAGTTCCAGAGGCAGAGGCTGAGAGGAAAAGGAGTTTTGGAATTTCTGGGAGATTCCTGAGCTTTTTGGAGTTGTTGGTGGTTGCTCTTCACTGTTTTCTCTCCTTTTTCCCCTTCTCAATCTTTTGTCAAGGTGAGTGCGTGACCGTAGGCCCGTAAATTTCTAGATCGGATTGTTCTTCAGGATTGAGTGATGTTTTCGTGTGTTGTTTATGTGGTATTGGGGCTTCAATCGTGTTTGATGTTGTTTATGGCGTAATTTCGTGTTATGTGCTGTTGATCGTTATGGGTTTTTGATCTGCGAGCTTGGTGTCGGTCGACACCAAGGGAAGGGTGTCGAGCGACACCAAGGGAAGGGTGTCGAGTGACACCAAGCTGGTGTCGGTTGACACAGGTGTCCTGTTTCGGTTTATGGTTCGGTTTAAATTGGTTGAATTTAATTAAATGGTTTAATTAAATTAATTGGTTAAGTGGTTTAATTGGAGAATTAATTATTTAATGGAATTAATTAATTAATTGGCTGAAAATAATTGTGGAAATTATTTTTAAAATTGTGGGAAATATTTTAACAATTGTGGGAATTATTTTAATAATTATGGAAAATATTTTAATAATTATGAAAATTATGTAAATTGGTTAAATGTCTGGAATTGCGTAATTGGCCTGTTGGCGGAGTGATCGTCTCACTAAGTATTTGTTATAATACTTACACATCTCTTTTCTTGTGATGCAGGTAAAAAAAAGTGTGATCGCGGAATCATGGCCAAATGAGGGGATGATAGGATGTGTTTATAGTTTTAAATTGTTTAAGCGAACCTGGTGTTTAGGTTGCTATAATTATTTTTATTATATTTCTGGAATTGAATATTATTGAATTTAATTGGTTAATTTATTGAATAATTTATTTGAGGACTTCTGTGTTGTTTGTTGTTGTGTTAGCTGTTGAGAATTAATATTTATGGGAATATTAATTTGGGCTAATTAATTATTTAAAAAAAAAAAAGCTTCATGCTCCAAAGCAACCTCACCACTGGACTCTGACATCACAATCAACGCCAAGTAAGCCTTGTGATAGTAGGATTTTACTAAGCAATTATCCTATCTACACTATCATGTCGTTGCAGTGTAAAGAAGGAGTCAAATCCGAATTGGGTGTGATGCTATGCAATCAGGATGCAATCAAGGAAAGCTAAGTCAAGCCAATTGTGTAGATGGAACTGTAATCTATCAACTTAAAAACAGAACTTAAAATGCAAATAACATAATGAAATGCAATAGTATATCAAGGCGTCTAGGCGCGACGCTATGAAATGAACAAAGGTGAAATGCAATGTGATAAACTATGAACCAGAAGCTAGAATGAACAAATGCAACAAGATAAAAAGATAAAAGCTTAAAGAACAAAACTCAAGATCAAAATCAAATAAAGCAAAGGATCCTAAGAATGGGTGTTATTGACTAATAAATTTCCATGATTAACACTAGGGTGTTCAACAAAACTCAAACAGAGCTAGTCCCTTGGCTGCGAACTCGACAACAAGCTAATCCACTCTCGTGACAGAAGCTATCGAGTTGGTGTGTGTTCCAGACCCACTCTCATGGCGAAATCCACACTAACAAGCACTAGGAATCAGTTCGCAAATGCTAAAGTGCAATCAAAAACGCTAGTATCCTAGGTATGATATGCAAATCTCTTGGAAAAGCTGGTTCATGCATTTCATCAAACACCTTCTGGGTGCTGAAATGCCTAGCTTCAGATTCCAAATGATCAGGAAGGAATCAGCATTAAGAATACTAATCAAGAAGGGAAACTATCAATCAAGGCTTAATCACTCTAGGTAATCTTGTGTCTTCACTAATCTAACCCATCCTTAAGATTCTAAGAAACTGACTTCATGAAATCCGACCCAGAAAACTGTGAAACTAGCATCAAAAGATAGAGATTAAGAAGATGATCAAGTTCAAAGAAGGAAGCAAGTGCAAATTAATTAAAGCAAAGAAGGAATCTCAAATACAAAGCAAGAACACCACAGAGGCGATTTTTGTTGTTTTAAGAAAGTTAAAAGAAGAATAAAATTCGAGAGAGTGCAAAAGTGACATCACAGGGTTTTTATACTAAGTTGCAGAAAAAGGTAAAATAGGTCACGCGCGTGTGGACTCGACGTCCAACTCGACGTGTATGTGTGGAATTCGTCGAGTGCTTCTAAAGGTTGCACCCTTGGCTCCGACTCGACTACCAACTCGACGTGTATGTCTGGTTCACGTCGAGTTCGTGTAAAGGCGGCTCCTTTATTCCGGACTCGATGTGCAACTCGAAGTGCATGTCTGGACCCCGTCGAGTGCGTATATGGACCCCGTCAAGTGCGCTGCCTTTTCTCCCAAGCAACAGGTTCTGGATTCCACTTCACCTCTCTGGTTCAGGCACTAATCCTCCACCTTCAAAACACCCTCCAATGCTCTAAATATACCTGAAAACAACTCCAAAAGCGACGAAACATGCAATGCTAATGCAAATGCTATGAAGTGTGGTAAGTGGATGCAAATGGAGATGAAACGTGACGAAGTGGTGTGATATGTATACAAAAATTATGAATAAAGGATGCTGAAACAAGGCTAAATATGTGTACATCAACATCCCCAAACTTATCTTTTGCTTGCCCTCAAGCAAACAAACAAGAATAGTGAAATGGATGAGGTTTGAAAACGAATTGATACAACCAAAAATAACAAGCAAAAACGATTTGATATATGTCTTGATTCACGGTTCTAAAATGCAGCAGGGTGAAAGTTACTTTCTGAAAATCAGTGTCATTTTTAACAAGATCAATCCAACTTCACAGTCACTTAAACAATGCATTCCTATCAGCAAACCCCTTTGACATTTATTAAAGTGAATAATGAATCATAAACATGCAAATCAGCAACTCATTTGGCTCAAGGTAAAGGTCAAGAGAAAAAGATGGTTTCTTAAAGTCATAAAACGGTTTAAAGAACAGGGATCTCTCAGTAAAATGACAATGCTTTGGCAGAATGCTAAGAGTTATAACCAAGGATGATGCAAGAGCAGAACCTCTAGCTACCTAGCATCGACTTGACAGCGTCAACACCCGAACCCCATTAGAAACCAAGAACAACTCCTAACTACCCTTTGGGCTTTGCGCCCTTATGTGGAGCAATTTTCTCTTTTCTTCTTTTTCTTTTGTAAACTAGCCAAGGGAGAGGTGATCTTATGGTAACATCTAGCGGTTTGGGAATTCTATCACTAAGGGAACATTTTTCTTTCTTTTTAACTAATTGAGGCAATTGCCTTCTTTTCTTTCACACTTAGAACCATTTTTCTTTTCTTAAACAGTTCCCAAACCTTTGCTAGACCCTTTTGAAACACAAATCAACTCCCTTGCTTTAAAAAAAAAACTTTTCTTTTCCCACTTTCTAGATATGAAACCGTAGCGTTCAAAACGTCACCCCCAAACTTAGCCTGAAAATTAACCCAAGATCGAACTAGATACCTAGACAACCTACTCTTGCCGGTTTAAACTCAACACGTTCTGCTAAGCATGATCGAAACAAGGCCTCACAAGCACACACAAGAGTAATGCGGGTTTGAAGGAAAAGGCTATAGTGTTCAGGGTGTGGGGGAAAAAAACTACCTGGACAAACAAAGAAGATAAACAGATGGGAAAAGATTGTCCAGATATGTGTGCTATCCATGAGTTGCTTTCAATGCATGCAATGATATTTAAAAGTCAAGATTAAGGTTCAGATAAACAGGGATAGGCCTCAATTCGCAGCAGTGATCAAGTGAGATGTGCATGTCATGATGTGATCAAGTTAAACACGGTTTCGTTTTAAATGCTTCATTCTCACCCTAATGCATCAGAGAATCAAAAACCAAGGCACAAATCATATCGCATGAGATGGTTATTTTACAAGGCTGTATCAACAATGCAGCATGATTGTGAAGCTATGTGATGCAATGCAGACTTAATCTAACAAATGTCAATGCAACTACATGAATATTTTTGAGATTTTTCGAAATTTTTTCAATTTTTAGTGGTTTTCTATGCCTTAGATGCATGCAGAATCAAGAGATGAAAAATTGAAATAAGAAAACAAAACACAATATCAAATGGCTCTCAGACCCTCCCCCAAACTTAAATAACACAGTCCCTTGTGTAACAGAAGTCTAAGAGAAAGAATGAGAGAAAAGCAAAAGCAAGGACAATAAAACACAGGATGTGAAAAGAGGGGAGTCGAAAGCAAAGGAGTCTCTTACCAAACCAGGTTAACTCGATCAAGTTAAATCAAGCTCGGCCGAGCTGATTTTTCTTCAGTGCCTCACTCGATCGAGTGTAGGAGCCCTGTTTTGAACTGGATTCCTTTGGCTCAAACCCTTATTCTGAAAAACTTAAACAGAAAAACACAACAAAACATATTAGATGAGCAATTTAAAGAAATATGTACAACGATATCCATGGAACTTCCTCCCAAGTGAGCTTGTTTAAGGTCGCTAAGCTTGACCGTTCTTCCTCTGGCTAGTGGGGATTGGAGTTAGGCCTGTCTTCAGGGGTGATGGTCAGAACCTTAGAGAGAAGCTCTTGTAGCTTCATCGGATCCTTCTGTATCTCGGGGCTGACGATAGCTCTGGCACTCGAGAAGGGTTTAAACCTTCCCGTGAATGTGATCTTATACTCAAGTTTCCCTTCCTTGAGTTCCATCGGTAGCATAATCACCGTAGACGGAGATGGGGTAGAGGTAACGGGTTTGGGTTCCTTGGTTCTTTTCTTTCTACCCTTGTGAACAGCCTGTGAAACCATCCTCACCCTCCCCTGTTGAGCCCTTCCTAGTGGCTCAGTGAACAACGCAAAAAGGCTTTCGCCATCAATGATTCCCGGCTCATTCTCAACAGGCTCGGGAGGCGCAATATGCAGCTCGTTTTCATACTCAATAGTATCGGGAGTAATCACATTGCAGTCCAACTCCGCAGTTGTGATAGTCCCACAATACTCTGTAGAAAAAGTCTTTACTGGATATGAGACTTGGCTGTTCACATGGTGGAGGATCACTAGCCTGTTTGGGAAATCGATGAAGGCTCCTGCTGTAGTGAGGAACGGGGTTCCAAGTATGAAAGGGACTGATGGTGGCTGGGTTTAGCTTCAAGTTTTAATATTTATAACCCAACCAAAATGAGCTGCAAGTGCACAGCTGTGTTGTAGTCGGGGTCGAACACAAGGAGGGTGTGATCTCGCTTCAAACTTGTGGTGATTGATGAGTAGCTAGGACAGAAAATATGTTGTTGTGGTGAACCTAAAATGAAAGGAAACAAAAGCAAATAAATAAATGAGAGTTGTAAACAAGAAAAGAAAGAGTTAGGCAAAGGATAATCTTTGAAAACAAGTAATGAAGTGATGATTGCATTGGTATTTCATTATGAACTATCTTGAACACAAAACACTAAGGTATGGTCTTTCCACTTTCGTGGCTCCAACCACTATGATTAATCAGCCTAATAGACTCAACTTTCGATGGTTATTACAAGCTGTAATCATGCATTAACGGTTCAAGTAATGATAGAGTTCACTAGACTCCTTAGGTCAGCTTTCGTTGCCTAAGACGCCTAGCTCACCAAATATTAGATCAAGCAATACAACAAGCTTTTGGAGAGTGTATCAACCCTAGATCAGACTGCTAGATGTACGGTAAAGCAATCATGCATTAAGTTCAAATAAAGGTGAATATTAGTTCATGAATAAAAGTCCCAATTGCAACCGCCAATCACATCACACAAGTTTCATTGATTTACCTAGCCTAACAAATGAATCTACTCGGACATGGTGCAATCAAACAAGCAAGCAATGATTGAAAGCATTATGCAAGTATTAAAAAGAGATAAGGGATAGAATAAGCTTCTCTGTTGAAGAACAAGTCGAAATCCCTTGATAACTTCTTAGATCCAAAGTACAATAGAAAAGGAAAAGATGAAAAGAACAAGAACAAGGTTTTTGTGCAAGAGCAAGACTTGAGTGGCGCCTCCTTCTCCTCCTCCTAGATGGCGAGCTTCCAGGGCTTCTCTCTCTCTCTGACGGCCACTCTCCTCTTACACGAGACACCCCTTTTTCGTGAGGCTAAAAACTTGTATTTATAGGCTGGAGTCGCCTAGGGTAATGAGGTGCCGGAAAAGGAAATTTTCCGATGAGTTGGACATGAAGTTTTGCGACGTGAATGGGCCGGGATAAGGCCAAGGAAACCACCAGAAATAGGCTAGGCCTATGTTAAGTCGATACAGGGTCCATGCCGCGGAATCCCGGGCCGTTTGTGGCACCAAGTCTCCATGGGCTTCATTTCCTCGCCTGGCGGACACGTCTTGGGAGAAAACGAGTTTCTCCCTGATGGTTGATCCAAATGGCTTGAATCCACTTCGCCGTGATGCATGACTCAATTATCTATCCAGAAAGACAAAGATCATGATTTTTGGACGTCTGGAAGACCCCTTGCCGCGGTTATCTTTCGGATGCTCCGGTTCTGTCCAAATGCGAGAATCGGACAAATGGAGTTATATTGATGCTCTTGACTTGGAAACTTGCATGGATCATGGTTTGAGGCTCTTTTGCTCCTTTTTGAATCCTTTTTGATGTTTTAACCTGTTAAGACTCCAAAACCAACAAATACAAGAAAACTACCTCCAAAGGTATAAAACCTTATTGAAAACACTTGAAAACACCAATAAATACTTAGTGAAAACATGTAAAATATGATGTTATCAACTCCCCCAGACTTATCTTTTGCTTGTCCCCAAGCAAACCAAGCATGGAAAAGAGGTTTGAAAACGTGAGAACTCTCAAATCTTTTGGAAATCCATGTTGACCTTTGTTTTAGTAATCCACACAAATCAGCAGCGGCATTGAGAATTAAGAACAAGGAAGTACATACCATGAGTTTTGCAATCATCCCAAAGCAATCCACTTCTCTTTAGGCCTTCCAAATTCGCCACCTTTGACTCCTTTAGTTTCTAAAGGTGTGGTCTCAACTAGGGAATATCGATCAAAGGGGTTATAGACTCTTACCCATCCTCTTTTGATAAAACACATGTCTTGGCTCTTGTTTCACCTCTCTCTCTTCTCACTTCTTAAGTCGATTCATCCCTTTTTTAGGGTAGCATAGTATTTTTTTATTCGACTTCTTCTCCTCTTTGTGGAGGTTTTTTAATGGACCTTCCATAGACGCGAGTATTGATGGTTGTAGCCACCTAATCCCCGGTTACTTGGATCAAAAGGTCTTCCATAGACGCGAGTATTGATGGTGGTTGCCATCTAATCCCCGGTTACTTGGACCTTGGTGCTCTTTCTTAAATTTGAAGGGGAGAGAGAGGGGAAACCGAACTCACATAGACTTTCACTATTTGGTGAGGATGAGGAGTCGTGCCCTTTGTAAAACCAAGCCCCTAGCCGAGAAGGTTAAGTTCATTAAGGTGCGGAGTCAAAGATGTATCCTTCTTAAGCCCTTTGAGATGTGGACATTTTTGGTGGATCGATCCACTCATGGTGCACATGTGATGAAGTAAACTGCCAAATACTGATCAATGGTCACTTAAACACAGGCACAACAATGGTTAGATCCAAGATAAAGTCATAATTCTCGACAAAAGTTTTGACTCAATAAAAACGACTCGATAAAATGAAAAATGATGCAAGATGAAATGCCAAAATGAATAAACTTATTAGTATAATCCCCCCAGACTTAACTTGCACCGTCCCGGTGTAAGAAAAATCAGATTAAGAGAGGTAAAATATGTAATAAATTTGAAAAGGGAAAGTTTAGGATGATGTTACCAAGTGATGACCAATTGTAATGAAGATTAGTGTCGGATAACTGAATAGGGCTCCTCTTTAGACATGATTGGTTGGTGAGTTTTGAATTTCCGGGCCTGATTCTCGCCGGCTGGCGTTTTGGTCGAGTTGGGCTCATTTGGTCGACCCGAGAAGAGTGACATGCACCACAGCTCAAACCGTGAAGATGTTACTGACCCATATTGAAATTTCATCGACCAACCTCATGTTTTAGGAACACTGGTGAAGTTTGGGGTCAAACGAACGAGCGGTTTGGCAGATTCTTCATTTGGTGGTCCATTCGGTTGACCGGATGATAGTGTAATAGACCACAGCTCGAATGATGAATAATTCTCTGACCTATCTTGAAATTCCATCGACCAACCCCATATTTGATGACCACTGGTGAAGTTGGAGGTCAAACGAACGAGTGGATTGAGAGTTCCTTCACAAAGTGGTCAATTCGGCTCCGGGAAGAGTTGCTTGACCATTCGTGAATTTGGCTCGTCCGTTCCTTGGTTGTCCTCTGGAATAGTGATATTTAAGCTCCAAGGATTCATCTCCAGCTGGTCGGCGTACCTATGCCGTGATTTGGTTTTTGTCGGCCATTGGTTACCCGCCATCGACCGGATGTGACATCTGTGCGTATCTCCTCATCCGTTCACATTCCTCCGTCCTATCTTTTGGATTTTCCAACCAACATGGTGTTGTTTAGCCGCCTGTGAAGTTTGGTGGACATCGGTCACGTGGTTTGAGAGATGGTTGATGTTGGTCCTCCTTTGCACCCGTTTGGCCGAGAGAATCTCGCCGGGTGGGATATCTTGAAATCTACTCGACCGTTTTGTGAATTTCTTCGACCGAAGTGATTCTTGTATCCTCCATTATCATTTCAGAGTGTGCCCGCCATGTTCTTTATTCCTTTGTTTGGTTCTCCTTTGAAACCGCCTATAAACCGCCATGTGGTTTGTGGTTTTGGTTGGGTTTAGCAACTCTCCTTGATATCCCTCCTGTCAAATAGTTAAGTCCTTGCAAAACACTTGAAATCACTGTTAAGTCTGGTCTTAGACTGAGATCTCCAAGTAACCAACTTGAAGTTCACAATCTAAGAGAATATGATATAAACTATAAAAACATGTTGGGTCTTGGTTAGGGATCCCAAAGTTCTGAAATAGTTTATCATTAGTGAAATCAATGCATAATTGGAGTTTGACAAGTTAAGATTCATTCTCATTCATTAACCATCAATATTAAGCAATTTAAACCATTAAATGTAACTAATGAAGTTCAAGGTTCAAATGCTTATCAAGTGAGGATCAAAGATGGTTTTTAATGAATGCATGAGTAGAATTCACTTACCTTGATTGGAGATTTCGCCTTCTCCAAGGGTGGGAACAAAGGGTGGGTCACTTTCTTGTTTTGGTCTCCTTTTGGTTCTTCATCCTAAAAACATTTTTTTGTATTTTTATGCAATTTTAAAAATTCATGAAAAATAAAACTAAGTAGTTATGCATGCAATAATGATATGAGAATTTAAAATGAAAATAAAAACCATGTGGGTTGCCTCCCACAAAGCGCTTTGTTTTAAGTCATTTAGCTTGACTCCTTTTTCTTTTTAGGTGTGGATGAGCTCAACTAAAGGGTTTGGGGTCCCTTTAGATTCTCCATTCTCCGGTTCAGGGGGCTTTCTTGGTGGTCTGGGCACGCCAAGATCATCTCCTATGCCATCTTTGAAGACAAATGCCCTCAGGAAGAGCTTTAAGGTGTTCATGAGCTTCTCCTTTGCGGTATGAGCTTCTTTTGGGTCCGGATCCTTAGGGGTAAGGATTATCATCTTGGAAAAGGACTTATGTACTCCATCAGGCTCTTCATCAGCTTCATTTTCGTCCAAGGTATGGAGCAAAACCGAGTAGATATCCTTGAAGACATCTTTATGTTTCAGCTTCGACGGTTTCATAGCCACTTTCGGTTTTGGATAGGGGTCACTCTCCTTGGCGTCTTTAGGCATTATGGCTCCTTTCTTTGGCATGTTAGAAGTCTTATCTGGTGGTATTTTGATCACTCTTGGTGCTGTCTTGAAGTCGATGCTTTGATAGAAAACATCTTGTCGGATATTTCCTAGTGACATGCGGCTTCTCATGAAGTCTATGATCGCACCGGTGTAAGCTCTTCTTGACTCCCCTGGAAACAGCTCCGGTTTCTGGCTCTCCTTAGGATCAGCTTCTTTTTCTCCTTCTTGAGATGGTGTAGGGACAAGGGCGAGCTGGTTCTCCTTAGATAGGACATAAACTACAAAATGTTTGAGGGTTTACCTCATTTTGCTTCCTTACGGCTTCCGCGGTTAGGACGGTGTAAACCCCCAACTTCTGGAGACGAGTGGAGAGAGACTCAAACTTGATACAAAGATCAGTGAACCCATGACTTAGCTTCTCATTGAGGTTCTTGTTGATTTGCCTTTGCTCCTCCATGTATCTTTCCAAGACTACATCTATCTTCTCTTCTTGTTGAGCCGGTGCAACAGCTTGAGGGAAAGTGAAAGGCAGCTTCACTTGACAGATCCCTTGAGGGTAGACATGTTGTTTAGGCTGGTATTGAGCTCCTTGATAGACGTGCTGGCCAGGATACACAAAGTTTCCATCAATGTAGTCCACTTCCACTTTGTGCGGACTAACCGGTGGGGGAAACGCATAAAAGCTCATCAAGCCCATTCTTTCTCTTCTAGTGTGTTGTTTGAGTTAGGTCTTCTTGTCTTCCACCTAAAACACACAAAGGAAGATATTTAAGTAAAAATTTTATGAGTTTTAAGGTTTTATGAAAAACAGAAAGTAAAATGCAAGAAAGTAAGAACTAGACTAAAAATCAATCAAAAAGTTTGAAGGAAATGCGACAGCCTCCCCGGCAACGGCGCCAAAAACTTGATGGTGGCTGGGTTTAGCTTCAAGTTTTAATATTTATAACCCAACCAAAATGAGCTGCAAGTGCACAGCTGTGTTGTAGTCGGGGTCGAACACAAGGAGGGTGTGATCTCGCTTCAAACTTGTGGTGATTGATGAGTAGCTAGGACAGAAAATATGTTGTTGTGGTGAACCTAAAATGAAAGGAAACAAAAGCAAATAAATAAAAATGAGAGTTGTAAACAAGAAAAGAAAGAGTTAGGCAAAGGATAATCTTTGAAAACAAGTAATGAAGTGATGATTGCATTGGTATTTCATTATGAACTATCTTGAACACAAAACACTAAGGTATGGTCTTTCCACTTTCGCGGCTCCAACCACTATGATTAATCAGCCTAATAGACTCAACTTTCGATGGTTATTACAAGCTGTAATCATGCATTAACGGTTCAAGTAATGATAGAGTTCACTAGACTCCTTAGGTCAGCTTTCGTTGCCTAAGACGCCTAGCTCACCAAATATTAGATCAAGCAATACAACAAGCTTTTGGAGAGTGTATCAACCCTAGATCAGATTGCTAGATGTACGGTAAAGCAATCATGCATTAAGTTCAAATAAAGGTGAAGATTAGTTCATGAATAAAAGTCTCAATTGCAACCGCCAATCACATCACACAAGTTTCATTGATTTACCTCGCCTAACAAATGAATCTACTCGGACATGGTGCAATCAAACAAGCAAGCAATGATTGAAAGCATTATGCAAGTATTAAAAAGAGATAAGGGATAGAATAAGCTTCTCTGTTGAAGAACAAGTCGAAATCCCTTGATAACTTCTTAGATCCAAAGTACAATAGAAAAGGAAAAGATGAAAAGAACAAGAACAAGGTTTTTGTGCAAGAGCAAGACTTGAGTGGCGCCTCCTTCTCCTCCTCCTAGATGGCGAGCTTCCAGGGCTTCTCTCTCTCTCTGACGGCCACTCTCCTCTTGCACGAGACACCCCTTTTTCGTGAGGCTAAAAACTTGTATTTATAGGCTGGAGTCGCCTAGGGTAATGATGGTGGTTGCCATCTAATCCCCGGTTACTTGGACCTTGGTGCTCTTTCTTAAATTTGAAGGGGAGAGAGAGGGGAAACCGAACTCACATAGACTTTCACTATTTGGTGAGGATGAGGAGTCGTGCCCTTTGTAAAACCAAGCCCCTAGCCGAGAAGGTTAAGTTCATTAAGGTGCGGAGTCAAAGATGTATCCTTCTTAAGCCCTTTGAGATGTGGACATTTTTGGTGGATCGATCCACTCATGGTGCACATGTGATGAAGTAAACTGCCAAATACTGATCAATGGTCACTTAAACACAGGCACAACAATGGTTAGATCCAAGATAAAGTCATAATTCTCGACAAAAGTTTTGACTCAATAAAAACGACTCGATAAAATGAAAAATGATGCAAGATGAAATGCCAAAATGAATAAACTTATTAGTATAATCCCCCCATACTTAACTTGCACCGTCCCGGTGTAAGAAAAATCAGATTAAGAGAGGTAAAATATGTAATAAATTTGAAAAGGGAAAGTTTAGGATGATGTTACCAAGTGATGACCAATTGTAATGAAGATTAGTGTCGGATAACTGAATAGGGCTCCTCTTTAGACATGATTGGTTGGTGAGTTTTGAATTTCCGGGCCTGATTCTCGCCGGCTGGCGTTTTGGTCGAGTTGGGCTCATTTGGTCGACCCGAGAAGAGTGACATGCACCACAGCTCAAACCGTGAAGATGTTACTGACCCATATTGAAATTTCATCGACCAACCTCATGTTTTAGGAACACTGGTGAAGTTTGGGGTCAAACGAACGAGCGGTTTGGCAGATTCTTCATTTGGTGGTCCATTCGGTTGACCGGATGATAGTGTAATAGACCACAGCTCGAATGATGAATAATTCTCTGACCTATCTTGAAATTCCATCGACCAACCCCATATTTTATGACCACTGGTGAAGTTGGAGGTCAAACGAACGAGTGGATTGAGAGTTCCTTCACAAAGTGGTCAATTCGGCTCCGGGAAGAGTTGCTTGACCATTCGTGAATTTGGCTCGTCCGTTCCTTGGTTGTCCTCTGGAATAGTGATATTTAAGCTCCAAGGATTCATCTCCAGCTGGTCGGCGTACCTATGCCGTGATTTGGTTTTTGTCGGCCATTGGTTACCCGCCATCGACCGGATGTGACATCTGTGCGTATCTCCTCATCCGTTCACATTCCTCCGTCCTATCTTTTGGATTTTCAGACCAACATGGTGTTGTTTAGCCGCCTGTGAAGTTTGGTGGACATCGGTCACGTGGTTTGAGAGATGGTTGATGTTGGTCCTCCTTTGCACCCGTTTGGCCGAGAGAATCTCGCCGGGTGGGATATCTTGAAATCTACTCGACCGTTTTGTGAATTTCTTCGACCGAAGTGATTCTTGTATCCTCCATTATCATTTCAGAGTGTGCCCGCCATGTTCTTTATTCCTTTGTTTGGTTCTCCTTTGAAACCGCCTATAAACCGCCATGTGGTTTGTGGTTTTGGTTGGGTTTAGCAACTCTCCTTGATATCCCTCCTGTCAAATAGTTAAGTCCTTGCAAAACACTTGAAATCACTGTTAAGTCTGGTCTTAGACTGAGATCTCCAAGTAACCAACTTGAAGTTCACAATCTAAGAGAATATGATATAAACTATAAAAACATGTTGGGTCTTGGTTAGGGATCCCAAAGTTCTGAAATAGTTTATCATTAGTGAAATCAATGCATAATTGGAGTTTGACAAGTTAAGATTCATTCTCATTCATTAACCATCAATATTAAGCAATTTAAACCATTAAATGTAACTAATGAAGTTCAAGGTTCAAATGCTTATCAAGTGAGGATCAAAGATGGTTTTTAATGAATGCATGAGTAGAATTCACTTACCTTGATTGGAGATTTCGCCTTCTCCAAGGGTGGGAACAAAGGGTGGGTCACTTTCTTGTTTTGGTCTCCTTTTGGTTCTTCATCCTAAAAACATTTTTTTGTATTTTTATGCAATTTTAAAAATTCATGAAAAATAAAACTAAGTAGTTATGCATGCAATAATGATATGAGAATTTAAAATGAAAATAAAAACCATGTGGGTTGCCTCCCACAAAGCGCTTTGTTTTAAGTCATTTAGCTTGACTCCTTTTTCTTTTTAGGTGTGGATGAGCTCAACTAAAGGGTTTGGGGTCCCTTTAGATTCTCCATTCTCCGGTTCAGGGGGCTTTCTTGGTGGTCTGGGCACGCCAAGATCATCTCCTATGCCATCTTTGAAGACAAATGCCCTCAGGAAGAGCTTTAAGGTGTTCATGAGCTTCTCCTTTGCGGTATGAGCTTCTTTTGGGTCCGGATCCTTAGGGGTAAGGATTATCATCTTGGAAAAGGACTTATGTACTCCATCAGGCTCTTCATCAGCTTCATTTTCGTCCAAGGTATGGAGCAAAACCGAGTAGATATCCTTGAAGACATCTTTATGTTTCAGCTTCGACGGTTTCATAGCCACTTTCGGTTTTGGATAGGGGTCACTCTCCTTGGCGTCTTTAGGCATTATGGCTCCTTTCTTTGGCATGTTAGAAGTCTTATCTGGTGGTATTTTGATCACTCTTGGTGCTGTCTTGAAGTCGATGCTTTGATAGAAAACATCTTGTCGGATATTTCCTAGTGACATGCGGCTTCTCATGAAGTCTATGATCGCACCGGTGTAAGCTCTTCTTGACTCCCCTGGAAACAGCTCCGGTTTCTGGCTCTCCTTAGGATCAGCTTCTTTTTCTCCTTATTGAGATGGTGTAGGGACAAGGGCGAGCTGGTTCTCCTTAGATAGGACAGCACTACAAAATGTTTGAGGGTTTACCTCATTTTGCTTCCTTACGGCTTCCGCGGTTAGGACGGTGTAAACCCCCAACTTCTGGAGACGAGTGGAGAGAGACTCAAACTTGATACAAAGATCAGTGAACCCATGACTTAGCTTCTCATTGAGGTTCTTGTTGATTTGCCTTTGCTCCTCCATGTATCTTTCCAAGACTACATCTATCTTCTCTTCTTGTTGAGCCGGTGCAACAGCTTGAGGGAAAGTGAAAGGCAGCTTCACTTGACAGATCCCTTGAGGGTAGACATGTTGTTTAGGCTGGTATTGAGCTCCTTGATAGACGTGCTGGCCAGGATACACAAAGTTTCCATCAATGTAGTCCACTTCCACTTTGTGCGGACTAACCGGTGGGGGAAACGCATAAAAGCTCATCAAGCCCATTCTTTCTCTTCTAGTGTGTTGTTTGAGTTAGGTCTTCTTGTCTTCCACCTAAAACACACAAAGGAAGATATTTAAGTAAAAATTTTATGAGTTTTAAGGTTTTATGAAAAACAGAAAGTAAAATGCAAGAAAGTAAGAACTAGACTAAAAATCAATCAAAAAGTTTGAAGGAAATGCGACAGCCTCCCCGGCAACGGCGCCAAAAACTTGATGGTGGCTGGGTTTAGCTTCAAGTTTTAATATTTATAACCCAACCAAAATGAGCTGCAAGTGCACAGCTGTGTTGTAGTCGGGGTCGAACACAAGGAGGGTGTGATCTCGCTTCAAACTTGTGGTGATTGATGAGTAGCTAGGACAGAAAATATGTTGTTGTGGTGAACCTAAAATGAAAGGAAACAAAAGCAAATAAATAAAAATGAGAGTTGTAAACAAGAAAAGAAAGAGTTAGGCAAAGGATAATCTTTGAAAACAAGTAATGAAGTGATGATTGCATTGGTATTTCATTATGAACTATCTTGAACACAAAACACTAAGGTATGGTCTTTCCACTTTCGCGGCTCCAACCACTATGATTAATCAGCCTAATAGACTCAACTTTCGATGGTTATTACAAGCTGTAATCATGCATTAACGGTTCAAGTAATGATAGAGTTCACTAGACTCCTTAGGTCAGCTTTCGTTGCCTAAGACGCCTAGCTCACCAAATATTAGATCAAGCAATACAACAAGCTTTTGGAGAGTGTATCAACCCTAGATCAGATTGCTAGATGTACGGTAAAGCAATCATGCATTAAGTTCAAATAAAGGTGAAGATTAGTTCATGAATAAAAGTCCCAATTGCAACCGCCAATCACATCACACAAGTTTCATTGATTTACCTCGCCTAACAAATGAATCTACTCGGACATGGTGCAATCAAACAAGCAAGCAATGATTGAAAGCATTATGCAAGTATTAAAAAGAGATAAGGGATAGAATAAGCTTCTCTGTTGAAGAACAAGTCGAAATCCCTTGATAACTTCTTAGATCCAAAGTACAATAGAAAAGGAAAAGATGAAAAGAACAAGAACAAGGTTTTTGTGCAAGAGCAAGACTTGAGTGGCGCCTCCTTCTCCTCCTCCTAGATGGCGAGCTTCCAGGGCTTCTCTCTCTCTCTGACGGCCACTCTCCTCTTGCACGAGACACCCCTTTTTCGTGAGGCTAAAAACTTGTATTTATAGGCTGGAGTCGCCTAGGGTAATGATGGTGGTTGCCATCTAATCCCCGGTTACTTGGACCTTGGTGCTCTTTCTTAAATTTGAAGGGGAGAGAGAGGGGAAACCGAACTCACATAGACTTTCACTATTTGGTGAGGATGAGGAGTCGTGCCCTTTGTAAAACCAAGCCCCTAGCCGAGAAGGTTAAGTTCATTAAGGTGCGGAGTCAAAGATGTATCCTTCTTAAGCCCTTTGAGATGTGGACATTTTTGGTGGATCGATCCACTCATGGTGCACATGTGATGAAGTAAACTGCCAAATACTGATCAATGGTCACTTAAACACAGGCACAACAATGGTTAGATCCAAGATAAAGTCATAATTCTCGACAAAAGTTTTGACTCAATAAAAACGACTCGATAAAATGAAAAATGATGCAAGATGAAATGCCAAAATGAATAAACTTATTAGTATAATCCCCCCAGACTTAACTTGCACCGTCCCGGTGTAAGAAAAATCAGATTAAGAGAGGTAAAATATGTAATAAATTTGAAAAGGGAAAGTTTAGGATGATGTTACCAAGTGATGACCAATTGTAATGAAGATTAGTGTCGGATAACTGAATAGGGCTCCTCTTTAGACATGATTGGTTGGTGAGTTTTGAATTTCCGGGCCTGATTCTCGCCGGCTGGCGTTTTGGTCGAGTTGGGCTCATTTGGTCGACCCGAGAAGAGTGACATGCACCACAGCTCAAACCGTGAAGATGTTACTGACCCATATTGAAATTTCATCGACCAACCTCATGTTTTAGGAACACTGGTGAAGTTTGGGGTCAAACGAACGAGCGGTTTGGCAGATTCTTCATTTGGTGGTCCATTCGGTTGACCGGATGATAGTGTAATAGACCACAGCTCGAATGATGAATAATTCTATGACCTATCTTGAAATTCCATCGACCAACCCCATATTTTATGACCACTGGTGAAGTTGGAGGTCAAACGAACGAGTGGATTGAGAGTTCCTTCACAAAGTGGTCAATTCGGCTCCGGGAAGAGTTGCTTGACCATTCGTGAATTTGGCTCGTCCGTTCCTTGGTTGTCCTCTGGAATAGTGATATTTAAGCTCCAAGGATTCATCTCCAGCTGGTCGGCGTACCTATGCCGTGATTTGGTTTTTGTCGGCCATTGGTTACCCGCCATCGACCGGATGTGACATCTGTGCGTATCTCCTCATCCGTTCACATTCCTCCGTCCTATATTTTGGATTTTCCGACCAACATGGTGTTTTTTAGCCGCCTGTGAAGTTTGGTGGACATCGGTCACGTGGTTTGAGAGATGGTTGATGTTGGTCCTCCTTTGCACCCGTTTGGCCGAGAGAATCTCGCCGGGTGGGATATCTTGAAATCTACTCGACCGTTTTGTGAATTTCTTCGACCGAAGTGATTCTTGTATCCTCCATTATCATTTCAGAGTGTGCCCGCCATGTTCTTTATTCCTTTGTTTGGTTCTCCTTTGAAACCGCCTATAAACCGCCATGTGGTTTGTGGTTTTGGTTGGGTTTAGCAACTCTCCTTGATATCCCTCCTGTCAAATAGTTAAGTCCTTGCAAAACACTTGAAATCACTGTTAAGTCTGGTCTTAGACTGAGATCTCCAAGTAACCAACTTGAAGTTCACAATCTAAGAGAATATGATATAAACTATAAAAACATGTTGGGTCTTGGTTAGGGATCCCAAAGTTCTGAAATAGTTTATCATTAGTGAAATCAATGCATAATTGGAGTTTGACAAGTTAAGATTCATTCTCATTCATTAACCATCAATATTAAGCAATTTAAACCATTAAATGTAACTAATGAAGTTCAAGGTTCAAATGCTTATCAAGTGAGGATCAAAGATGGTTTTTAATGAATGCATGAGTAGAATTCACTTACCTTGATTGGAGATTTCGCCTTCTCCAAGGGTGGGAACAAAGGGTGGGTCACTTTCTTGTTTTGGTCTCCTTTTGGTTCTTCATCCTAAAAACATTTTTTTGTATTTTTATGCAATTTTAAAAATTCATGAAAAATAAAACTAAGTAGTTATGCATGCAATAATGATATGAGAATTTAAAATGAAAATAAAAACCATGTGGGTTGCCTCCCACAAAGCGCTTTGTTTTAAGTCATTTAGCTTGACTCCTTTTTCTTTTTAGGTGTGGATGAGCTCAACTAAAGGGTTTGGGGTCCCTTTAGATTCTCCATTCTCCGGTTCAGGGGGCTTTCTTGGTGGTCTGGGCACGCCAAGATCATCTCCTATGCCATCTTTGAAGACAAATTCCCTCAGGAAGAGCTTTAAGGTGTTCATGAGCTTCTCCTTTGCGGTATGAGCTTCTTTTGGGTCCGGATCCTTAGGGGTAAGGATTATCATCTTGGAAAAGGACTTATGTACTCCATCAGGCTCTTCATCAGCTTCATTTTCGTCCAAGGTATGGAGCAAAACCGAGTAGATATCCTTGAAGACATCTTTATGTTTCAGCTTCGACGGTTTCATAGCCACTTTCGGTTTTGGATAGGGGTCACTCTCCTTGGCGTCTTTAGGCATTATGGCTCCTTTCTTTGGCATGTTAGAAGTCTTATCTGGTGGTATTTTGATCACTCTTGGTGCTGTCTTGAAGTCGATGCTTTGATAGAAAACATCTTGTCGGATATTTCCTAGTGACATGCGGCTTCTCATGAAGTCTATGATCGCACCGGTGTAAGCTCTTCTTGACTCCCCTGGAAACAGCTCCGGTTTCTGGCTCTCCTTAGGATCAGCTTATTTTTCTCCTTCTTGAGATGGTGTAGGGACAAGGGCGAGCTGGTTCTCCTTAGATAGGACAGCACTACAAAATGTTTGAGGGTTTACCTCATTTTGCTTCCTTACGGCTTCCGCGGTTAGGACGGTGTAAACCCCCAACTTCTGGAGACGAGTGGAGAGAGACTCAAACTTGATACAAAGATCAGTGAACCCATGACTTAGCTTCTCATTGAGGTTCTTGTTGATTTGCCTTTGCTCCTCCATGTATCTTTCCAAGACTACATCTATCTTCTCTTCTTGTTGAGCCGGTGCAACAGCTTGAGGGAAAGTGAAAGGCAGCTTCACTTGACAGATCCCTTGAGGGTAGACATGTTGTTTAGGCTGGTATTGAGCTCCTTGATAGACGTGCTGGCCAGGATACACAAAGTTTCCATCAATGTAGTCCACTTCCACTTTGTGCGGACTAACCGGTGGGGGAAACGCATAAAAGCTCATCAAGCCCATTCTTTCTCTTCTAGTGTGTTGTTTGAGTTAGGTCTTCTTGTCTTCCACCTAAAACACACAAAGGAAGATATTTAAGTAAAAATTTTATGAGTTTTAAGGTTTTATGAAAAACAGAAAGTAAAATGCAAGAAAGTAAGAACTAGACTAAAAATCAATCAAAAAGTTTGAAGGAAATGCGACAGCCTCCCCGGCAACGGCGCCAAAAACTTGATGGTGGCTGGGTTTAGCTTCAAGTTTTAATATTTATAACCCAACCAAAATGAGCTGCAAGTGCACAGCTGTGTTGTAGTCGGGGTCGAACACAAGGAGGGTGTGATCTCGCTTCAAACTTGTGGTGATTGATGAGTAGCTAGGACAGAAAATATGTTGTTGTGGTGAACCTAAAATGAAAGGAAACAAAAGCAAATAAATAAAAATGAGAGTTGTAAACAAGAAAAGAAAGAGTTAGGCAAAGGATAATCTTTGAAAACAAGTAATGAAGTGATGATTGCATTGGTATTTCATTATGAACTATCTTGAACACAAAACACTAAGGTATGGTCTTTCCACTTTCGCGGCTCCAACCACTATGATTAATCAGCCTAATAGACTCAACTTTCGATGGTTATTACAAGCTGTAATCATGCATTAACGGTTCAAGTAATGATAGAGTTCACTAGACTCCTTAGGTCAGCTTTCGTTGCCTAAGACGCCTAGCTCACCAAATATTAGATCAAGCAATACAACAAGCTTTTGGAGAGTGTATCAACCCTAGATCAGATTGCTAGATGTACGGTAAAGCAATCATGCATTAAGTTCAAATAAAGGTGAAGATTAGTTCATGAATAAAAGTCCCAATTGCAACCGCCAATCACATCACACAAGTTTCATTGATTTACCTCGCCTAACAAATGAATCTACTCGGACATGGTGCAATCAAACAAGCAAGCAATGATTGAAAGCATTATGCAAGTATTAAAAAGAGATAAGGGATAGAATAAGCTTCTCTGTTGAAGAACAAGTCGAAATCCCTTGATAACTTCTTAGATCCAAAGTACAATAGAAAAGGAAAAGATGAAAAGAACAAGAACAAGGTTTTTGTGCAAGAGCAAGACTTGAGTGGCGCCTCCTTCTCCTCCTCCTAGATGGCGAGCTTCCAGGGCTTCTCTCTCTCTCTGACGGCCACTCTCCTCTTGCACGAGACACCCCTTTTTCGTGAGGCTAAAAACTTGTATTTATAGGCTGGAGTCGCCTAGGGTAATGATGGTGGTTGCCATCTAATCCCCGGTTACTTGGACCTTGGTGCTCTTTCTTAAATTTGAAGGGGAGAGAGAGGGGAAACCGAACTCACATAGACTTTCACTATTTGGTGAGGATGAGGAGTCGTGCCCTTTGTAAAACCAAGCCCCTAGCCGAGAAGGTTAAGTTCATTAAGGTGCGGAGTCAAAGATGTATCCTTCTTAAGCCCTTTGAGATGTGGACATTTTTGGTGGATCGATCCACTCATGGTGCACATCTGATGAAGTAAACTGCCAAATACTGATCAATGGTCACTTAAACACAGGCACAACAATGGTTAGATCCAAGATAAAGTCATAATTCTCGACAAAAGTTTTGACTCAATAAAAACGACTCGATAAAATGAAAAATGATGCAAGATGAAATGCCAAAATGAATAAACTTATTAGTATAATCCCCCCAGACTTAACTTGCACCGTCCCGGTGTAAGAAAAATCAGATTAAGAGAGGTAAAATATGTAATAAATTTGAAAAGGGAAAGTTTAGGATGATGTTACCAAGTGATGACCAATTGTAATGAAGATTAGTGTCGGATAACTGAATAGGGCTCCTCTATAGACATGATTGGTTGGTGAGTTTTGAATTTCCGGGCCTGATTCTCGCCGGCTGGCGTTTTGGTCGAGTTGGGCTCATTTGGTCGACCCGGGAAGAGTGACATGCACCACAGCTCAAACCGTGAAGATGTTACTGACCCATATTGAAATTTCATCGACCAACCTCATGTTTTAGGAATACTGGTGAAGTTTGGGGTCAAACGAACGAGCGGTTTGGCAGATTCTTTATTTGGTGGTCCATTCGGTTGACCGGATGATAGTGTAATAGACCACAGCTCGAATGATGAATAATTCTCTGACCTATCTTGAAATTCCATCGACCAACCCCATATTTTATGACCACTGGTGAAGTTGGAGGTCAAACGAACGAGTGGATTGAGAGTTCCTTCACAAAGTGGTCAATTCGGCTCCGGGAAGAGTTGCTTGACCATTCGTGAATTTGGCTCGTCCGTTCCTTGGTTGTCCTCTGGAATAGTGATATTTAAGCTCCAAGGATTCATCTCCAGCTGGTCGGCGTACCTATGCCGTGATTTGGTTTTTGTCGGCCATTGGTTACCCGCCATCGACCGGATGTGACATCTGTGCGTATCTCCTCATCCGTTCACATTCCTCCGTCCTATCTTTTGGATTTTCCGACCAACATGGTGTTGTTTAGCCGCCTGTGAAGTTTGGTGGACATCGGTCACGTGGTTTGAGAGATGGTTGATGTTGGTCCTCCTTTGCACCCGTTTGGCCGAAAGAATCTCGCCGGGTGGGATATCTTGAAATCTACTCGACCGTTTTGTGAATTTCTTCGACCAAAGTGATTCTTGTATCCTCCATTATCATTTCAGAGTGTGCCCGCCATGTTCTTTATTCCTTTGTTTGGTTCTCCTTTGAAACCGCCTATAAACCGCCATGTGGTTTGTGGTTTTGGTTGGGTTTAGCAACTCTCCTTGATATCCCTCCTGTCAAATAGTTAAGTCCTTGCAAAACACTTGAAATCACTGTTAAGTCTGGTCTTAGACTGAGATCTCCAAGTAACCAACTTGAAGTTCACAATCTAAGAGAATATGATATAAACTATAAAAACATGTTGGGTCTTGGTTAGGGATCCCAAAGTTCTGAAATAGTTTATCATTAGTGAAATCAATGCATAATTGGAGTTTGACAAGTTAAGATTCATTCTCATTCATTAACCATCAATATTAAGCAATTTAAACCATTAAATGTAACTAATGAAGTTCAAGGTTCAAATGCTTATCAAGTGAGGATCAAAGATGGTTTTTAATGAATGCATGAGTAGAATTCACTTACCTTGATTGGAGATTTCGCCTTCTCCAAGGGTGGGAACAAAGGGTGGGTCACTTTCTTGTTTTGGTCTCCTTTTGGTTCTTCATCCTAAAAACATTTTTTTGTATTTTTATGCAATTTTAAAAATTCATGAAAAATAAAACTAAGTAGTTATGCATGCAATAATGATATGAGAATTTAAAATGAAAATAAAAACCATGTGGGTTGCCTCCCACAAAGCGCTTTGTTTTAAGTCATTTAGCTTGACTCCTTTTTCTTTTTAGGTGTGGATGAGCTCAACTAAAGGGTTTGGGGTCCCTTTAGATTCTCCATTCTCCGGTTCAGGGGGCTTTCTTGGTGGTCTGGGCACGCCAAGATCATCTCCTATGCCATCTTTGAAGACAAATGCCCTCAGGAAGAGCTTTAAGGTGTTCATGAGCTTCTCCTTTGCGGTATGAGCTTCTTTTGGGTCCGGATCCTTAGGGGTAAGGATTATCATCTTGGAAAAGGACTTATGTACTCCATCAGGCTCTTCATCAGCTTCATTTTCGTCCAAGGTATGGAGCAAAACCGAGTAGATATCCTTGAAGACATCTTTATGTTTCAGCTTCGACGGTTTCATAGCCACTTTCGGTTTTGGATAGGGGTCACTCTCCTTGGCGTCTTTAGGCATTATGGCTCCTTTCTTTGGCATGTTAGAAGTCTTATCTGGTGGTATTTTGATCACTCTTGGTGCTGTCTTGAAGTCGATGCTTTGATAGAAAACATCTTGTCGGATATTTCCTAGTGACATGCGGCTTCTCATGAAGTCTATGATCGCACCGGTGTAAGCTCTTCTTGACTCCCCTGGAAACAGCTCCGGTTTCTGGCTCTCCTTAGGATCAGCTTCTTTTTCTCCTTCTTGAGATGGTGTAGGGACAAGGGCGAGCTGGTTCTCCTTAGATAGGACAGCACTACAAAATGTTTGAGGGTTTACCTCATTTTGCTTCCTTACGGCTTCCGCGGTTAGGACGGTGTAAACCCCCAACTTCTGGAGACGAGTGGAGAGAGACTCAAACTTGATACAAAGATCAGTGAACCCATGACTTAGCTTCTCATTGAGGTTCTTGTTGATTTGCCTTTGCTCCTCCATGTATCTTTCCAAGACTACATCTATCTTCTCTTCTTGTTGAGCCGGTGCAACAGCTTGAGGGAAAGTGAAAGGCAGCTTCACTTGACAGATCCCTTGAGGGTAGACATGTTGTTTAGGCTGGTATTGAGCTCCTTGATAGACGTGCTGGCTAGGATACACAAAGTTTCCATCAATGTAGTCCACTTCCACTTTGTGCGGACTAACCGGTGGGGGAAACGCATAAAAGCTCATCAAGCCCATTCTTTCTCTTCTAGTGTGTTGTTTGAGTTAGGTCTTCTTGTCTTCCACCTAAAACACACAAAGGAAGATATTTAAGTAAAAATTTTATGAGTTTTAAGGTTTTATGAAAAACAGAAAGTAAAATGCAAGAAAGTAAGAACTAGACTAAAAATCAATCAAAAAGTTTGAAGGAAATGCGACAGCCTCCCCGGCAACGGCGCCAAAAACTTGATGGTGGCTGGGTTTAGCTTCAAGTTTTAATATTTATAACCCAACCAAAATGAGCTGCAAGTGCACAGCTGTGTTGTAGTCGGGGTCGAACACAAGGAGGGTGTGATCTCGCTTCAAACTTGTGGTGATTGATGAGTAGCTAGGACAGAAAATATGTTGTTGTGGTGAACCTAAAATGAAAGGAAACAAAAGCAAATAAATAAAAATGAGAGTTGTAAACAAGAAAAGAAAGAGTTAGGCAAAGGATAATCTTTGAAAACAAGTAATGAAGTGATGATTGCATTGGTATTTCATTATGAACTATCTTGAACACAAAACACTAAGGTATGGTCTTTCCACTTTCGCGGCTCCAACCACTATGATTAATCAGCCTAATAGACTCAACTTTCGATGGTTATTACAAGCTGTAATCATGCATTAACGGTTCAAGTAATGATAGAGTTCACTAGACTCCTTAGGTCAGCTTTCGTTGCCTAAGACGCCTAGCTCACCAAATATTAGATCAAGCAATACAACAAGCTTTTGGAGAGTGTATCAACCCTAGATCAGATTGCTAGATGTACGGTAAAGCAATCATGCATTAAGTTCAAATAAAGGTGAAGATTAGTTCATGAATAAAAGTCCCAATTGCAACCGCCAATCACATCACACAAGTTTCATTGATTTACCTCGCCTAACAAATGAATCTACTCGGACATGGTGCAATCAAACAAGCAAGCAATGATTGAAAGCATTATGCAAGTATTAAAAAGAGATAAGGGATAGAATAAGCTTCTCTGTTGAAGAACAAGTCGAAATCCCTTGATAACTTCTTAGATCCAAAGTACAATAGAAAAGGAAAAGATGAAAAGAACAAGAACAAGGTTTTTGTGCAAGAGCAAGACTTGAGTGGCGCCTCCTTCTCCTCCTCCTAGATGGCGAGCTTCCAGGGCTTCTCTCTCTCTCTGACGGCCACTCTCCTCTTGCACGAGACACCCCTTTTTCGTGAGGCTAAAAACTTGTATTTATAGGCTGGAGTCGCCTAGGGTAATGATGGTGGTTGCCATTTAATCCCCGGTTACTTGGACCTTGGTGCTCTTTCTTAAATTTGAAGGGGAGAGAGAGGGGAAACCGAACTCACATAGACTTTCACTATTTGGTGAGGATGAGGAGTCGTGCCCTTTGTAAAACCAAGCCCCTAGCCGAGAAGGTTAAGTTCATTAAGGTGCGGAGTCAAAGATGTATCCTTCTTAAGCCCTTTGAGATGTGGACATTTTTGGTGGATCGATCCACTCATGGTGCACATGTGATGAAGTAAACTGCCAAATACTGATCAATGGTCACTTAAACACAGGCACAACAATGGTTAGATCCAAGATAAAGTCATAATTCTCGACAAAAGTTTTGACTCAATAAAAACGACTCGATAAAATGAAAAATGATGCAAGATGAAATGCCAAAATGAATAAACTTATTAGTATAATCCCCCCAGACTTAACTTGCACCGTCCCGGTGTAAGAAAAATCAGATTAAGAGAGGTAAAATATGTAATAAATTTGAAAAGGGAAAGTTTAGGATGATGTTACCAAGTGATGACCAATTGTAATGAAGATTAGTGTCGGATAACTGAATAGGGCTCCTCTTTAGACATGATTGGTTGGTGAGTTTTGAATTTCCGGGCCTGATTCTCGCCGGCTGGCGTTTTGGTCGAGTTGGGCTCATTTGGTCGACCCGAGAAGAGTGACATGCACCACAGCTCAAACCGTGAAGATGTTACTGACCCATATTGAAATTTCATCGACCAACCTCATGTTTTAGGAACACTGGTGAAGTTTGGGGTCAAACGAACGAGCGGTTTGGCAGATTCTTCATTTGGTGGTCCATTCGGTTGACCGGATGATAGTGTAATAGACCACAGCTCGAATGATGAAACAGGGTCCATGCCGCGGAATCCCGGGCCGTTTGTGGCACCAAGTCTCCATGGGCTTCATTTCCTCGCCTGGCGGACACGTCTTGGGAGAAAACGATTTTCTCCCTGATGGTTGATCCAAATGGCTTGAATCCACTTCTCCGTGATGCATGACTCAATTATCTATCCAGACAGACCAAGATCATGATTTTTGGACGTCGGGAAGACCCCTTTCCGCGGTTATCTTTCGGATGCTCCGGTTCTGTCCAAATGCGAGAATCGGACAAATGGAGTTATATTGATGCTCTTGACTTGGAAACTTGCATGGATCATGGTTTGAGGCTCTTTTGCTCCTTTTTGAATCCTTTTTGATGTTTTAACCTGTTAAGACTCCAAAACCAACAAATACAAGAAAACTACCTCCAAAGGTATAAAACCTTATTGAAAACACTTGAAAACACCAATAAATACTTAGTGAAAACATGTAAAATATGATGTTATCAGGGACCTCCTTCTTATCAACAATATCCAGAACAGTGAGATCTGTGGGTATGGTGCAACTCCCAATCTTCAGAGGGTAATCTAGGATAAGACCAAGTGGTGGTTTTGAGGAAGCATCTCCAAACATGATAGATGAACCAGGC
The DNA here is from genome assembly GCA_026724425.1 of Erythrophleum ivorense. Lineage (NCBI taxonomy): Eukaryota > Viridiplantae > Streptophyta > Magnoliopsida > Fabales > Fabaceae > Erythrophleum > Erythrophleum ivorense. The sequence continues at coordinate 1,074,516 of JAIUCV010000068.1, read as the reverse complement.
TGCTTCATCAAGTGCTGGGCAGTCAACCTCTTAACCATACCAAGCGAAATCAAGTTGACACTAGCTCCAGAATCAACAAGCGCATCATCGAGCTGCAAATGACCAAGAGAGCACGGAATTGTGAATTTCCCCTGATCTTTGAGCTTGGGAAGGACTCTGCTTGGACAAGATGTTATAGGTTTAGAGACGGGTGGGATAAACGTTCTGGGTTCGGGTAAATGCTGACTCGATCGAGTCAGAAGATCATGGTGAGTAGGGGAACAAGTGTTGGACTCGATCGAGGCTTCCTTCTCAACTCGATCGAGTGTAGTCTTTGAGACTGGTGAACAATCAACATCACAACCGTAAAGAAGTTGTGTAATCTCCTGAATGGCTCGTTCGTTCTCAGCAGCCTGTTCTTCATCAGCGTTGAATTGGACGACATGGCAATGGTCCTTGGGATTCTGAATGGCCTTCCCAGGGAGTTGACCAGGGTGTTCTGTAGAAGAGGAGACACGGTTGTTCTCAATGGTCGTAATCCTGGAGTTTAAGGAATCAAGCTTGTTGTTCATCTCCGCAAGCTTCTTACTTGTCTCAATAACTCCATTAGCTTGAACTTGCAACAGCTGCTGTAACATGGCCCTCATGTCGGGTTCCTGAAGCTGTGGCGCTTGTACCTGCTGAGGAGCAAACCCTGGTGGTGCTCCCTGCTGCTGTCTAGGTGGATAGCCGCCCTGTTGGCTCACAAACTGCCCTCGCGGAACGAACACTTGTTGCTGGTGTGGTTGGCTCTGCTGCTGCGTAGGCTGACTCTGCGGTGTTTGTGGAGGATAGACCTGATCCTGAGGATTGGCGACATTCGTACTTCTGTAGGACAGATTCGGGTTGGCTTTGTACGTGTAATAGCCTTTGTTGTAGCCACCCTGGTTGTTTTGGATGTAACTGATCTCCTCAGTCTGCTGGTCAACCTCCCCTTCTTGGACAGGAACAAATTCGTCTTCAGAGACGAAATGAACATGCTTTATAGTGGACTGAGCCTGAAGTAGCTTATCCAACTTTTCATTCAAGCCCTTCACTTCCTTTTTCAACTTGTCATCAGACTCGACAGAGCTGCGGTTCGTGCGGTCGTACTCTTCGTTGTTGTTGCCATCTGATCGAGCTATGTTCTCCACAAGCTGCCAGCCGTCCTCAACGTCTTGGTTCAGGAAGTCTCCGTTGCTCGCGGTATCGAGCATCTGCCTGTACTTCGGGAGAACTCCTCTATACATAGTGCTGAGGAGGGACTCATTACTGAAACCGTGGTGTGGGCACTGACTCGTATAGCACTTGAAACGTTCCCAAGCCTCAGAAAATGTTTCACCGTTCTTCTGGTGGAAGCTCGAGATGTCCCTACGGAGCTTGGCTGTCCTTCCCGTGGAGAAAAACTTCGCAAGGAACGCCTTCTTGCAGTCGTTCCAGGTTGTGATAGAGTTGTGGGGCAAGTTCTTCTCCCACTGGTGTGCCTTCTCCCCAAGTGATAAAGGAAAGAGGCGCAACTTGATGGCGTCCTCAGAAACACCATTAACCCGAGACAGGTTACAAAGCCGGTCGAACTCGTCGAGGTGGTCTATAGGATCTTCGCAGGGCAAGCCATGGAACATCTTATTTTGCACCAAGTTGATCATTTCGAGCTTGATCTCGAAATTTTTGTTCTGCACCGGTGGAGGAACAATCCCCTGCCTCTGCGTATGTGCGTTCGGAGCATCACCCCCTCCAATGGGTCTGACCGCTCGAGCGTCAGCCCCGCCATTACCCCGATGGTCATCCATGGCGTCTCTACACTGCACAGCTTCTGTCTGTTCTGCCTGATTCTCTGCTCTGATCCGTCCACGTAGGACCCTGTTAATACTGTTCCGGCGGTTGATGTTGTCAATCAAAGGAAACAAGCTGTCACTGCCCTGCGATCGAGTTCGCATGCAACCAGAAACTACCAACTCGATGTGGGACAGTCGAGTCTGTCACGTCGAGTTCGCACTGTATGGTACCTAAGAAACAGAGACAAAGAGAGAAGTAGATAAATCAGTAAATGAGTAACCGAAACAGGAACTTGATCTTAAGTTTCCTGAAATCCTAAATGTAGCAAACAAACACCCAATCGGCAAAGGCGCCAAATTGATAGTAGGATTTTACTAAGCAATTATCCTATCTACACTATCATGTCGTTGCAGTGTAAAGAAGGAGTCAAATCCGAATTGGGTGTGATGCTATGCAATCAGGATGCAATCAAGGAAAGATAAGTCAAGCCAATTGTGTAGATGGAACTGTAATCAATCAACTTAAAAACAGAACTTAAAATGCAAATAACATAATGAAATGCAATAGTATATCAAGGCGTCCAGGCGCGACGCTATGAAATGAACAAAGGTGAAATGCAATGTGATAAACTATGAACCATAAGCTAGAATGAACAAATGCAACAAGATAAAAAGATAAAAGCTTAAAGAACAAAACTCAAGATCAAAATAAAATAAAGCAAAGGATCCTAAGAATGGGTGTTATTGACTAATGAATTTCCATGATTAACACTAGGGTGTTCAACAAAACTCAAACAGAGCTAGTCCCTTGGCTGCGAACTCGACAGCAAGCTAATCCACTCTCGTGACATAAGCTATCGAGTTGGTGTGTGTTCCAGACCCACTCTCATGGCGAAATCCACACTAACAAGCACTAGGAATCAGTTCGCAAATGCTAAAGTGCAATCAAAAACGCTAGTATCCTAGGTATGATATGCAAATCTCTTGGAAAAGCTGGTTCAGGCATTTCATCAAACACCTTCTGGGTGCTGAAATGCCTAGCTTCAGATTCCAAATGATCAGGAAGGAATCAGCATTAAGAATACTAATCAAGAAGGGAAACTATCAATCAAGGCTTAAACACTCTAGGTAATCATGTGTCTTCACTAATCTTAACCCATCCTTAAGATTCTAAGAAAACTACTCAGAAACCGACTTCATGAAATCCGACCCAGAAAACTGTGAAACTAGCATCAAAAGATAGAGATTAAGAAGATGATCAAGTTCAAAGAAGGAAGCAAGTGCAAATTAATTAAAGCAAAGAAGGAATCTCAAATACAAAGCAAGAACACCACAGAGGCGATTTTTGTTGTTTTAAGAAAGCTAAAAGAAGAATAAAATTCGAGAGAGTGCAAAAGTGACATCACAGGGTTTTTATACTAAGTTGCAGAAAAAGGTAAAATAGGTCACGCGCGTGTGGACTCGACGTCCAACTCGACGTGTATGTGTGGAATTCGTCGAGTGCTTCTAAAGGTTGCACCTTTGGCTCCGACTCGACTACCAACTCGACGTGTATGTCTGGTTCACGTCGAGTTCGTGTAAAGGCGGCTCCTTTATTCCAGACTCGATGTGCAACTCGACGTGCATGTCTGGACCCCGTCGAGTGCGTATATGGACCCCGTCAGGTGCGCTGCCTTTTCTCCCAAGCAACAGGTTCTGGACTCCACTTCACCTCTCTGGTTCAGGCACTAATCCTCTACCTTCAAAACACCCTCCAATGCTCCAAATATACCTGAAAACAACTCCAAAAGCGACGAAACATGCAATGCTAATGCAAATGCTATGAAGTGTGGTAAGTGGATGCAAATGGAGATGAAACGTGACGAAGTGGTGTGATATGTATGCAAAAATGATGAATAAAGGATGCTGAAACAAGGTAAATATGTGTACATCACCTCGCAACCTCGCTCTATCATCTGCTCAGCCTGAATAGCCGAGATCACAAGACTGCCGGAAGTCGGTCTCACTCCTTGATACACCAACCTCCCCGCATCCCGCTCAACCACCACTCTGCCTCGATAACAATCCAGATGAACCCGGTAATACGCCAACCAGTCCATCCCCTGAATAACGTCATACAACTCCACCGGACTGATGACTAAGTCTGCTGGCATCGACTGTCCCTCAATCTGAACATCAACTGCTCTAGCACAGCCGGAATCAGCCAGGAATCCTCCACCAGCTACCTTGACCATGCGCGAACGCTCACCAGCGCTGCATCGAATGCCACTGCTCTCGGCACGCTCCGGATTAATGAAGCAATTCGATGCTCCATAGTCAATCAACTCGTGGGACTCAAAACCGCCTTCTAACAAGGTCCCTACACAATTACAGGCTACACCGCTGCGATCTGAGACACTGGCTGAGCCACTACTGGCTGAACTGACGCCACTGACAACTGCTGCAACTTTGGACACATCGGCCTGATATGCCCCGGCTCTCTACAATGGAAGCACACCCTAGCCTCCCGAGATGTGTCCTTCCTAAAACAACTTGCCACACGATGCTTTGTGCTCCCACAACTAAAACAACCACCACGAACACTCTGGCTGCCTCCAGAAAACTCGTCCGTCCTCCTCTTCTGGCCCTGCGCAGGCTCGCCGCCCTTGCCAGAACCAAAACCAAAACCTCTGCACTACTGCTGACTCCTCGGCTGGATAGCAGGAGCAACTACAGCTGGAACAGCTACCGGACCAACCTGATCACGAAGGTTCTCCTCAATCGAAGCTGCTAACTCCACCAGATCCGCCCTCGAGGTGTACATGGCGCCTCTGCACTGCGTCCGGATACTCAACCGAAGTCCCTGCAAAAACCTCTGCACTAGAGCCCGCTCATCCTCCAGACCACGTCCAGTATGAACCACAAGTCTACTGTACTCTGCCTCGTACTCCCGCACTAAACTCTCTCCCTAAGACAGCGCCATAAACCGCATTTTAAGACGATCTCGAGCCTCCTGAGGGAAGTACTTGGCGTTGAACTCTGGTAGGAATTCAAATTGCCCTCCTATTCTCAATAGATCGCCACCACAAATGTGCATCTCCACCCAGATAATGCACAGCCAACTCCACCTGATACTCCTCAGGGTATCTGATAGACCGGAAGTTCCGCTCCAGTTTCAAACGCCACTCATCGGCTTCCTCTAGCCCAACTCTACCCTCAAAGAAAGACGTAGAAACCCTCTGCATCTGCCCCATCATCTCTAGATAAGGCGGACGCCCAGAAACTGTAGCACCCTGCTGCGCCCCGGCCACTGGAGGTGCACCCGGAGCCTGCTGTGGAATCGCTGGCGGAAAACGTGCCAACAACTGCGTTTGTAAACCCACCACTAGGTCATCACGACCCTGAGCTGGAGCAGCACCCCCGCCTTGGGCCGCCTCAGCCCCCGCGCCTCCACCAGCACTCAAACTGGCCTCACCCGCCATCAGAACTGATTGAGTCACTGACGCAGTCGCCACACTCGGCGCTGCACTCTCTCCTGAATCCGCCGTTAGTCCACGACCACGACCCCGGCCTCCACGGCCAATTGCTCTGCCCCCACGGGCTCTACCGCGATCTCTCGCACCACGACCTCTAGCACCTGCATCCATCTCGCTTCACTTCCAATGAACAGAAGATGAGCAAGATAGCAAAAACACAACAAAACACACACCTCACCGCGGAAACATTTTGAAGGCCGAAGAGGATGATACTAAGACTACTAACTGACTAAAACAATAATCAATTAAACACATAGTCTCAGTTCACCCAATTCTAACAGTCCTAAAACCGTAAGAGCTTTGATACCAAAATGAAACAACCAAGTTTTTTATTATTATTATTTTTAATAAATAAATAGCCCAAATTATTATTTAATAAATATTAATTCTCAATAGCCCAAACAACACACTAGCAATGTGGAATACCTCAAAATAATTTAATAAATAAATAATAATTTAAAATTTAATTCAACAGTAAAATAATCTAGCAACCTAAACACCAGGTTCGCTTAAACAATTTTAAACGATAAACACATCCTATCATCCACTCATTCGGCCTTGATTCCGCGATCACACTTTTTTTTTTACCTGCATCACAGGAAAAAGATGCGTAAGTATTATCACAAATACTTAGTGAGACGATCACCCTGTCTACAGGCCAATTACGCAAAAACCCGACATTTAACCAATTTAAAGAAGGGGGAATTGCCAAATTTACACCACAATTTGATTTTTTCTAGTCAGCTAGACCACAATTTGAAACAATTGCAAAACTAACATCTTGTACAATAACATTATCCCACACTCTCTTATGAACAAACAAAAAAATGCATGCCTCGATTACGATTTTAACCTCAAGACGCTGTGGTCTACCGGTGAGGTCTACCTAGTAGACAAACTTGGAGATCTACCACGGAGGTCTACCAAGGAGGTCTACCAAATCGTTAAATTAAAAATAAATTGACAACAAAACCTGTATGAATAATTAAAAGGTAGACATTATCATCTACCAAAATATGATTGCAAACAAATGAATCATTTATAGATAAACAAAGACATTTAGGTTAAAACCTATAAAAGTGTGAGGTCTACTGAGTAAGTCTACCACGGTGGTCTACCAAGGGAGCACGAGGCCAATTTGCCACAAATCAGAAAAACTTAATCTTTTGTGCCACAAACTGATCTAATGCCACTTCTTCATTAACAAGGATTGTGCAATTACGTTTTTCTCCTTCCTTCTCTTTTCACCTTTTACTTTTGAAACTTTCTTTTACCTTTCTCATTTAATTAAAAAAAAAATTAATGAAATCGAATTTGGAGCAAATCGGAAATCGCGATATTTGTCGAGATTCTCTTCTTAGTCGAGCTCCCAGCCATTGAAATCGAAATCTTCTTCGACCTGAGCTCATCTACACCTGTTCCGCCTCCTCTTTCTCCTCCCTAGATAGTCGATGTCTCCTTTCCCTTTGTTTGACCATTGCTGAAGCTTCAATTCCATTGGAGGTGAGTTTCTAGCTTTTATTTATTTTGTTTGGTGTATGGATTTATGGATTTGTAAATCAGTTAATTGGGTATAAACATTGGAATGGTATACATGCATTGATATAACAGGCGTTAGATTAAGAATTTTGACAAATGTAACTTGTGAATCGCAGCCAGTGAACTGTATCTGAATTAGATCGGAACCTGCAGAGATGGTACAACTGGTACGAGTAGTACAAATGAGAGGTAGTTGATTAAGTGGTTCTAATGGTTCAGATAGGTACAACTGCATGTTAAAGAGTAATGGTACTAAAAGTTCAACTGGTACACGTAGTACAACTGTGAGATGCTTTGTAATTGGCAATTGATTATTTGCATTATATTTGCAGGGGACAATGAGTATGAACATCACAAACATATTTTTCGACCACGGAGGGCATTATGCAGAAGAGGAACTGAAATGGGTTTAAAAAAATCCCACTTGCGCTATAACATTCAAGATCTCATCTTTGGAGGAGATTACGTACTCGGCAGTATTAGATAAGATATGCAGGAAGATTGCGAGAGATGAAGCTAAGCCTCAGCTGAAATTGAGTTACATTCCAATGTCGAATAATCCTGCGAGAGAGATGTACATTTTCGATGATGAGGACCTATTTGCTTATCTAACGACAATTGACAAACTGGGATTTAGGAGGGTTTTGCATGTGGAGGTAATCAAAGATTTGGGAATAAATCATAGGAGCGAGCACCTGTCTAGAACGGAGGCAGAAAGTTCATTTGGTTTGAATTATGAGGAGGAGCCGGTTCCAAATGGTATAGGTGATGTACCGAATGATGGTATCGTTACTATTTTCATGGAGGAAGGAACAAGAGAAAAACAGAGGGAGCCACATATGGAAGAGCCACATATGGAAGAGCCACATATGGAAGATGTGGAGTCTGATGGCAAAGAACATGATGGCAATGGTGAGCGTCCAGAACCTGATAGTTAAGAAGACGGGTTAAATAGGTTTGATGAGGATTTTGAGCTTTCACGTCCTACAGAAGAATCTCAGTTTGCTGAAGCATGGGAAGATGGTATTGGTCTTGAGTTAAGACAACAATTTCCCTCCAAGGAGGCATTGCAAGATTTAGTTGACAGAGCTTCACATAAGCACTGTTTTGGTGTCCGCACTTATAAGTCAGATACAGTGCGACTTATTCTCAAGTGCACTCAGGAGAGCAAAGGCTGTAGTTGGTATATACGAGCTGCGAAGATAGCTGGATCAGATTTTTTCAGCGTCAGAAGATACATGAATAAGCATACATGCTCTCGGGCTGTTCAAAGTAGTAGCAATTGTAGAAGGAGAGGCAACCCACGATTAGTGGCAGCGGTTTTGCATGAATACTATCCAGGTCAATTCGACACACCAGTTCCTAAAACTATTGTAGATGTTGTTCACCGGAGAGCTGGTGTCGCCGTGTCATACTCTACTGCCTTGAGAGGGAAAAAACTACATGTTAGTGATGTGCGGGGCACTCCTGAAGAAGGCTATAGGATGTTGTTTTCTTATCTGTACATGCTGGAGCAAGAAAACCCTGGAACAAAAACAAACGTGCAAATAGATGCTGATAACAGGTTCGAGTATCTATTTATTGCTTTGGGCGCCAGCATTGAAGGGTTTCAATGGATGAGGAAAGTGATAGTTGTGGATGCAACGTTTCTGAAGACTGTATATGGTGGACAGCTTGTGTTTGCCACTGCTCAAGATCCTAATCATCACCATTACCCTATTGCCTTTGGGATAATTGATAGCGAAAATAATCTTAGTTGGCTGTGGTTTCTGGAAAACCTGAAAGCTGTTATACCAGATGATCCTGAATTGGTTTTTGTGAGTGACAGACATAAAAGCATCATATACGGAGTGTCGAAGGTATATCCATTGGCTCGCCATGTACACTGCATTTGGCATCTGGCTCAGAACGTAAAAGGACATGCTCAGCAAGGGGTTAAGAGAGATGATGTTGTGAATAAGTTTATCAAATGCGCTCATGCTTATACTGCGTCTGAGTTTAGAAGTGAGTTTGATGAATTCACGAAGATGTATTCTGCGTGTGCTAAGTTTTTGGTTGATAAGATAGATTGTGATAGGTGGGCAAGGTACTGCTTTGAAGGAGATAAGTATAACTTAGACACCAGCAATTCTTGCGAATCTATGAACAGTGTGTTTAGGAAAGATAGAAAGTTGTCACTCTTACCTATGGTTGATAAAATAGTAGAGAAATTCGCTTTTTGGTCCAACAAGTATAGGAACGAGTGCGCTTCAATGCCATGTACAAAGGTCGTTGTGCCTTATGTGGAAATTTGCTTCACGAGAGATGTCCAGTAGCTAAGTGTTTAACTGTAAGGGAGGTAAATGGACTGAAATTTCAGTATGACGTAGTTGGAACAGATGGTGTGACCTACCTTGTGGATTTAGCAAGCAGAACTTGCATGTGCAGAATGTTTGACATAGACAAGTATCCTTGTGTTCATGCAATTGCCGCAGTCATGGCAAAAATAAAGAAGGATGGAAGAACGTCGACTCTTTCTATATATGATATGTGCTCCAAATACTACTTGGTTGAGACGTAGTCACAAGCATATGTGAAAACAATCTATACAGTGCCGCATGTATCTGTTAGGAGTATTCCTGAGGATGTAATGAAATTGTTCGCATACCCTCCTGATTACACGGAAAAAAGGGGAAGAAACAAAGAAGAACGACATCCATCAGATGGAGAAAGTCGAAAAAAGAAGAAGAAAACGAGTAACAAGTGTAATCGTTACAAGAATTTGGGTGATTGGTTCGAACCTATGAGCCGGTGATGTTTGAGTTTTGTTGTGTAATTTGTGTTAGAACTATGTTTGAATTATTCTGTTTGAAGTTTGTTTGAACTATGTTTGAACATTTTGTTTGAAGTTTTTATTGATGGGTTCTACCAGGTTCGAGTATGTACTGATATTCATGGTTTGTATTGTCAAAAGTCCAGAACTAGGTTCTACTAGGTTCTACTAGGTTCAAGTAAATTCAAATGTGGAGTGTCATGGGTTTGTGTTCTCAAATGTTAAAGGTGATCGGTTCTACCAGGTTCAACAACGTACAAATGTCGATGGGTTCAATCACTGACTATCAATTCGGCTATTGTTATACACATGTTCAATTCGGCTATGAATGTAGACGTCTGAATGTGGACGTGTTTGGTTTCTCATTCATTTAGTACAACTGGCTCTAATTGGTTCGACTACTCGGTGATAAATACGAATAACCAACAAATACATAATAAATATATTTATGATATGGAATGTAGAGAATTAATTGAGAGAAACACATTCTTATGTCTTATTAATAGATATAAACAACAAAAAAAATGAAATTACAAAATTATAGTTGTAGATAATGGTTTTGTCGTGAAGTACCCTTTACAATATATGGAAAATATAGGTAATGTGTGAGTGATATGAAGCAAATGAATAACAATACGAGATATGTTTTAAACGTGAACATAAACATGTTTATGATGCTAAAAGAAGATGAACTATCAGTTGTTCAACTGTACCACTACAGTTTATGGTATGGTTCGACTACAAAAACACGAAACTCGCAGATGTACAACTAGGACTAATTTTGGTTCTACCTTTGGCATGAGTACAACTATGCACAATTTTTCCGAAAATTGGAACTTTCTAACTTTTCCGCCGGCGGGAAAGGTAGGCGGGAAATTTTTTTCCTTTTTTAATTGTTTTATTATTTATTTATTTCCGCCGCTATTCTTAAGAAGAACGAAAAAGTCGACAAATTTGTTACTTTACCATTTCTAGGTTTCTAGGGTTCATACCACTCTCAATTTCTCTCTTCAATTTCTCTCTCCGCTTCCTCTCTTCGATTCCTCTCTTCGATTTCTCTCTTCAATTTCTCTCTGCAATTCCTCTCTTCGCTTCCTCTCTTCGCTTCCTCTCTTCAATTTTCAGAGATGGGACCTCACAGTTGGGTTGCAACCTCGTCTTCCTCTTCATACTCCCTCGACGAAGGTCTTATTGGAGATGGTGAGTATGGTATGCCCACCAACTGTTACTGCGGTGGCAAGGTCGTTAGGAAAACGTCTTGCACCGAAGAAGACCCTGGGAGAAGATTCTTCACCTGCGAATTCCAAGCGGTTAGTTGAGAATCCTGCGAATTCTTGGTATTTAGGGTTTAGTCTAATGTTGAGAATCCTGCGAATTCTTGGTATTTAGGGTTTAGTCTAATGTTGGCACTTTGTTGTTTACGATTGTAGAATCCGGGTTATCATATTCGGAAGTGGTGGGATCATGTGATTGAAGATGATCTTGAAATCCTTCACTCTAACATTAAGCGGGTATCTGGGGAAGTTCAGAGTCTTCAAACTCACCACCGTGTCGGAATGGAGGAGTTAATTGCAGAGATGAAGGACGCCGAATTAACTTTCATCATCATGGACTTGCGTATTGCGGAGAAACGGATTTCGGACGTGAAGGAAGAACACGAAGAGAGTAAAGCGGAGATTAAAAGGCTGGAATTGTTGATTGATTATGTCAACAAGAAGTACAAAGCTGTGGAGAGCACGTTTGTGATTGCTGCACTTTTTCTTCTTCTTGCTTTGTTTTTAAGTTGGTTTAAGTAACAACTTTCATTTAAAGACCTCTGTTAAATTAATGGTATTCCAATGTTATTCCAGTTCATGGTGTCTGTAATATCGAGTTGAACTTACAAATGTGGCAAATTAACCAATACGTAGTTGAACTACTCGAAACATAGTTGTACCCAAAATACCAAAAGTTCTCAACACGATGAGAAACATAGTTGTACCATAAGAAACATAGTTGTACCAAAATACCATAAGTTCTCAACACGATGATAAACATAGTTGTACCATAAGAAACATAGTTGTACCAAAATACAATGCCAAGAAACACTAGCAACGTAGGTTATTCACCTCTTCTTCCTCTTCCTCTGTTTCCCTCATTTGCCTGCAGCATTTGTCTTTTTCACTCCTTTCTCTGCAGGTCTAAGCGTCCTCTTAGGCCGCACATTCATCTCAACTTCAATTCTTTTCCTTTTTTTTTTGGAGGCTCACAACGAACCTCCGCCTCAGAATCATCCTTCTCCTCATTAGCCTCATAATCATCATTCTCTTCCTCTATCTCTTCAGCCACCTCAGACTCATCCTTCTCCTCATCCGCATCGGAATCATCTTTCTCAGTGGCAGGACTAGGACTTAGAATTGAAGTACACGCTCCTCTTATATCATGAGCTTTCTTTCTTCGTTGCTCGTTGACATAACACTCAACCACGTGAAGCCTCTCATCCAAATCACCAACCATTGCCTTAATCTCCGATGCAATATCATCCATCTTCTTTTCAATCGTCTCGATTGCTTCCTTGATCAATCCCTTCATCGCTTCTATCAGCTCGTGTTGTGATCCACCAGTTTCAGATGCCTCTCTCGGTACTTCATTTATTACCTCAGTGATACCTCTACCGGCCAAGTCCATCTCGTACAAAGACTCCCACCATATCTTTTTCTTCTGCACGATTAAATGGTCTCTCCAAAGTTCAACTACAGGGTCCAGAAAGCCTATCCCATCATCACAATGACGGTCTATGATGCGCTCCATAAGAGCTTCCTCATATGAGGTTGGTTCCAAGATGCTAATGATATCCTGAGATTATGAAAACATAAAATACATTCAAATATCAGGCTCACTCAATTAAGATATACAAGACAGTACAATAAATGATGACAAAAACTCACCCTAGTGCTCCCAATCGCTTCGTTTATGTCATCCAATGGATAACCTTTCATGTAAGTCTCTTTGAACATGTGCTTGCACAACCTTGGACAGTCATTCTCTGCATCAACAGCTATACGAAAGGTTCGCCCAAGCACAGGAATACTCTCATACGCAAAAGCCTATGCAGAGAAAGTATTACAATATCACCACCCTAAACCCATAAAATTATTACTTTAATACGACATCTAAGGAAAATAATTACCTCAATAGGAAGAATGAAACCAGAAAAGGTCCATGAATCGTTCTCCTTCACAATGCCTCTCTTGAACTTCTTTGTTATTTTCTTTACTTCATCGAGACAATCATCATATGTGTAACGGCCCCAAGGAAAATTTTCACACAACTCCAAATCATCCACAACTTTAAGAAAGAAGGGCTCTATGTTTCCTCGAACTTTGGACTTCGCTTTCAAGACATTGGTTAAGAAATAGAGCGCAGCCATCTTCTTCTTGTTAACAGCTCCTTTCATTCCCGATAGTTTCTTCTTCACATCGGCTATCGTAATATTTTTTTTTTCTCTTGAACCACTTTTCCACAAACTTGAAATCGCCTACATCCTTATCCTTCAACTCCCCGTAGTTGCTAGGGTAGTCATGGCAATCCAATCCACTCAACAGTGCATGCTCCTTCATGGAGTACCTAATAGGTACTCTATTAACCACAAACCATAACTCTCTCTCATTATCAGTACAAGCTAGGTAAAAAAGAAGCATCCAAACTCCTTGTGATTTACGGTTATTCTCCACAGGCATATGGAAGATATGCTTAAACTGAGGATGACTCGAGAACCATTCCAACGCCTCAGGAATTTTCTTGATGTCTTGCACCGTTTGTTTCACGTAACACCTCGTTGATATCTTGCAAGTCTTTCTATATTGCTCTGGACGAAAGTAAAACTTCTCTGGTTGCAGTGGTATATATTCATCATCAACCTGCAGCCAAGTCAAACAATGTGGTATTTAAAGTTAACATGTAGTTGAACATAGTCGAACCTAGTTGAACTTACATTCAAACCATTTGCTACAATGTGGTATTTAAAGTTAACATGTAGTTGAACCTACTCCAACCTAATTGAACCTACATTCAAACCATTTGCTGAATTAAAATTCTGAAACTCAGTGTACATTACCAGGTATGGTGCAGAACAATGGACATGTGCTTCTGAAGGCATAGCTTGAGAAGCTTCTTCCTGCGGGGTTTGTTCTGTTTGAGGAGCTTCTTCCTGCGGAGGTTCCTCACCATCATCCTTATCATCATCCTCATCATCATCCTCATCATCCTGCAGGTTCAAACAAATAAATTTAATTAACCGATTCAACCTTATATGAATCTTAATATACGTAGTTGTACCCAACATATCCAGTTGAACTTAGCAATAACTGTTCAATGTAACATATTTGAACGTAGTTGAACCTATTCGAATATATTATTACCTAATATACTACCTACTCAAATTTATCCATGCTCAATCTTCATTCTCCTCTCCATTATCAACCTCAAAGTTTATGTAATAAATAAGCAAGATACAATACCTTATTCTCCACTTCGTCACCAGACAAATCCTCAACCGACGCCTCTTCCTCAACCTCTTCCTCTTTTTCTTCTTCTTCCTCTTCCTCTTTATCTGATTCATCATATTTTTCTTTCCTCTTCCTCTTTTTCCGGTTCATCCTCTTTTTCTTCTTCCTCTGAGTTCATCTTCTCCTCAGTTTGCAAATTTTTTCGTTCGGGATTTGCTTCTTCGTTTGAAGGACTCGGAAGAACTTCGGTTTCCACCGCTTCTGTCGCCTCTGTTGTTTCTCTCGCTTCCGTCGCTTCTGTCGTTTCTCTCGCTTCCGTCGCTTCTGCCGGAGACTGGATTTCCGTCGATTCTCTTGCCTCCGCCATCGTTTCTCTCGCTTCCGCCGCTTCTGTTGGCTCCGACTGTTTGGTCGGAGCAGCGGGTTCTATATGCTCCGATAATTTTGTCGTTTCTTTGCTGTTTCTCAACTTCACCATTACTCGATTCGAAACTCCACCGGCGGCCAATTTCAGTTTCCGTTAAGAGATTCTCTTCAATCTCGCTTTCTTCTTTCTTCTTTCTTCTTTCTTCCACTCTTTTCTGATTTCAAATTTTCACTTAAGGAATATAAAACGATACGGTGAATTTAGGGATTTCTTACGTTAATATCCAGTGTGGTCGGGTCGGGTTTACGGGTTTCGGATATAACCCTGGTTGGATTCGTAAATACCTCAAGTTTCATTTGGTTCTAATGTCTTTCGATTTAAAAATAATTATAAAGAAATCAATTTCCAAAGTGTAGCATCTGAGCCACCGGTTCGCTCGTTTGTGGCAAATTGGCAATTGATTCCTACCAAGGAGGTCTACCAACTCATTAAATCTTAAATTTAAATTAAAAATTAAATAAAAAATAATTTGACAACAAAACCTGTATGAATAATTAAAAGATAGACATTATCATCTACCAAAAATATGATTGCATACAAATGAATCATTTATAGATAAGCAAAGACATTTAGGTTAAAACCTATAAAATTGTGAGGTCTACCGAGTAAATCTACCACGGAGGTCTACCAAGGAGGTCTACCAAATCATTAAATCTTAAATTTAAATTAAGAAAATTAAAAAAACAAATTTGAAATATTTTTTTTCACAAATAACGAAATAATAGACATTTAACATCTATTATAAATATGATCTCAGAAAAATGCATGAATCTATAAATATCATGAATATATAGTTCATAAGGATAAGAATTTGAGTAGATTGTTTAGGGTTGAATGGTGTAAGTTGTAGGGTTTAGAAAATTTATAGACCAACTGTTGTTTTTGGTTTGTTATACGATTCAATGTTCGTTTATTTGTTATCTGAACTGTAAAATGACAATATGGCAAGCAAATTGTTGCAAACTTTTATCTAAATTATCCGATTTAGGGTTTGGGGTAAAGTAGACATAACACGTAGAATAACCTAGTAGACCGCAATAGAGGTCTACTGAAGGCATTGGTAGACCGCAATAGAGGTCTACCAACCGTTTTAACCTAGCGGGAATCCCAAAATTTTAAACCGACGGCTGGAATTGAAAAGTTCCGGTAATTTCGTTGTAGACAAACTTGGAGATCTACCTCGTCATTAAATCTTAAATTTTAATTAACAATTAAATAAAAAATAATTTGACAACAAAACCTGTAAGAATAATAAAAACATAGACATTATCATCTTCCAAAAATATGAATGCATACAAATGAATCATTTATAGATAAGCAAAGACATTTAGGTTCAAACTTATAAACGTGTGAGGTCTACTGAGTAAGTCTACCACGGAGGTCTACCAAGGAGGTCTACCAAATCATTAAATCTTAAATTTAAATTAAAAATTAAATAAAAAATAATTTGACAACAAAACCTGTATGAATAATTAAAAGATAGACATTATCATCTACCAAAAATATGAATGCATACAAATGAATAATTTATAGATAAGCAAAGACATTTAGGTAAAAACATATAAAAGTGTGAGGTCTACCGAGTAACACTACTAGAAAACAGATATTTGGCATTGGTTATTTAGCAATATTTACAAAACTGACATTAAAAAAGTTAAAAGAATGTACGTTTTAAATCATTCTAAAAGGCTGATGCTAATATATTTTGATTAGTGTCAATTATATACAACTGTTGCTAACTATACTCATTTTGAATCATTTATTAGATAATTGATGCTAACTCTATTTTGATTTGGGTCAATTATATAAAACTGAAGCTAACTATACTCCTTTTACATCATTTACCTGATAATCGATGCTACATAGATATATACATATTTTATTTTTCAAAATTTCCCCAAATATTCATAACTCACAAACTTTTCTCATCTCCGATGGTTCGTCAACGATTCAAGCTTGAGCTTCGTTGATTCCACCTCTGCTCTCCCTCTCCGGCAGAATTGCTTGATCCTTGCTCTCTGTCTCTGGTCGATCCTTGCTCTTTGTCTTCGGTGGAATTTCTCCGTCTTCCGCGGAATCGATCCTTGCTTTATCGCTGTCTCTGATTCTCAGGTGAGAGTTTCTATACATCCTTCATATTTAATTTGTTGGATTTCTACTGCATTGTTGTGATTTGGGGTTTTGATTTGTAATTTCTTCATTTTCATACAATTTAGATCAGATTAGATTGTCAAATTTCTCAGCACCTTTCTTCTCGCATGACCCAATTTCTTAGTACACCAGATGTTTGTTGAAATGTCTCTAAGAATATGTTGTGTTGTGGTATTATATGCTATTGCTTAGATTGGGATATTGTCGATCAAGAGACTCACCATACTATCTTCTTTTCTTTTGTTGTGGTATTATGAGCTTGTTCAGAAAGCAAATCAAACAAGCTCCTCTAGGACGGTTTTGCTGAAAACAATCAAACTCACAACATAAACTTCTTTGAGATATTTTCAAGGTAAGTCTCTTGATCTTATACTTTATTTGATGGAATATATGCTTTTATGTACTGAAAAAGGAATAGCTATTCTCGTTGTGGTAATGTTTGTTCTGGTCTTGTTTTAGACTGAGTAGATGGTTTCATACTAGTTTTAGTTTTGCTCATTGCTGTTATTTTTTCAATAATTTAGGTTAATATGGATAAATCATGGATTATAAAACCTCGTTTATCTCAAGAATATATTAATGGAGTTGAAAGTTTTCTGGAATTTGCATTTTCCAAAAGTAATGCAGAGATGATAAAATGTCCATGTCGTCGATGTTGCCTAATGAAGTATAAGTATAGAGATGATATATATGGAGATTTGATGTTTAATGGATTTCTTCCTACTTATACAAATTGGCATTTACATGGTGAACGACTTAATGTCGTTGAATCTGTAATGCCAATGGAAACTCATCAACAATTTGAAGATTCCACAATGGAGCTACTAGATAATTTGTTCCAAGGCGTTAGTAGAAATCTTGAAGGTGGAGTCGGTTCATTTGATCAGCCTGCTAATGTAGAAGATTATGTTGAAGATGAGTCACATGATTCTGAGGAAAAAAGAGCGTTTGATGAGTTGCTTTCAGATCATAACGAAGAACTTTATGAAGGGATTACATTAAGGTTTATATTCTATTTTCCTTTAAATGGAGAAAAGTACAATCAATTACGTTTCTTTTAAATGTGTTTATATTTTATTTTCCAGTCTAAGTTTGATTTTGATGCCTCAAATATCTATCTTAAGAAGTTTATCATGAAAAGTTTGAATCAAAAATGCAAAGGCCTAAAAACACGTTTGTGGCGTTTTTGTCGTCGCAACACTGCCGAGGAAACTATGGAGGTTAGGCCAGATTTTATTCCAAAAGAACAGTGGCAGGACTTTGTGCATTTGAAATTCACTGAAAGAGCTAAGGTACTGTAAATGTATATTAGTTTACTATAATATAACTGTTGAGTTGCTAATATTGTTACATGTGATTTGTAGAAACTAAGAGAGCGAAATATGAAAAATCGGAGCTATTACAAGATACCTCACACTTTAGGAAAGAAGAGCATTTGTCGAAAATCTAAAGAAATTGTAAGTGTTGCTTTGTATGTAAATATTGTTTGATATCTAGTATCCCCGGGGGTTCGTTGGCGATATTCCCGGGGGCTCGAGAGGTCTTACCTTCACTTATGGGATTTGTTCTGCTTAGTACGGTTTAAGATATCAAATGAATGGTCTTTAGTCATATGCGCTTATGGCTTCAACGGTTAGAGGAATCCTTGGCAACTTACTCGGTGGATGTGCTTACTCAAGACACCTCCTAGGATATTGTTTCTTGTTAGCTGTATTAGTCATATTACAGCTTTGTTGTCTCTTCAGCTCATTGCTTCTCGCTCTGGATATTGTCTTTCTTGTTAGCTGTATTAGGCGCTTGCTCATTTATCAATCGATTTGTGTTGGTACTTCTCTAGTATCTTAAAACAGGTAAACGTCCAACTAGAGCAGAGATTTTTGTTTGTTCACGTCAAAGAGTTGATGGAAGCTTTGTTAATGAAGAAGCACAAGAGTTATCGGTAAGTTTTTCACTTTGTTAATGAATGATTGGTAATCAAATCGATTGTTTATGAATGATTGGTAATAAGTAGCTTAAGATAAGTCATGCTGCAGAACATAATGAGATTGCAAAGCATTTCAGCTCTGATTCATGTTTGTTATGCTTTCTTATTAAGGAAAAACTTGCTCATACAAGGACTCAAGATACAGGAAACACATCAAGACATGGTATTAACGATGTATTCTCTCAAGTGTTTGGAGCTGAGCGACCTGGACGTGTTCGTTGTGTTGGCCTTGGTCCAACACCTTCCACCTTTTTTCAGAATCATCCTACAACAACAGATAAATCAGAAGTTACTTCTTTGAGGAATAAAGTCAGTCATCTAGAAGACGAAGTGGCAAAGTTACGTGATATGGTGAAGGAATTGGTTGGATAGACAATTGGAAGAAAAGAGAAGTTTCTGGTTTGATTAAGGTAATATATTTCATGACTATACCATATAGGATACTTTGGAGAATAACTTGATAGTTTTTGGTTTGAACAGTTTGAGCAGTAAACAATTGTAGCATTTTATCATTTTGAATAGTTTACCAATTGTATGGTTTGATAGAAATTTGATATGCTTTGTTAATGATATGCTTGCATCAGTTAAAGTGATGCAAAATATTTTTTTTAGCGTCAATTGTGGTAACTGACTCAAAAAGAAATCAATCGTTAGCATCATTTATGCTCAAGTGACTCTAAAAATATTTTTGAATCACTTCAAAAAATTGATGCAAAAAACTTATTTGGTATCACTTTTGAAAACGTGGCCAAAATAAAGTATAACAACATTTAAAAAACTGACACTAGATATGATGCTAAAAATGAATTATAGAGTCAGTTATTAAACTGATGCGAAATATTTTTAGCATCACTGAATTTAACATCGCTTTTAAAAATGACTCTATAATTCTAATATCACTTTAAAAGCGACGCTAACTATTGAAAACACTGATGCCAGATAAGCGCTTTTTTGTAGTGTAAGTCTACCACGGAGGTCTACCAAAGAGGTCTACCACGGAGGTCTACCAAAGAGGTCTACCAAATCATTAAATCTTAAATTTAAATTAAAAATTAAATAAAAAATAATTTGACAACAAAACCTGTATGAATAATTAAAAGGTAGACATTATCATATTCCAAAAATATGAATGCATACAAATGAATCATTTATAGATAAGCAAAGACATCAAGGTAAAAACCTATAAAAGTGTGAGGTCACCCGAGTAAGTCTACAACGGAGGTCTACCAAGGAGGTCTACCAAATCATTAAATCTTAAATTAAAATTAAAAATTAAATAAATAATAATTTGACAACAAAACTTGTATGAATAATTAAAAGATAGCCATTATCATCTACCAAAAATATGATTGCATACAAATGAATCATTTATAGATAAGCAAAGACATTTAGGTTAAAACCTATAAAAGTGTGAGGTCTACCGAGTAAGTCTACCACGGAGGTCTACCAAGGAGGTCTACCAACCGTTTTATCCTGGTATATAAAGGGGAAATCCTAATTTTGTGAAAACAAAAATTATGTAAAACTCTCTCTCATCAACGCCTCTCTCTCCCATCCTCCGTCGATTTCTTCTTCCTCTTCTTCTCCGTTTTGGCCATCATTTTTTCCAACCTTTCCTTCCGGAGACTATGGCGACGCTTCTCTCTTCCTTTCTCAACTTCAGCTCCATCAGATCTAAAGCTGTACTGTTCTCCTTTCCTAGATCTACTATCAAATCCTCCGTATCTGAAACTCTCCTGAAACGGTGCTGCAGCGGTCGCGGTTTGGCCATGTAGCATCCCTCGTCTTCCCCTCGGTCCTCGTAGCATCCCTCATGTCCTCTTCCACGACGCTTGGCCAATTTCTAGATCCGGTTTTCCCATTTCTAGATCTGGTTTTCCCAGTTCTAGATCCGGCGTTTGCTTCTGTTGTGGCTTCGCCTGAGTCCTTTGGAGATGCGTTTGTTGCCTCTGTTGCCTTCGCGCAGCCTCGTTGGTCTGCACGTCTCACCTTCTCGCCATCTCCATACCCCCGTGTTTCACGTGAATTCGTGGATGAGCTTTCCAGGTTGCAGGTTCGTTTCTCATGGTTTTGGAATCCAAGGATTCTCTTTTGGGACTTCTTTCTTACGCTTTGTTTGAACTAATTCAACATATCTTATTAAGGAGCTTCTTAATCAGTTCCATTTGCCATTGTCTTTGGCTTAATATGCAGAGAGGAGCTAGAGAAGCAGCGAGCTTAGCTCATGAGCGTTACATGAGGTTGCAGGAGCAAGGCAAAACCGAAAAAGCAAGAAAGGATTTGGATAAACAAGGATGGGAGAAAATGAGATGGGAATATGCAGTTTTTCTTCCTCCTCAGCCTACATTTCCTTCTCTGATCGTCACCGTCACTGCCGCTGTAAGTTTTTTTCTCTCGATCCGTGATAGATGGAGGTTTTGTTTTCTCAGATCTGTGGTAGACCTCTGTGGTAGACCTTTGTTGTAGACCTCTGTGGTAGACCTCTGTGGTAGACCTTTGTTGTAGACCTCTATTGTAGACCTCTGTGGTAGACCTCTGTGGTAGAGATTATGGGTAAAACCCGTTATTTACTTGGATCTTGCATAGTTTGTCTTCTCTGAAAACAAGATTGAAATTTTATGTTGTTTGTGAAGGTTTTTCAATTTAGGAGCTGGTCTCAGTGATGCTTTTTTATGCCCAGTCACTACAAGAAAACAGCAGTTTTGCTACGGAACTTTGCGGCAGAAATATTTCCGTCGCAAGTTTCGTATGGATTTGCGACGGACTTGCGACGGAAAAAGAAACCATCGCAAATCCGTCGCAAGTTTGCGATGGAACGCATTCCGTCGCAAATTTGCGAAGGACGTGCGACGGAATTGCGTGTCAAGAAGAATCCATCGCAATTCCGTCCCAAGTTTGCGACGGAATTGCGATGGAAAACTACCATCGCAAGTTTGCGACATATTTGCGGTTACTTGTTTTCGTCGCAAAGTGTTTCGTCGCAAATCCGTCGCAAATTTGCGACGGATTTGCGAGGAAAACTTGTTGGCCGACATGCGGACCGGTTAGGTACGCACGTGTTAAATGAGTTTACCTAACTAGTTGCGATGGAATTGTTCCGTCGCAAGGCCGTCGCAAGTGAGTCGTAATTCCGTCGCAAAGTCGAATCCGTCGCAAATCCGTCGCAAAATATCCATCGCAAATCCCTCGAAAATCCATAACAAACAATTTTCAAACATCTATAAATAGCGAACTTACGTTCATTGTTTCCAAAAGCAAGAAAGGGAAGAGTGGGACGAGGAGAAGGAAAAAAAAAAAAAAGAGAGGGAAGAAAAAAATAAATAAAACACTATAAAAATGAGTTACGGAATATATGAGTTACGAAGCTGGATGTACAATCAAAGAGATCCAGGGACCGGCGAAGTGACGAGAGAGTTTGTTGAAGGATTACATGGATTCTTTAACCAAGCACGAAACCAACCACAGGCAATGCAAACTGGTAAAATATTTTGTCCCTGTGAGAAATGTAGGAACATAAAATATATCGCTGTTGATACTGCTAAAAAACATGTATTTAATAGAGGATTTGTACCAAACTATTATGTATGGTATTTTCATGGGGAAAATCATTATAATACTCACTATGAAGCCGGAAAGAGTGGTTCGAGTCAAGGGGTTGAAGAACATAATTATAGCGCTAGCTATGATTATGGTCATCCTGATATATTGGGTATCAGCAAGGGAATAGGTTTCATGATATGGTTACATATGCATTTCATGAAACTACACCTGTTCTTGCTGATAATCCTATGGAAGCAATTTTGGAAGAACCCAACATTGAAGCACAAAAGTTTTATGATATGTTAGATGCTGCAAATCAACCACTTTATGATGGGTGTAGAGAGGAACTTTCTAGATTGTCACTAGCAGCTAGGATGATGACAATTAAAAGTGAAGATAACAGCAGCGAAAGTAACATGGATAAGTGGGCTGGACTATTTCAAGAGTATTTACCGGAAGATAATCTTTCTGCTGGTAATTACTATGAAATACAGAAGTTGGTTGCGGGTCTTGGGTTACCTTATGAAATGATTGATGTATGCATTGACAATTGCATGATTTTCTGGAAAGATGATGATAAGCTGCAGGAATGTCGATTTTGTGGGAAGCCGAGATACAAACCCACTACTGGAAGGAGGCGGGTCCCTTACCAACGTATGTGGTACTTGCCAATCACCGAAAGATTGAAACGGTTATACCAATCGAAAATGACGTCAGCGTCAATGAGATGGCATGCATAACATTCCACACATCATGGAGAGATAACACATCCCTCAGATGCAAAGGCGTGGAAACACTTTCGGACGGTACATTCAGACTTTGCTAATGAGTCCAGGAATGTTTATCTAGGATTATGCACAGACGGATTTAGTCCATTTGGTATGTCAGGGAGACAATATTCGCTATGGCCCGTCATACTGACGCCATATAATCTTCCGCCGACAATGTGCATGCAGCGAGAATTTTTGTTCTTAACTATTTTAGTGCTAGGTCCAAAGCATCTGAAGCGATCCCTAGATGTATTTCTGCAACCTTTGATCGATGAGTTGAAACAACTGTGGTATTCAGCAGTCTGCACATTTGATTACTCGCAGCAATAAAACTTCAACATGCGCGCAGTATTATTGTGGACGATTAGTGACTTTCCAGCGTATGGAATGTTGTCGGGGTGGACTACGCACGGAAGACTATCGTGTCCACACTGTTTGAATAGGGCAGAAGCATTTCAGCTGAGGCGTGGAAGAAAACCTTGTTGGTTTGATTGTCACCGTCGTTTTCTTCCTATCAATCACAAGTACCATCTTATTATGCTTGTCTTATTATGATGGTCCCTGATATGGACACGCTACGTCCTTCTGCAAGTCTGGCTCCGCCGTCTGTAAGGAGGCCCCCGGGACTCCCGAAGAAGCAGAGGATACCGTCAATAGGCGAATTCAAGGTAAAAAAAACATAGTTGGTTTTTTGGCACACCGATTACCGTAAGGTAACCATCTGATGTTTACCGCGTAAACAGAGGGTGGGGCGTCGAAAGTGTACAAGGTGCAGAGGCAGGGGGCACAACAAATCGACGTGCAAAGCGGCTCTGCCGGTAAATGTGTTATTCGTAACTTTTTATTGACCTATTGTCAACAATTTAAGTTTTACATACACTAAAGACCTACCCCATTTGTTTACTGCGCCAGTAGTGAGAAGGAGTTATGGGTGTTTTGGGAGGACGAATGTAAGACCCGGTGTGAAATTATCTAAGTGGATCGGTCGTCAAACATTGACGGGATGGTCGCGTGTAGCTGTACGTAAATGACATGGGTAGATAACATCTTCTGAAAAGATGTGGAATACTTCAGGTTAGGATTCGTATAGCAAGGTATATCAATATTATCGGTAACAACGATGTGTAAAAAATGTCGTTAACTAACAAAACTACAACTATACCCTGTGTTTAGAATTTGGTAATAGAAACAAACAGAGAGTATATCAAATATTATCGGCAACGAGGATGTGTAAAAATGGCGTCAACATTGACGGGGTGGTCGCGTGTAGCTGTACGTAAATGACATGGGTAGATAACATCTTCTGAAAAGATGTGGAATACTTCAGGTTAGGAGTCGTATAGCAAGGTATATCAATATTATCGGCAACAACGATGTGTAAAAAATGTCGTTAACTAACAAACCTACAACTATACCCTGTGTTTAGAACTTGGTAATATAAACAAACAGAGAGTATATCAAAACTTATCGGCAACGAAGATGTGTAAAAATGTCGTCAACATTGACGGGGTGGTCGTGCAACATTACATGGGTTGCACAACATTAAATGGTTTCGGTGTCTCAATATTATTAATAACAAACAAATGTATTTGTGGGGGAAAAAAGCGTGCAATAGTTGAATTTGCTTTAAATAGACTTAACAGCCGGCAAGAGACATAAAAAGCAATACATTCTTGGTTCAAAGGGAGAAAAACAGGGGTGGGTTCGTCTGACACACCGAGGGAAGGGGGGAAATACTAACTATTCAACAAGCATGCACTCATTCACTCCGCCAATTGCGTGTGCTTGCATAAAGAGGATAGACATGATACCGGAATCCGCGGGTTTTGCAACTTGGGGGAGACCGGACACAGGTTCAATCGAAAACGGGGTTACCCCAACACCCTTCATGTAAGGGTTAGCGGCAACTTGTCGGAGAAGGTACGGCAACATCATCGCAACTGGTTCAATGTTTTTTTTAATTATCCAATCTGGGTGGCCGGAGACCTCGCAATCCAGAACCTCTATTTTGTGTAGGAATAAGTGCACTGCCAGTGCGACCCAATGTATGTTGTTGAAGTTAAAAGGTAGGTATAGAACGTCAGCTTGTTGAAAAAGCGGGACACGGTCCGTGTCTCCGTCCCCGATGATAATGTCCCTCACGGCATCCGAGAAAATGAAAGCTTCACGGGTTGAAGATTTCTTAAACTTAGTGAAATGTCTCGAAAGCGGGGAAACAAATTTGGAGTCCAAAACCTCCACCCTGAGCTGTTGGCCGTCCCTCTCGTCTACCCTCAACATCGACCGGGACAAATGGCACAAGGCATTTACGATCTGAAGAAACCCAGTTTTGGAACCCTATCGTTAACAAAATTCCTGAGTTTGCTAGTGATATCATTACAAAGAAGTACATATCTTTGCGGGTGGTGTTCTGGCTCTCGCAAGGACATCGTTGGTTTCCTTGTAGGAGATGAAAGTACCCACAACGTTAATGCTGTAAATTGCAGATGGATAATCATGTTAAAAGGAAAAAGTTTGAATAAAAATGATGTTGTTAGCTACGATGGCGACTAACCTCTTCAGTGAAATTGCGTTCAAAGCGACCTTGAATCTTCTATCCAGCTTCATCTGTTTCTCCATCTCCTCGGCCGTCTGCTGCCCAGTGATGGTTTTAAATTTTTTACCACAGTCAAATCTCTCATGTATCCTGGTGGATGTTGTCTTCATCCGCTTGCTTTTTCTTGTGAATGCGGGTGTTCCGATAGAAGTTTTGGAAGGCACGTCCACTACCACTGTTTCCTGCAGTTCTTACGTTAGTCCAACAGAATAGAGTTTCGCCCAAGAGATATTGTTGTCTCCTTGATGATCCTTTCCCTGACGGGGTGACAATCGTGTCGACGTAAATGAGGAAAAACACTCCGTCTCCCAAGTTATTTGGGTAAAACTGTTGTTACCTTGGACGGAATTGTGTCTCTGACAACGGTTGCGGAATCCTTCTTAGCAACGGTATCGTCTCTTGATTGCGTTTGCTCCTGCCCAAAAATCAGAGTTGGATGTGACTTGGTTAAGGAAAATGTCAACGACAACATGATCTCACACGCGAACGACGTTGTCATAAAATAAAGCATAACTTATATAACGCTAATTTCGGATACCATCAAGTGTGCTAAAAATTTATACCTTCTTCTTCTTATCCCCGCTGCCTCCCTCAGGTTGGTTGGGGGGGTCCATAAGGAATATGTCTTCTTGGAGCTTTGTTCGGACAGGCAAAAAAATAGACCGTATACTGTTGATGTAAATGCGGAAAAAAACAATGTATCCCCTGGTTAGTTAGGTAAAGTGTTCTTACCTTGGAGGGGATTGTGTCGCTGACGACAATTACGGTAGCGGGGTCCTTCGTAGCAACAGTATCGTCGCTTAATTGCGTTGGGGACGTTTGCTCCTGTCCAAATTGCGTTGAGTACGTTAATGATATGGCAACGATAACATGATTATGAGTAACATTTATTGTTAACGCGTGAACGACGTTATCATAAAAAGCATAACGACAGATGATAACTTATATAAGGCTAATTTCACTAATACGTCTCCTGGTTAGTTTTGGAAAAGTGTTGTTACCTTGGAGGGAATGTTGTCGCCGACGACAAGGACGGTAGCGGAGTCCTTCCTAGCAGCGGTATGGCACGATAACATGATTACTTGCCTTGGGACCGTTTGCTCCTGACCAAATTTTGAGAAGAAGATCACTTGCTTAGAGATATGGCACGATAACATGATTACGGGTAACAATTGGTGTAAACACGTAACGATGTTAACATTAGATAAATCATAACGATTGCTGGTAACACATATAACGTCAATTTCGGCAATCATGAAAGTGCTCAATTGTATGCCTTCTTCTTCATATACATAAGGGAGAAATGGGATTTATACCTTCTCCGTGTTCACTCCCCCTCTCCCCTCCTGTTGGTTTGCAGTGTCACTGGGGGTTCTGAGTTCTTGCTGCATATGCATCTCCGAGTCAGACATGCTATCCTCTACCACGCTTATTCCCACCTACAATTGGGTTCTCACCACCAGGAAAAGGTTAACAAAGGTAACAAGGATGAGAAGGGAACGGCTAGCAATAATTGTTAGAGGGAACCAAACTTCTCAACAAATCGAGATAATGTTTTTTGTTGGCGAATGAAAAGGTTAGCCAATGAAAAGGGTGAAACCATCATAGCGACTAGTGGTATTTATACCCCTCATAAAAGGTGAAAAAAAAAAAAAAAATGATTTTTATACCTTATGGGCAGTTGTTTGTGTTATGGGGTCTTCCTGAAGCCCTTCTCCAACATCGCCGTCCCGCTGTGTTGGAATTGGGACCCAAATAATTTTTAGCCCCGCAAAAAATTCGGTAACAATTCAAAAAAAGAAGCTAAAAATTCCTAACCATGAATTGCTCTGAATTATAAAACGCAGCAACACCCCCCCACAAGTTCTTCCATGCCACCTAATTCGTCCATCTCGTCCCCCCCGGCCCATTGGAAGACTGTGTGGCCACCTGATTAGTTACCTCATTGCAGTCAGTGTGTACATCAACTTCATTGCTTCGTCCGCCTGCAATTCCGCTAGCTGTAATCCCGTTATCGTTGGCATTTATTTGCCTGTCCGACGCCGTATCCACACTGCAGTTAATGTTGACATCCTCCTCTACCCCTTCCCCATTCTTGTTTTCCGATATCCACTTCGTCATACTTTCGATAACTATCTTGTTGTTCTCTGCCAGTTTAGCCGCAACGATATCCCCCAATTTCTTC
Source organism: Erythrophleum ivorense (assembly GCA_026724425.1). NCBI lineage: Eukaryota > Viridiplantae > Streptophyta > Magnoliopsida > Fabales > Fabaceae > Erythrophleum > Erythrophleum ivorense. The sequence goes on along the minus strand of JAIUCV010000068.1, from coordinate 1,046,738 downwards.
TCCAGCCCTTTAAATGCTTCGTCGATGTGGTTCTCTAGACGAGTTACATCGAGGAAACCTTCAGCGCGCGCCTCCGTCTCCTTGGCCCTCCGGATAACAGTAGGTTGTCTAACTGATGTTTTTCCCTTCCTTCCTCTTAAATTCTTCCCTTTACTTGCACTCACTGTTGCAGGTAGTCCAACTAGCTCCACGGGTCTCCGGCCACCATGATAAATCTTCCTCATCAGAGTCAAATGCTACTTCTGGTCGAATGATTGATTCCACTTCCACCTACAACGTTTTTTCGAATGAAGTTAGCGGTGTTATCATTATAGGATGATCCCTTGTTTAATGAATATGGTTTTTGCTTACTTAGCAACCACTTACATTAGAAGCCTCGTCGAGCTCTCTCACATGGCTTAGTTTGAACTGGACAGGTTGTTCTTCGACGAAGTCTTCGTCCATATCGTCCTCGCCCCCGCTGTTCTCTCCTAGTATAGCAGGGACAGCTTCAAAGACGACATTTTGAAGAGCGATGAATAGCCCCTGGACAGCAACGTCTGATGTTGCAAGTTGCGCCAGATCTCTCTCTTTTATGGAATCCATCATCCTGTCGTACGACAGTCTACCCCATGGGTACTGTAGGAACTGTTGCAAGTTTTCTGCCATTTCAACGTGTTCTTTAACGATTTTCGCTTTAGGATAATGAGTTGTCGGAAGCAAAATACCATCAACCAACGCCAAACAGGCAAAACGCAGCCGGTTCTCGCGATCACCTTTCTCAGTTGATTTCAATAGTGTGATAAGCCTATCAACTTTGACGTTCTCCTCGACGCCAAATAGTTTTTCGTAAAAGAGCTCTTTCATCTGAGAAACTGTTTTCCGTTTCTTCTTCTCTTTATCTTTCACCGGATACTTGCCGCAAGCTAGCCCGGTAACGATTTTGAATTTACGGAGCGAGAATCGGATAGGCTTACCTGCGAATATTATCCATATCTCGTTTTCTTTACTTATCTCTAGTTGGCGAGACAACAGAAACAGCCCCAAACCCCAGACCAAGCGGGTTTATTCGGTAGATCCAGTAGTCGACCGAGAGGTGAGCGGAGGATGAAATTAACCTCACTGTCGTCTAGTGCTTGTCTGATTTCTTGTATAATACTCATTTTCTGATAGATGTTGACCCGGTGTCCGAATGTCTTATGTCCGGCTGCAATCAGACGAGGAGGGAGTTCCATTTCCGCCATCTAATGAAACAAAGGAAAAACCTCCGTGAGTGTGGGATAATTAAATTTCAGATTCGAGAATAATAAGCAAGATAATCAAGCAAACAATGATTTGGGCTTCCCTACCTTCGTCGAATCGGACACTATCGGTCACCGTCAATTAGCAACGAACACCCTAAAAACCTAGCCCTCCTTTCCATTGTCTTTCGCTGTTTTGAATTTGTGGACCAGGAGAGTTGCGACAAAGATAAAAAGTTTAAAATGGAAAATGCCCCAAATTGAGCTAAAAAAAAATGCTCATGTCGATTTAGTTTCCACAGCAGTGGTCCCCCTGGAACTCTACCTCAACGCGCCATGCCTTCATCGCGTGAGGGGTTATTTTAGACAATGCATTGTAAATAGTAGTAAGCAAAAAGTGGACGGGATGGGTGATCTAATAACTGCATTATCTAGGGACATTTTGTACAATTTCCCATAAAATAATTTCTATAATTATTAAATTAATTTCCACAAATATTTTCTATCCAATTAATTAGTTAATTAAGCAATAAATAATTAATCACACTATTTAAACCACTTAAATTCAATTAAACCGAAACACCAAACCAAACTAGCGCTCGGTCTCGGTCGACACCCACCACCTTGGTGTCGACCAACACCGGATTGCTGTCGCTCGACACCGGATTGGTGTTGCTCGACACTCGATTCACAGGGTGTTACCAGACGCAATTGAACAGCGCGAGAAACATAACAAACACCACAAATCATCACAAAACACAATCAAACACACCAAATAACACAGGAACCTCACGAACTTCAACCAAAAACTATCAAATTCTGTAGATCTAATATTCACGAGCCTACAGTCACACACTCACCTCTAAAACGGATTGAAAAGGGGAAGCAAGAGATGCACAACGAAGAACAAGCACAAACAACTCTAAAAACCTCAGGAAATCGCTAAATCGTCCAGAAATCTCCAATCTCCTCTTTCTCTTTTTTCTTCTCGAAAACTGTGAAGAAAAATACGGCTTCTCCTTTTAAAAACGCGAGTTAGGGCTTCCTCTGATTAACCAGCTGCAAACCGGACAACTTAAATCGAACCAGAAATTGTTCTCGATAACCGGTGTGGACCGACACCCACCCTGGGTGTCGCTCGACACCAAGTCCGAAAGTCAACATTTCGGTTTATGGATATTACAATCTACATCTAGAATTTGAAATTCTTACTCAAATATTAAACGGATGGAAACATATCAAAAGATTGATCAGTCGTAGAATCCTCTGTTGTTACTGAAGCTTTCGATTTACAGTTGAAGAGATTAATCAAATTGTTTCGATGCAGGTAGAAAGGGGAAGGAAAGTGAAGAGGTTTTTAAGCTGGAAAAAAGGAGAACACGTGTCTTTGTTTCTTTTTTTCATTTGTAAGAAATTAAAAAATAAAAATAAAAAGCGAATGTGATTCATTACACAACTTTTTTTTCCAATAGTAAACAAAAGAGAGAAGAACACCGAAATGGAAGACATAACCCACGCCACCGCATGGGTCAACTCCTAGAACTAGGGCTCTAACTTCTGGTTTTTGGTCGGGTTTTTCGGGTTTAGAGATATAAAGATTGTAGGGATTTTTTTCAATTTCGGTTCAGGTTCAGTTCAGGTTTTTTCGGGTTTGAATCGGGTTTTGGATTTAAGGTTTAAGTTTTTTAAAGATTTTTCAGGTTTTTTCATATTTCGGGTTTTTAGGTTTAGAGATATTAAAACTGTTTGAGTTTTTTAAAATTTCGGTTTGGTTCGGGTTTTCTCGAGTCGGATTCGGATTCGGGTTTCGGGTGAAAGTCCCAAACCTATCTTTGTAACTAAACATATAAACTATAAGGGCTGAATAAAATTTTATTGGTTAAACTATTTGTTTTTTTTCCGATGAAAACGTAACATATCACCGTGCAAACGCGCGGATCTTCTACTAGTCGTCTAGTAATCCCAATGCATAACACGCAGGGGCAGAGCCAGTAAAGATAAAGAGTGGTCAGCTGACCCCGCTAATTCTTTTTTTCTTTTTTATTACTTTAATAAAAAAAATAATGATCCTGTTTAAAAATAATAATTGACCCCCTTAAAATATTAATCTAAAACTTTAGGCAAAAATATCATGAAAAGTAGTTAGGCTACGTTGGGCTTATACCAAAATTGAGTTTCAATTTAAAATTATACAAATTTACCTAATTCTATTGCTGTAAATATAGAAAACAAAAAAACAAAAGCACAAACGACAAATCTAGTAAACTTCTCGTTCATCTCCCTCTCCTTTTGTCAATAGAAGAGAAAATTCCAGGTAAAAATTTATTGCTTTTAATATATTATAGTTTAATTTCATATATTATATAGCAGTTTTTTGTTGTAAAATTGGAGATTTGGTAACATGGTCACAATCACTGAGAACTCATAGAACACAATTTGTTTATATGAGTTTAGATTTTTGTATATCTGTTCTGATGGTGTTTTTGTTAACGTATAGTTTTGTAACTTGAATTAATCAATTTACTTTCAATTTCTAAGTGCTCAGTTTCTAAGTGATAGTCTTCTTTGTTACATCGAAAAAAGAATTATCTGACGATGTAACAAATGAACCAGTGAGATAAGAAGATTTCAAGCCAGTGAACATAGAAATATATAATGAATTTTTAGACAATTTTTTTTTTTTTCGTTTGGCAGTTTGTAAACTATATTTTTGGCTTTTTTGTTTTATACAATTTTTTTTATTTTTCGTTTGGCATTTTATAAACTATATTTTTTAGCTTTTTTTTTTTGACCCTTCAAAAATATTTCTATCTCCGCCACTGATAACACGCATCCTTGAATGTGTCATAGAAAATACCGTCTACAGTTTTGATTTCTTCTTAACTCATTGGTCCTCTTAGTCTATTTATTAGAACTCTTAGATAGTATAACTGACCGCAGGATAGTGGCACCCAAGTTACACTGCCTAGAGAAAACCCTTTCTTCCTTGGTGTCCATATAGACTCTTTCTATTGTACACAAACTTTGTAGGAAACTCAGCGTAGGTTAGTTCTCTAGCTGAAGGGTACCGTTTGTTAGCTTCGAAGAATGCTAAGAACATAGACGTCTGAACTGACCGACGATTAAGAACATCTTTTTTTTTGGTATGAGATTAAGAACATCTTCTACGCGGTCATCATCTTCGTAGAGAACAGGTTGTTCATCTTCTACATGGAAGCAAAGTTTTTCCACCGGAGTTGTTCTAAAAATGGATAGGGAAAGCAAGAAGACGCCATGTTGCTTCATAGGGTGAAACATGTTGGATAATTCGATAACTTGAAGAGCAAGATATTTTTAGGAAAAGGAAATCCTAAAGAGAAGACAACAAGGATTCAAATAAGGTTTAGATATAAGTTGTTATCTAGATAAGTTTTGTAATCCTAATATAAATAGGAGCAGCTATTTTCTATATAAAGAGTCTATGGAGATTTGTTCCATAAGATTCAATACAAGAGGTTTAGTTTTGAGAAAGTTTCTAAATCTAATAAAGGAAGTTGTTCTTTATATTCTCAAAGCTATTCAGCTTGTTCGATTTCAAATCAGAGCTTCAGGTGAGAAGACTTGGAGACTTGATAAAGGTGCAGCGAGAAGAAGCACGTCGAAATCATGACCGACGCAAGAGCAGCTACACCACGAGCAAAAGACATTGGACCCTCGTCCATTCAATGTCCGATGCCAACATCGACAAACTATAAAGTATGGGCGATGAGGATGAGAGTGTTATTAAGAGTTAATGAAGTATGGGAAACAATCGATCCTGGGGTAGTTGATCTAAAGAAGAACTATGCTGCGATAGCTCTTATATTTTAATCCATTCCCGAGTCATTAATTCTGCAAATAGGAGATCAAACTACATCGTAGGAGATTTGGGAGTCTATCAAGTCACGTCACCCTAGGAGCGGATCTCATGAAAGAAGCTAGACTACAAACTCTCATGGCTGAGTTTGATCACTTAAGCATGAACGACGCTGATTCTGTTGATGACTACGCTTGAAAGATATCAGGCATAGCATCAAAAGCGGCATCATTAGGAGAAAGCATAGAGGAGACTAAGATGGTAAAGAAGTTCCTGAAAGGATTACCAGACAAATACATCCACATAATAGCATCCCTTGAGCAAGTGCTAGACCTAAAGACAACAAGCTTTGAAAAAATAGTGGGAAGACTAAAAACTTATGAAGAGCGGGTTAGTCAGAGTCTCCGAAAGGATGATCAAGGAAAGCTAATGTGGGCAAACAAGGATAATATCAATCGTGGGGGATATGGAGGAAGAGGAAGAGGCAGAGGCGCAAGAGGTGGAGGTAGAGGCAGAGGTCGAGGGAGACTTAATGGTCAAAAATCAGGAGGAGAGAATGGTGGAAATAATCAGAAGAAAGATCGATCAAAGGTGATTTGTTGGAGATGTGACAAGCCAGGTCACTTTGCATCTGTTTGTCCGGAAAGATCAACAGAGAAACACCAGGAGATGAACTTAAACGAGACTCAAACAGCTGATGATGCTCTTTATGTTCATGAGGTGGTGTTCCTAAACGAAGACAAAGTCTTTCCGGAGAACTACGATACCAACAAAGAAAACGCAAGTGTTTGGTATCTAGACAACGGTGCAAGCAATCACATGATGGGAAACATAGATTATTTCTCAAGCCTAAACAACGATATCAAAGGAAGAGTCAAGTTTGGTGATGGGTCTTATGTTGATATTGTTGGAAGAGGAACCATTATTTTTGAAGGCAAGAATGGAGAGAAAAAGACTCTCAAAGATATCTACTACATCCCAGACCTAAAAGATAATATTATTAGCCTTGGACAAGCAACGGAAGATGGGTGTGAGGTGCACATGAAGGGCGACACGTTAAAACTAAGAGATTGCCGTGGAAGATTGCTTGTTCAAGTTACAAGATCACAAAACCGCCTCTACAAAGCACCGATGGAAATCTGCAATCCTAAGTGCCTTCATATTGAAGGCGACGACCTTACATGGACATGGCATGCTCGGCTAGGTCATGTAAGCTTTGGAGTTATGAATAACATGGTGCAGAAGGAGATGGTGATTGGTATGCCGCATGTTCTACATGAGAAGAAGTTGTGTGATGCATGCTTAGCCGGGAAACAAATTAAACACTCGTTTCCGGCCAAAACAGCTTATCGTGCATCACAAGCATTGGAGTTGATCCATGGAGACCTGTGCGGGCCAATAACACCACCCACACCAGCGAACAACAGGTATGTGTTCGTCCTAATCGACGATTACTCAAGATACATGTGGAGTATATTGCTAAAAGAGAAGAGCGAGGTATTCAATCGGTTCAAAAGGTTCAAAGAGCTTGTCGAGAAGCAAATGGGAAAGACAATCAAGACCTTTCGCACCGATAGAGGAGGAGAGTTTACCTCGGCTGAATTCAATCTATTCTGTGACGATAATGGAATAACAAGGCACCTTACAGCTCCTTACACTCCACAACAAAACGGGACTGTTGAAAGAAGGAACCGAACACTAATGGAGATGACGAGAAGTATGCTCAAAGCAATGAATATTCCGAATCACTTATGGGGTGAAGCTGTTCGTCACGCAACTTACCTCATTAACAGGGTTCCCATGAAGGCTTTGAAGAATCAAACTTCCTATGAGAGTTACACAAGGAAGAAGCCGAACATTGAGCACTTAAGAGTCATCGGCTGTGTACCTCATGCAAAAATCAATGGGCCGCATCTCAAGAAGCTAGATGAAAGATCAAAGTGCGTGATCAATCTTCGAACAGAGCCTGTTCAAGGCGTATAGGCTCTATGATCCGGTCGCTGGAAGAGTAATTGTTATTAGAGACGTGATATTTGACGAGAAGAAAGCTTGGGATTGGTCTACTACAACAAAAGAAAAGGAAAGAGAACCGGATATGCTTAAGATTCCTCGTTATGATATTATAGAAGATGGAGAAGGATATGAGGATTATCAAAACAATGATCATCAAGATCCTGATCAAGAGCATATAAACCAGAACGAAGAAGACCAAGAAGCACAAGAAGAAGAAGAAGAGAATCATGATCAGAACGAAAACCAAGAACAAGGACCTCAGCAAGTAGTAACAAGATACGGTCGCACAATAACAAAACCCAAACATCTCGAAGATTATGTTTTATTTGCAGAAGCAGAAAAGCTGTTACTCACGATTGATGGAAAACCAGAGAACTATGTGGAAGCTGCAAAACTAAAAGAATGGGTTGATGCTATGAAAACAGAGTTGGACTCTATAATAAAAAACAAGACATGGGAGCTCGTAGAGAAACCAGATGGTGTTAAACCCATAGGGTTAAAGTGGATTTACAAGTTAAAGAGAAAGGTAGATGGATCAGTGAACAAGCATAAGGCGAGACTCGTGGCAAAAGGCTATGTACAACAACATGGAGTAGATTTCGAGGAAGTGTTTCCTCCGGTAGCACGACTTGAAACCATACGACTTCTCATAGCCATTGCAGCTACGAAAGGATGGGAAATACATCACTTAGACGTCAAGACGGCCTTCTTGAATGGTGAGTTAAACGAGCTGGTCTATGTGAGTCAACCTGAAGGTTTTATAAAAAATGGAGAAGAGCAGAAAGTTTACAGACTTTATAAAGGGTTATATGGTCTAAGGAAAGCTCCGAGAGCTTGGAACGTGAAACTTGATAAAGTTTTAAAGGAGATGAGCTTTAAAAGGTGTCATAAGGAACCGTCGGTATATCTCAAGAAAGCTGGAGGGGAGTTTATGATCGTAGCTATTTATGTTGCTGATCTGGTCGTGACCAGCTCTTCACGAAAGATCATTGATCAATTCAAGGATGATATGTCAAGAAGGTTTGAGATGTCAGACCTTGGCAAGCTAACGTATTATCTCGGTATAGAGGTTATTCAAGGAGCAGAAGGGATACTAATCAAACAAGAAGGATATGCTCATGGAATACTCGTTGATACCAAGATGGATACATGTAATCTGACTCATGTACCAATGGAGTCAAAAATAAAGATTTCCAAGGCAGAACATGAACCAGAAATCAACGCCACAGAGTACAGACGTGCTATTGGGTGCCTAAGGTATCTTCTTCATACAAGACCCGATCTATCTTTTGCTGTTGGAGTGTTAATTCGTTACATGCAAAGTCCGAGAGAATCTCACGGACAAGCGATCAAACATATTCTGAGGTACGTGAGAGGCACTACCAACATGGGTCTGTTTTTCAAAAGAGATGGGTCAAGAAGAGTTATTGGATATATAGTGACACCAGTCACAATATCGATGTTGACGACGGAAGAAGTACTTCAGGTCACTTGTTTTACTGCGGCTCGTCGCTGGTCACATGGACATCACAGAAGCAACTAACCGTTGCACTATCTTCATGTGAGGCTGAGTTCATGGCTGCTACAGAAGCCGCAAAGCAAGCTATATGGCTTAAGGAGTTACTCAATGAGATACTTAGTATAGATGAGAAGATCATATTAAGGATTGATAACAAGTCTGCCATTGCTCTTACCAAAAACCCGATTTTTCATGGAAGGACCAAGCACATACTTTCAAGATACCATTTCATTCGTGAGTGTGTGGAGAATGAACATATTGAGGTGGAGCATATACCAGGCACGGAACAGAAGGCAGAAATTCTTACGAAGCCATTAGCTCGAATCAAGTTCAAAGAAATGCGGAGTCTTATCGGAGTTCAAGAGATCAAGCTTCCCGAAGTTCAAGTTGGAATTAAGGGGGTGAATGTTGGATAATTCGATTATCTGAAGAGCAAGATATCTTTAGGAAAAGGAAATCCTAAAGAGAAGACGACAAGGATTCAAATAAGGTTTAGATATAAGTTGTTATCTAGATAAATTTTGTAATCCTAATAGAAATATGAGAAGCTATTTTGGGAGAATTGTGAAAGTACCCCAAAAAAAAAGCTCCTCTTGTCCTTTTACTCTTTTTTTGACTTTGGTCATTTTTTGCCAAGATTACCCTTTAATATAATTTAAAACTTATACTGAACTCTTTTACAAGTGAACAAAATTTCTAACATTCATAAAAATGATCCAAAGACTGTTTAAAAAATTTGAACATTTTTAAAATTGGTTTTCATGCTCAGAAAATTATTTGAAGTTTGGTTCTACCAATCTCTAAACTCAAAGTAGAATACGTGTTCTACTAGTTACTCGGAAGTCTAACGGCTGTAGAATTCAGAATCTACAGCTATCTCATACTTCTACCAAAATCAGAATTCGATATCTACCAAATACTATAGGCTCTACCATTTGGTAGAATTTGCTCCCAATATATTCTACAAAATACACTATCTTCTGCTAATAGTAGATTTCAAGTTCTACTCTAAACACTAACATCTACCTACCGTATTTTTCGTGTCCTACGTACTACAGTTCATTCTACAAGCTGCATAATTAGTGTTCTACTTAAAACAAGTTTTCTACAATCCATAGTATTCGTGTTTTTACCAGATGTTCTACTAAAATAAGTGTCATCTACCTTGCGTAGATATCTTCTACCTTGCGTAGAAATCATCTTCTACCAAATTTGAGAAAATATACAACTGAATATTTTTCAAATCTTTGTTTCCTTTTTTTTCTCTACCTATCCCAATCTATGTTCGACGACATATTGTCGACGACATATCTCCTCTTCTTCCTCTTCAATCCTCTCTCTCTTTCTCTTCTCTCTTTCTCTTCTCTCTTTCTCTTCTTCTAAAGTAATATGTTGCATATCTATGTAGCTTGTGGTTCATGGAAAAGGTGTGCAATCAATGGGTGGATATTTGTTGCTGATGAGGATAAAGGAGGAAGACTACTTGGTTTGGAATCTAATACCAGTTTTGAGGAGCTAAAAACAATTGTTTTTGAGGACTTCTCAATCGAGAGCGGGATCGACGTCGAGTTTAGCTATTTGCCACGCGGTTTGATCAATAACGCTATATCTCCACGGGTTGTGATTTCGAACGATCGTCAAGTGCAAAATTTTGTTGGCTACATACGGAAGCAAGATTCAAAACATTTGTGTGTGACAGTTAAGGATCCCAATGGAAACAATGGAGTCAACAATGATGATAATGGTGATAATGGTGGTGTAACTCCAACCGATGGTTTTTTCCCTGAGAAAGATGAGATCAAACCGGAGAAAAGGAAAATCGATGATGATGAGGAAGTGTTGTCCTTAAAGGAAATCGAGTATGCTAATCAATTTCGTTTCGCTTTGGTGGAAGCTGTGAATATTAAGCAACAATTCAGATGCAAGAATCAGTTGAAGTCCACTTTCGAAATCCTTGCAATGAAGCACAATTTCGACTACAAGGTGCTGAAATCAGATACTAGGTTGTGGACAGTTCGTTGTGCGGAAAAAAAATGCAATTGGCGGGTTCGAGCAGAGAATCTAAAGGGTACGACGTTATTTGTCATCAATAAGTATGAGGGTGAACATACTTGTGCTCCTTCAAGTAAAACCAAAAACGGTAGGACAGCCTCAGCGAAAACAATTGGCAATCTGATTATGCAGAAGTACGAAGGTGTCAAAGAAGGACCTAAACCAAATGATATCATAAAGCTGATGAGAACAAAGCATGGATGCCAGATTTCTTACGATCTAGCATGGGAAGCACGTGAGTATGCTGTCAATTATGTGAGAGGTATACCTGAGGAGAGTTATGGTAAAATACCAAAGTACTTGCACATGCTAAAAGAAGCTAATCCGGGTACGCATAATGCTTATAAAACTGATCCTGATGGTAGTTTCAGATACATGTTCATCTCTTTTGGTCAATCAATAAGAGGGTTCTACAAAGCGATGCATCGGGTCATCGTTATTGTTGGTACGTTCTTGAAGAATAAATACAAAGGAACCCTACTAGTTGCTACAGCTTTAGATGGTAACTGTAATTTGTATCCACTAGCTTTTGGTGTGGTTGATTCGGAGAATGATCTCTCATGGGAATGGTTTTTAAGGCAGCTACATGTTGTTATTGAGGATGATTACAATTTGGCTTTTATCTCAGACAGAAATTTGTCCATTGGTAGAGTACTTCCTATAGTTTACCAACGAGCTAGTCATGGAATATGCATTCACCACTTGCTGAACAATGTCATCTCATATCTCCATGGAAAAGGTTTGGCTGGTTTGATTGCAAAGGCTTCAACAGCATACAGAGTTGCTGATTTTCAGAGGATGATGGCTGATGTCTGCAAAAATAGAGCAGATGTTGGAAAATATCTCCTGAAAGCTGATGTGAGAAAATGGGCTCGTTGTCTATTTGTTGGATACAAGTATGATATTAGGACAACTAACCCAGCTGAGTCGTTAAATGCAGCATTGAGATCACCTAGAGAGTTTCCAGTAATCCCTCTTCTAGACAGCATCAGAGAAATGTCGACAAGGTGGTTCTATGAGCGTAGAACATTGAGCTTGAAGCATAACCACCCTTTAACCGTTGCTGTTGAGAAGAAGATTAACCGAAGGATTGAAAAGGGTAAAGCATTTACGGTTCAGCCAGTTGATGCGAACAGATTTGTGGTTGGAGGCGACAGCTTCGAATGTGTGGTTGATTTGGCGAAACGAACATGTACATGTGCCAAGTACGATATGCTGAAAATTCCATGTAAGCATGCAATCAGAGCTATTTTTTTTTTTGGGAAAGCAACCACATGAGTACTCTGATGACATGTCCAAAAGTGAGTTATGGAGAGTAGCGTATGAAGAACCAATTAATCCAATAGGTGTTCCTGAGGATGCATGGCGTGTCCCTCTAGAAGTTGAACAAGAAATTGTCTCTTGCCCGGAATCACGCAGAGCTGCTGGTAGGAGAAGAAAACGACGATACGAAACAGTTGAGGACAAGATAAGATCGCAAGATAAGAAGAAACACAAGTGCAGTCGATGTGATAAGCAGGGCCACAACAGAGCAACCTGTGATATGCCAATCTAGTGTGGACGGATCTAGAGATGATGACAATCTAGACATGTTTCAGTTTTGTTTGTTTTAACTGTCTTTTTTTCAATTGTCTTTGTTTCTGTCGTTTTCGTTTTGGAGCTACACATGATGACATTCTCTCTTATGTTCCTTACAAAAACCATCATCGTTTTAGAGCTACACATGATGAACACTACTTGTTCCGTTTTTTTTGGGTGATGAACACTACTTGTTCCGTTTTTTTGGGTCTGTACTTGATGTCTTACTTGTTTCTCTTCTTCATTCTACGCTTGGTTTTAGAAATTGTTAAAAAAGAAAAACAATGAGAATAAGAAGGACATAATAGAGTTCCCAAGTATCCAAGTGAAGATGAAACAAATACATGGTAAAGCAAAATGAAAAAAACTAATAGCTTGTGAACACATTCAGCTAATGTCTACAATCTCAGATGGAGCAAACTCCGGTTCGACATACTTTGACATGCGCTCTAGCAAAACCTTATCCTTTGCCGCTTGAAGTATATCAGTAAGGACCTTGTACCTAGCCTCTTTTATGTTCTTATCGTGCAGCAAAGAGAAATCAAGTCCCAGAACATGACATTCGATGTACTTCAAAGCATAAATACCACACTCACACTGAGTTTTGTTCAGACCCTTCCGCACAGGAACGTAGTTGACAAAATATGGTGCGACTGATAGATGCTTCTTCTTTGCATCTGTCTGAACCTCCTTCAGAATACGAGGTACCATGTTTGCGAACGCGTCAACCTCTCTGTACCTTTTCAGACCATTACAGTCGAAGACGTCTATGGTTCGTTGTTCAAAGCTGATGCACAAGGAGATCCAATGATTGCCGCCTACGCACACGGGAGTGTAGATACGATCAACATCGACACCCTGTACCTCGTCGGTTCTCCCGTGAGAAGGCAGAATAGCTTTACCAAAAGCCAAGATGAACTCGCTAAGTTCGAACTTCTTCCTTACACTCCTCCATTGCTCATACGCAGCCTTAATTTGACAAGAGAATGTGAAATTCATGAAGCCAACTCTGTCCACAGCCCATCGTTTCAGAGAAGTATTCTCCCGAAATATGTAGAGCATCGCATCAATTTCCTGAAGAATAGATTGAATTAGTTACTAGCTATGTGGTTGAAATACATTATGTGATTACAATATACAATTTAAAAGTAGCTCTAACCTGGTTTTGAAGCCATACTTGTGGACCACCTATAACACGCTCTGATAGCTCTGGAGTCAATAAACTAGGACCAACCGGTAAGTGATCGGAGACACTGGTTTCGACCTTGACGACGGCTCTCCACTGTTTCCGCGAGATAATGCTTCTTTGAGCATATCCTTAAGCTCTGAAACATCACTCTTAAGCTGCGAAAACTCACTAGCCAACTTGTCATACTTGTCGTCACTCTGCTTTGCCATTTTCTTCTGATAATCATCAAACATACTACGCATAAAATTCTCACTCCCATGTTCGGCATTTGCAACTGATCGCTGAAACAACAATTGCTTCTTGCGTGACTCAGCGCCTTTGTCAATAACCTTCCTCTTTCCTGTCCTCGAGCCAGCAGATGATGTGGCTTCCCCGCGTTCTGAAGTCCTCACCACTTTCAACGCTGATATGATCATGGATGAGGTTGCTATGGACTTGTACCCGGGAGAGCTTGAAGCAGAGGAGTCTATGCCCGTTCCAACTGGTCCAACGACGCGTTCCCAGACTAAGGCATTCAACCATGGAGTTGGTCGGATCCTTAGCCGTTTGAGTCGGCAAGTCCCTGAGGTTAAGCATTCCACCTTGGTCTGCTTAACGGCCGAATGACTTTGGTAATGGGACAAGTGAGAATGGTGTGCTCTTTTTCCCTGACATGGTTTTGTCCCACTGGGTTTTCCATGTTAGGTTTTTAACGAGGCCCATGTCTTACTTCCGCATCCTCCCGTTACTATATGTTCGATTCGGTCCGGCCCGTTTACATTTGAATATTTGGGCGCCTATCGTTATGTCTTTATTTATGTAGTGGTTTGAATACATTTAATGTTTTGCTTGTTTTCAAGGTGGGCTGGAGCGTGTTCCAGCCACCCCCTCGCCTTCCTTCCTTTATGTTTGGCGAGAAACACTTCTTTTCATTTTATCAAACATTTTATTTCTAAAACTCTCTCTTACTTTGTTTGATCTTCTTAGTGCGTTATATCTAAGAGAACCCTTTGATCTTGTTGTGCGTCATATCAGCAAGGCTGAAGGTGGTGTTGGAAATCCTTTGCCATCGGATTTCTGTTATAAACCATTCGATCCATCGTTATCCCGCCGTTCCATTCTCACTATCGATCCATTCTCATACCGCCGATTCATTCTCGCCTTCGCTCCACCGACCGCCGGTCCTTTCCTTTTCATCGTACCATCTCATACCGCTGATCCTCCCCGCTGGATCTTCCCTCCGGTTCATTCCTCGCCGAATCATTTCATTCACCGAGCCTCTTCATCTTCCGCCGACCATACACTTTCACTATCACCTTACGCTCGTCCCATTTTCATTCCATCTCGTTTAAACCTTGCTTCAAAGTGACGATCTCTATCAAGGGTCATATTAAGTGGTATCAGAGCCACTTTGAAGCTAAGTGTTCTCCGCCTTTGCTGAAAAATCTTTTGTTTCGATTTGTTTGTTCATTTGACCGTTCATCTCCCGCTCATCATAGATCCGAAATTTCTTTGCATATTTTTGAATATTCCCTTGCATAATTTCATCGTTTCAAGCATCCCTTGCACCGATTTGCATCATTTAAATTATTTGCATAATTTTAAAAATATTATCATAATTGTTTTTGAGCATTGTTGCATAGATCTATCGCTTGTGAGTGTTTACAATTTGTTAAAAATTATTGGTTTAATTTTTACAGTTTGTTTTCATGCCCCTTTGAACTATTGACTGCCGTGGCTTTGATTATATTTTTCAGGTACTATGGTGTCCGATAAGGAAGAAGAATCAAGCCGAGAGTCTCAGTCATCCCTTAGTCCAGCCGTGATCGAGCATCTTCAGAAACTAATGGAAATGGCTTACGAAAAGTGGGAAAAGCGGTTAGACATCCGAATGGGCAAACAAAAGGCCGATGTTGGTCCCATCCATGTCTCGGATGAGGAACAACCTAAGGAGCAGCCTACAACCAAGAAACCGTCGGTTGATATCCGAACCAAAGAGTATTATAGCAGTGCCGGTCATTCCTCGCACAGCAGCCGCCGACGTTACCGCAGAACAAGAGAGGAACCGGACCATTTGGTCGAGAATTTGGGAGGATACAAACTGAAGATCCCTCCGTTCTATGGCCGAAGCAATCCCGATGAGTATATGGATTGGGAGAAGAAGTGTGAGTTTAACTTCAATCTTCACAACATCCTCAACGTGAACCGAGTTAAGTTGGCCGTGTCTGAGTTCAACGACTATGCCTTGAGATGGTGGGAGCAGATTACGACAGCCAGAGCTTATGGTGGAGCTTATGAGATTACCACATGGGAAGAGATGAAGAGAGTGATGCGGCAACGGTTTGTCCCCGGTCATTACCAGCGTGAGCTACATGCTAAGCTCCAGAAGCTTATTCAGGGAACTAAGTCCGTGGATGAATATTACCAAGATATGGAAGTCATGAAACTCCGAGCCAATGTTGAGGAAAGTCAAGAAGCTACTATGTCACGATTTCTAGGAGGGCTAAACCGTGAGATTCATGATATCGTGGAGATGCAGGATTGTGACAGTTTAGAGGAGTTGTTGCACAAATCCATTCTGGCCGAGCAACAACTCAAGAGGAAAATGTCTGGCCGGTACAACACCGAATCTCGCCGACCGTCCTATCCGAGAGAGAATCAAACGAAACCTGCACCGCGTGCCGAACCTAAAGGACAGCCGAACAGTTTTGATAAAGAGAAGGGCAGTTCAGGTGCTACTCCGACTACTAGAGCTCGTGAGCTCAAGTGCTTTAAGTGTCAAGGCTTCGGACACTATGCCCATGAGTGTAGAAACAAACGGGTTATGTTCATCAGGGACAATGGCGAAGTAGAGTCCGAAGATGAGGAGATTGTCTATCAGCCAGCACGTGAATCAGCACTTGAAGAAGATGAAGCCGCGCCGGTATCTGGTAAACTTCTGGTCGCTAGAAGGCTATTGAGTACTCAGATCCGAACCGAGAAAGAAGAACAGAGAGAGAATCTCTTCCACTCTCGTTGCCTTGTCAAGGAGAAAGTGTGCAGCCTTATTATAGATGGGGGCAGTTGCACCAACGTGGCTAGTGAGACTATGGTACAGAAGTTAGGACTTGAAACCAGGAAGCATCCTAAGCCTTACCAGCTGCAGTGGATTAACGAGACTGGAGACATGAGAGTAAAAGAACAAGTGGTTGTGCCACTTTCGATTGGTCATTACGAGGATGAGGTCCTATGCGATGTCTTACCCATGGACGCATGACACATCATATTGGGTCGACCTTGGCAGTCAGATAGACGTGTGCTACACGATGGATTTACCAACCGGTACACCTTTGTGCATAAAGGCCGAAAGACCACTCTTACCCCTCTGTCGCCACAAGAGGTTTATGAAGACCAAGTCCAGTTGATTGGTCAAAAGAATAAGTCTCGACCAGAGAAGGATCCAGTCAAGTCGACCAAGCCATCCAATTATCTGATCAAATCCAAACAGGTTAAAGGTTCTGACTCTTCTGAAAAACCTTTCCTTCTATTTATTTTTAAGGAAACACTTAATCTTTTGGCTAACATTGCACCGGCTATTCCGAGTGAGATTGTCAAGCTTTTGCAGGAATTTAAAGATGTGTTTCCAGATGACTGTCCACAGGGATTGCCACCAGTTCGCGGCATTGAGCACCAGATAGATTTTGTTCCTGGATCGTCTTTGCCGAACCGACCAGCCTACAGAACCAATCCCGTTGAGACCAAGGAACTACAGCGCCAAATTGACGAGCTATTGGACAAAGGACATATTCGGGAAAGCATGAGTCCTTGTGCCGTTCCGGTCCTTCTCGTGCCCAAGAAAGACGGTAGCTGGCGCATGTGTGTTGATTGCCGCGCAATCAACAATATCACTGTAAAGTATCGCCACCCCATTCCTAGACTTGATGATATGTTAGACGAATTGCATGGCTCTTGCATTTTCTCTAAGATAGATTTGAAAAGTGGATATCACCAGATTAGGATGAAGGACGGTGACGAATGGAAAACTGCATTTAAGACCAAACATGGATTATATGAATGGCTTGTCATGCCATTTGGATTAACGAATGCACCTAGTACATTCATGCGATTGATGCATCATGTTCTTAGATCATTTATTGGGCGCTTTGTTGTTGTCTATTTTGATGATATTTTGATCTACAGTAAGAACATGGCCGAGCATATAGAGCACCTCACTTCTGTTTTGCATGTTCTTAGAAAGGAGAAATTATTTGCAAATATCAAGAAGTGCACCTTTGGCACAGATAACGTTGTATTTTTAGGTTTTGTTGTGAGTGCAGATGGTGTTCAGGTGGACGAGGAAAAGGTTGCAGCCATCCGTGATTGGCCCAGTCCAACCACCGTCGGAGAAGTCAGGAGCTTCCACGGTCTAGCCGGATTTTATAGACGATTTGTCCGTGATTTCAGTACCTTAGCCGCACCATTAACCGAAGTTATCAAAAAGGAAGTTGGGTTCAAGTGGGAGAAGGCTCAAGAGGATGCTTTCCAAGCGCTTAAAGACCGCCTTACCAATGCCCCTGTTCTTGTTTTGCCTAACTTTTTAAAAACTTTTGAGATTGAATGTGATGCTTCAGGTGTTGGCATAGGAGCCGTTTTGATGCAGGACAGGAAGCCAATCGCTTTCTTTAGCGAGAAACTTGGTGGTGCCACTCTCAACTACCCCACTTACGACAAGGAGCTGTACGCCTTAGTCCGTGCCTTGTAAACTTGGCAACACTACCTCTGGTCGAAAGAGTTTGTTATTCATACTGACCACGAATCACTGAAACATCTTAAGGGCCAGCAGAAATTGAACAAGAGGCACGCCAGGTGGGTTGAGTTCATCGAAACCTTTCCATACGTCATCAAGTATAAAAAAGGTAAGGACAATGTCGTGGCCGACGCATTGTCCCGGAGGTATACGCTTCTCTCAACCCTTGATGCTAAATTGTTAGGTTTTGAGCAAATAAAAGACTTGTATGAATCTGATTCTGATTTTGCTGAAATTTATAAGTCTTGCTCTAAGTTTGCCACAGGACGATATTCTAGGCAAGATGGGTTTCTCTTTTATGAGAACCGTCTCTGTGTACCTAACTGTTCTTTGAGAGATCTTTTTGTTAGGGAAGCACATGGAGGAGGCTTGATGGGACACTTTGGTGTCGCCAAAACCTTGCAGGTTATGCGTGATCATTTTCATTGGCCTCATATGATCAGAGATGTCGAGCGGATATGCTCAAGATGTGCGACTTGTAAAATGTCCAAGTCTAAGGTTCAGCCGAACGGTTTGTATACCCCTCTCCCTATCCCATCTCATCCTTGGACGGATATTTCCATGGACTTTGTTCTTGGCTTGCCTAGGACTAGAACTGGAAAGGATTCTATATTCGTGATTGTTGATAGGTTCTCAAAAATGGCTCATTTTGTAGCATGTCATAAAACCGATGATGCATCTCATATAGCTTCCTTGTTCTTTAAAGAGATTGTTAGATTGCATGGTATGCCTCGCACTATTGTATCTGATCGTGACACCAAGTTCTTGAGTTACTTCTGGAAAACATTGTGGTCTAAGTTGGGAACTAAGCTTTTATTTTCTACTACTTGTCATCCCCAAACTGACGGTCAAACTGAAGTAGTTAATAGAACTTTGGGAACTTTGTTGCGTGCATGCATTAAACGGAATCTTAAGAGTTGGGATGAATGCTTGCCACATATAGAATTTGCATATAATCATGCTGTGCATTCTGCTTCTAAGTTTTCGCCGTTTGAAATTGTTTATGGGTTTCGACCCATCTCCCCTTTGGATTTGATGCCTTTGCCTGTGAGTGATAGGATAAGCACAGATGGGAAGCACAAGGCCGAAACAGTGAAGAAGATCCATGAACAAGCACGAAGGAACATGGAGGAGAAAACGAAGCAGTACGTCAAACATGCCAACAAGGGACGACGCCAAATGATTTTTGATGTTGGAGACAAAGTGTGGATACACTTGCGCAAAGAACGGTTCCCTGCCGAACGTAAATCCAAGCTGATGCCTCGGATTGATGGTCCCTTTGAGATCACCAAGCGAATCAACGACAACTCCTACCAAATCAATCTCCAAGGTAAGTACAACATAAGTCCCAGTTTTAATGTTGCTGATCTCTCCCCTTTTCTTGCAGATGATCCAGATTTGAGGACAAATCCTTTTCAAGAGGGAGGGGATGATATGATCATGGATGAGGTTGCTATGGACTTGTACCCGGGAGAGCTTGAAGCAGAGGAGTCTATGCCCGTTCCAACTGGTCCAACGACGCGTTCCCAGACTAAGGCATTCAACCATGGAGTTGGTCGGATCCTTAGCCGTTTGAGTCGGCAAGTCCCTGAGGTTAAGCATTCCACCTTGGTCTGCTTAACGGCCGAATGACTTTGGTAATGGGACAAGTGAGAATGGTGTGCTCTTTTTCCCTGACATGGTTTTGTCCCACTGGGTTTTCCATGTTAGGTTTTTAACGAGGCCCATGTCTTACTTCCGCATCCTCCCGTTACTATATGTTCGATTCGGTCCGGCCCGTTTACATTTGAATATTTGGGCGCCTATCGTTATGTCTTTATTTATGTTGTGGTTTGAATACATTTAATGTTTTGCTTGTTTTCAAGGTGGGCTGGAGCGTGTTCCAGCCACCCCCTCGCCTTCCTTCCTTTATGTTTGGCGAGAAACACTTCTTTTCATTTTATCAAACATTTTATTTCTAAAACTCTCTCTTACTTTGTTTGATCTTCTTAGTGCGTTATATCTAAGAGAACCCTTTGATCTTGTTGTGCGTCATATCAGCAAGGCTGAAGGTGGTGTTGGAAATCCTTTGCCATCGGATTTCTGTTATAAACCATTCGATCCATCGTTATCCCGCCGTTCCATTCTCACTATCGATCCATTCTCATACCGCCGATTCATTCTCGCCTTCGCTCCACCGACCGCCGGTCCTTTCCTTTTCATCGTACCATCTCATACCGCTGATCCTCCCCGCTGGATCTTCCCTCCGGTTCATTCCTCGCCGAATCATTTCATTCACCGAGCCTCTTCATCTTCCGCCGACCATACACTTTCACTATCACCTTACGCTCGTCCCATTTTCATTCCATCTCGTTTAAACCTTGCTTCAAAGTGACGATCTCTATCAAGGGTCATATTAAACGCCCTCGTTATGGACAACCTCGGACTCTGTCTCTGCAGCAGGAACCGGAGCAGGCGTTGTTTCCACCGGTTCTTCAAATTGCCATTTATGACAACTCCAGTCGTAATTGTTGCCGATTAACTGATGTGATCATAGGAAGGAATCAGGATGTCAATCAGGATGTCAATCAGGATGTCAACCCGGATGAGGACCTTGTAGCCGAGCTTGTACCTGAGGAAGCTATGCTTGAACCAGAGGATGCAATGCGTGTACCAGAAGGACCAATGACTCGGGCTAGAGTTAAGCAGCTGAGGAATGCACTTAATGGACTGATTCATGAAGTTATGGCCAAGAGAAACACTAACAAATCACTTGGTGATGTTAACTATCAAGTCCAGCCCCTTCTGAATGTCATACAAGCCCAAGAAAGCCCAAAATTACTCATTTAATTTTGTGGTCAAAGGAGGTGACGAAAATGGAGCTGAAGAGTCTCATTTGAAGCTCAAGAGTTATTCAACTATATTTATTTCTTTCTTCAATCGAAACATTAATTATCTAGCTTATTTCTTAAGTTTCTTTTCCTTTATATTCATGTAATCTCACTTGAGAAAACAACGACCTTTTTCTTTTCTTTATCAAATATTTTGAGAGTGATTCTCTTTTGTTCCTTGTGAACTTTTCGATCTGTCTTGGTGTGTCATATCCAAGGGATCAACTCGGTTTATCAAGTGTTCTTCATCACACTTGTGTGGCCATTCTATCAACTGAGGATAGTTGTTTGCGGTTTAAGATAGCATCAGGTGGTGGGTTTAATATACTCACTGTTGGATCTACCTGCATCATCTTTCTAAGGTTCCACCGCCTTGTTTCTTTGGAGTTTCATCACTTCATTGGAGTCAAGGATTATCCCTACCAACTTACAGTGAAAGATCTTGGCTAGGATCGTATCAAGTGGTCTCAGAGCAACGCTCTTAAGTTCGGTATTCTATCATAACTTATCATCTTCTCATCTTTTCATTTCATTTTCTATCTATTCATCTTCTATCTTTTCATCTTCTATCTTATTCTATCTTTTCATCTTCTATCTTATTCTATCTTTTCATCTTCTTTTCTTTTATTTTAATTTCAGTTTAATATATATATTTTTCGTAATAAAAAAAAAAAGAAATAAACAAACAAAAAAAAAAAAAAAAAAAAGGAAAACGAAAAAAAAAAAAAAAAAAAAAAAAAAAAAAAAAAGAGATCAAGTTTCTTATTCTATTTATCCTTCTTTCTATTCTTTCTCTTGATTTACTGGTTTAATTCTTTGGGGAAACTCATTGAGATTTGATTATTAGTTCTATTGGAACTAGGAGAATTCACTGATTGATATTTGATTGAGAGAAACACTTGTGAGGATAAACATTTGGGGAAACACTTTGGGAAACACTAGAGAGAACAACATCTTGTGGGAAACACTTGGGAAACACATTTTTCTACTAATTTGTTTGTTCATCTTTGCAGGAAAGAAACATGTCTAATCATGATGGAGAGGACACCCCTAATCGTGTAGAAGAAGAAACGACGAATAGAACAATGCAAATTGATGCACTGGTGGTTGAGATCAAGCGGTTGATCAGGGTTGAGATGGATGCAGTCCATGAGAGGTTGGATCGGTACCGAGAAGAGGCACAACCGAGGCAGCCACGAAATTTGCCTGCTCTGCCTAGAAGAGGAGCCATTCAACCGAGACGAGGAAGAGGAAATAATCGCAGAGCAGAGGTTGATTATTACAATGATGATGATGATGATCATTCATCCAGAGGGAGTCGAAGGAGACCACAGCGTACTAGAGAGGGCAGGGATCGAACTGATGACAACTTAGGTGGTATTAAGTTGAAGATTCCATCGTTTCAAGGAAAGAACGATCCAGATGCATATCTAGAGTGGGAGAAGAAGATTGAGTTAGTTTTCGATTGTCAAAACTACT
Source organism: Erythrophleum ivorense (assembly GCA_026724425.1). Lineage (NCBI taxonomy): Eukaryota > Viridiplantae > Streptophyta > Magnoliopsida > Fabales > Fabaceae > Erythrophleum > Erythrophleum ivorense. Next base: position 1,024,218 of record JAIUCV010000068.1, on the reverse strand, counting down.
CTAAGATGAAGAAGGTACGAGTTGCAGCCACTGAATTTTGTGATTATGCTATTAACTGGTGGGATCAGTTGGTAACAAGCAGGAGGCGCAATGGAGAGTATCCCGTTGAGACGTGGGATGAGATGAAAACGATCATGAGGAAACGTTTTGTTCCTAGTCATTACCACAGAGAGCTGCACCAAAAGCTAAGGAGACTTTCTCAAGGGAGCAGAAATGTGGAGGACTATTACCAAGAGATGGAGACTCTTATGATAAGAGCAGATATTGATGAGGATCGAGAAGCAACAATGGCAAGGTTTCTGAGTGGAATGAGCAGAGATCTTCAGGATCGAATGGAGTTGCAACAGTATGAAGACTTGGAGGAAATGTTGCATAAGGCTATCTTGATGGAGCAGCAGCTCAAGAGGAAGGGTCCAATACGTCAGTCTTATGGTGCTGGATCGAGTAGTGTGAGGCCTAACTATTCCAGAGAAGAGAAGACAGCCCCAAAGCCAAGGTTTGATTCCAAACCAGCCGCTATTACTCAAGATACCAAAGGGAGAACAGATTCTGCGAAACCAAGGAACCGAGATGTTCAATGCTTCAGGTGTTATGGCAAAGGACATTATGCCAATGAGTGCTCTAACAAACGAGCCATGATGATCCTAGACAATGGAGATATTGTCACTGAGGAAGAAACAGAAGAAGAGGTTTCTGATTCGAATGAGAGTGAAGAGCTGCCGATCAAAGGAGAATTGCTGGTCACCAGAAGATCTTTGAGGGTTCAAACCAAGTCTGAGGAGAAAGAACAGAGAGAGAACCTGTTTCATACAAGGTGTCTTGTTCAAGAGAAGGTTTGCAGTCTCGTCATTGATGGAGGAAGCTGTACGAATGTGGCAAGTCAGGCTATGGTTCAGAAGTTGGGGTTACAAGTTGAGAAACATCCAAGACCCTACAACCTTCAATGGCTGAACGACAGTGGAGATATGAAGGTGAAAACACAAGTAAGGGTTCCTCTTTCTATTGGAAAATATGAGGATGAGATTCTTTGTGATGTTCTGCCTATGGATGCTGGTCATATTCTGTTGGGGAGACCATGGCAATTTGATCGTAGAGTTATACATGATGGATTCACCAACAAGCATTCTTTTGAGTTTAAGGGGAAGAAGATCACGTTGGTTCCATTGACACCATCTGAGGTACATCAAGATCAAATACATATGAGCAAGAAGAGAGAGCAAGAGAGTTTGAGTGCCCAAAACACCAATCACCAAAAGAAAAATGAGAGCCTGAGAGAAACCAAGAAAAAGGCCTTTGAGAGTAAACCCGTGAGAATTTCTAACTTCTTTATGAAGTCTTGTGAGGTCAAGAGAGCTCTTTTCTCGAGACAGCCCCTGATTCTATTTGTCTATAAAGAAGCTCTCATGAGCGTGACTGACCTTACACCGGTGCTACCGAGTGAAGTTACCTCTCTTTTGCAGGATTTTGAAGATGTATTCCCTGAAGACAATCCTGATGGCTTACCACCAATCTGTGGGATTGAGCATCAAATAGACTTTGTTCCTGGAGCTTCACTACCAAACAGACCAGCTTACAGAACAAATCCAGTGGAGACCAAGGAGTTGCAGAGACAAGTGAGTGAGCTGATGGAGAAGGGATACATTCGAGAGAGCATGAGCCCATGTGTTGTGCCTGTTCTACTTGTTCCGAAGAAGGATGGAAGTTGGAGAATGTGTGTTGACTGCAGAGCCATCAAGAACATAACAGTTAAGTATCGCCATCCTATCCCTCGCTTAGATGATATGCTAGATGAGTTGTATGGTTCTAGTGTGTTCTCTAAGATTGATCTTAAAAGTGGATATCATCAAATTCGCATGAAAGAGGGTGATGAATGGAAAACTGCTTTCAAAACAAAACATGGTTTATATGAGTGGTTAGTGATGCCTTTTGGACTAACTAATGCACCGAGCACCTTTATGAGATTAATGAATCATGTTTTGAGATCATTCATTGGAATTTTCGTTGTTGTCTACTTTGATGACATTCTGGTCTATAGCAAAAACTTGAGTGATCATGTTGAACATTTGAATTCTGTTTTAGATGTTCTAAGAAAAGAAAAGTTGTTTGCTAATCTGCAAAAGTGTACCTTCTGCACAGATAATCTTGTGTTTCTAGGCTTTGTTGTGAGTGCACAGGGTATACAGGTTGATGAGGAGAAGGTCAAAGCAATTCGTGAATGGCCTAGTCCAAAGACTGTTGGAGAAGTAAGAAGTTTCCATGGACTAGCAGGCTTCTATAGGCGATTTGTCAAAGATTTTAGCACCATTGCTGCCCCATTGACAGAGGTGATCAAGAAGGATGTTGGATTCAAATGGGAAGCAGCACAAGAAGAAGCATTCCAAAACCTGAAAGGGAAGCTTACTAACGCACCACTCTTGTCTTTACCAGACTTTCTTAAGACTTTTGAAATAGAGTGTGATGCTTCTGGTGTAGGTATTGGAGCAGTGCTGATGCAAGAGAAGAAGCCTATTGCTTATTTCAGTGAGAAACTTGGAGGAGCAACCTTGAACTATCCAACATATGATAAGGAGCTCTATGCCTTAGTCCGAGCCTTACAAACATGGCAGCACTATCTCTGGCCGAAAGAGTTTGTGATTCACACTGATCATGAATCTCTAAAGCATCTAAAGGGCCAACAAAAGCTGAACAAGAGACATGCCAGATGGGTGGAATTCATTGAGACATTTCCTTATGTCATCAGATACAAGCAAGGTAAAGAAAATATTGTTGCTGATGCTTTGTCAAGAAGGTATTCTCTCATCTCTACTCTTGATGCTAAGTTGTTAGGATTTGAACAACTTAAGGAGATTTATGATACTGATTTTGAGTTCAAAGAAGTGTTTCGAGATTGTGAGAAATTTGCTCATGGAAAGTACTTTAGGCATGATGGGTTTCTGTTCTATGAAAATCGTTTGTGTGTGCCTAACTGTTCTTTGAGAGATTTGCTTGTCAGAGAAGCTCATGGAGGAGGTTTGATGGGACATTTTGGAGTTGCCAAAACACTAACTGTTATGCAGGATCACTTCTACTGGCCGCATATGAAGAGAGATGTGGAGAGAATTTGCGGAAGATGTGTCACTTGCAAACAAGCAAAGTCTAAAGTGCAACCTCACGGTTTGTATACTCCTTTACCCATTCCTACTGAGCCTTGGACTGACATTTCTATGGATTTTGTGCTTGGTTTGCCTAGAACTAGACGAGGAAAAGATTCTATCTTTGTTGTTGTAGATAGATTTTCTAAGATGGCGCATTTTATCCCTTGTCATAAAACTGATGATGCATCACTTGTTGCTGAGTTGTTCTTTAGGGAAGTTGTTCGTTTGCATGGAATGCCTAGGACAATTGTTTCTGATAGGGACACTAAGTTCTTGAGCTATTTCTGGAAAACTTTGTGGGCTAAGTTAGGAACTAAGTTGTTGTTTTCAACTACTTGTCATCCTCAAACTGATGGACAAACTGAAGTAGTGAATAGAACTTTGTCTACTCTGTTGCGTGCAATCATTAGGAAGAACATCAAAACTTGGGAAGACTGCTTGCCTCATGTTGAGTTTGCATATAACCATTCTGTTCATTCTGCTACCAAGTATTCTCCTTTTCAGATTGTCTATGGTTTTAATCCTCTAACTCCTTTGGATCTAATCCCTTTGCCTGTGAATGAAAGAGTTAGTATGGATGGGAAAAAGAAAGCTGATCTTGTTAAGCAGATTCATGAGAGTGCACGACTCAACATTGAAGCCAAGACAAAGCAGTACCAGAAACAAGAAAACAAAGGCAGGCGCAAGATGGTCTTTGAAGTTGGAGATCTTGTTTGGATACACTTGAGAAAAGAACGCTTTCCAGTTGAAAGGAAGTCCAAACTCATGCCGAGGATCGATGGTCCATTCAAAGTCTTGAAGAAAATCAGTGACAATGCTTATCACATCGATTTGCAAGGTAAGTACAATGTGAGTTCAAGCTTTAATGTTTCTGACCTAGTTCCTTTTGTGGCAGACGAGTCGGATTTGAGGTCAAATCCTTTTCAAGAGGAAGGGCATGATGTGATCATAGGAAGGAATCAGGATGTCAATCAGGATGTCAATCAGGATGTCAACCCGGATGAGGACCTTGTAGCCGAGCTTGTACCTGAGGAAGCTATGCTTGAACCAGAGGATGCAATGCGTGTACCAGAAGGACCAATGACTCGGGCTAGAGTTAAGCAGCTGAGGAATGCACTTAATGGACTGATTCATGAAGTTATGGCCAAGAGAAACACTAACAAATCACTTGGTGATGTTAACTATCAAGTCCAGCCCCTTCTGAATGTCATACAAGCCCAAGAAAGCCCAAAATTACTCATTTAATTTTGTGGTCAAAGGAGGTGACGAAAATGGAGCTGAAGAGTCTCATTTGAAGCTCAAGAGTTATTCAACTATATTTATTTCTTTCTTCAATCGAAACATTAATTATCTAGCTTATTTCTTAAGTTTCTTTTCCTTTATATTCATGTAATCTCACTTGAGAAAACAACGACCTTTTTCTTTTCTTTATCAAATATTTTGAGAGTGATTCTCTTTTGTTCCTTGTGAACTTTTCGATCTGTCTTGGTGTGTCATATCCAAGGGATCAACTCGGTTTATCAAGTGTTCTTCATCACACTTGTGTGGCCATTCTATCAACTGAGGATAGTTGTTTGCGGTTTAAGATAGCATCAGGTGGTGGGTTTAATATACTCACTGTTGGATCTACCTGCATCATCTTTCTAAGGTTCCACCGCCTTGTTTCTTTGGAGTTTCATCACTTCATTGGAGTCAAGGATTATCCCTACCAAATTAGAGTGAAAGATCTTGGCTAGGATCGTATCATTAACTCTTTCATCATATCAACCCTTTCATCTCTCATTTCATCATTCCATGTGAATTCCGCAGAGTCAATGACATCCATATTCCCGGCTGACGAGATGTAACAATATACAAGTCCCTACAAGAGAGTGTAAAAGATGTGGAGAAGTACATATACATTAGTTCAGTTTTTATCGAGATAAAAAGCAAGTACGGAAGTTGGAAATTGATAATGACAAACAAGAGAAATTTGACCAAACAAGAGAGAGTAGTACTCACCGTTTTTAGAACTGCCTTCTCCAAGTTAATTATCTCTACAAATCCCGCCCTTGCAGCCCCTGGCCAATTTGCACATCTAGGGAAGATGTGGTCGACCGCATTGAGCTTCTTCCCCAACAAAATGCCACAATCTGGAATAGCTTCCATGATCCAAATCTGGACAGCATATGTAAATCCTTCCAAGACATAGCTTATAGGATTACTCAACTCGCTTCTTGCTTTGATGACGCCTTTCACTAGATGATCAAAGCAGCGTAGACCCCATGGATAATCTCGTAGCTTATCAAAATCTATGATGAGTTTGAAGTAGTCATGAGAAACCCAAGTCTTCTCATCTACTGCCATCAACAGACCAGCAACACAAAAATACACCAATCGCAGCCTGTCCAAACGGTCCACTTGTTGGCCTCGTTGATATTTTTTTCCTTATTATCTCGAGGCTAATCTTACCACGACTCTTTAACAGCCGACTCCAGAAACCGCCATCGTCGACCCAATTATTGAGGTTGGAGTTGCCATCATCTATGCACTTCAGACCCGTAACAGCATGAAATTCTTGCAAGGAGAATCGCAATGGCCTCCTTGCAAACACGAACCAGAGCTCATGCTTTTGCTGTAACAAGCTGCATGGTCAAGAAACTATGCACCATTTTTGCTGAAAAATGCAGCCGGTTTTCGTGGATGGCCATGATGTTAGCAAACAACAGGTCTCTCTTCACTTCGGCATACTCTGATGCGATATTATTAGCCAGAACCTTCAATATCGACATTCTTGGCGCCGGCAAAAGTCAGAGCAAAGGAATCGTCGCCGGAAAACAGAGCAGGTGAAGGAGAACAAGGCGACGGCTCGCGAATTCGATACGCGACGACGGCGAGCTTCTATGAGCGACGGCGAGCTTCTATGAGCGACGGCGAGCTTCTATGAGCGACGGCGAGAAGTCTCCTTCTCCGTCGACGACGACGGCGAGCGACGACGCGCGACGAGGGCGAGGACAACGGCGACGGCGAGATTCCGAGTTAGATTTCGTCGAAGTCTCCTTCTCCGTCGTCGCGAAGAAGAGTGGTTTTTTGTTGGTTTAGGCGAATGGTTTTCTGATTACCCTTTCATTCTCTTTTTTTTTTAATTTTTTTTTAATTCAAAAATGTTTTTATTTAAACAAAACATTATCCACACAAATTCAAGGTCAAAAGTGGAAAAATTGTCAAAAAAAAGTGTAATGGGACAAAGTCCAAACGTGAAAGAGTAACGGGACAAGAGAGCTTTTTTTTGGAGTATTTTGGCAATTTTCTCTATTTTCTATATAAAGAGTCTATGGAGATTTGTTCCATAAGATTCACGACAAGAAGTTTAGTTTTTAGAGAGTTTCTAAATCTAATAAAGGAAGTTGTTCTTTATATTCTTAAAGCTATTCAGCTTGTTCGATTTCAAAACATACATGAGAAAAGTGAGTTAGGGTATTTTAGGGCCTGACTGGTTTAAACGCTGCGGTTGCGGTTGCGGTTGCTGGAGTTTGCGGAAGCGGGAGTTTGCGGTTAAACGCGTAATTAAGCTGTTTGTACGACTGGTATAGCGATTGAGAGCGGATGCATTAGCGGAATATTTTTGACTGGTTAACCAGCGGGTGTAAAAGCGGTTTAACCAAAAATTACTAAAATAAACACAAAATATAATTATTCAAAACACCCATAACCATATTATTAATATAAAATAAAAAAGTAAACATGATTAATAATGAAAAACCATAAATAAAACACTTGAATAATTATTTAAAACAAAAAAAAATTATAAAGACTTGCTTATTACTTCATGCGTAATCACCACCAAAAATTGCGCCAAGCCTTGTGATGAACTGAGAAAAATGTGCTGGAAGGCGTGGATTTAACGGATTTATCCAATACATATTGTAAAATTTCTTCAATAAATCCAAGCGGCTTTTAACTTGAGACCAAACCAAATCAACTCCCAACTGATTATTAATATTCTCAAGAATATTTTCTTTTTGAAGAGAACTCAAGAGTCTTCTTCCGTTATTCTCCCCTTTCTTCTCTTTTTGTTTCTCCTTGATTACTCGGTCAAGTAACACATATGTGCTCTCGTCTGACCACTTGAAATGCTGGAAAAAAAAGCAAACGTATTCAAATCATCTATGTATTAATCCAAACTATTATATAGATAATAACCTACCTTTCTAGAAGTGGAACCATGACGATTACTTTCTGCAGCCATGATTATCACCGGTGAAGAAAATGGTTGTTGTTACCAATAGGTTAGATGGATTGATTGACTTTTATAATAGCTTATTATTAGGTTAACATAAAAGATTCGTGATAGATGCATATCTTATTTATTTGGCAAATAAAGATTTAGTTATAGCACCTAGTTATCGCGGGTTTATATATTTTGGCTGGCTATCGTCTTTTCCGCCGTTTCCATAATCATCATTGGGGGAACAGGGGAGAGACAAAAAAACAGAGAGATCTTTAACATGCACGAGAAAAACAATATATTCTTAATAATCAAATTCTTTAAAGATTATCCCTGAAAAATATAATCGAGAAAGAACGAGCACAAGACTCAGGCAAACATTGGTTGTGCTTTATTCAAATTTCAAAACTATAAAAATAAACTGAAGAAAGTGACAAGGACCAGATTCTCTCCAGGACAAGAGAGACCTCTAAGATCACAATAGAAACAGTAATTCTAATCAAAATAGAAAAGCTAAAATAGACCTCTAGGATGCTGCTGCTTCATATCACTCACCAATTTTAGATCACTTCTTATCTATCTATCATCCCATATCTCTTGTGCTATACCATTTCTAACTGTTGACATATATTCATCAGCTGTCGGATCATAATTTCGATCTACTCCATGATCATCATGAGAAGGAGACGTGTTTCCGATAGGATCAGCATCATAACTCTCTGTTTCTTCAGCAGCATTAAAGTCAATGTCCTCTATATTAGAATCTCGGATAAAATTATGCAACGCCATAGTTGCTGCAACAATCTTTTCTTGCATTTCCACGTCATAACGAATGCGACCTTCTAAAATAGACCATTTTCCCTTCCACACGCCAAACGTTCTTTCAATGACGGATCGAAGAGAGGAATGTCTCTTGTTAAATGTCTCTCGAAGAGTGGTCGGTTTACGTCCAGCAAAATGATTCGGATGGTAGGCCTCACCTCTATAGGGAGCTAGAAAACCCCTTCGGTTCGGATAACCAGAATCCACTAAAAAATATTTCTCCGAGCTCGGGAATGGAAAATAATCATCATGACGTGCACAATGTGTCAATATCTTTGAGTCGTGTGCACGCCCCGGAACTCCAATACGTGTGTATATAAACTTCATATTGAAATCACACACGGCCAAAATGTTCATTGACGTGTAATATGATGATTCCAGTACGTGATCTTCTTATTGCCACCAACACGTACACGGACGTGTGTACCATCTATGGCTCCAATACAATCTTGAAAATATGGATAATACCTCTTATCTTGCATGATTCGCTGTGGTGTATCAACAAACCCTCCTCTTTTCCATGAAACAATATCTGAATGCAAACCACATAGGGCATTAACAACATCATTAAATTTTGAGCTCACAGTCCATTGTGCAACCTGAAATTCTGCTGCAATGCCCCTTTGTGATGGATTATGCCCCAAAATCTTGAGTGACATTCCTAGAGCAACCTCAGATCTTACCCGATGAGAATCTTTTAGACCATATTTCTTTAGAGTATCTAAGAGCTTGAGAAAAACCCTTTGTCTCATACGTAAAACATGGAGGCATTGCGTGTCGCTTTCATACATCAGTTGGTGCATTATTCGCTGTCCACGTTCAGGATCCGTTCTCAACACGTCTCTTTGGGAAAAATGAAGTCGGTCAATCAAAATTATCACTGTAAGAGTTTGGTCATCTGCATCTATAACTTCTTTGATTGTGTTCAACTCCACATCACGTACTTCCTGAAATAAATTAGATTTCGTGTCACCTAAGTTTGAATTATAAGAGCACATTCTCATAGTGCAATAAATCAATAAAGAAATAACAATTTGTAAAACCCAACGATAGTTAACGTAACACCAAACAAAAAGAGGATAGTCATAAATAAAATGCAAACAAGAAATCATAATTCCCATGAAAAAGAAAAAACCATAAGCTAATCATCAAAAAAGTCATTGCGAGACTCCTTGGTTTGACGCTTCAGAAAAGGTAACTTTTCATCATCCGGAAGAGCGAGAAACAATCCCCGCACCACATCGTTTATTGCAATAAGATCAAGAGATGCCCAATAAAGGGGTGTCATAGGTACTAGATCAGGTACCGCCCTCACATACTTGACAACAAGAGCCATGCGTTCTTCCGTGGAATTCTTTGCCTCGGTTTTAGATGATGTCATCTGTTCCAAAATACCATTCCTCTCTTCCATAGTCGCAGCAATACGGGCGAGCGTCGAGTTTTCTGGAGTATACTTACGCTTACGGTTACGAGTTACACTTTTCACTTGAAGTTGTGTGAAAGAATCATGTTCTGATTGCAACGATGGATCCACCTCAGTCAGATCTGGAACCTCTTCCATTGGTTCTTTTTGGAACCAGTCTTGCTCTAGTGTTTCCGTAGGATCATGTGAATAATTCTGCCTTATATCTTGTCTTTCGGTTCCATCTTCATTGTTCGTATACTCATTTTCATAGTCAACTGGTGGAAGACGACGATGTACACCACGTCTTGGTTGCCATGACTCCTCAACCACGACAGTTTCATCTCGGAAAACCACATCAAGAAGCGGAAGATTTCGTAGTGGATTCGAACGGAGTTTCGCTACTTCGGGATAAGCCTAGAAACAAAAACAAAATTCATTCAAAACAGGTATAAAAACAGCTTGAGGACAATATAATATAATATAAATGTACGTTTATATACCTTGATTTTATCTCTCCACCAATGCTCTGGTGCATCAAGAGTTCCTGTCCTAGAATTATGCCCAAGACCAGTTGATCCAGTCGTGATTTTACGATAGAGTTCGTACTGCTTCTTCAAAGTGTCTAACTTATTCTTAATTTTGTTCCAACTTAAGTCCAATGGATATTGCTTTTTAAATTCTTTGAGAACATTTTGTTTTCCCATCTCACTCAAACTTTTGCCTCTAGAATTCCCATCTTGTTTTTCCAAAGTTATCAATTCCAGCAACAAACGGGTCATCTCGTCCGACCATTGAATTTTCTATTCGAAAATCAGTATAAACATGTATTCAATTGTAGAACACACATAGGAACGACATATAAACGCCCATAGGAATGATACACATATGAAAGACACACACAGAGAAAGTAAGTAATAAAGGAGAAAAAGTTTGATAATAACCACCGAGTGAATAAACAAAATAGTACGATACTTACGTTTGATTCTTGACTTTCTTCAGTTCGTGTAGCCATGATTGTAACAGAGTTCTAGGAATTAGGTTTTGTGAAACAGTTAATTTGTATTACGTGATAGAAATATATAGGATACCCTAATCCCAAATTTGGAGACATCGTGAATTCCCTTTTCTTTTTTTTTATTTTTATTTTTTTTATTTTTTTTTTTCATCCGCAACCGCCCGCAACCGCAAACGCTTGCGGAAAGGAGCTTTTGATTTCCAGCAATACGGAGCGGTACAAAGTGGTACAGAGCGGTTGTTGTGATTGTTATAAAACGCCGAAAACCGCTACCACCCGCAGATGTTGCGTTTGCGGGTGGTAGCAGGGAAACCAATCACCACCTTAGAATGGCAATAAATTAGAGAAACATTGTATTTATTTTTCAATAGAGATGCGGATGACCTTAAATGATATGAAATCATATGACTTTATCGATAGCTTCTGCTGTTGAAAATTTGATATTATATTGGTGTTGAAATCATATGCCTTTATCGATAGATGTTGGTGTGATTTGATATGAAAATAATCTTCATGGCGCGGGAATGTTTTTGGTATATGATGGTCTTCTGTTTTTGGAAGCTGAATATGTTTATTTTCTTTTAAAGATACGTTTCTGATTTTGTTTCGATCAAGCAAATTAATTTCTTATTGATTATATTTGCAAGCAATGGGTGAACTTCCAATTTCTCTGAAGTTATGATATAATCGCAGAATATATCATTATCCTCTATGTATACTAAACAGTAAACAGGCATCTTGTAACTGTTTATTTATTATTAAGGGAAAATTCCATAAAAAGTCACAAACTAAATTTTAGAAAGCTTTTTAAATCCCAAACTATTTTCATGCCCAGAAAAATACCCAAACTTTTTTGTTTGCCTTTTTTAAATCTCCAAGTGTGAACCGTATATTCAGTTTACATTGTATACGAAACAGGGTTGAACGGAAGTGTTAAAGGCGTTTAGATTCCGTCACGGAATTAACTACAGTAAACCCGTAACTGCACTGTAGTTAAACTATCCAAATTAAAAATCCTGACCCAGTTAAAAAATTTGGGACCCTCATCTAACTCTTCTTCTTTCACGAGAAAACTAAATCCCCAATTCTGGGAAAAAAACCTAAAAATCCCAATTCACATATGAACCCTAAATCGAACCTAAGAGACTGAATTGGTTCAAAATAAACGAAGATGAGGTATGTTTCTATGCTTAATCTTCATTATCGTGGTCGTATTTAATTGATTATTGCATATATGTTATGAATTTCATGTTTTGTAGTGACGACAATAAGAAGCTAAAAGTGCACATTCACTATGGAGGTTTAATGTCGAAGGAAGGGAACAAGCTATGTTACAGAGGTGGTTCTATTGCTCCAGAGATGTTGGTCGATCCCGATTTTCTTACTTTCTCAATTTTTGAAGATTTTTTAAAAAAAGGAGAAGAGTTAACCGATGTCGAGAAACTGTGGTATAGACTTCCTAATGAGGAGTTGTCAGAGGCAAGATCGATATGGCATGAAAAAAATATAAAAAGATTATAAAGATGGCTTCATAAGCAAAAGAATGTAGAGAGGTTTACGTCTACGTCGAATATAGTGTTTCTACACAGGCTATTGTTGCTGATGGTGCGAATTTGGCGAATCTTGTTAGTGAAAACGAGGGTATTGATGAATGTTTGGATGATGGTGATAAGGCTGATGATGAATACGGTAGTGAAGACGAAAACAGAGATGAGGAAGAAGAAAGTGAACAAAGCGATGGGGAAGAAAGAGATGAAGACAGTGAGGAGGAAGACAGAGATGAAGAACGCCTTGAAGAAACTAGGCAGGAAGAAATTAGACATGAAGAAGGCGGAGTGCAATCTGAGAATGAGAATCAGATTTAAGGTGAAGGAGGAGGTGATGATCCACGGTTTGAGAGCTTATTTGCATTAGCTGAGGAGACTCCTATAGTTCGAGGTGAGACTACTCAGCCTAATGTAGATGATGAAGACATTGACGTTGAGGCTGAGACTACGCTTTCTACTGGTGAATATCTAGATTCTCCGGAAGACACAGATGAAGAATGGGCAAACTGGCAGAAAAAAGATGATCGTGGAAGACCTCTTAAACGAGGAAAAGGCAAATCAGAGTATGATAAGCCTCCGTATTTATGGTTGATGCAGACCTTTAGCAATGGGGATGAGTTTAAGGATCAGTTACTGAGGTATGTTTTAAAAACACAATATGATGTGAAGCTGAATAAGTGGCAAACAGAGAAGCTTGCAGCAGTTTGCACACATGAGAAGTGTAGTTGGAGAATATATTGCTCATTGGAGAAACCTATAAGGAAGTGGATGGTTAAAGTATTCGAGAACAAGCACAACCATTTACCCACAGGAAGAGCTAGGATGCTGAAACAGGGAACTATTGCTAGGCTTTTCAAAGAGAAAGCAAGAAGGCGGCCTGAAATAAGAAGCTCTGATATCAAAGATGAGTTGATGCACAGGTACAAAATATCGGTTTCAATATTTAAATGTAGGAAAGCAAGAAGGATTGCATTAGATATGGTCTTAGATACTCAGAAAGAACAATTTGCTAAGCTATGGGACTATGAGGCTGAGTTGATTAGATCTAACAAAGATGTGAAGACAGAAATTGTGACTGTTGAAGAAAATGGAAAACAAGTGTTTGAAAGCTTCTATATGAGCTTCGAACCTCAAAGGAGGACATGGAAGCAATATTGTAGGCCTTTGATAGGTCTGGATGGTGCTTTCTTAAAGTGGGAGTTGAAAGGTGAGATATTAGCAGCAGTTGGGAGGGACGCAGAGAATAGAATTTACCCTATAGCTTGGGCTGTCTGATGCATTCGTATTTCATACTCATTTAGCATCATGTTTAGACCACTTTTGCATAGTTTCATCCATCCTTAGTAGCATTTCTTTGCACTTTCCTCTTAGTTTGCATAATTAGTTGTCCTAGAAAGTGCATTGCATACATTTGCATGTTTGGTGTCCTTCTCAGGTGTTTTGGAGCAAAGTCGACACATTGGAAGAAAAAGCAATCTGCCTTCACCATCCAACTCGATCGAGCTAAGGCAAAGTCCAACTCGATCAAGCAACTCGATCGAGCAGAGAAGGATACAACTTTGTACGAGCACCTCGACCGAGCTAGGCCAAACCATCCTGCAAAGCAACTCGATCGAGCCAGACAAAAGCCAACTCGATCAACCAACTCGATCGAGTTGGACTAAGGCGGTTACTCCCCTGATGGAAGCCCTAGTAGCTTGCCTATAAAAGGGCTGCTGACCTCATCCGCCCCCATCTTATCTTTTTCGCATTTTTAGCTTTCTGTTCTTAGTTTTTGTTCCAGAAACTTCCTGTTTTTAATTTAAAGATCTAGACTTTGTTATTCACATTTTGCAATTGCTTGTTTAATAAAAGTTGTTAATCTCCTTTCTGTCTTTCATATTATGTTTGTTTCAGCTTATTTAGACATGATTTCGAATTCTCTTATGGATCTTGAGTAAATTCGCCCTTAGGCTTAGGGATGGATTAGATTAGGGAATCGATTTTGTCTGATCTCTGATGCTCTAGGTTTTCATCTATTATCCCTCTCTGTTTAGCTATGCCCAATGCGATCCAGCCATTGACCATGGTGGATCGATCCTAGACGCTCCTGGCCTAACCCGCTCGGTTGAGCGTCGGATCAAAGCTAAACAGAGGATTAGCCTTATGCCTTTGTCCCACGAGAGTGGTTGCACAGAGGGGCTTCTAGGGCATTACATGGGCCGGTTCTTTATACCTGGTTCATGACACACGCTCCAACTCGACCGAGTTAGCGGGATTGAACCAGAGAGGCGGTTTGTAACGCCACTGAGAAGTGGGACAACCGACCTCGGGATTCCATGGCCGAAGGGATAAACATGTGTTCATGTCGTTTTAGAAAGCATAGCTGATTAGCATTAGATTCTCTATGATTGTCAAATCCGTCCCTGAGCCTTTGTCTATCATACCAGTCTTTACTTACGTTTTTGTTCTGCTTTAGTCTTGTTTTACTCTGACTCCATCGAGTCAGCTTAGTGCAAACTCGTATCTTAACTCGATCGAGCTGCACCAGTTTCTCCTTGTTTCATTTTATCTTAACTCGATCGAGCTACCTTTCTCATGGTTAGCTTAACTCGATCGAGCTTACTTTAGTTCATCGTTTTTACTTTTCCGCTTTCATTCCCGTTGCATTTCATTTAGATAGATAGTTCCGTTTTAACACCAAACAACCATCTGTCTTGACTTGTGTCCACTATTGCATAATCCTAAGCTGTTTCATTCTCCTCCCACTTTGGATTGATAAACCCTAAGTCCTACATCGACATGATAGTACAATAGGGGATTGCATAAGTAGTGTAAGAAACCTACTATCAATTTGGCGCCGTTGCCGATTTGGGATTTAGTTTGATGCATTTAGGATTCCCGTAGTACGCTAGTTCAAGTTCTTTGTTTACTTTTCGAATATCTTCTCTGCTCTCTGGGTTTTTGTCTTTGAATTCTCAGGTGCACGCAAATCTGATCACGTTATCCGTTCCAACTTGAATATTTTGCTCTCTGGGTTTTTGATTTTGCCTTTTCAGGTGAATGCAAACACGATCACGAGGCAGTGGTAATTTGATCTACTATTTGGACAACATCGACCGAATACAGAGAATTCTGAGAGAACAGAGGCAACAGGCCGAGACCATGGAAATCTCTCCAGCGAGGCCGGTCAGACCAATCGGAGCTGGTGATGCTCCGAACACGCATACTCAGAGACAGGGGATCATACCCCCACCTGTCCAGAACAATAACTTTGAGATCAAGCTGGGTATGATCAACCTCGTGCAGAACAAGATGTTCCACGGATTGCCTTGTGAGGATCCGATCGATCACCTGGACGAGTTCGACCGTTTGTGTAACCTCACCAAGGTGAATGGCGTTTCGGAAGACGCCATCAAGCTGCGCTTGTTCCCACTTACTCTTGGAGAGAAAGCCCACCAGTGGGAGAAAAACTTGCCCCATAACTCTATCACCACTTGGAACGACTGCAAGAAGGCGTTCCTTGCAAAGTTCTTTTCCACCGGACGTACCGCAAAGCTTCGCACAGAGATCTCTGGGTTCCATCAGAAGAATGGAGAGACATTCTCTGAGGCTTGGGAACGTTTCAAGTGCTATACGAGTCAGTGCCCACACCACGGTTTTAGTAATGAATCCCTGCTGAGCACTATGTATAGAGGTGTTCTCCCGAGGTACAGACAGATGCTCGATACCGCGAGCAACGGAGACTTCCTGAACCAAGACGTTGAGGACGGCTGGCAGCTTGTGGAGAACATAGCTCGCTCGGATGGCAACAACAACGAAGAGTATGACCGCACGAACCGCAGCTCTGTCGAGTCTGATGATAAGTTGAAAAAGGAGGTGAAGGGCTTGACTGAAAAGTTGGATAAGCTACTTCAGGCTCAGTCCACTATGAAGCATGTTCATTTCATCTCTGAAGATGAATTTGTTCCTGTCCAGGAAGGGGAGATTGATCAGCAGGTTGAGGAAGTGAGTTATGTGCAGAACAACCAGGGTGGCTACAACAAAGGCTATTACACGTACAAAGCCAACCCGAATCTGTCCTACCAAAGTACGAATGTCGCAAATCCTCAGGACCAGGTCTATCCTCCCCAGCCACCGCAGAGTCAGCCTACGCAGCAGCAAAACCAACCACAACAGCAGCAAGTGTTCGTCCCGCGAGGACAGTTTGTGAGCCAACAGGGCGGGTATCAATATAGACAGCAGCAGGGGGCTCCATCAGGATTTGCTCCACAGCAGGGTCAAGTACCGACGGTTCAGGAACCTGATATTAGAGCCTTGATACAGCAGCTGTTACAAGGTCAAGCGAACAGTGCTATGGACTTGAGTAAGAAGCTGGCAGACATAAACAACAAAATTGAGACGTTGAACTCCAGAGTTCAGCACGTGGAAAGCAATGCCGCTTCCACTTCTTCTGCACAGCAGGGACAACTTCCAGGGAAGTCTGTCCAAAAACCAAAAGAGTATGCCCATGCTATCACCTTACGGAGTGGGAAAGAGCTACCAGGACGGTCAGGTGACCAAAGAATCAATGAGGACATTGAGAATCTGGAAGGGGAGGATTCAGTCGAAGTTGACACAACTCCTGTGCCAGACTCGATCGAGTCAGACCCTCCACACGGCGACCCTAAGCTCGATGAGACAACTCGATCGAGCGGGACAGTTCAACCAGCTCGATCGAGCCGGAAAGATCAGCCTATCTCACCTCGGAAACCAATCAATAAAGGGACAGAAACCCTATTTGTCCCGCCTCCTTACAAACCGCCACTTCCTTTCCCAGGCAGATTCAATAAGCAGCTAATTGAGAAGTATAAGGCGCTATTCGACAAGCAAATGAAGGAGATAGAGGTACAAATGCCTATCATCGATGCCTTCATGCTAGTGCCCCCCTATCAAAAATTTCTGAAGGATGCGGTAATGGAAAGGACCAAGGAGCTACAGGGGATGGTGGTCTTGTCACATGAGTGTAGTGCTATTATACAGAGAAAGGTAATACAAGAGAAACTTGGAGATCCTGGTAGCTTTACCCTACCATGTTCATTGGGACCCCTGGCTTTTAACAACTGTTTGTGCGATCTTGGAGCGTCAGTCAGCCTGATGCCACTTTCTGTTGCTAAGAGGCTAGGATTTGGGAAGTTCAAACCGTGCAAAATTTCTCTGGTTCTAGCGGACAGATCGGTGAGGTTACCAACTGGGCTGTTAGAAGACTTACATATCAGGATAGGCAACGTAGAGGTACCAACGGACTTCATAGTGCTCGAGATGGACGAAGAACCGAAAGACCCGTTGATTCTGGGCAGGCCTTTCTTAGCCACGGCTGGTGCGGTGATTGATGTCAGAAAAGGGAAGATCGACCTGAATCTGGGTAAGGATTTCACCATGAAATTCGATATTAAAGACGCCATGAGGAAACCAACAATTGAGGGTCAGATCTTCTACATAGAGGAAATGGACCAGCTTGCTGATGAGTTACTAGAAGAGCTTGCCTTAACGGATCACCTTCAAATTGCTT
This sequence comes from Erythrophleum ivorense, assembly GCA_026724425.1. NCBI lineage: Eukaryota > Viridiplantae > Streptophyta > Magnoliopsida > Fabales > Fabaceae > Erythrophleum > Erythrophleum ivorense. The sequence continues at coordinate 1,006,558 of JAIUCV010000068.1, read as the reverse complement.
TAACTAAGGATGAGGCATCTGGTCTCCTGCATAAGGAGATTTTAAGCTATGTGAAACTCTTGGATTCACAGGACATTGTAACTGAGTCCGAACCCTTTGAGAAATTAAGATGCTCAAGCTCTGTGGTGTTGGCAGTGAATGGTACAACTCCAGAAAGCAGAGAGACGTCAGACTCGATCGAGTCAGACAACTCGATCGAGTTAAGCATTCCTGAACCTGATGACTGGTCCGAGTTGAAAGCCCCAAAGGTGGACCTTAAACCTCTGCCACAAGGACTCAGGTACGCATTTCTTGGTCCCAACTCCACATATCCTGTCATTGTAAATGCATCCCTTAGCCCTGATGAATTGCATTCACTCTTGATTGAATTGAAAAAGTTTAGAAAGGCTATAGGATATTCTCTTGATGACATTAAAGGAATTTCGCCAAGTTTGTGCATGCATCGCATCCATTTAGATGATGAATCCAAGTCTAGCATTGAACCTCAGAGAAGGCTAAACCCCAATCTGAAGGAAGTAGTGAAGAAGGAGATACTTAAGTTGCTTGATGCTGGGATTATCTATCCTATTAGCGACAGCACTTGGATATCTCCTGTTCATTGCGTCCCAAAGAAAGGGGGGGTCACTGTGATTAAGAATGATAAAAATGAACTCATTCCATCTAGAACTATAACTGGACATAGGATGTGCATAGACTATAGGAAGTTAAATGCAGCATCCCGCAAAGATCATTTCCCGCTTCCTTTTATCGACCAAATGCTAGAAAGACTCGCTAATCATCCATACTATTGTTTTCTGGATGGGTATAGTGGCTTTTTCCAGATCCCCATTCACCCTAACGATCAGGAGAAGACAACGTTTACCTGTCCTTACGGCACTTTTGCATATAGGCGCATGCCATTTGGTCTTTGTAACGCTCCTGCCACATTTCAAAGATGCATGACCTCTATATTTTCTGACTTGATTGAGGACACTGTAGAAGTCTTTATGGATGATTTCTCTGTATATGGTGGCTCTTTTGTTTCTTGTTTGTCAAACTTGCGCAGGGTCCTTAAGCGCTGCGAAGAGACCAACCTCGTCCTCAACTGGGAGAAATGCCATTTTATGGTCCAAAAGGGGATCGCGCTGGGACACTTGATATCAGAGAAAGGCATAGAAGTGGATCAAGCTAAGATTGAGGTTATGGTTCAGCTGGCACCACCAAGAACAGTCAGGGATATAAGGAGTTTCTTGGGACATGCTGGGTTCTACAGAAGATTCATCAAGGACTTTTCGAAGATAGCTCGACCCCTAACGCGCCTGTTGTGCAAGGAGACAGAGTTCTTGTTTGATGAAGACTGCCTAAAAGCCTTTAGCCTGATCAAAGAAGCTCTGGTCACCGCTCCAATCGTGCAAGCACCGAACTGGGATCACCCTTTCGAGATAATGTGCGACGCCAGTGATTATGCTGTGGGTGCGGTGCTTGATCAGAAAATTGATAAACGGCTGAATGTCATTTACTACGCCAGTCGGACACTGGATGACGCTCAGGTGAAGTATGCTACAACAGAAAAGGAGCTACTAGCTGTAGTTTTTGCATTTGAGAAGTTCAGAAGTTACTTGGTGGGTTCGAAGGTCATTGTATACACTGATCATGCAGCTCTTAGACACATCCTTGCAAAGAAGGATACCAAGCCCAGACTACTCAGATGGATTCTGCTGCTTCAGGAGTTTGATATGGAGATTGTTGATAAGCCCGGGATCGAGAACGGAGTAGCTGATCATCTGTCAAGGATGAGAATTGAGGACATAGTCCCAATCAATGATTCCATGCCAGAAGAACAGCTGATGCTCATTAAGATCCTGGAGGAAGGGATTCAGATTCAACATAAGCTGGAAGAAGTTCAGGCGCTGGAGGATAAGGCTTTACCTTGGTACTCAGATATTGTGAATTATTTGGTCTGCAGCGAGGTGCCGGTTGAGCTCGATCGAGTCAGAAGGAAAAAATTCTTCAGAGACATTGTGCACTACTTCTGGGATGAGCCATATCTTTTCAAGAGAGGTTCTGATGGCATGTATAGGAGATGCATTGCAGAAGAGGAAGTTGAGGGAGTCTTAACTCATTGTCATTGTTCTGCTTATGGAGGTCACTTTGCAACCTTCAAGACAACAACCAAGATTCTGCAAGCTGGTCTTTGGTGGCCTACTCTGTTCAAAGATACAGCAAACTTCATCCAGAGATGTGATGCCTGCCAAAGGAAAGGAGGTATCACCAAAAGGAATGAGATGCCACAGAATCCTATTTTAGAAGTGGAAATATTTGATGTATGGGGTATTGACTTCATGGGTCCATTCAAACCTGCCTCTCATGGTAACAATTATATTCTGGTTGCCGTAGACTATGTCTCCAAATGGGTAGAGGCAATAGCATGTCCTGCCAATGATGCTAAGGTAGTTGTCAAACTCTTCAAGACAGTGATATTTCCAAGATATGGGATACCAAGGGTTGTGATCAGTGATGGAGGGTCACACTTCATCAACAAAGTGTTTGAGAACTTGATGAAGAAGTATGGAGTGAGACATAAGGTAGCCACACCATATCATCCCCAGACTAGTGGGCAAGTTGAGGTTTCAAACAGGCAGATCAAGAGCATCCTTGAGAAAACAGTTGGAGTGACAAAAAGGGACTGGTCTACTAAGCTCAATGATGCTCTCTGGGCATATAGGACTGCATTCAAGACTCCAATAGGAAGATCACCATTTTCTCTTCTGTATGGAAAAGCTTGTCACTTACCTGTGGAGATTGAATACAAGGCTTTATGGGCAATAAAGATGTTGAACTTTGATTTGAAGACTGCTCAAGAAAAGAGAGTTATGGACTTGCATGAGCTAGAGGAAATCAGACTGGATGCCTACGAGAGTTCCAAGATCTACAAGGAGAGAACAAAAGCCATCCATGACAAAATGATTGTGCTCAAGGAGTTCAAGGCTGGAGATCAGGTTTTGCTATTTAACTCAAGGGTCAAGCTGTTCCCTGGGAAGCTGAAATCAAAATGGTCAGGACCTTTTAATATCAAGGAAGTACTCCCTTATGGTTCGATCACTTTGCTCAACAAGGGTGGCGGAGAATTCACCGTGAATGGCCACAGATGCAAACCATACTTGGGGGATTACCAAATAGGAGAGGAGACATCTGTCCCGCTTGAAGATCCTCCCTCTGCTTGAAAAGAAGAACGGTCAAGCTTAGTGACCTTAAACAAGCTCACATGGGAGGAAGTCTCATGGATATCCTTATAAATATTTCCTTTAGTTTTTGTTATTCTGATGCATTTTGTTGTGTTTTTCTGTTTACGATTCGCAGGATAAGGGTTTGAGCAAAAAGGAGTCCAGTTCGATTCAAGGAACATAGACTCGATCGAGTTAGACAACATGGGAAAATCAGCTCGACCGAGCACAACCTACTCGATCGAGCACAACCTACTCGATCAAGTCAACCTTGTCTGGTAAGAGACCCCTTTGCCTTCGACTCCCCTTTGTACATACCGCCTGCATTATGTTTTATTTTGCTTTTGTTTTGCTCTATTTCTTTCTATTAGACTTCTGTTACACAGGGGACTGTGTAATTTAAGTTTGGGGGAGGGTCTGAGAGCCATTTGACATTGTGTTCTTTGTTCTTAGTTTCAATTTTTCATCTCTTGAGTCTGCATACATCTAAGGCATAGAAAACCACTAAAAATTGAAATTTTTTTGAAAAATCTCAAAAATATTCATGTAGTTGCATTCATATTCTTAAGATTGAGTCTAATATATATCATATAGGTATGCATTCACATTGCATTGTTGATATGACCTTGTAAATATGTCATCTCATGCGTTTTGATCTGTGCCCTGGTTCTTGAATCTTTTGTGCATTAGGGTGAGAATGAAGAGTTAAGGCAGAACCATGTTTAACCTGATCATATCATGACATGCACATCTCATTTAAGCCATTGCTGTGAATTGATGCACCTCCCTATATATTTGAACCATAATCTTGACTCTTAATTACCATTTCATGCATTGATAAGCAACTCATGGATATTCATACATACTTGGACATTCTTTTCCCATTTTATCCACTCTTGTTTGTCCAAGTAACAGACCCTACCCTTACCCTAGCCTTTCATTCAAACCCTTTGTTGTTCTTGTGTGATTGTGAGTTCTTATTTCGAATATGCTTGGCAAATGGTGTTGAGTTTAAACCGACAAGAGCAGGGGTTTCTGTGTAGATTCTGGTCCATCCTTAGGATTAGCTTAGACTAAGTTTGGGGGTGTTTCATCTGGGCTTGGGCGAGTCTGTTTATCATTCTGGGATTTGGGAAAAGAAAAGAAAAAGAGTTGTGGTTAAGACCAGGGAGTAGGTTTGTGTTTCATGAAAGTCTAGTAAAGGTTTGGGAAGTTTTTAAAGAAAAAGAAAAGGGTTCTTAGTGTTTAGGAAAAGAAGGCATAAGCCTCAAGTGTTTGAAAAGAAAAGAAAAGTTCCCTAAGTATAAGAGTCCCAAACCGCTAGAGTATAATAAGAAAAACCTCTCCCTTGGCTAAGTACAAAGAAAAAGAAAGAAAAAAAGAGTTCAAGCACTCCTCTGTGTCTAAAGGCAATGCCTAAAGGGTAGATAGGAGTTGGTTCTAGTTTCTGGGTTACGGTTTAGACTCGATCGAGTGTGGTGTCTGGGTAGAAGGAATTTCTGCTCTTGTATCATCCTTGGTTCTAACTTTTAACCTTTTGCTGAAGCTTGTTCATTTTCTTGAGAGATTCCTGTTTATAAACTATTTATTGCATTGAAGGGACCATCTTTGTCTCTTAACCATCACCCTAAGCCAAATGAGTTTCTTAGATTTGCATAAGATTGGTTCACTGTTCTGTTTAATGAATGTTAAAGGGATGTGCTAATATGATTGAATGGTTTGATTGACTGTGAAGTTTGATTGATCTCGTTAAGCATGGCTAGGATTTTTAGAAGTAACTCTCACCATGATGCACTCTAGAGTCTTGCACCTGGACATTGATCAAACCGTTTTTGTTGGCATGTTTTGGCTATATCAACTATTTTCAACCTTCATCTCCTTCTTGTTCTGTTTATTTGCTTGAGGGCAAGCAAAGGATAAGTTTGGGGGTGTTGATGCATTCGTATTTCATACTCATTTAGCATCATGTTTAGACCACTTTTGCATAGTTTCATCCATCCTTAGTAGCATTTCTTTGCACTTTCCTCTTAGTTTGCATAATTAGTTGTCCTAGAAAGTGCATTGCATACATTTGCATGTTTGGTGTCCTTCTCAGGTGTTTTGGAGCAAAGTCGACACATTGGAAGAAAAAGCAATCTGCCTTCACCATCCAACTCGATCGAGCTAAGGCAAAGTCCAACTCGATCAAGCAACTCGATCGAGCAGAGAAGGATACAACTTTGTACGAGCACCTCGACCGAGCTAGGCCAAACCATCCTGCAAAGCAACTCGATCGAGCCAGACAAAAGCCAACTCGATCAACCAACTCGATCGAGTTGGACTAAGGCGGTTACTCCCCTGATGGAAGCCCTAGTAGCTTGCCTATAAAAGGGCTGCTGACCTCATCCGCCCCCCATCTTATCTTTTTCGCATTTTTAGCTTTCTGTTCTTAGTTTTTGTTCCAGAAACTTCCTGTTTTTAATTTAAAGATCTAGACTTTGTTATTCACATTTTGCAATTGCTTGTTTAATAAAAGTTGTTAATCTCCTTTCTGTCTTTCATATTATGTTTGTTTCAGCTTATTTAGACATGATTTCGAATTCTCTTATGGATCTTGAGTAAATTCGCCCTTAGGCTTAGGGATGGATTAGATTAGGGAATCGATTTTGTCTGATCTCTGATGCTCTAGGTTTTCATCTATTATCCCTCTCTGTTTAGCTATGCCCTATGCGATCCAGCCATTGACCATGGTGGATCGATCCTAGACGCTCCTGGTCTAACCCGCTCGGTTGAGCGTCGGATCAAAGCTAAACAGAGGATTAGCCTTATGCCTTTGTCCCACGAGAGTGGTTGCGCAGAGGGGCTTCTAGGGCATTACATGGGCCGGTTCTTTATACCTGGTTCATGACACACGCTCCAACTCGACTGAGTTAGCGGGATTGAACCAGAGAGGCGGTTTGTAACGCCACTGAGAAGTGGGATAACCGACCTCGGGATTCCATGGCCGAAGGGATAAACATGTGTTCATGTCGTTTTAGAAAGCATAGCTGATTAGCATTAGATTCTCTATGATTGTCAAATCCGTCCCTGAGCCTTTGTCTATCATACCAGTCTTTACTTACGTTTTTGTTATGCTTTAGTCTTGTTTTACTCTGACTCCATCGAGTCAGCTTAGTGCAAACTCGTATCTTAACTCGATCGAGCTGCACCAGTTTCTCCTTGTTTCATTTTATCTTAACTCGATCGAGCTACCTTTCTCATGGTTAGCTTAACTCGATCGAGCTTGCTTTAGTTCATCGTTTTTACTTTTCCGCTTTCATTCCCGTTGCATTTCATTTAGATAGATAGTTCCGTTTTAACACCAAACAACAATCTGTCTTGACTTGTGTCCACTATTGCATAATCCTAAGCTGTTTCATTCTCCTCCCACTTTGGATTGATAAACCCTAAGTCCTACATCGACATGATAGTACAATAGGGGATTGCATAAGTAGTGTAAGAAACCTACTATCACTGTCGTAAGAAGTGAGACCACGAAATCTTGGGAATGGTTCGTTAAAAGGTTGAAGGTTGACTTAGACTTGAAAAAAGGAGATGGAGTAACCTTCATATCTGACAAACAAAAGGTATGAATCTTAACTGTTAGACAAGATGATTGCATCACTTTTACAAGTATTCATATATTTTTTTTTTCTTGTGTAGGGTTTAAAAACTGCTCTCGCAATTGTTCTACCAAATGCCGAGCATAGAAATTGTGCAAAGCATGTCTATGGTAACTGGAAAAAGAAATATGGTGATGTTGATTACAAACCATATTTCTGGAATGTGGCTTACAGCAAAACAGTGGGAGAGTACAATTTGCACATGGAGGAGCTCACTACAAGAAGTATAGGCCATTTGCGACGGAAAATATCGTCGCAATTCCGTCGCAAATGACCATTTGCGACGGAATTGCGAATGAACAATTTCCGTCACAAATCGTTCGTCGCAATGCCTGTTCCGTCGCAAATCCCTCGCAAGTTTGCGACGGATTTGTGCCGTCGCAAACTTGCGAGGGATTTGCGAAGGCATCGACTCCGTGGCTAAGTTGCGATTTATTTGCGACGGAATCAGCTCTATCGCAAATTTGCGACGGAAATTATTCCGTCGCAAACTTGCGAGGAAAAGATTCCGTCGCAAATTTGCGAGGGAATAATTTCCGTCGCAAGTTTGCGAGGTTTGCGACGGGATCTTTTCCTCGCAAACTTGCGAAGGAAATTTTTCCGTCGCAAACCGCGCAAACTTGCGACGGAATCTTTTCCTCGCAAGTTTGCGACGGAAACAACTTCCGTCGCAAATTTTAATTAATATTTTTTTTTTTTAATTTGTAATTTAAAAAAAATAAAAATTAAAAGAAGAAAATTAAATAAATATTAAAATTAAAATAAAATTTTAATTCAAATATCATAAAAATTATTCATAAATAACATTAAAAATAGACAAAAAAAAACGAAAACTAAAATTCGGCGGATGGTCCCGATCCGCCCTGATCCTGTCCCGATCCGCCCTGGTCCGATCTGCTAGGTCCGTCCTATTGTTGACGCAAACGGTCCATAAGCTCCTTGAGCTTCGGATCCGAGTTGCCCAAATAGTCGAACATCTGTTCGAACAGGGCAACCTTCGTCTCCTGTGCAGTCAACTTCTCCTTCAACGTAGCGACCTCGTTGGAATCTTGAAGCTGACTTGAAGCGGAACCGCAAACATAACCGCTCCCAGTATCGATTTGGGATTGAAGAGAACCAACCCCAATCATCTTCCCCTTTCTACGGGGAGCGGACTGAAAAACCAAAAAAAACATTGAAATTAATAAACCAACAATATACATAGGTAAAAAATAAGTTGAACTAAAAAAATATGATAAAAATTTACCTGAACAAAAATCTTGTTCTTTACGGCCACAGAAGAACCAGAACCGATGCTGTCGGGATCATCATTCTGAGTCAACTCTTGTAGTTTTGAGTTAACGTCGTTGTAGAGCTCCTCAGAATCGTCATCCAAGAAAGTGCCATCCGGCCTCCGTTTCGTATACGTGAGGACTTCTAGCAAATCTGTCTCAGATTCCCCTCTTTCCTCGGCCTATGAAATAAATTTTGATTCGATTAGATAAATACGGAAAAAATGAAAAAAAAAATAAAAGAAATAGAAATATTTTTTAAAAATAATTTGACAAAAACTTACAAGCATTCGGCCGCGGGCTAAGAATGAAGTTCGGCCGGAGCGATGAGTAGAATGTTTGCTCTTCGCTCGAGCGGCCTTACTGTTCCCACTCCTCTTCTGGTGGTCAGGATCCAACCAATATGCAACCAAGCCAGCCCACACGTTCGGGTCAAAGTGAGTTGGCTTGGCGTCATCTCCCTTAGCGAGCCACAACTTCTTCCACCGAGAAACCATATCAGGCAACCGATCACGGACTTTGGCACAGAACTCATGGTAGACTATGGCGGTAAAACCAGATTCCCAGTGATACTTGCGCTTGAAAAAAAAAATCAAATAACAATAATACAATGTTAGTTATTAGCAATTAAAAAATATTTTTAAAAAGTAAATACGAATCAAACTCTTACTTACCGCAAAAGTAGTGAACCAGCGTTGAAGAACGGGTTCCTTTACATCCCTCCACCGGGCAATAGGATCTTTGTAATCCTTTTCAAAAACTTCCGTAACCGCAGAAGCGACGGATGAATCATTAGTGAACCTGAAAAAGAAAACAATAGACTTTAACTTTCCAAAATGTATAATATAAAATAAAACAAAAAACTATAAAAATTAAAAACATATACCAGAAAGTCTTCGGTGGGCGGTGTGGATGAAGGTTAGGGAGGTGATGATGACCAGGCTCATCTAATATCTCCCTAACCGCCGCATAAAATGGGGCTCTAGAGGCCTCAAATCTGGCCTCAAGTGCGGCTGCGGGACGAGGTGGGGATGGAGACCGAGACCGGGTATGCTGCTCCTCCCGGCCCGTAGAACCATGGGAACTACTAGTAGGGTTCCCATGACCAAGAGACAAGGAAGGAGAACGAGCACCACGGGAACCCCCGGAACCTCCGGATCCCTGACTCAGGAACTGCCGATAAGAGTTTTGTTGCTCCATCTGCAACAAATAAAAAAGTGAAATTAGCAATTTTAAAAAAATTATTCCCAAAAAATATTCTAATTATCACACAATTTTTATAAAATTACTATATAAACTAATAATTAAAATTACTAACCTAAAATCTAAAATTCTAAAATCTATAATTAATCTAATCACATGAACAAATTAAATTCTGGAAACTAAAACAGTTAGAAATATTGTAACTTCCAAAACTATTATAATCACATTTCCAATCTAATAGTTTAAATTTTAAATCTAAAATCTATAATTCTAAATTAATCTAATAATTAAAATTTCAAATCTAAAATCTAAAATTCTAAATTCCGAAATTAATCTAATCAAATGAACAAATTAAATTCTAGAAACTCAAAAAATTCTTACTAAAATTATTATAATCACAATCTAAAATTCTAAATTCTAAAATTGTAAATTCTAAAACTCTAAATTCTAAAACTCTAAATTCTAAAACTCTAAATTCTAAATCTAAAATTCTAAATTCTAAAACTAATCTAATAATTACAATTTTCAATCTAAAATCTAAAATTCTAAATTCTAAAACTAATCTAATAATTACAATTCTAAAACTAAACTAAACTAATCTAAAATTCTAAAACTAATCTAAAATTCTCAAACTAAACTAATCTAAAATTCTAAAACTAAAATAAACTAATCTAAATTCTAAAACTAAACTAAACTAATCTAAAACTAAAATAAACTAAATTAAATTATAAAAACGAAAATGGTTTTTATTTACCAGATCTGGACGGCGGCGACGGTGTGGAGGAGAAGAGGAGCGGCGGCGGTCGGGCGTGGAGGAGACGGCGGTCGGGCGTGGAGGAGACGGCGGTCGGGCGTTCGGCGGTGCGGCGTGCGGGGCGGCGTGCGGCGTGCGGGGCGTCGTGCGGCGTTCAGAGGAATTGCGGCGTTCGGCGGCGGCGTGCGGGGCGGGGCGGCGTGCGGCGTGGAGACGGCGGTCGGGCGTTCGGCGTGCGGGGCGGCGTGCGGCGTGCGGGGCGGCGTGCGGCGTTCGGCGGGGCGGCGTGCGGCGTAGGCGAAGCGGAGCGGGGCGGCGTAAGTTTTCGGAGAGGAGGGGTCGGTTTGAGCGAAGCTCAAACCCGCGCCCTCATATATATAAAGATTTTGTTCCGTCGCAAATCCATCGCAACTTTGCGACGGATTTGCGATGGAATGGGGCATTTCCGTCGCAAATCCATCGCAAAGTTGCGATGGATTTGCGACGGAACGAAAGATGGAAACCCTAATCCGTACAAACTTGCGATGGATTTGCGACGGAAATGCCCCATTCCATCGCAAATCCATCGCAAATCCGTCGCAAATCCGTAAAAATTAGGGTTTCCAACGTTTTCCTCGCAAATCCGTCGCAACTTTGCGACGGATTTGCGATGGAATGGGGCATTTCCGTCGCAATTCCGTCGCAACTTTGCGACAGAATTGCGAGGGAAACTTGTTTAGGGTTTACGGTTTAGGGATTTGACTACGGGGGGTTTAGGGTTTGTTGATAATGAATATATATGCTTATTAGTGAATGAATTTCAATATTCCTATAGATATTGAACATTCATACATATATATATATATATATATAGTCGATGTTTCAACAAAACTGTTTGTATTGTTATATACGTCGTAAGCTTCAATGAGCTTGATATCTACGGAGTTGAAGAGAAACCTATTTTATTTAGTAAAAAGCTTTTTGGGTTCAATTATACAGTACAAAATAAGATTATATTACCCTTGCTATACGAAAATCCCTAAACCTTAAACCCTAAAACTGTAATTTTTGGGTTTCCATCGCAATTCCATCGCAAATTTGCGATGGATTTGCGATGGAAACCCAAAAATTACATAATCCATCGCAATTCCGTCGCAAATGTGCGATGGAATTGCGATGGACTTTCAAAAATTTTGTATTCCATCGCAAATTTGCGATGGAATTGCGACGGAAACTCAAAAATTACATAATCCATCGCATTTCCATCGCAATTCCTTCGCAAAATTATCATTATCACTTGATGACGGCGCTTCTGTTAACCGTACACTCTTTCACCGACTTCCTAAGAAACCCCAATCCCTCTCATTTTCCATCGATTTGCCTCTTAAATTCATCAACTTTCATCACTAACTCACAAAGCTGAAGAATTTAAGAGGCAAATCGAAGAAACAGGAGAGGAATTGGGGTTTCTTAGGAAGTCGGTGGAAGAGTGTACGGTTAACAGAAGCGCCGTCATCAAGTGACAATGAAAATTTTGCGACGGAAATACAAATTGAGATATTTACGGTTTGCATTTACGTCGGTGACACCTACCATCGGAACTGACGCAAAAACATAATTTTTACGTAGGAAGTACAAATTCATCACAATTCAAAATAGAAACAACTTAAAATTCAAAGAAAAACCTCAAAATTAAACAAAGTCATTTTCATCATCATTTTCATCATCATTTTGATCATCATTTTCAGATACGTAAGAGTTTTCACTGTGCTCCCGTTCTTCTTCATCACTCGCAGACTCTTCGAATTCATCGGCTTCTCCATCTTCACTTGTATCGTCGACGACGTCTTCAACTTCTCTATTCTCGGGGTCAACGTGTATGATATTTTCTGTGGATTCGATCGGGTTTGAAACTTCTGCAACTCTGTCATGCTGCATGGCCACTTCATCGTCTAAACCAAATACATAACCTCTTGGATTGACCTTTATGACCGATAACCAAGTCTCTCGTCTTTGCCTAATTCGAGGATAAGGAATGAAACACACTTGCTCTGCCTGCGATGCAAGGATGAAGGGTTCGAACTTGGAAAATTTTCGGCCTGCATTTACATCGGTGACACCTACCGTTTCGTTTCTGCGAACCCCTCGACCTGGTGTCGGATCATACCAATCACATTTGAACATAATACATTTCAAGTTGATAATTCCTGGGTATGTGACCTCGATGATCTCTTGCAAAACTCCGTAGAATTCTGTTTCGCCCGGGACATGAATACCATAATTTGCGGTCGACTTCTTCATGCCATGCTTGTACGTATGGAAAATGTACCCGCGAGTACAGTACATTGGTGCTGTAGTGATCTGTTCTATTGGAGAGTTCACAATCTCATGCAACCACAGCGGTATTTGTTCCGGATGATCGCCCTCTCTCACCTGAATAAAAACAAGTGGTACAATCACAGACATTAATTATTATATATAGTGTTAATTAGGTTTTAGTTTATATATCAGTAATTTGAAGAGCACTTACATAGTATTTTAACCATCAAGCAAAGTCACGTTCTTTGTAAACCTCATACTCATGCTCTTCTCGACCAAGGTAAGTTTGGCGGGCAAGATTATCAAATATGCTGCACAAAAATCTCGTGTTTTATATATATATAAATATATTAATGTATTATCAAAGTTACCTCTCAAATTGGTGCACTTCATCCAGATTTCGCAATATGTAATTGTGAGCCGCACTCAAATGTTTATGGTCCCACGATTTTTTCTTCAACTTTCCAGCAAGTCTGCCTATTTCTTTGAAGATGCTGGGGACAACATGCCTATAAACAGGTGCAACGCCTCCATCATCGTATCGTTTCGTAGCGGTTCTTTTCGTTCTCACATTTGGACTAAAATAGTAAGACGAGAAGTTAGATGTTTCCTCTGTCAAACTTCCTTGTACGATGGATCCCTCTACTTTTGCAAGGTTTTTAGCCTTTCCCTTCAAGTGTCCCATAAAACGTTCGAACGGATACATCCACCTGAATTGCACAGGCCCCCCCAGTTCCGCTTCATATGGCAAGTGTACCGTTAGGTGTTCCATCACGTCGAAGAATGAAGGAGGAAAGATCATTTCCATGTTACATAACAAGACAACAATGTTTTTATTTAATTTCTCTACCCCGTCTTCTGTCAGTGTTCGCGTGCAAAGATCTCGGAAAAACGCCCCAATACCTATAATATAATATATATCCACCGTTAACAAATTAATAAAAACATATTTAATTATATATGTACATATATAAACTCAATTAAAAGAAATGTAACTACTTGTTTACCAGAAATTGCTTCGTGGACATGAGACGGCAATAGTTCTTGTAATGCAAACGGTAGTAGTCGCTGCATGAAAACATGGCAATCGTGGCTCTTCATACCAGAAACTTTTTGTCCTTGCTCTATACATCGCGAGAATTTGGAAACATATCCATCCGGAAATTTGACATCTGAGGCCACCCAATCAAATAGAGCTCTCTTCGCATCTGCAGACAATCGAAAACTTGGAATTGGCTGTTTGCCGTCTGTAGTAATCTCCAACTCGCTTCTTTTGCATATTTCTGCTAAGTCTAGCCTCGATTTCATATTGTCTTTACTTCTCCCTTGGACATTCAAAATGGTATGCATGATGTTATCAAAAAAATTCTTCTCGATATGCATAACGTCCAAATTATGTCGCAAAAGATGATCCTTCCAATATGGGAGTTCCCAGAATATACTTTTTTTGTGCCAATTGTGTGCTTGTCCATATCCGTCAGGCATGTTTGCAGTACAATGCCAATTGCCCCCACGTTTGCATGTCTCCTCACCACCATAATGATCTATCTGATCAAGCAACTCCTGTCCCGAAAGATAATCCGGAGGGGGACCGCGGACAACTTTATTCTTCGTAAATAAAACCCTGTTCCTTCGGTACCTGTGATTGGTAGGAAGAAAACGACGGTGACAATCAAACCAACAAGGTTTTCTTCCACGCCTCAGCTGAAATGCTTCTGTCCTACCCAAACAGTGTGGACACGATAGTCTTCCGTGCGTAGTCCACCCTGACAACATTTAATAAGCTGGAAAGTCGCTAATCGTCCACAATAATACTGCGCGCATGATGAAATTTTGTTGCTGTGAGCAATCAAAGGTGCAGACTCCTGAATACCAAAGTTGTTTCAACTCGTCAATCAAAGGTTGCAGAAATACATCTAGGGATCGCCTCGGATGCTTAGGACCTGGCACTAAAATAGTTAAGAACAAAAATTCTCGCTGCATGCACATTGTCGGCGGAAGATTGTATGGCGTCAGTATGACGGGCCATATCGAATATTGTCTCCCTGACATACCAAATGGACTAAATCCATCTGTGCATAATCCTAGATAAACATTCCTGGACTCATTAGCGAAGTTTGAATGTAACGTCTGAAAGTGTTTCCACGCCATTGCATCTGAGGGATGTGTTATCTCTCCATGATGTGTGGAATGTTCTGCATGCCATCTCATTGACGCCGACGTCATTTCCGATTGGTATAACCGTTTCAATCTTTCAGTGATTGGCAAGTACCACATACGTTGGTAAGGGACCCGCCTCCTTCCAGTAGTGGGTTTGTATCTCGGCTTCCCACAAAATCGACATTCCTGCAGCTTATCATCATCTTTCCAGAAAATCATGCAATTGTCAATGCATACGTCACTCATTTCGTAAGGTAACCCAAGACCCGCAACCAACTTCTGTATTTCATAGTAATTACCAGCAGACAGATTATCTTCCGGTAAATACTCTTGAAATAGTCCAGCCCACTTATCCATGTTACTTTCGCTGCTGTTATCTTCACTTTTAATTGTCATCATCCTAGCTGCTAGTGACAATCTAGAAAGTCCCTCTCTACACCCCTCGTAAAGTGGTTGATTTGCAGCATCTAACATATCGTAAAACTTTTGTGCATCGATGTTGGGTTCTTCCAAAATTGCTTCCGGTGGATTATCAGCAAGAACAGGGGTAGGTTCATGAAATGCATCTGTAACCATATCATGAAACCTATTCCCTTGCTGATACCCACCATCATTCCCCAATATATCAGGATGACCATAATCGTAGCTAGCGTTATAATTATGTTCCTCAACCGGTACCCATTGACTCGAACCACTATTTCCCGCTTCATAGTGCGTAGTATTATAATGATTTTCCCCATGAAAATACTATACATAATAGTTTGGAACAAACCCTCTATTAAATACATGTGTTTTAGCAGTATCAACAGCGATATATTTTTTGTTCCTACATTTCGCACAGGGACAAAATATTTTACCAGTTTGCATTGCCTGTGGTTTGTTTCGTGCTTGGTTAAAGAATCCACGTAATCCTTCAACAAACTCTCTCGTCACTTCGCCGGTCACCGGATCTCTTTGATTGTACATCCAGCTTCGTAACTCGTATAATCCGTAACTCATTTTTTTAGTGTTTTGGTTTTCTCTTCTTCTCTTTCTTTTTTTCCTCTTTTTCTCTTCTTCTCTTTTTTTTTTTTCTCTTCTTTGTTTTTCGTTTTTATTGGTGTGAATTGTGACGTGAGTTCGTCGGCTATTTATAGAATCAGAAATTTGTTTTCGATGGATTTGCGATGGATTTGCGATGGGATTTTGCGACGGATTTGCAAGGGAAATAAATTTGCGAGGGAATAGCGACTGTTTTGCGACGACTTTGCGACTGAATTGCGACGGAAACTTCCATCGCAATGAGTTAGGTGAACTTCATTTAACACGTGCGCACCTAACTCATCGCATGTCGGCCAACCACTTTCCCTCGCAAATCCGTCGCAACATTGCGACGGAATTGCGATGGAAATCCCCTCTTCCATCGCAATTCCGTCGCAATATTGCGACGGATTTGCGAGGAAACAAAGAATTTTTTTTATCCCTCGCAATTCCCTCGCAATTTTGCGAGGGAATTGCGATGGATACAAAAAAATTTAGGGTTTAGGGTTTCGTCTTTTGGAAAGAAATGTGTTTACGATAACAAAATCCTATATTTGTAACTGATAATTGA
Source organism: Erythrophleum ivorense (assembly GCA_026724425.1). Taxonomy (NCBI): domain Eukaryota; kingdom Viridiplantae; phylum Streptophyta; class Magnoliopsida; order Fabales; family Fabaceae; genus Erythrophleum; species Erythrophleum ivorense. The sequence goes on along the minus strand of JAIUCV010000068.1, from coordinate 990,437 downwards.
ATTTTAAACGATCTACACTAATAAAATATATTTCTCTGAAACTCCTTACGGTATCGAACTCATTTAAGCTTATGATATATTAAACATTACGGAAGATGTTCGTTAAACACGAATTATATGTATACCTATACGTACAAATGTATTATCAATATATATATAACATTTATCATATTCACATTCACCCTTTAATAAACATACACAGTAATCTACAAAACGCTAATTAGTCCGCATTTAGAACTTTATATACCCTAAACCCTAAACCAAAAATTCCGTCGCAAATCCATCGCAATTTGCGACGGATTTGCGACGGAAATGTCCCATTCCATCGCAAATCCATCGCATTATTGCGACGGAATTGCGATGGAATAGGGGATTTCCATCGCAATTCCGTCGCAATGTTGCGATGGATTTGCGAGGGAAAGTGGTTGGCCGACATGCGATGAGTTAGGTGCGCACGTGTTAAACGAAGTTCACCTAAGTCATTGCGATGGAAGTTTCCGTCGCAAGTCCGTCGCAAAGTCGTCGCAAAACAGTCGCTATTCCCTCGCAAATTTATTTCCCTCGCAAATCCGTCGCAAAATCCCATTGCAAATCCATCGCAAATCCATCGCAAACAAATTTCTGATTCTATAAATAGCCGACGAACTCACGTCACAATTCACACCAAAACAAAGAGAAGAGAAAAAGAAGAAAAGAAGAGAGAGGAAAAAAAAAAACACCAAAAAAATGAGTTACGAAGCTAGCCGGGTGTACAATCATCTTCTTACACCACGGTGGATTTTCTTTTTTACCCTAAGAAAATCCACCTCCATCTTTATTACCCCATGTTGAATCTCTGTGGACATGTGATAATTAAGAAGGATGACGGTACGTTGATCTCTTCCTAATTATCTAATTTCCACAGAGGATCAACAGGGGATAAAAGGGATGGGGGTGAATCGTCTTGGGGTAAATCTATTGGAGGATTGTGATAGATAATGCTGAGCAAACTGATATTCCCTCCAATATGCTACTAAAGGTAATAATGATTGGGATTCCAAAATGGATCGTCGCTATATGATGTTGTTGGATATTTGTAGAGAATATGGGGATTTATATCCGAGAGTGAGAGATAACCCACTGAGGTGTATTAGGTATGAAGTTGATAACGGAGGATACGATATATAAGCGCTTATATATCGTATCCTCCGTTATCAACGTCATACCTAATACACCTCAGTGGATTATCTCTCACTTTCGGATATAAATCCCCATCTTCTCTACTAATATCCAACAACATCATATTTTGCGACGGAATTGCGATGGAATGTTTAATTTTTAGGTTTCCATCGCAAATCCGTCGCAAGTTTGCGATGGAAACTATTCCGTCGCAAATTTGCGACGGTCTTGCGATGGAAATGCGAAGGAAACTGAAGTCATCGCAATTCCATCGCAAAATTGCGACGGAATTGCGATGGCCTGTTTAATTTTTAGGTTTCCATCGCAAAATCGTCGCAAAGTTGCGATGGAATTGCGATGACTTCAGTTTCCATCGCATTTCCATCGCAAGACCGTCGCAAATTTGCGACGGAATAGTTTCCATCGCAAACTTGCGACGGATTTGCGATGGCTTAGTAGTCCGTCGCAAAACCGTCGCAAATCCGTCGCAAAGTCATCGCAAGTTTGCGACAGAAAATTTCCATCGCAAATTTCCGTCGCAACATCGCTGTTTTCTTGTAGTGGCTGCGTATATATGATAGAGAGGCACATGACGATTTAGTGAAAGCTGAACCGAAAACTTGGTGCCTAGCTTTCTTCTCTAACATTGCCAGATCTGCTAATGTTTGCAACAGCTTATCAGAGAGCTTCAACAGGACTATCAAAGGTGCTAGAGAATTGCCTTTGATTAAAATGCTGGAAACAATTAGGAGGCAGACAATGGTGCGTACTGCTCGCAGATTTCTTAAGGCAAAGAGATGCATACTTCCTTAATTTCCCCAAGAAGATCGGAGATATATTGGAAGCAAATAGAGAAGAGCAAGAATTGTGTTGTACTTACGAGTTCGGATAACTTGTTTGAAGTTTTGTTGGGAGATGATAGCTTTGAGGTCAATCTTCGTCTGCGTCATTGTGCTTGTAGGGCATGGGACCTTACAGGCATACCTTGCTCTCATGCAATACGTGTTATCAATGAGAACCACAAACAACCTGAAAAGTAAGTACTTTTGTTGTCTTTGTGATTGCTTTCTTCTAACAATGGATTTGTTTTCTTAATGTTTTGAGAAATTTCTTTCATCGCAGCCATATGGATTATTATTACAAGACTGGAGTTTGGATAGAAACTTACAGAGACAACATTAAAACAATCAATGGTGAACTATTTTGGGAGAAAACAGGCAAAGAACCCATTGCCGTTCCAGGTTTCCGGAAAATGCCAGGGAGACCAAAGAAGAAAAGGATGAAGCCTGCACATGAATCTCCTTCAAAGCCGAATAGAGTTACTAGAGGTGGCAGGACAATAACATGTGGTAACTGTAAGCAGGTAGGACATAACCGTGGCACTTGTAAAAATGAAGCTTTTATGTTACAAGGTCCATCACGAATACGTGGAAGACCTCGTAAGATATTTGTAAGTGTATCTCTTGCTCTTGATTTATATCTGAATATTTTTTTTTTTTTGTGAACATCTGAAGATTTATGATGAGGTTTTCTCACATATTTTACTCTTCGAAATGTCAGGAAGATGAAGGCAGCAACTCATATCCACCAAAGAAACGCAAAGTTAATCAACCACAGCCTTCCATTCCACCTTCTACTCCTAATCAGTCACAAATTTCCCTTCCGCCACCTTCATCTACTGCATCTCAACCTTCAACAAGGCCACAAGTTGCATCTTTCATTGCTTCAGCATCGTCTAATGCACCTTCTGAACGTGGACATGGTCGTGGACGTCGTGGTCGTCCTCCAGGAAGGGGACAAGCTCGTAAGAAGGTGACGGTTCCAAGAGGTGTGGGCATATATATGTGCCCTTTTTCTAATCGTGTATTTGAGTGCTTTGGTTCTCATGCAAGAGATATAGGAGGTGGTTCTTCCCAAGGTCCAAATTAACACAACTATTGTTCTTTTTATGTTCTTTGTACTGGTTTATTTCTATCGGCTTTTGGTTTGTTTTTTCCTTTTTAAGACTCTCCTAATGCTTTGTTCTGGTTTGTAAACTCAGATTATGATGGCTGCTTAATGCCTTTCAATGCATCTTTCTTTTTTTGAGTTGTGATGGTTTCTCTTGTTAATTCATCACAAACATATTACGATGGCTTTTTGTTCTCTGTTTCAGTTTTCTCAATTTGCACCCACAACTCTGATTTCTCCTTTCCTTCGTCACTTTGAGTATTCTCCTTTCCTTTCACTTTGACCCACTATCAGTATTTTGACTATGATTCATCTCCTCTATCGTGTTCTCCCTCCTCAAAAATCTGTTCTCCATCGTGTTTTTTTTTTTTTTTTTAAAAAATTTAGGGTTTTAAATTTGGGAATTTCTGAAGGAAAAGATATTATATATCACGTGAGATGTTATTATTTAACTATGGTTAGATACTAACAGACTTTTAATTGGTGTTTAACACCATCTACAGTGTCGTTAATCTCCGTTAATGAGACATAGTCAAATGAACACACGGTTCACACTTGGAGATTTAAAAATGGCAAACAGAAAAGTTTGGGTATTTTTCTGGGCATGAAAATAGTTTGGGATTTAAAAAGCTTTCTAAAATTTAGTAGGTGACTTTTTATGAAATTTTCCCTATTATTAACTATGTTTCTTTGTACGTCGGTGTATTGAATAATGGTTACTCCATATGAAGTAAGTTAGTATTTAGTATCAAAAGCAATTGTCATCAATTTTAATATAAGGACCTTATTTTTAAAAAAATTAAAGAAGTTGTTCCACATCGTCCTCCGTTATCTTTTCCTATCATTTCTTCATTTCTTTCAACACACCCTACATGCAAGTTTACAACATTTTATATTTAAGATTTAGTGCTCGAGTACTTGAGTATACAGATGATCGTATTTGGTGTCATAAGTAACGTGCAAATGAGGTAAAATAACGAATTCAATTATGGAAATATTAAATACTCTTTTACAGAATAACACAAAAGTAGAAGACAAAAATAGAAAATAAAAATGATGATTAATCCTGCTTTTATATAAATTTTAAAAAGCCCAACAAAATTTAGAAAAAGTCCCGAAAAGAAAAAAAAGCCAAACAAAGGTTTATCTTATCCACAATCGTCAAGATTATAACCAACACCATAGTAGAAATAAAAAACCAGAATGAAAGCTTGCAGGATTATCGTATCGTGTAAGTGGAGGCCCTATTATTCCACTTTTTTTCACAAACTATGAATCGAATTGTAACACCCGCCTCTTTCTTACCCAAGACGGCATGTGATATCAATAACTTATAATCTCTAATATATTATTTGAGACTTATCTTTTTTGAGAAATCAAAAAACAACTTTTAATAACGAGAATGCCATTGGAAATAACAAATGGAAGCGTGTTTGGAAACAAGTTTAACCAGAGCATATCCGCGGAAAACAATCGGGTCAAGACAAATCGCTCTAAAAAAAAAAAGACCAGACCCGATTACGATACGGTAAAACACGCGGGTTAAAATCACTTAAAACAAACCGGGACGGTTGAGTTTGATATGAAGAAAATCAATTCGGGGTCAACTTAAACTTCGTTTCCATTCAAAACAAACTTGAATCTCACGTAATATTTGCGGAAGATTGATAAAATCTCGGGGAAAATATTCTGTTTGCCTATAAATGGCGGAAATATCGTGACTATGAAGATACAAGGAGGGAAATATCAAGAATATTTTTCAAACGTATCATTTTGACATTCATATGTGTTAGTGATAATTCCGCAAAATCCGATATATTTTTGATCGTATTTGTTTTCAAAAAGGAATATATTACCAACATGTGCCTTCACTATAACTTAATTGTAAGAATAAATTAATATCCGTATATACGTTTTTAATTGCGGATTTTCTAGGGTTCCACTGCGGTAAAGTCCTATAAATAAGTTATTTAAGAAACCTCGGTACCGGAAACAATAAAAAATGCACTATTATACCATACGGTCATTTTCGAGGTATAGGATTGGCCATGGCAAATGCAATGCCGGTAACGTTGTGCAAGAATGTTAAGCCATTCAAAGATGGGTGGAGGATCCAAGTGAAGATCTTGAATCTATGGAAGCAATACGCGAATGGCCATGGAGAGTCCATCGAGATGATACTGTGCGATGTCGAGGTAATGAAACTAAACGAACATTCATTTGATGTTTAAAAAGTTAATATACAATCTTCCTAGATTTCTGTATAAAAAACAATGGATCTTCTTTTTGAAATAACCATGGCCATTCGCGTACTTACTGAGCAGGGTAATAAGATCCATGGACAGGTGCGAAAGCAGGATGTGAAGCGTTCCGAAAGATATCTGGAAACGGGGAGTTGGAGGTTTATTCAAAATTTTAGTGTCTCGGCTTCGACAGGATTCTATCGAAGAAACCTTTGTTACACCAAGTGAAAACATGAGTGATGACAACTATTTTTGTATAATTTTAAAAGTTCCTGAAAAACAAAACTAAGTAGTTATGCATGCAATGAAAATATGAAAATTTAAAATGAAAATAATAAGCATGTGGGTTGCCTCCCACAAAGCGCTTCGTTGTAAGTCATTTAGCTTGACTCCTTTTGTAACATCCGTGAACCGAAAAATACTATTTTGGGAGTGGTGTCGAGCGACACCAAGTTATCAGGTGTTGTTTGCATTGTTATGCAAGGTATAAATCTCTAATTGGTTGTGCATGTTCTTGTTTGATTGTTGCGCAGTCGGTCTAGAGGTTGAGGCATTGATTTCGGGTTGACTGTACATGTTCTTGTTTGATTGTTGTGCAGTCGGTCTAGATATCGAGGCATCCTTGTGTTGACGTTTGTAAAATAGCCTCTGATTAATTGGTGTCGAGCGACACCAGGAGAGGGTGTCGATCGACACCAGTTTGTGAAATCAATTTCCGGTTTAAATTGATTGCGCGTGATTTGTTGGTTTGGTCGAGTGGTATCGACCGATACCAAGGAGTGGTGCTGATCGACACCGGTTATTGGAAATTCAGCCGGTTTGATTTAAGTTGGCTGGTTTTGTCCGGTTTAGGGTTGGAAGCCCTAGGTTTCGCTTTAAAAGCTTGTGGCCGCGCAGAAAAGTCACTTTTCGAGAAAACAAAGTTTCAGAGGCAATTTTGGGGAGATTTCGCGATTACTGTTCATCGCCGGAGTTACTGTTCATTGCGCACTGTTCATCGCCAGAGTTACTGTTCATCGTTTTTCCTCTTTTCCCTTTGTTCAATCGGTTGTCGAGGTGAGTGCATGACCGTAGGCTCGCAAATAGTGGAAATTGCGAAAGTGAATTGTTGATTTGATGAGTTTATGTGTTGTTCGTGGGGTTTATGTGTTATTAGTGCATTTAATCGATTGGATTGTGACAATTTCGTGTTTTGGGTGTTTTTGTGTTAGAAATCGATTTGGGCGTCGATCTCCTGGATCGGTGTCGATCGACACCAAGCCTGTGTCGCTCGACACCAATCGGGCCGGGTGTCGAGCGACACAAGATGTGTCGATCGACACTGGTCCGGTTTAATCCGGTTTTCTGGCGAATTGATAAAATTGAATTAATTAATGGTTAAATCTGGTTTAATCGGTTTAATTGGAATTAAGTGGTTTAATTTTGGAATTAATTAATTAGTGGTTAATTAATTAATTAAAGTGGTTTATAATAATTGTGGGAATTATTTTATGTGTTGAAAATTATTATAATAATTGTGGAAATTATTTAATAATTGTGGAAATTATTTTAAGGTTTAAAAATTATTATTTAATTGAAGAAAATTGTATAAAAATTAAAAGAAGTGAATTTAATAATTGTGGTAATTATTAATATTATTTAAATGTGTTTTAAATTGCGTAATTGGCCTGTAGGCGGGGTGATTGCCTCACTAAGTATTTATGAAATACTTATGCATCTCTTTTTCCCTAATGTGATGCAGGTAGAAAGAAAGTGTGATCGCGGAATCAGGCCAGAGAGAGGATGATAGGATTTTGTTGTTTATCGTTTTTGGTTTATGTTGTTATTTGCAAACCTGGTGTTTAGGTTGCTAGATAATTTTATGGTATTCTGGAATTGAATTTGGTTGTTTGAATTATTAATTTTATGGAGTTTATTTTATTGAGAATTTCCGCACTTAATTATAAAAAAAAAAGAAAAAGCTTGGTTGTTTCATTTTGGTATCAGAGCGTATACGGTTTTAGGACTGTTAGTATTGGGTGAACTGGACTGTGTGTTCATTGATTAATAGTGGTTTAGTCATTATTAGTCTAGTATCATCCTCTCGGCCTTCCAGTATTCCGCGGTGAGTGAGTTTTGGATTTGTGTTTTGTTTGTGGTGTTTTCTAGTTGCTTGTCTACTATTCTTTGGGGAACAGTGAGATGGATGCAGGTAATAGAGGTTGCGACTTTAGCGGTCGTGGTAGTGTCGGTGCCAGTGGTGGCAGAGTGTTACCCGTAGTGGCGGAGTGGTTGCCAGTGAGGGCAGAGCAGTTGGCCGTGGTGGCCAAGTTGCGGGCGTGGAGGCTGGAGTTGTGATCGTGGAGTAGCGACTGAGTCGGGAAAGAGTGCAGTGCATTGTGAGGCGTATGCATCAGTGGCCAGACGCTTTTAGCGGGATTGGCAGGTGAGGCCAGTTTGGGTGCCGGTGGTGGCACGGGAGTTGGGGCGGCCCGGTGGGGGCTCGGCTTCAACTCGGGGTCATGGTGACCTGGTTGTGGGGTTACTGACGCAGTTGTTTGGCATGTTTTCCCGTCAGCGGTTCCAGAGCACACTTCGGGTGCACCTCCAGTGGCCGGGGCACAGTAGGGTGCCGGTTTTGTTGGGCAGCAGAGTGCTACAGAGTTGGGCAGCAGAGTGCTGCAGTGTTTGGAGCAGCAGGGAGCTGCGGTTGTAGGGCAGCAGGGAGCTGCAGTTGGTAAGCGTCCGCCTTATCTACTGGTGATGGGGCAGATGCAGAGGTTTGGTATGTTCTGCGAGGGCAGAGTTGGGCCTGAGGAGGCCATTAAGTGGTGTTTGAGACTGGAGCGGGACTTCCAGTCTGAGAGATATCCTGCGTGGTATTAGGTCGAGTGGGCGGTGCATTATCTGGGTAGAGATGCTCGTTTGTGGTGGCGAGCCATAGAGGCTCGGAGGGCAGTGTGGACTTGGGCGAATCCCTAGCGGAGTTAAAAGCCAAGTACTTCACTCAGGAGGCTCGAGTTTGTCTCCAGTTGCGGTAGATGGCGCTGTGTCAGGGAGAGGGGTCAGTGTGGGAGTATGATGTGGAGGCTAGTGACTCGTGGTCCATACGGGTTCTTGTTTAGAGGCGGTCGGAGTGGTTGTAGTGGATGTTATGGCTATAGTAGCGGTTCAGCCGGTGGCGGTTCAGCCAGTGGCTTAGTTTGGAGCAGCACCGCGAGTGTGTTCTTCAGTGGAGGCTAGCCATACTAGTCAGTCCGGGCGGATCACAGGTAAAATTCTGGACTCAGACTTGTAAATTCTAAGTGGTAGTGTTTTGGTGTTGTCTGTTTCCTTTATTTTACTGTGATAGAGTTAAAGGTTCTAAACACTTGTAGTTGTGTAAGAACGTTGTTAGTAGGTAGTATCGAGTCTCATCGTTGTTTGACTCGGGAGCATTTAAATGTTTCTCTACTTGGAGTGTGCCAAGTGTAGCGGCATTTGGAGCTGTGAGTGTTCAGGTTTAGTCAAGGGGACCGGTGGAGGGTTCCTGGCTACTTATGGCTATGCTAGAACAGTGGATGTTCGAAGTGTGAGGCAGTCGATGCCAGTTAGTTTTGGTCATCAGACCGGTGGGTTGTATGGCGTCTTTTGGAGTTGGACTAGTTAGTGTGTTTCAAGTCCAACTGAAGTGTTATCGAGGTTATCCGAGTTGTTGAGGAGCTCGAGGAGTTCCGAGGAGCATAAAGCTCGTTTGGGTTTTATGTTGGAAAGGCTGTAGGAATAGAAGCTGTATGCTAAGTAGAGCAAGTGCAATTCTGGCAGCGATAGTGGGTTTTCTGGATCATGTGTTTTGCAGAGGGAGTTTCTGTAGATCAGGCAAGGTTTGAGACTTTCAAGGTTTAGGTTTAGTTTGAGTAGTACTACCAGGATCAGGAAGATTCTGGGTTTAGCAGAGTACTGCGGGAGTTCGTTAAGGGTTTCACGAGTGTGTCGCAGCTAATGACGAGGTTAACGGGCAAGGATGCGCCGTTTGTGTCGTCGCCAGAGAGCGAGGAGAGCTTTGGGAAGCCTAAAGAGTTGTTGAGTAGTACACCAGTTTTGGCATTACCCGAGCCGGGGAAGCCTTACATAGTGTACACAGTTGTTGCAGGAGTGGGTTTAAGATTTGAGTGTCGAGTCCTTAGCAGACTACGACCTAGAGTTTATCTATCATCCAGGCAAGGTTTTAGGTGGCAGTCGCGTGGAGTCGACGGAAGATGATTCCGCTGGGAAGCTGGATGTCGAGGCCTTGGTGGGTGAGATTAGCACATGTGTCGTAGTGCTATTTCGGAGGAGCCTTTGGGCTTAGAGACAGTGGATCAGGCGGATCTACTTAGTAGAATCAGAATGGCTCAGCGGGGTGAGCATAGTGTGTTTGGTGCATCGCAAGCAGTTGGCTCCGAGTTTTTAGTCTCATCGAAGGGACATTTTGATGCGTGGTCGGGCTTGTGTACCCGAGGTTAAGAATTGAGACATGAGGTCTTGAGAAAGGCTCAGGCAGGCAAGTTCTTGTTCATCCATGTGCGACCAAGATGTACCCTGGTCTCAAGTGATGTGATTACTATGCCGGGATGAAGATAGTTGGAGCTGGTTTTGGTTGCGGGGTGCAACTCGTGTTTTGTTAGTCAAGGCAGAGCATCAGATTTCGAGTGGTGTTCTGCAGAGTGGAAGTGAGATAGGATCACGATGAATTTCGGGATGGAATTACCTATCTTGCGGACTTAAGAGGTTTGAGTGGTTGTTGGTCGGTTGACCAAGTTAGTACATTTTATGGCCTTTGAGAAGGCAGATGAGCTGCTGTTTCGGCTGGGAAAATTGTACAAAAGGATGTAAGGCTACATGGTGTGTCAGCCAGTATTGTGTCGGACAGGGATCCGAGTTTTGTTTCGAGACTCGCCTCAGAGTTTGGAGGGCGTTTCAGACAGAGTTGGACACTAAGGTGTTGCTATTACAGTTTATCGTTACAATCAGAGGGGTAGTCAGAGAGGATTATCCCGACTTCTAAGTTTTGTTCAGGTTGCGTGTGTGGTTTGAGATGGCCATTGGACTGGTCATCAGTGTCTGGCAGTGTTGTCACGACAAAAGTTATCAGGCGAGTTATTGGGCCTGGTTTCGTGTGAGGCTTGTTTGGGAGGCCATGTAAGTTGTCTGTGTGCTGGAACCAAGTGGGGAGCGCAGCACTTATGGAGTTACTTTGTTCAGGAACGACAAAGAAGGTCTGTATTTTGAGACTGAACATAAAAAGGACTCATGTTATGCAGAGGAGTTACGCCGTTGGGCGGAAACGAAAGTCTAAGTTTCAGGATTTGGAGATAGAGTGTATCTCAAGATAGCTATGTGGAAGGTTTCTACCAGAACCATAGCAGAGAGCAAGCTGACTGCGCGGTTTGTGGTTCCGTTCCGGTGGTGGAACGAGTTGGGTCAGTGGCGTATCAGCTTGAGTTACTTGTGTTTTATGAGTGTTTTTGGTAAGGTGTTTCACAATGTGATGTTGAGGAAATGTCGTTATCCTTCAGGGGAGTTAATGGCTAAGATTTTAGGGGATCTTAGGCCAGACTTGGCGGTTTTTTTGAGGATTCTCGAGAGGAAAGTCAAGGTTCTGCGGAACAAGAGAGTGTCGTTGTGAAAACTTGAGGCAAAGATGAAGTTGGATTTCTGAAAGTGTTCGACTAGTAGGTCGAGGAATTTGCTCTTCATCTTTATGGTTTCAGTTGGTTAGCCTTAGGCTATGTTGTTGCTGTGGTTTATGTATTTTCGTGGTGGTACAAAATACATTGTTGGCGATTTATAAGATGGAGTTTTCCTTAAAAATTTGGGTCGGATGTTACGGGTTGTTTTGACCAGTTTTGGGTCTTGAGTCAGTTCTAGTCGATTATGTTATAGGCGTTTCGGATTTATTACTCTTTTCGTTTAGGAGATTGTTTTCTCCTGCAGACCTATCTGAGACGGTGGGTGCTCGGTATGGGTTGTGGCAGACTTATCTGCATATAGGTGCCGCGGTTTGTTTTTGCAGCCTTATCTGGGGCTAGCAACCTCAGTATAAGTGGGGAGATTGAGATCTCCGTGCGGCCTTACCTGGGATTAGCTACCTCAGGGGAAGTGCTTGCAGACTTATACTTGGTATAAGGGTGCTGCTTACTAGTGGCTGACGAGTCACGAAGTGAGCATCAAGGGGTGGTGGATCCCTTGAGCGAGACAAGTGGGTCTCTTGCATTTATATGGGTATTGTGACGGTGGTGTCACGGTACAGATATTGTGACAGTGGTGTCACGGTATAGATATTTGTGACGGTGGTGTCACGGTTTGGGTACTTGTGACGGTGGTGTCATGGTACAGATATTGTGACGGTGGTGTCACGGCATAGATATTTGTGATGGTGGTGTCACTGTATGGTTTTGAGTAAAGAGTAATGAATGTCTGGAAAAGTGCTTATAACATAGGATTAGATGTGAGTCTCTGTGATCAGTGGTGAATCTCTTGTGTTTGGCCAGTGGAGGGCCGGTTTTTGTCGTCTTGAGTAGACGTTTTGTGTTAGGATTCAAGGTCGAATCCAGTTTAGTGGGGGAGAATTGTAACATCCGTGAACCGAAAAATACTATTTTGGGAGTGGTGTCGAGTGACACCAAGTGATCAGGTGTTGTTTGCATTGTTATACAAGGTATAAATCTCTAATTGGTTGTGCATGTTCTTGTTTGATTGTTGCGCAGTCGTTCTAGAGGTTGAGGCATTGATTTCGGGTTGACTGTACATGTTCTTGTTTGATTGTTGTGCAGTAGGTCTAGATATCGAGGCATCCTTGTGTTGACGTTTGTAAAATAGCCTCTGATTAATTGGTGTCGAGCGACACCAGGAGAGGGTGTCGATCGACACCAGTTTGTGAAATCAATTTCCGGTTTAAGTCGATTGCGCGTGATTTGTTGGTTTGGTCGAGTGGTGTCGACCGACACCAAGGAGTGGTGTTGATCGACACCGGTTATTGGAAATTCAGCCGGTTTGATTTAAGTTGGCTGGTTTTGTCCGGTTTCGGGTTGGAAGCCCTAGGTTTCGCTTTAAAAGCTTGTGGCCGCGCAGAAAAGTCACTTTTCGAGAAAACAAAGTTTCAGAGGCAATTTTGGGTAGATTTCGCGATTACTGTTCATCGCCGGAGTTACTGTTCATCGTGGACTGTTCATCGCTGGAGTTACTGTTCATCGTGGACTGTTCATCGCCGGAGTTACTGTTCATCGTTTTCCTCTTTTCCCTTTGTTCAATCGGTTGTCGAGGTGAGTGCATGACCGTAGGCTCGCAAATAGTGGAAATTGCGAAAGTGAATTGTTGATTTGATGAGTTTATGTGTTGTTCGTGGGGTTTATGTGTTATTAGTGCATTTGATTGATTGGATTGTGACAATTTCGTGTTTTGGGTGTTTTTGTGTTAGTAATCGATTTGGGCGTCGATCTCCTGGATCGGTGTCGATCGACACCAAGCCGGTGTCGCTCGACACCAATCGGGCCGGGTGTCGAGCGACACAAGATGTGTCGATCGACACTGGTCCGGTTTAATCCGGTTTTCTGGCGAATTGATAAAATTGAATTAATTAATTGTTAAATCTGGTTTAATCTGTTTAATTGGAATTAAGTGGTTTAATTCTGGAATTAATTAATTAGTGGTTAATTAATTAATTAAAGTGGTTTATAATAATTGTGGGAATTATTTTATGTGTTGAAAATTATTATAATAATTGTGAAAATTATTTAAGAATTGTGGCAATCATTTTAAGGGTTAAAAATTATTATTTAATTGAGGAAAATTGTACAAAAATTAAAAGAAGTGAATTTAATAATTGTGGTAATTATTAATATTATTTAAATGTGTTTTAAATTGCGTAATTGGCCTGTAGGCGGGGTGATTGCCTCACTAAGTATTTATGAAATACTTATCAATCTCTTTTTCCCTAATGTGATGCAGGTAGAAAGAAAGTGTGATCGCGGAAACGGGCCAGAGAGAGGATGATAGGATTTTGTTGTTTTTCGTTTTCGGTTTATGTTGTTATTTGCAAACCTGGTGTTTAGGTTGCTAGATTATTTTATGGTATTCTGGAATTGAATATGGTTGTTTGAATTATTAATTTTATGGAGTTTATTTTATTGAGAATTTCCGCACTTAATTATAAAAAAAAAAAAAAAAGCTTGGTTGTTTCACCTTTTTCTTTTTAGGTGCGGGGAAGATCAACTAAAGGGTTTGGGATCCATTTATCTTCTCCATTCTCTGATTCAGGGGGGGTCATGTGGTGGTTTGAGCACTCTAAGATCATCTCCTATGCCATCCTTGAAGACAAATGCACTCGGGAAAAGTTTTAAGGTGTTTCCGAGTTTCTCCTTTGCGGTATGATCATCTTTGGGGTCCGGATCCTTTGGGACAAGGACTCTTATGTGGGCAAAGGACTTAGGCACCACGTCTGGCTCCTCATTAGCTCAATGTTCGTCCAAGGTAGGTGACAAAACCGAGCTGATGTCTTTAAAGACATCTTCATGCTTCAGATTTGATGGTTTCACGGCCTCCTTCGGTTTTGGATACGGGTTGATGTCGTCTCCAGGGTCTAAACTTACTTTACATCCATCCTTAATAGCTATAAGACACGAGCTCTTTGTAGAAACCGCGGGATAGAACACTCTTTTCTTGACTTTTGAGAAGCATAGTCGTTCTCGGGGAAAGTCAAACATTGCTCCCACCGTTAGAAGAAAAGCACTTCCAAAAATCATTGATGAGTTATCTTTCATATCTAGGATATGAAAATCAACAGGGACAAGACATCCTCCCACTTGCAACTCTATATCCCGCACAAAACCATATGGAGTAGTGCTCGAATCGTTTCCGAGCTCAAGAGTCCATTGGGGAGGTTTGATATCAACTATTCCAAAACTTCTTGCAATAATCTTAGACATAACATTGACAGTAGCTCCAGTATCGCAGAGAGAGTCTAGAAAATCCATACCGTTGATAGAGCATGGGAAGACAAATTTCACATAATTTTCTAATTTGTGTAGTTTTCTTTGATGTGTTGCTTTAGATATTGGCTCGTCATCTTTGGGCCATGCTGAAGGGTCAACGTGGGTATGTTGAATAGTAGGGGCTGGTGAAATTTCTTCCTCGTTCCTAGTTTTTATCATCTTGCAAAATTTAGGGTTTTCCTCCACCCTTTCGGGAAGAACATTGGCTTGTCTCTTGGATCCTTCAGCAATTTGAGAAACTTTCACTTCTATCCTCTTAACATGATTAGAGAGGTTGATAAACTTCTCATACAGCTCCTGGTTGTTCCTGTTAAGATGATCATACATGCTATCCAACTTGAAAGCAAGGTTTTTGTTATCTTCGGCGTTTTGCTTCATTCCTTCAATGAATTGTTGTTGATTCTCCATGAGCTGATGCATCATAGCTTCAAGGTTACTCTCTTTAGGTGTCATGACCACGTCATCTTGGTCCAGAAGAGGATCTTCAATACTTGGCTTAGAGTTCTTGAGTTCAAAACCGTGCTAGTCTTGTTCTTGATGGGCATTCCCAAACTCGCCAATGTAGGATACTTCTCGTTGCTCCTTATGAGAACTATCACCCATACACTCTTCATTAACCTTACCATGAGAACCTCCCACGTTCTCATATAGGTTACCAATCCCTTGTTGGCTATTGAGAAACTGAGTAACCATCTTTTTCAGCTCAAGGATTTATGAAAAGTTTGAACTGGGCTTGATGTCTTCCACGGCTTCCACATGTTCCAAACATGGATTTTTGTTACTTTCAGCCAAGTTATCAATGAGACTATTGGCTTGAGAAACTGTGTTAGTCATGAAATTCCCTTGACTCGCTGGATTGAGAGCCATCTTGAATTTCTCATCAACTCCTTGATAGAAGATGTTCAGCAACGCCATCTCTGTAAACTATGGTGAGGGCATTCTCTCTTGTACTCCTTGAACCGTGAACCAGCCTCGAAAAATGATTCATCCGCTCTAATCTTTCTTTCGGGTAAAGGTGCTTCACGAAAGCTCTCTTATACTCATCCCATGTAGTAATTGATCCTGCTGGAAGAGACTTCATCAATTTGTAGGCTTTCTCAACCAAAGAGAATGAAAATAAAGTGCACTTCAAATAGTTCTCGGAAACTCCATCGGATCTCCTTGTACTACAAATTTCTTCAAACTTTTCGACATGGTCTATCGGCTGCTCTTCATCTAGGCCACGAAACTGATGCTGCTCCACCAAATAAATGAGTTTAGAGCTTATCTTAAACTCTCCAACAGGTGGTAAAGGGCATATAGGTTAATGTTTTGTGAAGAAAATATCTAGTGAATCAAACTCTTCGATTGGGCTATTTTGAGGATCCATCTTCTATGTCCTGTTTGAGTTGGACCTTCTTGTCATGCACCTAGACAACCACAAGAAAGAGAAAATAAACAAGTAAACTTTTATGATTTTTGAAATTTTTTTTGAAAAACAGAAATGTAAATTGCAAGTAAATAAGAACTAGACTAGAATTCAATCAAAAGTTTGAAGGAAATGGAGACAATCTCCCTTGCAACGGTGCCAAAAACTTGATGCGGCTGGGTTTGCTTCAATTAATAACTAACCCAACCTACACAACTGCAAGTGCTCAGCAAGAGAGTAGTATAGTTCGGGGTCGAACCACAAGGAGAGTTTATTTCTCTTCAAACCTATGGAGATTGAAAACAAGCTAGAACAGAAATATGAGTTGATGGTGTTGTTAATCTAAAAGCAAAAGGAAACAAGGCAAAAATGAAATAGAAATGTAAACAATAAGGAAAAACATTGGGCATTAGAGAATTTTTAAGGTTTCATAGATTGAATCAAGTAAGTAAATAGGGAAATCAATAGTTTTGTTCTAGAACTCGAATTATAAGTATAATTGACCTACTCCCGCAGTGCCAATAACAATGTCTAAACAACCTAAATCACACAACTCCCGCAGGTAATCAAGAGGTTAAACATGTATGAACAGTCCAAATTCGATATGTTCACAAAGCTTTGTAATTCTACTTCTGTAGGTTACTACGCCTTGCTCATCCAAGTTGATTCAAGAGATTTAACAAACGGTCATAAAGTAAATCTACCTAAGAGCAGTATCATAGATGGTCAATCAAGCTATAAGCAGTAAGCACAAACTTGGATGAAGAACTCTAATGATAAAACCCTAATCTAGCAACCTAATAATCAATCCATGAAAACCCTTTGGAAACTCTCAAACCCAACAAGAAGACTACTCAACCATGATGCAAACAAAACAGCAAGTCATGATTGAAAGCATGATATGAGTATTAAAAGAGATAAGGGATAAAGAAGGCTTCTCTATTGAAGAACAGGTTGAAATCTCCTATCAAACTCTCGGATCCAATACAAAAGAAAAGAAGAACAAAAGTGTAAAGATTTTATTTGTGCAAGGGTCTTGAACGGCGTCTCCTTTCTCTTCCTTCTGGACGGCGCAGCTCCCTCTAACTTCTCTCTCTGATGGCTAACCCTCGACACCCCTTTGGCAGAGGCTAAAAACAAGTATAAATAGACTGGAGTCGCCTAGGTAACCTTTTAAGTTTTTGATTAATTCGACATTAATTTTATATCTTTCTTTGATATAAGTAGGACTGATTTGAAAATCAAATATATTATTTGCAAAGTCATAATTTTGTTTTTAGTGACCTTTTTAGTGACCACATTCGCTCTTAGCTTCGGAATTACAAAATTATCCTTAATGAAAATCTTCTGAATATATTTATTTTTTTGTTAATCGAAATAATATTAACATATTATGAAACTATTTAAACATCTTATCCTTTTAACAAAACTATTTAAACATCTTAGCCTCTTCTGAAAATCATCTAAAAATTAATTCCGTGAAATCAGAAATAAGAAACCCTAATAATAATTTTATCGCGCCACAGGTTGTCAAAAAAAAAAAAGAGAAAAAAAACCTACAATGAACCTCTTCTTCGTGTTTTTTTTGTGTGTGTTCTTATTTCTTCCTCTCACGCATGTCAATTGTTAATGCTATACCTTCTGCGTGTTCTTGATTTCCTGTTTTTTTGTTTTAGTTTACGTTTAAAAGCTCTGGATTATTTTTAGGAAAAATTCCATACCTAATATTTATTTTTCTTGATTATTAATCAGTATCTATGCTACACATTTTACCATATATGGCTTCGTCGCGAATGGAATTAGAAAGCTTTGATATGGAATCATCGATACGCACTTTGGCACAAGATACAAAGGGTACCTACAACTCTCATATTTATATATAACTTTAATGTCACAAAACCCTAGCTCTAATCAGGGTCGTCTTTAATAAGATCTGATATCATAGATTTTAATATCTATCTCTGATCCGTGTTATTCCTTTCATGATTTATGCTAGAAGAGTAGAGGATTGCCACATCCTATATATATTAGTTAAGAAGTGCTCCCACTTTCGATGTGGGACTTTAACACTCTAATAGGCCACCTCGAGATGAGGGCGGGACAACGCACCATCATCTCGGAAATACCACAACAAGACGGGCCACTTATACGGGCCACTTTAAATGTGGGAAATCATTTTTCTTGTGGGAAATCGCTTGTTGGGTTAACCTTGGGCTCTGATACCATATTAGTAATGGGCCTAACTCACACCCAAAAGCTAGCTCAAGAGTGGAGGATTGCCACATCCTATATATATTAGTTAAGAAGTGCTCCCACTTTCGATGTGGGACTTTAACACTCTAATAATTGTTATTGTTGGATCTCATGATTATATAAAAATTGTTTAATGCTTTATTCTAAATATATGTACCTAATAATTGGTTTGTTTTCTTCGCTGAATCAGGTAATAAACTTATTAATCATGATGAGAGCTTTATGAGTAAAGTTTGTGTTTCACAACTTGGGCCAAAGATACAGGAATCTACTATTTTTGTAAAGATTTTGTGTCTTTGGAAACATGACTACGTACGGATCATCGGAGCAAAGAATAGAGCTTATTGTCTGTGATGAGGAGGTACATTCAAACAGCTATATATAAATTATAGAAAACCTAATTTTTTAAATAAAATTCTTAAAATTTAATAGTGTTTCTTTACGCTATGAAAAAAATAACAGGGCAAGAAAATTCAGGATACCGTACATGTATCCATTTATGACGTGTATGATTGTAAAGACTGGATGCAACTAACTCATGGTAATGGCATTGCGTGATTAGATGAGGATTATTTGAAGTTCGGTCAGGTAATGACATTTAAATTAGTACAATTTCAAACTTATCATTTTTAACATATATATTGATTCCTCTTTGCTAATTTCAGACAAAGTAACCATTTTCTGCATTGATCCTTCTACAGTAAAACCTCTATAAAGTAATAATGTTGGGACTTTGAAAATTTATTATCTTATAGAGGTATTACTTTATCGAAATTATAATTTGTTAACTTATAGATACATATTTTCTTATTTATAATATTCGAAAATTATTCTCCATATAATAATGTATTAAGAATATGATAATGTATTAAGAATTTAGAAAAAAAAACTTATTTGTTAATATGACATGCATAAACTTGAAATTATGATTAAGATTTTTTAGATATCGTAATAAAACATTTATTATTAGCTTATTTGAATATATTTATATAAAGTTTGATGCACGAATAATTATTGTGTTTATAAAATATTTCACAATTTTATATGCATATAAAAAAAGTTAGAGGTAAACTTAAATTTATAGTTTAATAAACTTTCTTTAGCATATATGTATAGTTTTATATAATTATTACTTTAACTTATTATTGGGTTTATACTTTTACATAGGAGTTTCAAAAATATTATTATCTTATCATCTTATCGCATATTGCTTATTTTTACACTGGCCCGAGTTGGGACCGGAGAAATTTATTATCTTATAGAGATTATTACTTTATCGAGTATTACTTTATAGAGGTTCTACTGTACATTCGTATTGAACCCTTTGATTCCCAAGGTTTACGAGTTCAAAAAAATGTATGTACAAATCAGTTTTCATAAATTGTTATAGTTTAACCATATTCATAAACAGTTTTCTGATTCTATTCCTTATTTTGGTGTATACTTTCATTATAATATTTGATATGTTATGGTGCTTCGAGATATATTATTTATGATTTTTTTTTCTTAAATTTTCAATGTACTTAATATGTTGTTGACCCACTACAAGAAAACACCTGATTTGCGATGGAAATTTCACACGCAATTCTATCGCAAATCTTTCGTCGCAAATCAGTTGCAAACTTGCGAGAAACAAATTCTGTCGAAATATTGCAGAGGTAAAATATTTCGTCGCAAATTTGCAACGGTATTGCGAAGTAAGGTGACCGTCGCAAATTTGCGACGGAATATTTTCCATCGCATGTTTTCGACGGAATTTGTTCACTCGCAATTTTGCGATGGCTTTTTGCGACATATGGATCATTCCGTCGCAAATATTAGATTTTGTGAAAATGTTTTGTAAATAATAAATAAATAATATTATTTTTAGATGAATTAAAAAAATATGAAATAAATTAAAATTTAATTAAAACTTAAATTCAAATATAACACAAAATGCGGGAAAAGAAATTCAAACGTAACATAAAAAAAAGCGTTCAAACACAAAACTAAAATTCTTGAGACGGTCCATCGCCCGCTGATGTATCTGCTCTGCTGGTTCCGGCCTGGTCCTGCTGCTGGTCTGGAAAGTGGCGCTTCGTAACCTCCAAGAGCTTCGGATCCTGAGAGCCCAAGTAGCCGAACAGCTCTTTGTAGCATGCTAGTTTGGAATTTGCTGCAATCAATTCCTCCTTTATCTCAGCAACCTCGTGGGGATCCAGGAATCGACTTGAAGCGGAACAGCGAACAGAACCGGTCGTAAAATCGATTTGGGATTAGAGAGAACCAACCCTCATAATTTTCCTCTTTATACGGGAGCGGTCAGAAAAAAAAAAGAACTTAAGTTAACAAACTTATAATATCGATATGAATTTAAATAATTTGAAATAAAAATATGAAAATAATTACCTACACAAAAATCTTGTTCCTCACGGCCGAAAATAATTCACTAGAACTAGAAGCCATGCTCTCGGGATCATCATTCTGAGTTAGTTCTTGTAGTTTTGAATTGACGTCATTGTAAAGCTCCCTAGAATCCTCATCCATGAAAGTGCCATATGGGTTTCGTTTTGTGTACTCGAGAACCGCCAGCAAATCCGTCTATGTTTCCTCCTTTTCCTCGGCCTTCAAAATATTTTTTTTATCATTCTGAGTCAATTCTTGTAGTTTCGAATTGACGTCATTGTAAAGCTCCTCAGAATCCTCATCCATGAAGTGCCTTCCGGGTTTCGTTTTGTGTACTCGAGAACAGCCAGAAAATCCGTCTATGTTTCCCCCTTTTCCTCGGCCTTCAAAATAAATTTTGATTTGATAAGAATGATAATAAATAAAAAAGTAATATAATTAAAAAATAATAATAATAATTAGGAAATTAAAAAACTTACAAGCATTCGGCCTCAGTCTGTGATTAGTGAAATTTTCGCCCTAATTGATATAACACTAATATTGCCGATTAAAAAGCAAAACAACAACAACTTTAAAAGATAAAACCAAAAAAATATAAGCAAATCGTATAGGTGTATTGTGAGGGTTTAGGGGTTGTTGTTTATCAACGTCTCTTTGTGCGACAAAGACATGCCCTCGCAGCCCTCCCTGATTGCTGCGACCTCTCCATGTAATTCGCCCAATGAACCACCGAGCTGTGTAATCCGTTCCTCACATTCCTTAACAGTCATTATTGTTGACCGCCTAAAGCTCCAACCGCGTCTCTGTTCGATCTACGCTCACCGCACCAATTTGTTAAGAACCCAAACCCTAAGTCCTTCTCTTTATTAATAAGATAATGATTACAAGGATAATAGCACTCTCAAGATCTCATAGCGATCTTGTTCTAGCACTCACAAGATCTCATAGCAATCTTGTTCGACAGACTCATAGCGTCTAGGTCGAGATTCTATTCAATATAATCGATAGATAGCAGAAAGACCAAAACTAATATATTCATACTAAAGCGATGTAAAAGACTTTCCTTTTTCTTCATGAGCCAATCCAAAGTTGCCAATTCGACTTCTTCATTTTTCTTCTCAGCAATGATGGTGTTTAAACTTCCTTCCTCTGCATTCTCCTTCTTCTTCCTCCTTGTATACGCTCTCAAGGGCCTATCATATACCTAGTTCCATATGGGTTTTCACGACAAAGCTCAATCTTGAGGGTGATCTTAATAAATTAAAGGTCATGCTGGTGGCTAAGGGGTTTAACCAAGAAGAAGCCATCGACTATTTTGAAACTCTTAATCCAGTTGTAAGAACAACAACCATAAGAGTAGTGCTTGATGTTGAGCTGCAAAAGGATGGTCCATGAAGCAGTTAGATATAAGTAATGCGTTTTTACATAGAGAGTTACTTGATGTTGAGCTGCAAAAGGATGGTCATGAGTCAACCAAACAGATTTGTGGATCCAAACAGACCAAATTACGTGTGCAAGCTTACCAAGGCGTTGTATGGTCTCAAACAAGCACCACATGCTTGGTTTGATACCTTCAGTCTTTTTCTCTTGGAATTTGGATTCAGCTGTAGCAAATCTGATCCTTCCTTATTCACATATCACAAAGGTGAGAAAACATTGATACTTCTGATATATGTAGACGATATGTTACTCACGGGAAGTGATCATAAACTTTTGCAACAGCAGATTCTTGATAAAAGATCTCGGTCCACTAAGTTATTTCCTTGGAGTTCAAATAGAATCTCATCTAATGCAATCCAATGCAGACTACACTTCCTCACCGCCTAGACAATCTCAACTCTGATCTGTTTCCCGAACCGACTTACTTTCGAAGCTTGGCAGGTAAACTTCAATATCTAACTATCAGGCGACATGACATACAATATGCGGTGAACTTTGTATGTCATAGGATGCATTCTCCAACTGTCTCAGATTTTGGCCTACTCAAACACATTTTAAGGTACGTTAAAGGTACTATTAAGAAGATGGGATTACACATACGAAAAGACATGAATCTGGCTTTAACACCGTACTGTGATAGTAATTGGGTGGTTTGTAAGGAGACTTGATGGTCTACTACTTTTTTATGTACATTTATTTGTCCAAATATTGTTTCTTGGTCTGCAAAAAGGCAACCAACTGTCTCAAGATCCTCTACGGAAGCACAATACACAACACTTTCGACTAAAACTCAAGAAATCACATGGATATCCTTCCTTCTTTGAGACCTTGAAGTATCTCAGCACAAATCAAGTCTTCTGCAGTGTGACAACCTATTTGCAGTTTACTTGAGTGCAAATCCAGCGCTCCACAACCGATCCATACATTTTAACTCAGACAACCACTACATAAGGGAACATGTTGCTTTGGGTCTGATCGAAATACAACATGTTCCAGCATCACTATAACTTGCAGATACCTTCACCAAATCCTTCCCAAAGAAAGCATTTGTCAAGTTTGACGGAGAATATAAGTGACACCACCAAAACAGAGAGTTTGGGTTCTGATAAGAAGACAGTAACCGAAACCCAAGTTTTGCAAGGCCCAGTCGGAAAGCCCAGTCAACCTCTGAAAAACGAGACCAAACAACCATGGTTCAAAAGCAAAGTCCCTGCAAACAACATTAACAAAGAGGAAGAAGAAACGATCCATCGAAACAGATTTGAGACTCTCTCTCTCTCTCCCTTGTGATTACTCATTAAAATGATTGATCTATATTGTTCTAAGAGTCCTAGGGCTTTTGAAACGTGCCGGGTCGAGCGGGGCGTGTCGTGGTCGAGCGGGGCGGTCGACCAGTCTGTCGGGATGGTTGTTCGAGTTGAGCTGGCGGTCGAACGGTCGCACGGGATGGTGAAAAAAGGTCGGGTCGGACGAGGGCCATGGAGTCCCTGTCCGACCGGCTTGGTCGACCGGATGGTCATCGCCAGGAAGGAAGGTCGGGTCGGACGGGAGCCTTAGAGTCCCTGTCCGACCGGCTCGGTCGAGCGGCCTTGATGATGTCCGGTTTTCGGCTCTTTTGACACTCTTCAGTAAAACGATCATATCTCCCATTCTACATGGCCAAATTGCATGATTCCAATTGCGTTGGAAAGCTAACTCACGTAGGCATCGCGAAAAACTGTTTTTGGTGAAATTTATTGAGTATAATGTTTTTGGGGCTCCTCCAAAGTTAATGATAGTGCATGAGGCTGCTTTGAGGACATTTTCCTTTGTTTTGCTCCAAATTGCATCTTTTGACCTGAAATGACTCTTGGCACTATATATGCATAAACACTACCTTTTAAAGCAAAAAACCACGGTAAAACCATGCATAAAGTATATAAAACGATGTAAAAAGGGTGTAAAATAGAGGTATATCAACCACTATTACAGATTTGATGAATGCAAATGCCATGGGAGCTCCTAATGTTAGCTCCGGCGATATCCTTTCTTCATTTCTTCTTGTCGCCACTGCAACATCGATTACTGGTAAGAAAGATAGACTTTTAATCTACTTCTAAACAGCAGTTAATTGTTTCTTATGTTTTTGATTAAACATCGATTCAGTTCCTGGAAAAATATTGTTTGGGCTATCTAAAATATAAGATTGATATATCGGTTTGTACTTTAACTAGTGCTTCCCAATATAGATTGATTATCTCTAGAACACTTGTCTCTGGCTGAAACAGTTGAAGGACTTTCAAGTTTTCATAGTTGTACGTGTTATCTTTCAACTTGCGAATGAAATTCCTTGCATATCTGCTGTTGTTGTTGCTCTAACTGAGGTACATTTTCTACCTTTAAAGATCCAGAATTAGATGCATTTTTCTTTATCTGCTCCCTATCTGACAGTGACCAACTTTTTAAATGATTTCAACCAGCCAAAACCAAGAATTGATTACAGTTTACAACATGTTGGTGGAAGCTTGACGGCAATCCCTGAACTATCTGATATGATTGATGTAAGTTCTTTGCTTGGTAGGTCAACCAGTTTCCAGAGGTTTTATATGTTTTCTCATTTGCTCTTATGTACAGCTTTATGTTTTTCTTTATGTTAGGACACCGTTGATACTATTGTTAAAGACATGCTTCAGTGGCCTCATAGAATAGTTTTTCCAATTGGTGGTATTCCTGTCGACCTCAGTTACTTTCCTGCGTGTTCTGCTTGTGTTTCATTTTGCATTTTGCATATTCTGCTTGCCACTGCCAATCTTTTGTCTTTTCTCCTCTTATAGTAGTTTGACGATCTCTGTTTAGAATTTCTTTACTTTGTTATCAGATCTCTGTTTTTTCTTTCACGTTTGGTTTGATTGTTTAAATAATGCTTTGTTTTACATAATGAAGATTTCATGTTTTGATTATAATGTCATGAGTAAGTTTTCGCATTTGTAAGGAAATAAGTTACAAGTTTTGTCAACACATTGCAGACTCAAAACGCTTAAAGAGAATAGCAAGTTACATGTTTTGTCAACACATATTTGGTTATACTTTAATTAACAATGAGAATTTGCCAGTTTGGTAAAACACACACAAGACTCTTGTCTTAAACTGTGTGATTAAGTAAAGAAAAAAGAAGAATGAAGCCTTACGTGATATATGCAAGTTTATAACTCTATTATTGAATTTTCTTTGGTGAACTTGGAATATGTCTTTGATTGTCAATATTACATATTTGAGTAAAAACATACATGTTTGGTTAAACATGCACAAGAGTATGATTGTCTTAGGCTTGATTCCTTTTACATTTTTATCTCACTTTAGGTTAGAGTGCAGCATTGTAAATAAAAATTACTCTATGCATTTCAGCTGAAGCACGGGCGAAAAACGACTTGGTTTGATTGTCATAGGCGATTTCTTACAAGGGGGCATCCTTATCGTCAGAGCACGATGATGTTCAGGAAGAATTGTCAGGTCCTTGTTGGTCCACCTCCTGTGGTAGATGGAAAGTATATGTTGGATGAGTTGAGAGATTTCAGTGCACAGAAGACCGTTGAATGTGGTGGTAATGGGCATGATCATGTGGACGCTTATGGTGACCTACAAAACTGGCATAAAAGAGTATTTTTTGGGATTTGCCTTATTGGAAAGACCATCTGCTGTGACATAATCTAGATGTCATGCACATTGAGAATAATTTTTTTGACAACATAATGAACACTGTTCTCAATGTGAAAGGAAAGACGAATGACAATCCGAAGTCTAGATTAGATTTGCCAGAATATTGTTCTCGTCAGGTGCTACATATTCCAGCAAGTGGGAAGCCCCCAGTCCCTGCTTTTCGTTTGGATGCAGATGCAAAATACGAGTTTTTTGATTGGATTGATGATAAGGTCAGATTTTCGGACGGATATGCATCCAACCTTCAAAACTGTATAGATCATGGAGAAGGAAAATTTTATGGGATGAAAAGTCATGATTGTCATGTTGTGATGCAACGTCTCCTTCCATTTGCCTTTGCTGGTCTTTTACTACGTATTGTCCATGAAGCAATTGCATGTACATGTTAAATATATTTGTTATATTTATTTATATAGTTTGTGTTCCAAACATCTTCTCCCAGATTGGAAGACTTAGTGGAAAAGGCAAGAACCGAAAGCTAATAACGGAAGAGCGAAATCATCTGCATATGTATATTCTTACAAACCGCGACGAGGTTGAAGAATATGAGAGGTAATAAACTAAACTAAAATTAAATATGCTTGTTAGCATAAGTTATGATTTTTATCTTATTATAATGTATTTCACATTTTAACAGGATCTATGAGGCCCAAATATGTTATAATTAATCGGGAATAACAGAGGATGAGCTTAGCGAGCTAAAACAAAGAGAGTTTGGATCTTGGTTGCATAAATATGTAAGTGAAGTAAATTTTAATAAATTTGATCATATAAAATAATAAATGTGTTCAAATTAATTTTCAACTCAAATATGCAGGTAAACGCATAATCATCTAAAGGCAATAGAGTTTCCCACATGGTTGTAGGACATGGTTGTAGGAGTTAAGCAAATTCCCGACTAATGTCGCCAACTCTCATATGATGTATTGTACTTGTAACATCCGTGAACCAGAAAGTTGTTTTGGAAGTGGTATCGGAAGACATTAGGGGTTCGGGAGTAGATTACATATTGATATGATCATGGAAAGCATCAGGACATGTGTTCATTGTTCGAAGCGTATCTGCTCAACCACGACGATTCAAGGCACGAAATCACTTGGAAAATTTGCTCAGCTCGATCACGGATCTCCGCGAAGAAGAATCATATCAAACGGGGTTCAAACGAAGGAGTTATTCAATTTACAAAACAGGTGATCTCCAGTTCTCGCGATTCGGACCTACGTGCATTCGATGAACAATTCTGACCAAACCAGAATGAATTAAGCTACAAAATGAATTGTTCTATAATCTTGGTCCATCAAGGAAGCCCAACAAGTGAATTCAGCCCAAATCCATCAAAAGAAGTTCAATTTTCGTCCACAACAAGAGACTGCATTTACTATGTTGATTTCTCTCTCTTACATGCACACTATTGTTTGAATTTTGTTTCCCTAGATGTTGTGCATGTTTAGCAATTATTATGGACGTTTTTGATATACTTCCTCTATATAATGAGGCCCCTTTCATGAATAAAAGAAGTAAGCCTTTGTTGTTATTTTTGGAACCTTAGAGAGTGATGTTTTCATTTTTCGTCAATGCTGTGTAATATCCATTGGTTTGGTCAATGGTGTGTAATATCCATTGATCAATACATGATCCGTCTTGGTGCGTCATATCCAGGGGGGTCTTGTCGAGAGTGATTCTCATTTTCAACCTTGAATTCGTCTTAGTGTGTCATATCTAAGGGATTCAAGTCCGGTAAATCAAGAGCCTTCCGCATCTCTTGTGCGACCATTCGTTCCACATCCTTTGAACTTTGAGACTTCACGGTTTCTTTGTTGCAAAGCTTATCCCCACCAGCTTAGAGTGCCGAATCCTTGGGAGGATTTCATCATTTGGTATCAGAGCACCACTCTAAGCTCGGTTCTATCATTCTATCATTTTCTCTCATCTTTTCATCTTCCTTCGATCATCTTCTCATCTTTTCATCTTTTCATTTTTTTTTTCTTCATTCGTATTCTCAGCTTTCATCTTCTTTTCTTCTATATTATTTTCTCCATTTATATCTTAAAAAAAAAAAAAAAAAAAAAGTTGTTTCGGATTTGTGGGCAAATCCTTTTGAAGAGGGAGAGAATGATATGATCATGGAAAGCATCAGGACATGTGTTCATTGTTCGAAGCGTATCTGCTCAACCACGACGATTCAACGCACGAAATCACTTGCAGAATATTCACAGCTCAATTACCAACGACCTCGAACAAGATTCAGTCTAAACGGAGTTAAACCGAAGGAGTTATTCAATTTACAAGACGAGTCATTTCCGGTTTACCCGATTCGGACCTGTGTGCATTCATTGAAGGATTCCAACCAGGCCAAAATGAATTAAGCTACAAACCGACTCATTCTACAATCTTGATCCATAAGAGAAGCCCATGAAGTTGGATTCAGCCCAAAAGATATCAAGGAAGATCAAATTTCGTCCTCAGCAAGAGACTACAATAATGAAGACATATTTCTCTCCCCTACATGCAATTTAAAGTTAAAATTCAATTTTCAAGAAGCTTTGCATGTTAGGCTATTAAATAGGACGAAAATAAGTTGTAATTCTCTATATATAGAGACTCAAAATCATGAATAAAATTATCCAAGTTTTTATTTTCAATTCCTTTTACATTCTTGGATCAACTTCTCTTTGGTGTAATAATCATCGAGAACCCTAATCACTTCTGGTGCGTAATATCTAGCAAGTCGTTAGGCTGATTGTTTAGAGATCCTTCCGCCATCTCTAAGTCGCAATCATTCGATCCATTCACTCGTTCCACAATCACGGCTTCACGCCAAATCTATCCAACCTCACTCTAGAGTGCCCCATCCTTGGGAAGATCTCTTCACATATGCTCATTGAGGTGTGAATTGAGGATTGATTGTACATGTTCTTGTTTGATTGTTGTGCAGTCGGTCTAAGGTTCGATCATCGCGATGAAAATGTGTAAAAAGCTCTTGAGTACCTAGTGTCGATCGACACCTAAGGGGTGTGTCGATCGACACCGGTTATCAGGTTCGATTCCGGTTTAAGTCGATTGCGCGTTTGATTTGTGGTTTGAGTTGGTTTGGTCGATGGGTGTCGACCGACACCGGTTACTGGAAAATCGACCGGTTTGATTTAAGTCGGCTGGTTTGTCCGGTTTAGGCGATGGAAACCCTATTCTCTGCGACAAAACACTGTAGCCGCGTGAGAAAGCTCACTTTTCGAGGCAGAGATTTTTCAGAGGCGATTTTGGAGTTTTGTGGAGCGTTTTTGGAGTTTGGAGGCTTGTTCTGTTGCGGTTCTTCCTTATTCCATCTCCTTCCCTTCCTTTCAATCCTTTTCAAGGTGAGTGCGTGACTGTAGGTCCGTTTATCACTAGAGATTCCTTGGGTTTGAGTTTGTTATTGTGTTATTGAGTTGTTCTTATTGGAAATCGTGTTTTGGAATGTATTGGGGCGTTGAAAACCCTTGATTGTGTGTTTTGTGGAATCCTATGCGCTGTTTTGTAGCTTCTGGTGTTTGGGCGTCGAGCTGGTGTCGACCGACACTCGATGGGTGTCGATCGACACTCAGAAGGCTAGCGTCGATCGACACTCTTGAGGTGTCGGTCGACACTAACCTGGGATGTCAGGAAACGTGGGTTTTTCCTGACTTGGAGGTTTCTGTTGTTGATTATTGTTCTTGTTGTTGATTATTGTGAAGTATTGTCTAGTTTTTGACGTACTTGGCCTGTAGGCAGGATGATCCACTCACTAAGTATTTATGATAATACCTACGCATCTCTATTCCAATGTGATGCAGGTAACGGCAATGTTCTTCCGCGGAAAGAGACCGAGAGAAGAGGATGATGAGACTAGGAATTTGATTTTGGCCATCTTGTTTTGGCTAGCAAGGAATTCATTCTTAGGATGCTAGTTTTATTTTAATAATGTAGCAAACCTGGTGTTTAGGTTGCTTATTCTTTATTGGTTATTGGTTATTGGTTTATTGTTGAACTGATGCTTGATTTATTTAATTATTGATTTCTTTCGAGAATTTCCGCATTGATAATTATCTTAATTATTTAATTAAATTTTTTTTTTTTTTTTTTTAAAAAGAGCTTGGTTGTTTCATTTTGGTATCAGAGCGAATACGGTTTTAGGACTGCTAGTATTGAGTGGATTGGACTATGTGTTTAATTGATTAAATGAGTTAGCCAGTTAGTAGTCTAGTCTCATCCTCTCGGTCTTCCAGTTTTCCGCGGTAAGTGAGTTGGATATTTCGTGTTGTGTTTTGTGTGCTGACTTTGCTCATTTTCTGTACTTGGTGGAAGTGCAGAGAGATGGACGCAGGTCGTGGTCGTGGTCGTGGTCGTGGTCGTGGTCGTGGTCGTGGTCGTGGTCGTGGTCGTGGTGGAGCCCGTGGGGGCAGAGGAGCTGGTCGTGGTGGACGAGCAGCGGGTAGTGGAGGTCGGGGTGCTGGGCGTTGTTTGCCAGAGGCTGAGGTTTCAGCGGAGAGTGCCGGTGGCCGGTTACTCAGTCAGTTTCGTTGGCCGGTGGGGCTAACTCTGGTGCCGGTGGTGGCGCAGGAGCAGGAGCAGTTCCCGGTGGGGGCGCAGCTCTAGCTCAGGGAGACATGATAGTGGGGCTACTGACGCAGTTATTGGCACGTCTTCCACAGGCAGTTCCACAGCAGGCTCCCGTTGCTCCTCCTGGGGCACAGGTTGGTGCCGGTTTTGTTGAGCAGCAGGAGGCTGTGGGGCAGCAGGGTGCTGCGGTTGGGCATTCACCTTATCGCGAGATGATGAGGGAGATGCAGAGGATTGGCACGCCGATGTTTGAGGGCAGTGTCACTTCAGAGCAGGCTGACGAGTGGCGTCAGAGGTTAGAGCGGAACTTCGATTCAGTTCGTTGTCCAGAGCAGTTTCAGGTTGAGTTGGCAATGCACTACCTTGGAATTGATGCACATTTGTGGTGGAGGTCTGTTAGGACCAGGAGAGCGGTTTGGACTTGGGTTGATTTCGTCGAGGAGTTCAACCACAAGTTTTTCCCGCAGGAGGCTCGTGACAGGTTGCAGTTGAGGTTCTTAGACTTGACTCAGGGTGAGAGGTCTGTACGGGAGTACGATGCAGAGTTATGCAGTTTGGTGGTTCACACTAGGGGTGAGCTGGTGAGTGAGCGGTCTTTGATGTCGAGGTTTCTTCAGGGAATTCGGAGGAACATCAGGACCCAGTGCAGAGGTGGTATGTACCACACTAGAGCCGGTTTAGTGGAGTTGGCAGCTTCCATTGAGGAGGATTTGCGTGAGCCGGTGAGTTCAGCAGTTGTTCTAGCTGTAGTTGCTTCTGCTACCCATTCTAGGGGCCAACAGCAGCAGCAGCGCAGGGGTTTCAGTTCTGGTCATGGCAGGGGCGGCAAGCCTGCGCAGGGCTAGAAGAGGAGAGTAGAGGAGATATCTGCTAGTAGCCAGAGTGCAGGTGGTTGTTTTGGTTGTGGCAGTTTGGATCACAGAGTTGCTGCTTGCCCCAAGAGGGCGGGATCCAGAGATTCGTCAGTGTGCTTCTATTGCAGGGAGCCGGGGCGTATCAGGCCGATGTGTCCTAAGTTACAGCAGAGGTCAGTGGTAGCGGTTCAGCCATTGGCTATTCAGTCAGCAGCTCAGATTGCAGCGTTGCAGTCAGGTGGAGCACCGCGGGTTTACACTCCGGCAGAGTTGGGCCAGACCAGTCAGTCAGGCTAGATCACAGGTAAAATCTTGACTCAGACTTGTAAATTCTTAAAGGTAGAATTTTGGTGTTGTCTGTTTCTTTTATTTTACTGTGATAGAGTGTAGGGGTTCTCAACACTTGTGGAATTGTGTAAGGACCTTGTTAGTTGGCGGTTTTAAGTCTCATGTGTTGTTTGACTCGGGAGCATCTAACTGCTTCATTAATCCGGAGAGAGCTGAGAGTAGTGGTATTCGGAGTAGCGATGGCGAGGCTTCTGGCTTTGTCAAGGTGGTCGGCGGTGGTTTTCTGGCTACTTCGGGCAGAGCAAGAGCAGTGGATGTGCAGATTGCGGGGCAGTCTATGCCAGCAGATTTGGTCATCAGTCCGGTGGAGCTGTATGACATGATTTTGGGGATGGACTGGTTATCCTTATACCGGGTTCATCTGGATTGCTACAGAGGTAGAGTGGTGTTTGAGCAGGACGCAGGGAAGTTGGTTTATCTGAGAGTGAGACCGACTTCAGGGAGTATAGTGATCTCAGCTATTCAGGCAGAGCAGTTGTTAGAGCGGGGCTGTGAAGCCTATTTGGCGACGATTACTATGACAGTGTTCAGTAGTGAGGTGGTTTTGCAGGATATTCAGGTTGTTCGGGATTTTGAGAATGTGTTTCGGTCGCTGAAGGGATTGCCACCATCTCGGTCAGATCCTTTCACGATTGAGTTAGAGCCCGGGACAGCTCCAATATCGAAGACACCTTACAGGATGGCGCCAGCAGAGTTAGCAGAGCTGAAGAAGCAGCTAAAGGACCTTTTGAGTAAAGGGTTCATCAGACCGAGTGTTTCGCCGTGGGGAGCGCCAGTGTTGTTTGTGAAGAAGAAGGATGGCAGTTTTCGGTTGTGCATTGATTACCGGGGACTTAACCGAGTCACAGTGAAGAACTGGTACCCACTTCCGAGGATTGATGAGTTGTTGGATCAGTTGAGAGGTGCTACTTGTTTCTCCAAGATTGTCTTGCCATCGGGATATCACCAGATTCCTATAGATGAGACAGATGTTCGGAAGACGGCTTTCCGGACGAGGTATGGGCATTTTGAGTTTGTGGTCATGCCTTTTGGTTTGACTAATGCGCCGGGAGCTTTCATGAGATTGATGAACGACGTGTTCAGGGAGTTTATGGATGTGTTCGTCATTATTTTGATAGATGATATTTTGGTGTATTCGAGGAGTTCAGAGGAGCATGCGACGCATTTGAGGCTTGTTTTGGAGAAGCTTCGAGAGCAGAAGTTGTTCGCTAAGTTGAGCAAGTGCAGCTTTTGGCAGAGAGAGATGGGTTTTCTTGGCCACGTTTTTTCTGCAGAGGGAGTTTCTGTGGATCCGGCTAAGATTGAGGCCATCAGAGATTGGCCTAGACCGAGTAGTGCTACCGAGATCAGGAGTTTTCTGGGTTTAGCAGGCTACTACAGGAGGTTCGTCAAGGGGTTTGCGAGTATGTCTCAGCCGATGACGAGGTTGACTGGCAAGGATATGCCGTTTGTGTGGTCGCATGAGTGCGAGGAGAGCTTTGAGAAGCTCAAGGAGATGTTGACTAGTACACTAGTGTTGGCATTACCCGATCCGGGGAAGCCATATGTAGTGTACACAGATGCTTCAGGAGTAGGACTTGGTTGTGTTTTGATGCAGGAGGGCAGAGTGATTGCCTACGCTTCGAGGCAGTTGCAGGGCAGTGAGCGCAACCGTCCTACACATGATCTTGAGTTGGGAGCAGTGGTTTTTGCACTCAAGATTTAGAGGTCTTATCTTTATGGTGGTAAACTGCAGATCTTTACAGATCACAAGAGTCTACAACATATCTTTACTCAGCCCTTGCTGAATGCGAGGCAGACACGTTGGGTGGAGT
Organism: Erythrophleum ivorense; assembly: GCA_026724425.1. Lineage (NCBI taxonomy): Eukaryota > Viridiplantae > Streptophyta > Magnoliopsida > Fabales > Fabaceae > Erythrophleum > Erythrophleum ivorense. The sequence continues at coordinate 957,323 of JAIUCV010000068.1, read as the reverse complement.
TTCTGGCAGACTATGACCTGGATATTGTCTATCATCCGGGCAAGGCCAACTTGGTGGCAGATGCTTTGAGTCGACGGAGGCTTGATTCAGCTAGAGAGCAGGATGTTTAGGCTTTGGTCAGCGAGATTAGTACATTGCGTCTTTGTGCTATTTCAGAGGAGCCTTTGGGTTTGGAGGCAGCTGATCAGGCAGATTTACTCAGTAGGATCAGAGTGGCTCAGCAGAGTGATCAAAGTATGGTTGATGCTTCGCAGGCGGCTGGTTCTGACTATCAAGTCTCTTCGAATGGGACTATCTTGGTTCGTGGGCGAGTTTCTGTGCCCAAGGATGTGGAGTTGAGAAAGGAGGTTTTAAGAGAGGCTCATTCGAGCAATTTTTCGATTCATCCGGGTGCGACCAAGATGTACCGTGACCTCAAACGGTATTATCATTGGGTCGGGATGAAGAGAGATGTGGCAGATTGGGTTGTGAGGTGCAACACTTGTTCGTTGGTCAAAGCAGAGCATCAGGTGCCTAGTGGTCTTTTGCAGAGTCTGCCCATTCCAGAGTGGAAGTGGGATATGATCACTATGGATTTTGTTGTGGGATTGCCTATCTCACAGACAATTGATGCTATTTGGGTCATTTTGGATCGCCTGACCAAGTTAGCACATTTCTTGGCCATCAAGAAGACAGATGGAGCGGCTGTCTTGGCTAGGAAGTTTGTGCGAGAGATTCTGAGGCTGCATGGAGTGCCAGCCAGTATTGTGTCGGATAGAGATCCGAGGTTTGCTTCAGAGTTTTGGAGGGCATTTCAGACTGAGATGGGCACCAAGGTGCATATTAGTACAGCGTATCATCCGCAGACAGATGGGCAGTCAGAGAGGACTATTCAGACCTTGGAGGATTTGTTGAGGATGTGTGTGTTGGATTGGGGTGGCCATTGGGCTGATCATCTGTGTTTGGCGGAGTTTGCCTATAACAACAATTTTCAGTCTAGTATTGGCATGGCTCCTTTTGAGGCTTTGTATGGGAGGCCATGCAGGACACCGTTATGCTGGACCCAAGTGGGGGAGCGCAGCATGTTTGGAGCTACTTTTGTTCAGGAGACGACGGAGAAGATCCGTGTCTTGAGGCTGAACATGAAGGAGGCTCAGGATAGACAGAGGAGTTATGCAGATAGGCGGCGACGTGAGCTTGAGTTTCAGGTGGGAGATAGAGTTTATCTCAAGATGGCTATGTTGAGGGGCCCTAACAGGTCCATAGCAGAGAACAAGCTCAGTCCGCGTTTTATGGGCACGTTTCCAGTGGTGGAGCAAGTTGGGCCAGTGGCTTATCGCTTGGAGTTGCCACCGATTATGAGCGCCTTTCACAAGGTGTTTCATGTTTCTATGTTGCGGAGGTGTTTGCATCCTTCAGAGGAGTTAGTGGCTGAGATTCCAGAGGATCTTCAGCCAGATATGACAGTTCCGGCAGTTCCTGTGAGGATTCTTGAGTGGAGAGTCAAAGTGCTGCGGAACAAGAGGGTGCCATTGTTGAGAGTCTTGTGGGACTGTAGTGGCACAGAGGAGCAGACTTGGGAGCCAGAGGCAAAGATGAAGCTGAAGTTCGGAAAGTGGTTCGACAAGCAGGCTGAGTAGTGAGCTTCTTCATCTTTGTGGTTCTAGTCTTGTTTTTGGTTTTGGTGTTGTTGGTTCTGAATACATGTATTTTTGCTTTCGTTGTACGATATACATTTTTGGAGTTATATGAGATGGAGTTTTTCCCTCATATGTTGGTTTCGTGTTTGGATGTTACAAGTTTCTTTGGCCGGTGGGGTCATTGAAAATTTTTGGTCACTTGATTATACACGTTTCAGAATTATTACTCGATACATCTAGAGATGGTGGGTCTTTAGAGTAGACGGTGAGTCTACATTTGGAACGGTGGGTGCCTGGCAGACTTATATTTGGGGGTCGCTACCTCAGTATAAGTGGTTTTTCGTGACGGTGGGTCACGGTTTGGTTTTTCGTGACGGTGGGTCACGGTTTGGTTTTTGTGACGGTGGGTCACGGTTTGGATATTGTGACGGTGGGTCGCAGTATGGATATTGTGACGGTGGGTCACGGTATTGAGGAGTAATAATGTCTTGAAACATGCGTATAACATAGGACTAAAAGGTGAGTTTTGAGGTCTTGGAGAGACGTTTGTGTTGGGATTCGAGGATGAATCCAGTTTAGTGGGGGAGAATTGTAACATCCGTGAACCAGAAAGTTGTTTTGGAAGTGGTATCGGACGACATTAGGGGTTCGGGAGTAGATTACATATGCTCATTGAGGTGTGAATTGAGGATTGATTGTACATGTTCTTGTTTGATTGTTGTGCAGTCGGTCTAAGGTTCGATCATCGCGATGAAAATGTGTAAAAAGCTCTTGAGTACCTAGTGTCGATCGACACCTAAGGGGTGTGTCGATCGACACCGGTTATCAGGTTCGATTCCGGTTTAAGTCGATTGTGCGTTTGATTTGTGGTTTGAGTTGGTTTGGTCGATAGGTGTCGACCGACACCAAGGAAGGGTGTCGCTCGACACCGATTACTGGAAAATCGACCGGTTTGATTTAAGTCGGCTGGTTTGTCCGGTTTAGGCGATGGAAACCCTATTCTCTGCGACAAAACACTGTAGCCGCGTGAGAAAGCTCACTTTTCGAGGCAGAGACTTTTCAGAGGCGATTTTAGTGTTTTGTGAAGTGTTTTTGGAGTTTGGAGGCTTGTTCTGTTGCTGTTCTTCCTTATTCCATCTCCTTCCCTTCCTTTCAATCCTTTTCAAGGTGAGTGCGGGACTGTAGGTCCGTTTATCACTAGAGATTCCTTGGGTTTGAGTTTGTTATTGTGTTATTGAGTTGTTCTTATTGGAAATCGTGTTTTGGAATGTATTGGGGCGTTGAAAACCCTTGATTGTGTGTTTTGTGGAATCCTATGCGCTGTTTTGTAGCTTCTGGTGTCCGGGCGTCGAGCTGGTGTCGACCGACACTCGATCGGTGTCGATCGACACTCAGAAGGCTAGCGTCGATCGACACTCTTGAGGTGTCGGTCGACACTAACCTGGGATGTCAGGAAACGTGGGTTTTTCCTGACTTGGAGGTTTCTGTTGTTGATTATTGTTCTTGTTGTTGATTATTGTGAAGTATTGTCTAGTGTTTGACGTACTTGGCCTGTAGGCAGGATGATCCACTCACTAAGTATTTATGATAATACTTACGCATCTCTATTCCAATGTGATGCAGGTAACGGCAATGTTCTTCCGGGGAAAGAGACCGAGAGAAGAGGATGATGAGACTAGGAATTTGATTTTGGCCATCTTGTTGTGGCTAGCAAGGAATTCATTCTTAGGATGCTAGTTTTATTTTAATAATGTAGCAAACCTGGTGTTTAGGTTGCTTATTCTTTATTGGTTATTGGTTATTGGTTTATTGTTGAACTGATGCTTGATTTATTTAATTATTGATTTATTTCGAGAATTTCCGCATTGATAATTATCTTAATTATTTAATTAAATTAAAAAAAAAAAAAGAGCTTGGTTGTTTCAGTACGAGATGTTACACCTTTAAGATTTTTTAGGATGATAGAATGAGGTCGACTTCTGATTATGGGGTATCCACCCTGTCTGGTGATCTTGTATATTATGGTGTTCTTCGCGAGATATTGGAGATTCATTATCCATGATTATTGGAGTTGAGATGTGTTGCCATCTTATGCGATTGGTATGACCCATTGATTGGAAGTGGTGTCCGACATGGCCAATTCGGTGTCACTTTAGTAAATGGCAAAAACCGCCTCCAGAAATACGACCCATTTATCCTCACTTCACAAGGAGATCATGTTAGTTTCATTTACAACTACTGAAATGTATATTTTTGTTGCTATTTTGAACTTTATTTTTCGTTGTTTAGGTGTATTATATTCCCTATCCTCAGAGTGAAAAACATGCAAGACCCATGGATTACAGTGACATTGATTAGTCCAAGAGGAAAAGTTTATGGGATTTTCTGATCATGATCCCTTGCAACAAAACAGCTATGGATTGGTCCTCTGGCCCCAAGGCGACCTGGTGGGTGATTTAGCTGTAGATGCGGATGATCGATTGTTTGAAGAAACAGATGAAGAAATTGACGAATTTGGAGAAAATCAAGAGCAATCAGATTATTCTTCGGACTCAACTGAATAAACTTGTTCAATAATAATGTTTTTAGTTTTACATGATTTTTCTATGGTTTTACTTTAAACATGGTTTATGATTTTTTCTGTTATGTTTTTTTTTCTTAAGATCAACATTTTTATCGAAAGATCAACATATTTTGTGAATAAGACGTATTTGAAATATGTTTATTTACGATGTATGAAACCCTTAATTAATAATAATCAACAAATTTACCCTGAATCCTTCGGAATTTACCCCAAATCCGTCGGAAATCTGTCGGAAATGGCCGACGGATTTCCGACGGAATCCGGTTTAGATTTTATTTCAAATGGCGGGTAAATGAACCCCCTTAATTAAAAAATATTTTTAAACCGCAGAAAATCAGTTGGAATTTACCCCAAATCCGTCGGAAATCTGTTATGCGAGGCGGGTAAATATTTATTTCTCAGTTCATTGTTTTGATTTCTCAGTTTTTGGATGTTTGTTCTTCTTAATTAGTTGATTATGTGGTGAATTTGTGTGTAAAGTTTGACAAATCTGAGTAGAAAAATGAAATTCATGCAAATCCGATTGAGTTTTTATTGTGGTTTTGATTTTTGTTTTTTTAATGGTTTGATTGGTCTTGTTTTCATACGCTGAGAAGAGTATGCCATCCTTTTTGTTTGATTTTGAAGTTTTCGTTTTGGATTTCTATTTTTAGGTTTAATGTATCGCTAATGGTTTAATATTCTATGTTACAGATGGTCACCACATGAATTTTCACTGGGACGCTCTCGTAATCGTCCGTCTAGTCAAAGCAGAGAGTCTTCTGCTGTCCGACAGTCTACTGCTGTTCCGGATTCAAAATAGTCAGCTACGAGGAACCGGATTTCGATTGTGGACCTTGTCCAGCAGCCGAACCGCAACCATTGCAAGAAACTCGACAGAAGAATGGAAGACGGAACATGGTAATATTTTGTCAACCTTTAATCATTTGAGTTGTTGTTATGTTGTTGTTGTGCTCCTTGTCCTTGGATGAGTGTTCATGATGGTTTTATCTTCGGTAACATGCTTTATAAAATGTTTTCATGAAATCAGTTGTTCAGCTTGGAAAAGGATCCTACAAAATCTTTAATTTTGGTGTTTTGATGTGTTCTTAGTTTCATTCACTGAGATTCGAATAATCACTAACTTTTGGTGTTTTGATGTGTTCTTAGTTTCATTCCCTAAGATTTTGAAACGAGTATGTGTTCCTTATTTGTATAGTTTAGTTTAGTTTCGAATAATCACTTGTTTAGTTTTACACTTTCTGTTTTGACATGAGACCTTTTCTAATTTGTATTTATAGTTTGAATGTTAATTTCCGAGAGTCAAGTGCTTGACACATTGATGCAACTAGATAGACGTATATATGTTTCTCCAAGAACATTGACCTCGTTTGTTATTTTAAATGTTTGTAGGTTTGGATTGTCTCTTGATATTAACAAGTCCGTACTGAGGATGTTGCATACAATGTTGCGTGAACCTTACAAGAAATACTCTGAGATGCTGTTATCTGAAAAGGACTTTTGGCATAGGACTTTAGCCGTGAGTTTCATCACTCGCCACTTTCTGTTTTTTTCAATCGATTTATCTATCATAACTTTTGTTTTTTCGATTTTTGTAGCAAGAAATCACATGGGATCATCGGAGGACAACACAAGTGCTTGCTGAGTACAACAAGTTCACTGAGTTCGACAAGTTCATTTACGATTTGCTTTATGTTCCTCTTAAAGAGCTGTTCTCGACAAAACAGCAAGATTTTCTGTAATTAAAACGACGCGTTTGGGTGTCAACGTTAGGTTTTAACGACAAATACATGGTGGGTGCGTTTACCGGGTGACTTTTGACATCAAGGGTTTGACTTACACGGAATTAACTTGAGGGTTTGATTTGCAAATTTATTTTAGTTTACGGGTTGTTTTGCACAAAACCCATTATATTAAGATGAAAAAATTATATTATTATATGTATACAATGATTTATATGGCTAACTTAAAAATATATATTTAATAATAAAATAAATAAATAAAATTTTATAATTAGGAAAAAACCGAAACATATTTACATATTGTTTTATGATTCTTTATAAAAAAATAAAACTTAAATATTTCAATTCCTTAATTTACTAAAGAATATATAATTGTGGAATTGAAAAATATGGCAAAAATAGTATTGTTTTACTAAAGAACAACTTTGTTGTTATATTTACTTCTTAAGGAAATTGCATCCACAATTAAATATTAAATTTTAATATTTCTCAATATATTTCGGATAATCAGTAACAAATTTTGTGCAAGGTACCATGGCAAGATTTGAATTAGACATGAATTGAATTGAAGATTTTTAGTGATTTTATTTAGTGAAAACTATGGCAAGAATAATATATATTGCTTATTATTCAGGAATAACATTAAAGTGTGAAATATTATAGCCACGAAAAGCATTAAAATGTTGGGACGTTTTCACTTTTGACCCACAATTTGTGGTCAAATGCAAAAGTAACCTCCTCTATTTTTCATTTTGGCTTTACCCACTTTTCTTCAGATAATTACGAAAATGCCATTACTTTTTTTCCGAGTTTGGTCTACGGAAGAGGTCTACGTTCTATGCCAGAAGATCAATTGAACCTCATATGCTCCACTTATTAACGAAACTGCCACTCTCATCAATGAACTCAACTACCATTTTCAACCATCTCCAAGATTTTAATGCTTCATACTCATAATTGTGAAACTCAAACATACACTACAAGAAAACAGCGGTTTTGCGACGGAACTTTGCGATGGATTTGCGACGGACTTGCAACGGAAAAAGAAACCATCGCAAATCCGTCGCAAGTTTGCGATGGAACGCATTCCGTCGCAAATTTGCGAAGGACGTGCGACGGAATTGCGAGTCAAGAAGAATCCATCGCAATTCCATCCCAAGTTTGCGACGGAATTGCGATGGAAAACTACCATCGCAAGTTTGCGACGGATTTGCGGTTACTTGTTTTCGTCGCAAAGTGTTTCGTCGCAAATCCGTCGCAAATTTGCGACGGATTTGCGAGGAAAACTTGTTGGCCGACATGCGGACCGGTTAGGTACACACGTGTTAAATGAGTTTACCTAACTAGTGGCGATGGAATAGTTCCGTCACAAGGCCGTCGCAAGTTCGTCGCAAGTGAGTCGTAATTCCGTCGCAAAGTCGAATCCGTCGCAAATCCGTCGCAAAATATCCATCGCAAATCCCTCGCAAATCCATAGCAAACAATTTTCAAACATCTATAAATAGCCAACTTACGTTCATTGTTTCCAAAAGCAAGAAAAAGAAGAGAGGGACGAGGAGAAGGAAAAAAAAAAAAAGAGAGGGAAGAAAAAAAAAAATAAAACACTAAAAAAATGAGTTACGGAATATATGAGTTACGAAGCTGGATGTACAATCAAAGAGATCCCGGGACCGGCGAAGTGACGAGAGAGTTTGTTGAAGGATTACATGGATTCTTTAACCAAGCACGAAACCAACCACATGCAATGCAAACTGGTAAAATATTTTGTCCCTGTGAGAAATGTAGGAACAAAAAATATATTGCTGTTGATACTGCTAAAAAACATGTATTTAATAGAGGATTTGTACCAAACTATTATGTATGGTATTTTCATGGGGAAAATCATTATAATACTACTCACTATGAAGCGGGAAATAGTGGTTCGAGTCAAGGGGTTGAAGAACATAATTATAGCGCTAGCTATGATTATGGTCATCCTGATATATTGGGAAATAATATTGGGTATCAGCATGGGAATAGGTTTCATGATATGGTTACAGATGCATTTCATGAAACTACACCTGTTCTTGCTGATAATCCTATGGAAGCAATTTTGGAAGAACCCAACATTAAAGCACAAAAGTTTTATGATATGTTAGATGCTCCAAATCAACCACTTTACGATGGGTGTAGAGAGGGACTTTCTAGATTGTCACTAGCAGCTAGGATGATGACAATTAAAAGTGAAGATAATAGCAGTGAAAGTAACATGGATAAGTGGGCTGGACTATTTCAAGAGTATTTACTGGAAAATAATCTTTCTGCTGGTAATTACTATGAAATACAGAAGTTGGTTGCGGGTCTTGGGTTACCTTATGAAATGATTGATGTATGCATTGACAATTGCATGATTTTCTGGAAAGATGATGATAAGCTGCAGGAATGTCGATTTTGTGGGAAGCCGAGATACAAACCCACTACTGGAAGGAGGCGGGTCCCTTACCAACGTATGTGGTACTTGCCAATCACCGAAAGATTGAAACGGTAATACCAATCGGAAATTACGTCAGCGTCAATGAGATGGCATGCAGAACATTCCACACATCATGGAGAGGTAACACATCCCTCAGATGCAAAGGCGTGGAAACACTTTCAGACGGTACATTCAAACTTTGCTAATGAGTCCAGGAATGTTTATCTAGGATTTGCACAGACGGATTTAGTCCATTTGGTATGTCAGGGAGAGAATATTTGCTATGGCCCGTCATACTGACGCCATATAATCTTCGGCCGACAATGTGCATGCAGCGAGAATTTTTGTTCTTAACTATTTTAGTGCCAGGTCCAAAGCATCCGAAGCGATCCCTAGATGTATTTCTGCAACCTTTGATCGATGAGTTGAAACAACTGTGGTATTCAGGAGTTTGCACATTTGATTACTCGCAGCAACAAAACTTCAACATGCGCGCAGTATTATTGTGGACAATTAGTGACTTTCCAGCGTATGGAATGTTGTCGGGGTGGACTACGCACGAAAGACTATCGCGTCCACACTGTTTGAATAGGGCATACGCATTTCAGCTGAGGCGTGGAAGAAAACCTTGTTGGTTTGATTGTCACCGTCGTTTTCTTCCTATCAATCGCAAGTACCGAAAGAACAAGGTTTTATTTACGAGGAATAAAGATTTCCGCGGTCCCCCTCCGGATTATCTTTCGGGACAGGATTTGCTTGATCAGATCGATTATTATGGTGGTGAGGAAACATGCAAACGTGGGGGCAATTGGCATTGTACTGCAAACATGCCTGACGGATATGGACAAGCACACAATTGGCACAAAAAAGTATATTCTGGGAACTCCCATATTGGAAGGATCACCTTTTGCGACATAATCTTGACGTTATGCATATCGAAAAGAAATTTTTTGGTAACACCATTGATAGTAGGATTTTACTACGAATTAACCTATTAACACTATCATGTCGATGCAGTGTAAGAAGGTGTCAAATCCAAATGGGCGAGATGCTATGCAATTAGGACGTGATCGAGTGAAGGTAAGTCAAGCCAAATGCAAGGGTGTGAATTCTAAACTATCAACCTAAAGACAGAAATGGAAATGCAAATAACATAATGAAATGGTACTTCGCGGCGTCCAGACGCGACGCTATCAAGTGAACAAAGGTGAAATGCAGTGATATTTAAACTATGAACCTGAAGCTAGAATGAACAAATGCAATAAGATGAAAAGACAGAAGCTTTAAGATTTAAACTCAAGATCGAAATCAAATTAAACAAAGATCCTAAGAATGGGTGTTATGGATCAATGAAATTCCATGGTCAACGCTATGGTGTTCAACAAAACTCAGACAGAGCTGTTCCCTTGGCTGCGAACTCGATTTGATTGGGTGGCCTCAGATGTCAAATTTCCGGATGGATATGTTTCCAAATTCTCACGATGTATAGAGCGAGGACAAAAATTTTATGGTATGAAGAGCCACGATTGCCATGTTTTCATGCAGCGACTACTACCGTTTGCATTACAAGAGCTATTGCCGTCTCATGTCCACGAAGCAATTGCTGGTAAACAAGTATTTACATTTCTTTTAATTGAGTTTATGTACATAATTAAATATATATGTTTTTATTAATTTGTTTATGGTGTATATTATATTATAGGTATTGGGGCGTTTTTCTGAGATCTTTGCATGCGAACACTGACAGAAGACGGGGTAGAGAAGTTAAAAAAAAAAACATTGATGTCTTGTTATGTAACATTGAGAAAATCTTCCCTCCTTCATTCTTCGACGTGATGGAACACCTAACGGTACATTTGCCATATGAGGCGGATCTCGGGGGGCCTGTGCAATTCAGGTGGATGTATCCGTTCGAGCGTTTTATGGGACACTTGAAGGGAAAGGCTAAAAACCTTGCAAAAGTTGAGAGATCCATAGTACAAGGAAGTTTGACAGAGGAAACATCTAACTTCGCGTCTTACTATTTTAGTCCAAATGTGAGAACGAGAAGAACCGCTACGAAACGATACGATGATGGAGGCGTTGCACCTGTTTATAGGCATGTTGTCCCCAGCATCTTCAAAGAAATAGGCAGACTTGCTGGAAAGTTGAAGGAAAAATCGTGGGACCATGAAGATTTGAGTGCGGCTCACAATTACATATTGCGTAATCTGGATGAAGTGCACCAATTTGAGAGGTAACTTTGATCATACGTTTATATATATATAACTCGAGATTTTTGTGCATCATATTTGATAATCTGATCCGCCAAACATACCTTGGTTTACAAGAGCATGAGTATGAGTTTTACAAAGAACGTGACTTTGCTGGATGGTTAAAATACTATGTAAGTGCTCTTCAAATTAGTGATATATAAACTAAAACCTAACACTATATATAATTAATGTGTGTGATTGTACCATTTGTTTTTATATAGGTGAGAGAGGGCTGTCATCTGGAACAAATACCGCTGTGGCTGCATGAGATTGTGAACTCTCCAATAGGAAAGATCACTACAGCACCAATGTACTGTACTCGCGGGTACATTTTCCATACGTACAAGCATGGCATGCGGAAGTCGACCGCAAATTATGGTATTCATGTCCCGGGCGAAACAGAATTCTATGGAGTTTTACAAGAGATCATCGAGGTCACATACCCAGGAATTATCAACTTGAAATGTATTATGTTCAAATGTGATTGGTATGATCCGACACCAGGTCGAGGGGTTCGCAGAATCGAGACGGTAGGTGTCACCGATGTAAATCCAAACCGAAAATTTTCCAAATTCGAGCCCTTCATCCTTGCATCGCAGGCAGAGCAAGTGTGTTTTATTCCTTATCCTCAAGTTAGGCAAAGACGGAGACTTGGTTATCAGTCATAAAGGTCAATCCAAGAGGTTATGTAGTTAGTTTAGACGATGAAGTGGCCATGCAGCATGACAGAGTTGCAGAAGTTTCAAACCCGATCGAATCCATAGAAAATATCATACACGTTGACCCCGAGAATAGAGAAGTTGAAGACGTCGTTGACGATTCAAGTGAAGATGGAGAAGCCGATGTATTCGAAGAGTCTGCGACTGATGAAGAAGAACGGGAGCACAGTGAAAACTCTTACGTATCTGAAAATGACGATGAAAATGACGATAAACTTGACTTTGATTAATTTTAAGGTTTTTCTTTGTATTTTAAATTGTTTGTATTTTAAATTGCGATGAATTTGTATTTCCGACGTAAAAAAATTATTCTTTTGTGTTAGTTCCGATGGTTTTAAAAAGTAGCATATATTGTCACTCCATCGCAAACTTTTTACTTACAAGACTACACAAAAGTCATTTCAGGATAACATTTTTTACCATCCAGATGTCTTGTCTCCGGTTCCCCACGCTGAGCCACTTGATGACGGCGCTTTTGAGTTTGTTTTAGCGACCCATTCGTTATCGGCTTCTCTGCTATATTTGACGTCACCGGGTGGCTTTTTGTTCCAACCACCGTCACTGTTGTTTCCGATATCCCCCTGATCGTTGCTGGTTCCCCAAGCTGCTTTGTTATTACCTCCCAGTTTGTCATTGGAGTTAGAACCCAAGCTAGACCAGTTTCCGGCAGATGATGAATCGGTGGAAGGCTTTCTAGTGTTTGATTCTAGTATTTGAATCCACCGTCAACTTTTTTACCTCAAGAAGATCTACCGTCATCCTTCTTACCCCATGTTGATCCTCCGTCATCCTTTGTACCCCATGTTGATCCTGGATCTTCTAGGGGTAAAAAAGATGACGGAGGATCAACATGGGGTAAGAAGGATGACGGTGGATCTTCTTGAGGTAAAAAAAGATGACGGTGGATCTTCTTCGGGTAAGAAGGATGACGGTGGATTCAAACACTAGAAAGCCTTCTACCGATTCATCATCTGCCGGAAACTGGTCTAGCTTGGGTTCTAACTCCAATGAAAAACTGGGAAATAATAACAAAGCAGCTTGGGGAACCAGCAACGATCAGGGGGATATCGGAAACAACAGTGACGGTGGTTGGAACAAAAAGCCACCCGGTGACGTCAAATCTAGCGGAGAATTGCGATGGAATTGCGATGGAATTGCGATGGAAACCCTAAAATTTTATAGTCCATCGCAATTCCATCGCAAACTTGCGACGAAATTGCGATGGAAACCGAAAAATTTAACAATCCATCGCAATTACGTCGCAAAATTGCGATGGCATTGCGATGGACTATAAAAATTTTTGTGTTTCCATCGCAACCTTGAGACGGAATTGCGATGGATTGTTTAATTTTTCGGTATCCATCGCAAAACCGTCGCAATGTTGCGATGTAATTGCGATGGATAGTTAAAATTTCCGGTTTCAATCGCAATTCCATCGCAAATTTGCGACGGCTTTGCGATGGAAACTCAAGTTTTAGGTTTTAGGGTTTCCTATTTTTCGTATAACAAGGGTTTAGGGTAATATAATCTTATTTTGTACTGTATAATTCAACCCTAAAAGATATATATATATAAATAAAATAGGTTTCTCTTGAACTCCGTACATATGAAGCTCATTGAAGCTTACGACGTATATATATTACAAACGGTTTTGTTGAAACATCGACCATATATATATATATATATATATATATATATATATATATATATATGTATGAATGTTCAATATTCATATTCAAATTCATCTACTAATAAGCATATATATTCAATATCTACAACCCTTATTACTTCGTAATCAAATCTCTAAACCCTAAACCCTAAACCTAAGTTTCCATCGCAATTCCATCGCAAACTTGCGACGGAATTGCGATGGAATGGGGCATTTCCGTCGCAAAGCCATCGCAAAATTGCGACGGAATTGCTATGGAATGGGGCATTTTCTTCGAAAATCCATTGCAAAGTTGCGAGGGAATTGCGACGGAAATGCCCCATTCCATAGCAATTCTGTCGCAAATTTTAGGGTTTCCACCATTTCCCTCGCAAATCCATTGCAAAGTTGCGACGGAAGTGCGATGGAATGGGGCATTTCCGTCGCAATTCCCTCGCAACTTTGCGATGGATTTGCGAGGGACACATATTTCCTATATATGCAAAACGTCGGGTTTGAGCTCTGCTCAAACCGACCCCATTCGCTTTTTTTTCGCCGCCAGCCTCTTCTTCTCCGACCGCCGCCTTCTTCTTCTTCTCCGACCGCCGCCAGCATCTTCTTCTCCGACCGCCGCCAGCATCTTCTTCTCCAACCGCCGCCTTCTTCTTCTTCTCCGACCGCCGCCAGCATCTTCTTCCCCGACCGCCGCCTTCTTCTTCCCCGACCGCCGCCTTGTTCTTCTCCTCAGCAGACCGCAGATTCGGCATCCGTGCAGACCGCAGATCCGCTGCCTTCTCTTATCTCGACGTCAGCCACCACCGCCAGCCACTGTCGCCATCGACTCGTAGCCGCTGCCGCGCCGAGTTTCTAGGTTAACTCTTCCCCTGCAATTTTTTTTCTTTTTTTCCTGATTTGGTTAAAAAATATTGTTAGATAAAATTAGCTAGATGGATTAGTTAGATAATTAGTTTAGTTTAGATTGTTGATTAGTTTGTTAGATTGTTAGATAATTAAATTAGATTAGTTTTAGTATTGTTTTAATTTAAATTTAGAGTAATTTTTATACAATTGTGTGATTATTAGAATAATTATTAATTATTAGTGTATTTTTTTAGTTTTATTTGTACAATTATTATTGTTACTTTTAATTTTACTTTTTTAATTTATTGCAGATGGAGCAACAAAACTCTTACCAGGAGTTCCTGAGTCAGGGAGGATCCGGGGGCCGTGGTGGTTCCGGGGGTTCCCGTGGTGGTCGTTTCGTTCCCGTGAGGAGTCACGGGCACACTGCTAATAGTTCCCATGGTTCTACGGGACGGGAGCAGCAGCAGCGGGCACGGTCTCGGTCTCCTTCCCCACCTCGTCAGTCAGCCGCAGTTGAGGCCGTGGTTGAGACCGCTAGAGCCCCATTTTATGCGGCCATGAGGGAGATTTTAGATGAGCCCGGTCATAATCTCCTCCCTCATCTTCAGCCACACCGCCCACCGAGAACTTTATGGTATGTACTTTTTAATTTTTATTAGTTTTTGTTTTATTTTATATTGTACATTTTAAAATGTTAAAGTTTATTGTTTTCTTTTTCAGGTTCTCTCATGATTCGTCCGTCGCTTCAGCAGTTACGGAAATCTTTGAAAAAGATTACCAAGATGCTTTTGCCCGGTGGAAGGATGTGAAGGAACCCGTTCTCCAACGTTGGTTCTCTACTTTTGCTGTAAGTTTTAATGTATTTTTTATTAATTTTTAAAAATATTTTCTTATTGCTGATCACTAACATTATATTATTGTTTTTTGATTTTTTTTTTCAAGCGCAAGTATCACTGGGAATCTGGCTTTATCGAGAGGGTTTACCATGAGTTCTGCGCCAAAGTCCATGATCGGTTACCCGATATGGTACATCGATGGAAGAAGTCGTGGATGGCTAAGGGTGATGCTGCCAAGCCACTTCACTTTGATCGGAATGTGTGGGAGGGCTTGGTTGCTTATTGATTGGATTCTGATCACCAGAAAAGGAGTGACAACAGTAAGTCCGCTCGAGGGAAGAGCAAAAATTATACACATCGATCCGGCCGAACTTCTTACGTAGCCCGCGGCCGAATGATTGTAAGTTTTTTTCTAATTATTTTTTAACAATTTTTTTTGTTTCATTTATTTCTTATCATTTTTATGAAATCAAAAATTATTTTATAGGCCGAGGAACAAAAGGCGATTGCTTTTTCTCTCCCAAACCAGGCGACGCTAAAGGCGATTTTCTAAAAAAAGTTTCAGTTTTCTGCCACAATTTCCGACCGACGTCGGCTCCGGCGTCGGTTGTACTCTTCTTTTCATTTGCGTTTGTAACTAGATTTCATTCTTAATATCAGATCTATGTTTTTGAAGATTCAATTTCTAGATCTCGTTTTCGTTTTCTCCTTCCGGGGAAATTTCTTTCCATCATTAATCCGGCGATGGGCCACGAGTATTAGTGTTGGCGTTCTTCCGTTCGGGATTTACCCGTTTGGCTTCAGTCGTTTCATATCTGAAACGTTTCGATTTCATCACCAAAGAGTTTTTGATTCTGCTTTGAATCTTTTCAAATTGAGAAGAGGATTTCAATCTCGTATTTGGGATCGAGGAGCAAACAGCGTGACTAATAAGGATTGTTCGACGAGAAGACTAAGGCCAGGTTTCACGAACAGAAAAAGAAAAGAGAAGATGCTTCGTCTCATTGACTACCATCAGTTTTTGAAGAGATGGCATTTTATGCCTTTTCTATGGTTCCTACAAAATCAATGGGTGCTCCAATATGAATACAAGGTTTCGTTGCCGGATCCATCAAGTATTTTGATTTCACCGAGAAGACAAGGTTCAGATTCATCACCAACAACATTTAGAATTTTCTTATTTGTCAAACTAATGCCAATTGCATTTTGGAGTTTCATCAGAAAGATGATAGCCAGTCAAAAGTATATGAAGGGGGGACATAACAGATTTCATCTGTTAGCCTATAAGTCTTCCGGATGGAAAGCATGGTTACTCTCCGCTCCTTCATCGAAATTGTTTCAATTTCCTGTATTTGCTCAAACGGTTGTATGGAGAATGTTTTTGTATCTTGTAAACTCATGATATCAATATATTTGATTTGATGTTAAAAAAAAATAGGCCGAGGAACAAGGGGAATCAGAGATGGATTTGCTGGCAGTTCTCGCGTATGCCAAACGGAATCCGGATGGCACTTTCCTGGATGACGATTCTGAGGAGCTCTACAACGACGTTAACTCAAAACTACAAGAGTTGACTCAGAATGATGATCTCGAGAGCGTCGCTTCTGGTTCTTCCGTGGCCGTGAAGAACAAGATTTTTCTTCAGGTAAATTTGTATCATTTTTTTAGTTTAAATTATTTTTATTCTTATGTATATTGTTGGTTTCTTAATTTCAATGTTGTTTTTGGTTTTTCAGTCCGCTCCCCGTAGAAAGGGGAAGATGTGGGGGGTTGGTTCTCTTCAATCCCAAATCGATCTTGGGAGCGGTTATGTTTGCGGTTCCGCTTCGAGTCGGTTCCCGGATCCTAACGAGGTTGCTGTGTTGAAGGAGGAATTGACTGCAACAAAGACAGAATTGACTACAACAAAGACGAAGGTTGCGGCGTTCGAAGAGATCTTCGACTACTTGGGCAACTCGGATCCGAAGCTCAAGTAGATTATGAGCCGTTTGCGTCCAAACCAGCAGCAAGCCGAGGGCGGAACCAGCGGAACCGGCGGATCGGATCAGGACGGACCCAGCGGACCATCCGTCGATTTTTAGTTTTCGTTTTATTGTTTTTTATGTTATTTATGAATATTTTTATTTAATTATTTAATGATATTTGAATTAAAATTTTATTTAATTTAATATTTGTTTAATTAGTTGATTTTCGTTTTTTTAATTTTATTTATTTATTAATAAAAAAAAATTAAAAAACTAATTTAATAATTGAAAAATTAAAATTAAAAAAATATAAAAAACTTGCGACGCAATTGATTCCGTGGCAAGTTTGCGATGGATATTTTGCGTCGCAAATTTGCGATGGAATCAATTATGTCGCAAGTTTGCGATGGATGAGTTTCCGTCGCAAGTTTGCGATGGATGAGTTTCCGTCGCAAACTTGCGATGGAATCAATCCCGTCGCAAGTTTGCGATGGATTGTGACGGACCGTATTCCGTCGCAAACTTACGATGGATTGCGATGGAGTTAAGTCCATCGCAAGTTTGCGACATCATATAATCCCTCGTAAATCGATCGCAAAATTGCGACTGAATATATGTGGTCGCAAATCCGTCCCAAAATTGCGACGGAATGAATTCCATCGCAAATTTGCGACGAAGTTGTTTCCATCGCAAACTTGCGACAGAGTTGGGACGAAATAGTCATTGCGAGGAACGATTTGCGACGGAAATTTTTGTCTCGCAAATCCGTCGCAAATAGTCATTTGCGACGGAATTGCGACTGGATTTTCTGTCGCAAATGGCCTATATTTCTTGTAGTGATAATCTTACATCCTTTACACTCTTACTTTTCCATTTTTTTTCCCTATTTTCAACACAAAATGTCTTTAAATCAACTTTTCAAAATTCCAAGTATTTGATTTTGTCATTATCGGGTTTGTGGCTTATCCTCACCACCGAGTATGAACAAGGAGCAACTAAGTTTGTGAATGATTCATCTATGAGATTGGGTAATCCTGCACACATGTTCTGCCCGTGTATGCATAGAGGAATGGATCAGAAATACAAGAAAAGTCAGTGTTGGAGTAAACATGGAGAAACAAGGCTTGATAGGCCGACTAGTGTTCAACCATCTGAAACTGAGGCTTACGACCTGTTTAGGAGTGCCTTCAAAGCTACAGAAGAGAATCAGCCATCTCCCAACCAGAACGAAGGTCAGTTTGATAAGGTCGACAGCGAAGAAGATTCTGCTTTTAGAAAAAAGTTAGAAGATGCTGAAACTGCACTCTACTCGACGTGTCCTAACTACACCAAGGTCTGCAATCATGGGGATATACCGCATAAAAGTCAAGAGTGGGATGTCTGAGAACTATTTTGATCAGCTTCTCACACTTGTTCATGATATGCTTCCCGGTGACAATGTGCTTCCTAAGTAGACTGATGAGATGAAGAAATTTTTGAAGGTGTTTGGTTTTGGTTATGAGAGCATTCACGCCTGTAAAAATGACTGTATTCTATATCGGAATCAGTATGAGAAAATTTTAAGCTGTCCAAGATGTGGGGGTTCAAGATGGGAAAGGGATAAGCACATTGGTGAGGCGAAAAAAGGGATTCCAACAAAGGTTCTTTGATATTTTACTATTAAAGACAAATTAAAGAGAATGTTTAGATCATCACGGCTGGCAGAGGACTTGCGTTGGCATTCCACTAATGCTAGTACAAATGGTACTATACGACATCCTGTGGACTCATTAACTTGGGTTCAGGTCAATGATAAGTGGCCATAGTTTGCTGCTGAAGCAAGAAACCTCAGACTTGGTTTATCTACTGATGGCATGAATCCATTCTCAATACAGAACAAAAAGTACGATACTTGTCCTGTCTTGCTGGTAAACTACAATATGGCGCCAACTAAGTGTATGAAGGCATAAAATATAATGTCGACAATGTTGATCCCTGGACCAACTGCACCTAGTGACAACATTGATGTATATCTGCAACCGCTGATAGATGACCTAAAAGACTTGTGGAACGAAGGTATGGAGGTTTACGATTCTTACTTGAAAGAGAGTTTCAATATGAAAGCTATGTTGTTGTGGACTATCACAGACTATCCTACGTTAGGGACATTGGTAGGCTGTAAAGTGAAGGGGAAACAAGCTTGTGTTGTCTGTGGTAAGGATACACCCCACAGGTGGTTAAAGTTCAGTCGTAAGCATGTGTATATGGGCAACAGGAAACGTTTGAGGCCTGGTCATCCTTACAGCCGAAAAAAATGGTTTGACAATACTGAAGAGCTTGGTACTGCAAATAGAATTCAGAGTGGAACAAAGATATTTGAGAGTATGAAGGAATGTAGCAATGATTTCGGAAGACCATTAGATAAATGAAACAAAAGAAAAACAACAGATGGAGGTGAAGATGAATTGATTTCCCAAGAAGAATACGAAGAAGATAATGATTTGTGGCGGTGGAAAAAAAGATCTATCTTCTTCGACTTGCCTTACTGGAAGGTTAGTAGTTTTCAAATAGCTTTCACATATGAGATACTCATAAATTTTATGTTTCTAACTTCTGTTTACTTATGTGTTAGGATGCACTATTATCTATTATCATGCATAATAGCAAGTCAAAGTATGGCCTCAACGCTCGAAAAGATTTACAAGACATGGGAATTCGCAGTGATCTTCACACAGAGGTACGTGGGAAGAGAACATACTTGCCTCCAGCTACTTATGGCTTTCTACGGAATAAAAACATAGATTTTGCAAACGGTTATCTAGTTTTAGAGGACCTAATGGCTATAGTGCAAATATAGCGAACTGTGTTTCAATGGATCCTCCTCTTATAGGTAGTTTGAAGTCACATGATCATCATGTACTCATACAAAATCTTTTTCCTGTGGCATTAAGAGGTCTGCTGCCTAAAGGACCGAGAGTGGCAGTGAATCGTCTGTGTTACTACTTCAACATATTATGTCAATCACTACAAGAAAATGCCGTGATTTTCGACGGAATTTGAAACACCCCGTCCCGGCCTCACCTGGCCGCGGACGGCGGGTTCCCCGGTTCGCGCCTCGCTCCAGGCCGAACCTCCCGGCTCACAGCCGTTACCGTGCGAAATCCCCTCTTCGAGGCCTGATCGCCGGTCTATACAATCATAACGATAATACGCAGCGGAAAATATACCTCTATCAAATCAAATTCCTCTAAGGCTATACGCCTTTCCAACCTTAGTCTAATTCCGACTAAACACTTGCTGGTCTGATCATCTATCTACCTCGGACAGTCTATGCGACTTCCGATCAGTTTATAGATCGATCCTAGACTCAGTCAAGTCATGCAACCTAGCATTGTTCGTTCCATTCCCCTAGACCGTTCTATCTAAGATCTAGGCAATCATAAACCGTTCTGTTCCACAGTCGTGGACATACCTTAGCCATAAAGCAGATATCGGTCCACCATTGATCCTTCTTCTGGTTGCCTCCCATTGATCGTGTATCCACACTGATCGTATCTCCTGATCGAATCATACTTGATTCGTTTCATGATAAACCGGATCCCCGTCTTTACTTAGTAATATGACCCTTGATAGAGATCGTCACTTTGAAGCAAGGTTTAAACGAGATGGAATGAAAATGGGACGAGCGTAAGGCGATAGTGAAAGTGTACGGTCGGCGGAAGATGAAAAGGCTCGGTGAATGGAATGATTCGGCGAGGAATGATCCGGAGGGGAGATCCAGCGGGGAGGATCAGCGGTATGAGATGGTACGATGAAAAGGAATGGACCGGCGGTCGGTGGAGCGAAGGCGAGAATGAATCGGCGGTATGAGAATGGATCGATAGCGAGAATGGAACGGCGGGATAACGATGGATCGAATGGTTTATAACAGAAATCCGATGGCAAAGGATTTCCAACACCACCTTCAGCCTTGCTGATATGACGCACAACAAGATCAAAGGGTTCTCTTAGATATAACGCACTAAGAAGATCAAACAAAGTAAGAGAGAGTTTTAGAAATAAAATGTTTGATAAAAATGAAAGAAGAGTTTCTCGCCAAACATAAAGGAAGGAAGGCGAGGGGGTGGCTGGAACACGCTCCAGCCCACCTTGGAAACAAGCAAAAACATAAATGCAGTCAAACCAAAGCATAAATAACACGATAAAGATAGGCGCCCAAATATTCAAATGCAAACGGGCCGGACCGAACGAACATATAGTAACGGGAGGATACGAAGTGAGACATGGGCCTCGTTAAAAACCTAACATGGAAAACCCAGTGGGACAAAACCATGTCAGGGAAAAAGAGCACACCATTCCCACTTATCCCATTACCAAAGTCATTCGGCCGTTAAGCAGACCATAGTGGATTGCTTAACCTCCGGGACTTGCCGGCTTAAACGACTAAGTATCCGACCAACTCCATGGTTGAATGCCATAGTCTGGGAACGCGTCGTTGGACCGGTTGGAACGGGCATAGACTCCTCTGCTTCAATCTCTCCCGGGTACAAGTCCATAGCAACCTCATCCATGATCATATCATCCCCTCCCTCTTGAAAAGGATTTGTCCTCAAATCTGGATCATCTGCAAGAAAAGGGGAGAGATCAGCAACATTAAAACTGGGACTTATGTTGTACTTACCTTGGAGATTGATTTGGTAGGAGTTGTCGTTGATTCGCTTGGTGATCTCAAAGGGACCATCAATCCGAGGCATCAGCTTGGATTTACGTTCGGCAGGGAACCGTTCTTTGCGCAAGTGTATCCACACTTTGTCTCCAACCTCAAAAATCATTTGGCGTCGTCCCTTGTTGGCATGTCTGGCATACTGCTTCGTTTTCTCCTCAATGTTCCTCCGTGCTTGTTCATGGATCTTCTTCACGGTTTCGGCCTTGTGCTTCCCATCTGTGCTTATCCTATCACTCACAGGCAAAGGCATCAAATCCAAAGGGGAGATGGGTCGAAACCCATAAACAATTTCAAACGGCGAAAATTTAGAAGCAGAATGCACAGCATGATTATATGCAAATTCTATATGTGGAAAGCATTCATCCCAACTCTTAAGATTCCGCTTAATGCATGCACGCAACAAGGTTCCCAAAGTTCTATTAACTACTTCAGTTTGGCCGTCTGTTTGGGGATGACAAGTAGTAGAAAATAACAGCTTAGTCCCCAACTTAGACCACAATGTTTTCCAGAAGTAACTCAAGAACTTGGTGTCACGATCAGATACAATAGTGCGAGGCATACCATGCAGTCTAACAATCTCTTTAAAGAACAAGGAAGCTATATGAGATGCATCATCGGTTTTATGACATGCCACAAAGTGAGCCATTTTCGAAAACCTATCAACAATCACGAAAATAGAATCCTTTCCAGTTCTAGTCCTAGGCAAGCCAAGAACAAAGTCCATGGAAATATCCGTCCAAGGATGAGATGGGATAGGAAGAGGGGTATACAAACCGTTCGGCTGAACCTTAGACTTAGACATTTTACAAGTCGCACATCTTGAGCATATCCGCTCAACGTCTCTGATCATATGAGGCCAATGAAAATGATCACGCATAACCTGCAAGGTTTTGGCGACACCAAAGTGTCCCATCAAGCCTCCTCCATGTGCTTCCCTAACAAAAAGATCTCTCAAGGAACAGTTAGGTACACAGAGACGGTTCTCATAAAAGAGAAACCCATCTTGTCTAGAATATCGTCCTGTGGCAAACTTAGAGCAAGACTTATAAATTTCAGCAAAATCACAATCAGATTCATACAAGTCTTTTATTTGCTCAAAACCTAACAATTTAGCGTCAAGGGTTGAAAGAAGCGTATACCTCCGGGACAATGCGTCGGCCACGACATTGTCCTTACCTTTTTTGTACTTGATGACGTATGGAAAGGTTTCGATGAATTCAACCCACCTGGCGTGCCTCTTGTTCAATTTCTGCTGGCCCTTAAGATGTTTCAGTGACTCGTGGTCAGTATGGATGACAAACTCTTTCGGCCAGAGGTAGTGTTGCCAATTTTGCAAGGCACGGACTAAGGCGTACAACTCCTTGTCGTAAGTGGGGTAGTTGAGAGTGGCACCACCAAGTTTCTCGCTAAAGAAAGCGATTGGTTTCCTGTCCTACATCAAAACGGCTCCTATGCCAACACCTGAAGCATCACATTCAATCTCAAAAGTCTTTAAAAAGTTAGGCAAAACAAGAACAGGAGCGTTAGTAAGGCGGTCTTTGAGCGCTTGGAACGCATCCTCTTGAGCCTTCTCCCACTTGAACCCAACTTCCTTTTTAATCACTTCGGTTAACGGTGCGGCTAGGGTACTGAAATCACGGACAAATCGTCTATAAAATCCGGCTAGGCCGTGGAAGCTCCTGATTTCTCCGACGGTGGTTGGACTGGGCCAATCACGGATGGCTGTAACCTTTTCCTCGTCCACCTGAACACCATCTGCACTCACAACAAATCCTAAAAACACGACGTTATCTGTGCCAAAGGTGCACTTCTTGATATTTGCAAATAATTTCTCCTTTCTAAGAACATGCAAAACAGAAGTGAGGTGTTCTATATGCTCGGCCATGTTCTTACTGTAGATCAAAATATCATCAAAATAGACAACAACAAAATGCCCAATAAATGATCTAAGAACATGGTTCATCAATCGCATGAATGTACTAGGTGCATTAGTTAACCCAAATGGCATGACAAGCCATTCATATAATCCATGTTTGGTCTTAAATGCAGTTTTCCATTCGTCACCCTCCTTCATCCTAATCTGATGATATCCACTTTTCAAATCTATCTTAGAGAAAATGCAAGAACCATGCAATTCATCTAACATGTCATCAAGTCTAGGGATGGGGTGGCGATACTTTACAGTGATATTGTTGATTGCGCGGCAATCAACACACATGCGCCAGCTACCGTCTTTCTTGGGCACGAGAAGGACTGGAACAGCACAAGGACTCATGCTTTCCCGAATGTGTCCTTTGTCCATTAGCTCATCAATTTGGCGCTGAAGTTCCTTGGTCTCAACGGGATTGGTTCTGTAGGCTGGTCGGTTTGGCAGAGACGATCCAGGAACGAAATCTATTTGATGTTCAATGCCACGAACTGGTGGCAATCCCTGTGGACAATCATCTGGAAACACATCTCTAAATTCCTGCAAAAGCTTAGTAATCTCACTCGGAACGGCCGGTGCAATGTTAGCCAAGAGATTAAGTGTTTCCTTGAAAATAAATAGAAGGAAAGGTTTTTCAGAAGAGTTAGAACCTTTAACCTGTTTGGATTTGATCAGATAGTTGGATGGCTTGGTCGGCTTGACTGGATCCTTC
Organism: Erythrophleum ivorense; assembly: GCA_026724425.1. Lineage (NCBI taxonomy): Eukaryota > Viridiplantae > Streptophyta > Magnoliopsida > Fabales > Fabaceae > Erythrophleum > Erythrophleum ivorense. Next base: position 933,296 of record JAIUCV010000068.1, on the reverse strand, counting down.
TCTGGTTGAGACTTAGTCTTTTGACCAATCAACTGGACTTGGTCTTCATAAACCTCTTGTGGCGACAGAGGGGTAAGAGTGGTCTTACGGCCTTTATGCACAAAGGTGTACTTGTTGGTAAAACCATCATGTAGCACACGTCTATCTGACTGCCAAGGTCGGCCCAATATAATGTGTCCTGCGTCCATGGGTAAGACATCGCATAAGACCTCATCCTCGTAGTGACCAATCGAAAGTGGTACAACCACTTGTTCTTTCACGCTCATGTCTCCAGTCTCGTTGATCCACTGCAGCTGGTAAGGCTTAGGATGCTTCTTGGTTTCAAGACCTAACTTCTGAACCATAGTCTCGCTAGCCACGTTGGTACAACTGCCCCCATCTATAATAAGGCTGCACACTTTCTCCTTGACAAGGCAACGAGAGTGGAAGAGATTCTCTCTCTGTTCTTCTTTCTCGGTTCGGATCTGAGTACTCAATAGTCTTCTGGCGACCAGAAGCTTACCAGATACCGGCGCGGCTTCATCGTCTTCAAGTTCGGGCTCGCGTGCTGGCTGATAGACAATCTCTTCATCTTCGGACTCAACTTCGCCATTGTCCCTGATGAACATCATCCGTTTGTTTCTACACTCATGAGCATAATGTCCAAAGCCTTGACACTTAAAGCACTTGAGCTCACGAGCTCTAGTAGTCGGCGTAGCACCCGAACTGCCCCTTTCTTTATTAAAACTGATCGGCTGTCCTTTTGGTTCGGCACGCGGTGCGGTTTTCGTTTGGCTTTCTTTCGGATAGAACGGTCGGCGAGAATCGGTGTTGAACCGGTTAGACGTTCTTCTCTTGAGTTGTTGTTCGGCCAGAATGGATTTGTGCAACAACTCCTCTAGACTGTCGCAATCCTGCATCTCCACGATATCATGAATCTCACGATTCAGCCCTCCAAGAAACCGTGACATGGTGGCTTCTTGACTTTCCTCAACATGGGCTCGGAGTTTCATGACTTCCATATCTTGGTAATATTCATCCACGGACTTAGTACCCTGAATAAGCTTCCGAAGCTTAGCATGTAGCTCTCGCTGGTAGTGACCGGGGACAAATCGTTGCCGCATAACTCTCTTCATTTCCTCCCATGTGGTAATCTCATAAGCTCCACCATAAGCTCTGGCTGTCGTAATCTGCTCCCACCATCTCAATGCATAGTCGTTGAACTCAGACACGGCCAACTTAACTCGGTTCACGTTGTGGATGTTGTGCAGATTGAAGTTAAACTCACACTTCTTCTCCCAATCCATATACTCATCGGGATTGCTTCGGCCATAGAACGGAGGAATCCGAATTTTGTAACCTCCCAAATTCTCGACCAAATGATCCGGTTCCTCTCTTGTCCGGCGGTATCGTTGGCGGCTGCCGTGCGAGGAATGACCGGCACTGCTATAATATTCTTTGGCCCGGATATCAACCGGTGGTCTCTTGGTCGTAGACTGCTCCTTAGGTTGTTCTTCGTCCGAGACGTGGATAGGACCAACATCGGCCTTTTGTTTACCCAGTCGGATGTCTAACCGCTTTTCCCACTTCTCGTAAGCTAGTTCCATCAGTTTCTGAAGATGCTCGATCACGGCTGGACTGAGGGATGACTGTGACTCTCGGCTTGTTTCTTCCTCTTTGTCGGACACCATAGTGCCTGAAAAGCAAAAACAAACTCACGGCAGTCAACAGTTCAAGGGATGTATGAAAACAATTCGTAAAAATTAAGCAAATAATTTTTAACAAATTGTAAACACTCACAAGCGATAGATCTATGCAACAATGCTCAAAAACAATTATGATAATATTTTTAAAATTATGCAAAAAATTTCAGATCTATGATGAGCGGGAGATGAACGGTCAAATGAACAAACAAATCGAAACAAAAGATTTTTCAGCAAAGGCGGAGAACACTTAGCTTCAAAGTGGCTCTGATACCACTTAATATGACCCTTGATAGAGATCGTCACTTTGAAGCAAGGTTTAAACGAGATGGAATGAAAATGGGACGAGCGTAAGGCGATAGTGAAAGTGTACGGTCGGCGGAAGATGAAAAGGCTCGGTGAATGGAATGATTCGGCGAGGAATGATCCGGAGGGGAGATCCAGCGGGGAGGATCAGCGGTATGAGATGGTACGATGAAAAGGAATGGACCGGCGGTCGGTGGAGCGAAGGCGAGAATGAATCGGCGGTATGAGAATGGATCGATAGCGAGAATGGAACGGCGGGATAACGATGGATCGAATGGTTTATAACAGAAATCCGATGGCAAAGGATTTCCAACACCACCTTCAGCCTTGCTGATATGACGCACAACAAGATCAAAGGGTTCTCTTAGATATAACGCACTAAGAAGATCAAACAAAGTAAGAGAGAGTTTTAGAAATAAAATGTTTGATAAAAATGAAAGAAGAGTTTCTCGCCAAACATAAAGGAAGGAAGGCGAGGGGGTGGCTGGAACACGCTCCAGCCCACCTTGGAAACAAGCAAAAACATAAATGCAGTCAAACCAAAGCATAAATAACACGATAAAGATAGGCGCCCAAATATTCAAATGCAAACGGGCCGGACCGAACGAACATATAGTAACGGGAGGATACGAAGTGAGACATGGGCCTCGTTAAAAACCTAACATGGAAAACCCAGTGGGACAAAACCATATCAGGGAAAAAGAGCACACCATTCCCACTTATCCCATTACCAAAGTCATTCGGCCGTTAAGCAGACCATAGTGGATTGCTTAACCTCCGGGACTTGCCGGCTTAAACGACTAAGTATCCGACCAACTCCATGGTTGAATGCCTTAGTCTGGGAACGCGTCGTTGGACCGGTTGGAACGGGCATAGACTCCTCTGCTTCAAGCTCTCCCGGGTACAAGTCCATAGCAACCTCATCCATGATCATATCACTTAGTCATACAACCAACCAACCTCGCTGACTTAAGTTTAGATCGAAGAGGCATTACGCCCATGAATCGGTTAGGGTCGTCCGCTTAGGATCGCCCGTCCGTCCATGTCCTTTTATCCAGACAGACCGCGATCATTCCTTGATCCGGCTATCACCTTTAAACCAGGTCATGATCTACACCGATCATGTACAAGGTTAGGCCGACTACGTCCCAGTCCGTAACTGAACACAATCGCACCATGTATCCATCTGATGGTTCATGTCCGACCATCTCTTTGATCGTCTGTATGATCGCCCAACCACTTGGTCGATCATTCCAAACCGTTAGCCGATCGATCTACCGTTAGATGATCGCACCCGTTCACCCGGTCGATCGTACCCGTTCGTTGTGCGGTTGATCAACCGTCCGTGACCAACCGTTTATCCGATCCCATCATCCCTACCGTTCCCCGGTCGATGGAACCGTCCGTCCGATTGGATCCGCCGATTCCTCGACCCGAATCCAGACGCCACGGTTAACCACCGTTCGGCCGACTGGTTCGATCGATACATCAACCGTTGGCAATCGATCACACCGTTTGGTGCTCGATCCCAACCGTTCTGTGGCTGATCAATCCGTCCGGCCACCCACTGGGATCCCACCGATCACCGCTGTGATCCGTCCGATCACAACCTATGATACATCCGATCCCTGACTGTGATCTGCCGATCACCGACTGTGGTCCGTTCGGCCACCGACTGTGGTCCGTTCGGCCACCTATCTTTTTGGTGTCTTTGTGCCTTAGGCGTGGTTCATGTGTATCATGAATCATGGATAATGGATCGCGATTTCGACCCCAGGGCCTTGTATATATAGACTCGACCACCGGACGGTTGCAACCGTTTGTGGCCTAACCGCCCAGCTATTGCACCGATTCGGCAGTAACCGCCACACTCAATCCTAGTGTAGTTAGCTTAGCTACCGAACACTCGGCCTAGCTGGCCGGAGCTATCCACCAGCTGGTCGAGCTGCCCCAGCTGACCTAGCTCACCCGCCAGCTGCCTTCAGCTAGATTTCAGCTGCCCTCTTCTTCCTTACACGCTAAGTCCTTTACTTTCCGGACTTAGCCATTTCCGGACCATGGAACGAGTTATCCACTTTCTTCGACCATTTACTCATCCGTTCCCAACCATGGTCCATCCCGCCGATCCTAGCGAGGATCGGGGATGTTACAACCACTTAGTCCCATATGATCCGACTAAGTCATTTGGTTCGTTTCTCGACCTTGACTAAGTCGTTCCCGATCATTCCTCTATACATAACTTGTTCTCGGCCAACCCAAGGCCTGAACCAAGTAAGTCTTTTCCAAAACAAATCGACCCTCTATCCCAAGCCGGGATAGGGATGTTACAAGTCTCCCCCACCCAATAGGAATTCGTCCTCGAATTCGATGGTGGTAGATCTTGCTTCCGTTCCCTCAATCATGTAAGAGAGTCCCATTTGCATTTTTGCTTTGGTTCTGTACATGTTCGTTATAGTCTTTTTCGACCATAACTTAGTCCGACCTTGGCTTCTCCGGCTTGATCACATAACTTGATCATAGCCGATCATGAATTTGCCATAAACTGATCGCAGTCCTTTCCAGACAGATCATCCCCTGATCAATCTTTGATCAGGTCTATTCGATCCAGGCCATGCCTCTGAATGGATCGTATACCGAACTTGGTCCTGCACGGACTTGGTCATACTCAACCTCTGTCCTTCGCATACCAATCCTTACTTCCTAACTTAGTTTTATCCTGACTAAGTTAGCCCGGTCATAGTCCATCATGACTATGTCATACACGATCTTGGTCAAACTCCGAACAAATCGTAATATGATCTTGGTCAATCTCCGAATGGGTCGCTTCCCAATCATAGCCTTTTTGGTGAGATCATATGTCCCGCGCATAGTCTTTCCTGACTACCGCCTTATGACCCTAGCCTCTACCAGCTCGATCAATAATCCCCGATCATAGTCTGTCCCGACTATATCGTGTTCCAACCCCGGCTCATCAAGACTTAATCTTTTACCAGATTTTTGGTCTATCTTTGAACGTGGTCTAGTTCCTAGATCATTGTCCCACCAAGACTTGATCATAATTTCCAACATTGGTCCAACACGGACTCGATCATCATTTCGACCTTAGTCACTTTCCGAATAGGTCGTTTCCCGATCTTGGTCGCTCACGGACTTAACCACATATCACGATCATAGATTTTCCCCAACTACATCGTATACTGGCCCTGGTCCTTTGCTGACTCGATCCTTATCTTGTGATCTTAGCCCCTTTTGACTAAATCACTACCTGATCACAGTCCCTTCTGGACCTGGTTATAATCTTGTGATCTTAGTCCTTTGGGCTAGATCACTTCCGATCATAGTCCCCTTCGGACTTGATCATATCCTGATCATAGTCCCAACCGGACTTGATCATATCTCGATCATAGTCCCATCCGGACTTGATCATTTCCCGATCATAGTCCCATCCAGACTTGATCATTTCCGGATCATCGTCCCATCCAGACTTGATCATTTCCGGATCATAGTCCCACCCGGACTTGATCCTTTCCTGTGGTCATGGTCTCATCCGACCAACCCACCATGCGATCTTAGGTCCATTTCCGATTTGATCGTCATCATGTGATCTTAGTTGGAAGGAACTAAGTCACTCCCCGATCATAGTCCCACCCGGACTTGATCATTCCTTGTGGTCGTAGTCACTTCCGACTACCCCACCATGCGATCTTAGGTCCACTTCCGATTTGATCGTCATTATGTGATCTTAGTTGGAAGGAACTAAGTCACCTCCTGATCACAGTCCCACCCGGACTTGATCATATCCTGATCATAGTCCCATCCGGACTTGATCATATCCTGATCATAGTCCCATCCGGACTTGATCATATCCCGATCACAGTCCCATCCGGACTGGATCATTTCCCGATCATAGTCCTATCCGGACTTGATCATATCCTGATCATAGTCCCATCCGGACTTGATCATTTCCTGTGGTCATAGTCTCATCCGACTAACCCACCATTCGATCTTAGGTCAATTTCCGAATTGATCGTTATCAAGTGATCTTAGTCCCTTCCGACTAAGTCACTCCCCGATCATAGTCCCACCCGGACTTGATCATTTCCTGTGGTCATAGTCTCATCCGACTAACCCACCATTCGATCGTAGGTCCTTTTTCCGATTTGATCGTTATCATGAGCTCTTAGTCCCTTCCGACTAAGTCACTCCCCGATCATAGTCCAACCCGGACTTGATCGTATCCTGTGATCTTAGTCCCTCCGACTAAATCACTTTCATCGGCACGATCGACTCCCACGATCGTCCGACTCAACCTTTTGCTCGACCATAGTTAATCAACTATACCGCAACCCGGATTTCATTGAACCAGATCGTGTACTTGTCACGCATAGCACCTGTACCTTTGGTAAGTCTATCTTGGCCCATAGATTTTGCCTTAGCGAAAAGCATTCCCGTTCCCTAAGCGCCTATCTCTCCTGCCTCAACTCCCGTTCAGTCCCATCATGCTACCGTGATCAAGCTACCTAGATCACTGATTCACCCGTGACCATTTATGGTCCATTCGAGCCTTCTCCTGAACCAATCCACTCGGATAACTCTTCTCGTGGTACGGTTCTTGTCGTAGGGCAGTCCATCTTGGCTCAGACGATTCGTCTAAGACATCTCTGGTCCTTAGCACGATATCTCCTCTTGCCTCAACTCCCAGTCGACTCACCATTACTCACGGTTCGTACACCGCCTTGGTTTTTCAGAGTCTCGATCATTCTCCCGACCTTAACTCATCATCATAGCAACTGATACCTCCGAGTAGCATCTTGAACAATGAACGAGCCTTGGTGAGAACTCTAGACTCCCAAGTACTTGTCTCATTTCTCAGCTTACGGACTGTATCCAATCTACTATACAATCGAGTTTCTAGTCGCTGAGCAGCTATCCGATCCTAGGATCAAGCATGCTCTGATACCAACTTGAAACACCCCGTCCCGGCCTCACCTGGCCGCGGACGGCGGGTTCCCCGGTTCGCGCCTCGCTCCAGGCCGAACCTCCCGGCTCACAGACGTTACCGTGCGAAATCCCCTCTTCGAGGCCTGATCGCCGGTCTATACAATCATAACGATAATACGCAGCGGAAAATATACCTCTATCAAATCAAATTCCTCTAAGGCTATACGCCTTTCCAACCTTAGTCTAATTCCGACTAAACACTTGCTGGTCTGATCATCTATCTACCTCGGACAGTCTATGCGACTTCCGATCAGTTTATAGATCGATCCTAGACTCAGTCAAGTCATGCAACCTAGCATTGTTCGTTCCATTCCCCTAGACCGTTCTATCTAAGATCTAGGCAATCATAAACCGTTCTGTTCCACAGTCGTGGACATACCTTAGCCATAAAGCAGATATCGGTCCACCATTGATCCTTCTTCTGGTTGCCTCCCATTTATCGTGTATCCACACTGATCGTATCTCCTGATCGAATCATACTTGATTCGTTTCATGATAAACCGGATCCCCGTCTTTACTTAGTCATACAACCAACCAACCCCGCTGACTTAAGTTTAGATCGAAGAAGCATTACGCCCATGAATCGGTTAGGGTCGTCCGCTTAGGATCGCCCGTCCGTCCATGTCCTTTTATCCAGACAGACCGCGATCATTCCTTGATCCGGCTATCACCTTTAAACCAGGTCATGATCTACACCGATCATGTACAAGGTTAGGCCGACTACGTCCCAGTCCGTAACTGAACACAATCGCACCATGTATCCATCTGATGGTTCATGTCCGACCATCTCTTTGATCGTCTGTATGATCGCCCAACCACTTGGTCGATCATTCCAAACCGTTAGCCGATCGATCTACCGTTCGGTGACCGATCCGACTGTCCGGTCATCGATCCATCCTTGTGATGATCGATGTAACCGCTCGGACCCCGATCATTACCGCTCACGCCCGTTCACGTGATCGATCTGATTTGCGTCCCTTTGACCCATTTGCACCGTTCGGTCATATCCCTGACCAGAACGTGCATTGGTCGATCATCCCATCACACCACCAATCCATTCTCTTGGATCGTGGTCCGATCCATCAGTACGATCGATCGTATCGTTCGTCCGATCCGATCCATCCTTACGGTCGACTGGTTCTATCGGAACCATCAACCATCCGCATCCGATCACTAACCGTGATCCACCCGATCACTAACGGTGATCCATCCGATCACGCACCGTGATCCAACCGATCACTAACCGTGATCCATCCGACCACTAACCGTGATCCATCCGAACACCAACCGTGTTACATCCGAACACCAACCGTGTTACATCCGAACCCTAACCGTGTTCCGTTCGAACACAACATACCTTAACCGTTCGGGACAATCACACCGTTTTAGACGGTCGATTATTCCATCGGTTCCCCTACACCGATCGTTCGGCCGACTGCACCGATCCCACGGCCAGTCTTACCGACAACCGTACACCGATCGTTCGGCCGACTGCACCGAACCCACGGCCAGTCTCACCGTCGATCCATACATCCGTACGGATGATCGCACCCGTTCACCCGGTCGATCGTACCCGTTCGTTGTGCGGTTGATCAACCGTCCGTGACCAACCGTTTATCCGATCCCATCATCCCGACCGTTCCCCGGTCGATGGAACCGTCCGTCCGATTGGATCCGCCGATTCCTCGACCCGAATCCAGACGCCACGGTTAACCACCGTTCGGCCGACTGGTTCGATCGATACATCAACCGTTGGCAATCGATCACACCGTTTGGTGCTCGATCCCAACCGTTCTGTGGCTGATCAATCCGTCCGGCCACCCACTGGGATCCCACCGATCACCGCTGTGATCCGTCCGATCACAACCTATGATACATCCGATCCCTGACTGTGATCTGCCGATCACCGACTGTGGTCCGTTCGGCCACCGACTGTGGTCCGTTCGGCCACCTATCTTTTTGGTGTCTTTGTGCCTTAGGCGTGGTTCATGTGTATCATGAATCATGGATAATGGATCGCGATTTCGACCCCAGGGCCTTGTATATATAGACTCGACCACCGGACGGTTGCAACCGTTTGTGGCCTAACCGCCCAGCTATTGCACCCATTCGGCAGTAACCGCCACACTCAATCCTAGTGTAGTTAGCTTAGCTACCGAACACTCGGCCTAGCTGGCCGGAGCTATCCACCAGCTGGTCGAGCTGCCCCAGCTGACCTAGCTCACCCGCCAGCTGCCTTCAGCTAGATTTCAGCTGCCCTCTTCTTCCTTACACGCTAAGTCCTTTACTTTCCGGACTTAGCCATTTCCGGACCATGGAACGAGTTATCCACTTTCTTCGACCATTTACTCATCCGTTCCCAACCATGGTCCATCCCGCCGATCCTAGCGAGGATCGGGGATGTTACAACCACTTAGTCCCATATGATCCGACTAAGTCATTTGGTTCGTTTCTCGACCTTGACTAAGTCGTTCCCGATCATTCCTCTATACATAACTTGTTCTCGGCCAACCCAAGGCCTGAACCAAGTAAGTCTTTTCCAAAACAAATCGACCCTCTATCCCAAGCCGGGATAGGGATGTTACAGAATTTCCGACGGACTGTTTTCCGTCGGCCTTTTCCGACGGATTAGCGACGATTTAACGACGTCAAAGACGTTGTCGGTAATCCGTCGGAAATTTCCGATGGAAAACCGTCCGTCGGAAATTCCGTCGGAAATCACGGCCTTTTCCGACGGATTTCTGAGGGAAACATTACCGTCGGGAATTTCCGACGGAATTCCGACGGATTACTATCGGAATTTTAAATTATGCGATTGTAACCTAATTTTGTAATTGCCGTCGGAAATCCGTCGGAAATTTCCGACGGATATACATATTTATGATCGCCGCTTCTCCCACAGCTGAAACACATACAGAACGAAACAAAATACAATCTCCAATAACTTCGATCCTAATGTCTTCTTCAGATCGTGTTGATTATTTTCGATCATGGATGGATCAACCTCATCAAATTCCTGCAACCGGATTTTTGACAGAAGAGTATAAAAAAGGTTTGCTGAGTATGGAGATAGAGGGGAGGAGCCTAATTTAGAAGCTAGGAGGTTCTTTGAAATGTTAGATGCTGCTAAACAGCCTTTATATGATGGCTGTAAAGTTGGTTGTTCTCCTTTATCAACTGCAACTAGGATGATGAGTTTAAAGACAGATTTCAATATGAGTGAAGAGTGTGTAGATGGGTGGGCTGAATTAGTGAAAGACCTTCTGCCTGAGGATAATCTTTCACCAGAATCCTACAACGTTGTTCAGAAACTTGTTGGTGGTCTTGGATTGCCGTATCAGATGATAGATGTGTGCATAGATAACTGTATGATCTATTGGAGAGACGACGAACACTGTTCGACATGTCGTTTTTGTCAGAAATCTCGGTATAAAGAAGGAAGTGGAAAAGTGCCAATTCCACAGAAACGGATGTGGTATTTGCCGATAACAGATAGGTTGAAGAGGTTATACCAATCAAAGCGCACAGCAGATGCAATGAGATGGCATGCAGAGCATACAGTAAAGGATGGAGAAATTGCTCATCCCTCAGATGCCAAGGCATGGAAACATTTTCAATCTTTGTATCCGAGTTTTGCGTATGAAGCGAGGAACGTATACCTTGGATTAAGTACTGATGGTTTCAATCCTTTTGGGAAGCATGGGAGGCAATATTCACTGTGGCCAGTAATTCTAACACCTTACAATTTACCGCCAACTTTGTGCATGAAACGAGAGTTCTTGTTCCTTAACATACTTGTTCCTGGACCAGAGCATCCAAAGAGAGCATTGGATGTGTTTCTCCAACCATTGATATATGAGCTGCAAATGTTATGGGAGCATGGTGTTGAGGCGTTTGATGTTTCCTGTCAGCAGAATTTTGTGATGCGTTCTGTGCTTATGTGGACCATTAGCGATTTTCCAGCATATGGCATGTTATCTGGATGGACAACTCATGGAAGGTTATCATGTCCTTATTGTAAAGATAACTGATATACCTCTATTTTACACCCTTTTTACATCGTTTTTATATACTTTATGCATGGTTTTACCGTGGCTTTTTGCTTTAAAAGGTAGTTTTTATGCATATATAGTGCCAAGAGTCATTTCAGGTCAAAAGATGCAATTTGGAGCAAAACAAAGGCAAAGGTCCTCAAAGCAGCTTCATGCACTATCATTTACTTTGGAGGAGCCCCAAAAACATTCTACTCAATGGATTTCACCCAAACCAGTTCGCCGCGATGCCTACATGAGTTAGCTTTACAACGCAATTGGAATCATGCAATTTGGCCACGTAGAATGGGAGATATGATCGTTTTAGTGAAGAGTATCAAATCAGCCGAAAACCGGACGTCTACACCAACCGCTCGACCGAACCGGTCGGACAGGGCCTCCAAGGCTCCCGTCCGACCCGACCGTCCTTAACTGCACGAGGACACCGGTCGACCGAGCCGGTCGGACAGGGCCTCCAAGGCTCCCGTCCGACCCGACCTTCCTTCAAGTCCACGACCCATCCGGTCGACCGAGCCGGTCGGACAGGGCCTCCAAGGCTCCCGTCCGACCCGACATCCTTCCACCATCCCGTGCGCGCCCGACCATCATCCCGTGCGACCGTTCGACCGCCAGCTCGACCCGAGCACCAGCCCGACCGACCGGTCGACCGCCCCGCTCGACCGCGACACGCCCCGCTCGACCCGGCTCGTTTCCGAAGCCCGTTTTGCACGTTTTCAAGCCCAAAATTACACCGCTTCTTATGTTTCGACCAAGACCTAGGTCAAGCCGCCCTTCAACTTCTGAAGCATTATAAATACATCTTTTTAGCCTTGTAAAAGAAGAGAGCCACACATAGAGATACAAAATATTATTCAATAAAAGTTCTTATAGTTTTTGCTTTCTTTCATTGTCTCCTTCAAGAGAGGATCTCGGATCTCTGTTCTTATGAACATGAATTCGATTTCCTTCTCTATGTCTGAGTAGTTACCTTGTTAAGTGATAGGAAATCAAAGGATAGTGTTCATGCTTGCTTGATAATCGATATCTAGAATTAGGGTTTACATAAACTCTTCACCTTTGCTTGTGTTCATTGCTTGGTGTTGATCTGGCCAATCAACATATGATCCTAGGTAGATTTGAGCCACGGAAGTGATGAATCATTCGCCTGAACTAGTATTTGGTGGGCAACTCTCTCTTAGACTGCGGAAGTTGATTTACTAGAGGTTGTGAACAATTGAGACTTGATCGAATTAATGCTTGTTTGAATATCTAAGGACATACCAAAAGTTTAGCGATTAGATAGATCAACATAGGGGTCGGAGCCACGGAAGTGGAAAGATCTAAATTAGTGTTTTGAGTTCTAGGTGGTACACATTCTTAAATCCCTAACAAATCGAACTTGCTTGCTTGAATCACTCATCCCGAGATTATCCTATTGCTTAGCGCTTTCCACCCATTGATTTACAACTTTATTTGCTTTGTTTACTTGCTTTCTTTACTTGCTTTCAACGTGACAACAACCAAACTCATATTGCTTTCCTAGCTAAATCTCGATCTCATACCTTGTAGTGCACTAACTGGTCCTTGTGTTCGATATACCCGTTGCTACTCTCGATCTGTGCACTTGCAGAAAAGGGGTAGAAATTGGGAAAAGTTTAATCCCCATCAAGCTTTTTGGCGCCGTTGCCGGGGACCATTATCGTGCCTACAAGTTCTTGAAAGAGATCTAGTCTAGGTTTTTCCTGTTTTAAGTTATTTAATTTTGTTTTTCCTTTTTTGTTTTTGGTTTTTCAGGTTTTAAGTTTTTCTCCTAGATGGAAGAGGATTTGAGAAATCCTAGTCCTATAAGGGCGATTCCTATACGCCACATATCTCCTCGTAGAGACAGTCCAACAGAGAAGAGGATGTCAAACCCTCCAGCTATTTCACCTTCATGGGATTCTCGCAGTAGTCCTCCCGGACTAGCACCCTTGAACGCCAAGAAAAACCTTCTCCCCTACCTTAACGCGGCCGAACTGGAGACGTCTAGCCAAGCCTACTATGAAAGAGAAGAACACCTTCTAGCCTCACCAGAAGAAGAAATAGATCCGGAGCTGATTGAGTTTGTGAAGAGAGACAAATTCCATGATCTCTACAATGAGTATGCACTAGAACACATTGATCACTTTGAAGGTCTTTGTGATTCTTATGGAGTTTTCGATTTTGAGAAGAAACTAATGTTGTTTAGCATGTCCTTAGCTGGGAGAGCTCTTGAGTGGGCGCAATTCTCTCCTCCTTTTCAAATCAACACTTGGTTAGACTGCAGAGAAGCTTTCTTGAAGAGGTTCAGCAGGAACCCACCTTTCAAATCCAAGTATAACCAAAGCTCTTACCCTTACCACAACCAATCTTATGAAGAAGAAGATGATGCCTCTTTACCACCGGAGTCCATCAATGGCGACTTGATCAAGTATGTAGTAAGAGATCCTTTCCATGACTTCATATCGGAGTGTGCTCAAGAACATGTTGAGAATTTCGAAAATCTCTGTGATTACTATGGTTTGGGAGAGAACCCAAAGAAGATCAGCTTGTTCCAAACATCCCTAGCTGGCCGAGCTCAAGAATGGGTTAGATTTTCTGCCCAACACGATTTCAAGACATGGAGAAGATACAAAGAAGCTTTCCTCAACAAGTTTGCCCGTGGACAACCCTATGTGCCGCTACTCAAACCCTACCACCCGCCCTATAGAAACCACCAACCTCCACCGCACATTGAGCAGCTACCCCAAGCCACAGAAGGATTACCCCATGACCCACACCTAACCAAGCTTGAAGAGATGCTACAAGAGTACCTTGACTATCAAGTCACAAGTACAAGAGAGATGGAGAAGAAGATCGAATATGTTCATCTCACCCTTGGAGAAAAGATGGACGTTCTTTTTAACCAAGTTATCAAGCTTGACAAAGATATCAAGCAACTCAAGGAAGACCATGATCGATCACTCAACCTTGTCAAGCTAGATGTTGCTGCAAAACACCACGAGCTACTTAGCAAGAGCATTGATGCCCATAGCTTCAATGATGATAATTGCAAACATCTTGGAATCATCTATAACCGGCTGTCAGTTGTAGAAGGATCTCTTTTCTCTAAACACCAAAGAGAAAGAAGCCCCACACCCAAACCACCTCCTTTCCCTTGCAATGTCATCACAGCAATCTCTAAGGAAAACTCATCACATCTTGTAAAGAAAGAAGAAGAAGATCAAGAGTATGAGGAAGACTATGAAGATGATGAAGAAGAACAACAGAGTTTTAACAGCAATGCAAGCTCTAGAGGAAGTGAAACCAGTCCACAGCAACCTGATCCGCGATTCTCTCCACCTCCAGCTCGCATACTCGCCCTTCCTAGAATCACCGGCATTTCAAGAAAGAGAATCACCTTGGATGAACCAGAGGATTCATTCCAATATGAACCCATTGACCCTACTAAGATAAGCCCAGAGAAGCTCAAGGAATTTAACAAGAAGGTGAAGTCCATACCATTCTATGTCCCCTTTGAAGAAGCTTGGAACAACCACGATTTGGTTGAATTTTTCTTTAGTAGCAAAGAAACCAAGGATGAGATTAAGCAACTCTTTAGGCGAGCCCGCCTCTCTATGTCATCTTATGCAGCAACCCTACCCCCATCTCCGCCCTCTACACCTCCTCCCAAGTGGTACAGCAACCCCATATCCCGAGAGAAGCTAGCTGAATTCAACCGCTTTGTCCAAACACTTCCAGCAAGCATGACCTTTCATGAAGCCTGGAAGAACCACCCACTAACCAACTTCTTCCACAACTGCAAAGAGACCCCAGAAGAGATTCAGGAGCTATTTGAGAAAGCTAAGAAGCAACCATCTTTCCGAACCCTCTACAAGGTAGAAGACCCAGGACAGTTTACCATACCCTGCACAATCAATGGAAGATACTTTGATAGCTACATTTGTGATTCTGGTTCATGCATAAACCTGATGCCCACACACACTGCCAAACTCCTTGGGATCACACGCCTACAACCTTCACAAATCAGCATTGGACTTGCTGATCTCACTATTGCACAACCTAGAGGTGTTGTTTATGATATCTTGCTCGAAATTGGAGATACAAAGATACCGGTGGATTTTCATATCATGAACATCAAAGGAGGAAGTGACATGCCTATTATACTTGGAAGATCATTCTTGGCAACTGCTGGCGCCATCATGGATTGGCCAAACCGCCGCATCTCTCTTGCCAATGTCAACAAATCTGTTTTCTATGATGCCGTCCCCGTTTTCACTCCTACCAAGCATTCTCGGTTCATATCTCCTCATGAACCACCTGATCATCAACAAGGACGTGATGGGACACGCACAAAAAGGCTTTGTCTCAGGCCATGTCCTTCCACTTCTTCTTAGAAGAGCCAAACGGTCAAGCTAAAGACCATAAACAAGCGCTGTATGGGAGGCAACCCATAAGGTCTTTTCTATCCCTTTTTAATCTTTGTTTTCATTTAATAGTTTTGTTTTGAAGTTTTGGATACATAAATTTGAGAATCCAGCATGAAAGAAGCAGGAAGAAACCTAAGGAAAGAAGAATGCAGCATTCACCATGGTCGGGTCGACCAAGACGGTCGACCGGTGCCTCGCCCGATCGACCGTGTCCCCTCTTGCCGACCCACAATCCCACCTCATTTGCATACCATTCCACCTCACTTGCATACCATCCCACCTCATTTGCATACCATTCCACATCATTTGCATACCATCCCACCTCTTTTGCATACCATTCCACATCATTTTCATACCATCCCACCTCACTTGCATACTATCCCACCTCACTTACATATCATCCCACCATCATCCCACCACACTTTCATTCCATACCACATCACATCCCACGCCTACTTGCTGTTCTACCACATGATGATCCTCCTTCACCTACACTCAGGCGGCCCTTTAAACTCACTGCTGGTGCGCAACAGCACTTGACCATCTAAGCCGGGATCTCATCCACATTATGGAGCAACATAGTAGCTGGACATATCATCCATCAAACCATTCTTCGGTTTCTCATACCATATCAGGTTATATATTTCCTCAAATTCACAAACGCCTTATTACCTCTTTCTTTTACCTCCCTTAATCGGATTTGCTTTCACCGGGACGGTGCAAGTTAAGTCTGGGGGGATTGTCGGTACTAATGCGTTTGTTCATGACTTGTCTTCATCTTATATCTATTTCTCTTATCAACCTTTTTCAAAACCTCTGTTTTATTGAGTCAAAATAAGTTAGGAAACTATGATCTATCCTAGGAGCTTACCATTAGCATGCCAAAGCTCTTGTGATCACAAAGGCGAATATTGACACCGAACAATGCCCAACGGAACCACTGAGGGTGGATCGACCTACTGATTTGGCAAGATTTCTAAGGTACCTGGACAATGTAAAGTCAACTCCACCACCTAATTGAACTTTTAATTTTTCTTGTCAAGGGGCTTGAGATACATATTAGCCGATTCCTCATCCCGGTCTAGTTGAGACATGTCCACCAAAGATACAGTCCACCTCTCTCTCATCTGCAAAATGAAAATCAAAAGCTTTTAAGCACAAGGAAAACGTGTAAGCAAGAGGAATGCATACGTCTGCACCTTCTTGTCTTATGGAGACCTACTCAAACAAGGAAAAGCAAAAGCCTATCCTATGATATTCCCAGAAAAGAAAAATATTCAAAGGGAAGAAGGATCGATAGAAAAAATAAAATGATACCCTAGAAAAGTAGGGAAAGATCGATCCTTCAAAAGAAAAGAGAGAAAGAGAGAGGAATGGAACTGGATGTGCTAAAAAGGACTGTCTTGGCAAACACTTGGATGGGTAAGAGTCAATGCTCTGTGATCAATACTCCCTTGGTAAAGACCGCACGCTTTAAATACTGTAAGGAGTTGACAATGGAAAGTTTGGAGTGCTGGATGAGATTTGTTGGGTCCGGTATGGTTCGCTAAGCTCAAGGTCAGAACGGGAAGGCTAGATTCAAAGTTAGTCTTGCTCCAAGTGAAAGCAGAGCAATGGAAGATACAAGTGCCAAAGGATAAGTGAGTTTTCATGTTTTCAAACCTCTTTCTCCGATTTGGATTCTATTTGCTTGGGGACAAGCAAAGATCTAAGTCTGGGGGAGTTGATATACCTCTATTTTACACCCTTTTTACATCGTTTTTATATACTTTATGCATGGTTTTACCGTGGCTTTTTGATTTAAAAGGTAGTTTTTATGCATATATAGTGCCAAGAGTCATTTTAGGTCAAAAGATGCAATTTGGAGCAAAACAAAGGCAAAGGTCCTCAAAGCAGCTTCATGCACTATCATTTACTTTGGAGGAGCCCCAAAAACATTCTACTCAATGGATTTCACCCAAACCAGTTCGCCGCGATGCCTACATGAGTTAGCTTTACAACGCAATTGGAATCATGCAATTTGGCCACGTAGAATGGGAGATATGATCGTTTTAGTGAAGAGTATCAAATCAGCCGAAAACCGGACGTCTACACCAACCGCTCGACCGAACCGGTCGGACAGGGCCTCCAAGGCTCCCGTCCGACCCGACCGTCCTTAACTGCACGAGGACACCGGTCGACCGAGCCGGTCGGACAGGGCCTCCAAGGCTCCCGTCCGACCCGACCTTCCTTCAAGTCCACGACCCATCCGGTCGACCGAGCCGGTCGGACAGGGCCTCCAAGGCTCCCGTCCGACCCGACATCCTTCCACCATCCCGTGCGCGCCCGACCATCATCCCGTGCGACCGTTCGACCGCCAGCTCGACCCGAGCACCAGCCCGACCGACCGGTCGACCGCCCCGCTCGACCGCGACACGCCCCGCTCGACCCGGCTCGTTTCCGAAGCCCGTTTTGCACGTTTTCAAGCCCAAACTTACACCGCCTCTTATGTTTCGACCAAGACCTAGGTCAAGCCGCCCTTCAACTTCTGAAGCATTATAAATACATCTTTTTAGCCTTGTAAAAGAAGAGAGCCACACATAGAGATATAAAATATTATTCAATAAAAGTTCTTATAGTTTTTGCTTTCTTTCATTGTCTCCTTCAAGAGAGGATCTCGGATCTCTGTTCTTATGAACATGAATTCGATTTCCTTCTCTATGTCTGAGTATTTACCTTGTTAAGTGAGAGGAAATCAAAGGATAGTATTCATGCTTGCTGGATAATCGATATCTAGAATTAGGGTTTACATAAACTCTTCACCTTTGCTTGTGTTCATTGCTTGGTGTTGATCTGGCCAATCAACATATGATCCTAGGTAGATTTGAGCCACGGAAGTGATGAATCATTCGCCTGAACTAGTATTTGGTGGGCAACTCTCTCTTAGACTGCGGAAGTTGATTTACTAGAGGTTGTGAACAATTGAGACTTGATCGAATTAATGCTTGTTTGAATATCTAAGGACATACCAAAAGTTTAGCGATTAGATAGATCAACATAGGGGTCGGAGCCACGGAAGTGGAAAGATCTAAATTAGTGTTTTGAGTTCTAGGTGGTACACATTCTTAAATCCCTAACAAATCGAACTTGCTTGCTTGAATCACTCATCCCGAGATTATCCTATTGCTTAGCGCTTTCCACCCATTGATTTACAACTTTATTTGCTTTGTTTACTTGCTTTCTTTACTTGCTTTCAACGTGACAACAACCAAACTCATATTGCTTTCCTAGCTAAATCTCGATCTCATACCTTGTAGTGCACTAACTGGTCCTTGTGTTCGATATACCCGTTGCTACTCTCGATCTGTGCACTTGCAGAAAAGGGGTAGAAATTGGGAAAAGATTAATCCCCATCAATAACACTAAAGCATTTCAATTGAAGCACGGACGGAAAACGAGTTGGTTTGATTGTCATAGGCGATTTCTTCCAGCAGATCATCCTTATCGTCAGAGCACGACGAAGTTCAGGAAGAATCGTCATGACATTGATGGTCCACCTCCTGAGGTAGATGGAAATTTTATGTTGACTGAGTTTAGAGATTTCAGTGCACAGAAGACTGTTGAATGTGATGGTAACGGGCATGATCATGTGGACGCTTATGGTGATCTACACAATTGGCATAAAAGAGTATTTTTTGGGATTTGCCTTATTGGAAAGACCATCTGCTGAGACATAATCTAGATGTCATGCACATTGAGAAGAATTTTTTCGACAACATAATGAACACCGTTCTCAATGTGAAAGGAAAAACGAAGGACAATCTGAAGTCTAGATTAGATTTGCCAGAATATTGTTCTCGTCAGGTGCTAAATATAAATAAAAACTTACAATTTTGGGAATCTGTAGAGAGAAATTAAAGGAAAAGTTGTAAAATAATACACAGAGAAATTAAGAGAACAAAATAGAAGAGAAAAGGTAATGAAGCTCCAAATCTATCAAGTTTCTTTGAATAGGCGTTCTACTAAGCCAAACAAACTCAGATTTTTGTATGTCCTACAATCAAGGAAGATGTATTCAACGTTTACTTAATCAACAATGATTTTTTTTTTAAAACATAAATTTATTATCGATATATATGTATGATTATTTTTTTCATTAGTTATATGTGATAAGGACAAAAAAACAAAAAATAGTTGTATGTGTTCGTACTCATAAGCCCATGAGTTTTCACTCCAAGAAACTTAATTTTTAGTGTCGTTTATTTAGTATCACTTTTCACTTAGTGTCGTAATTGTCGTTATAGAACAGTAAAAGGAAAAAAAATCAAATCTCTCAGCTCGAAATCACTCTTCGCATCGAGCTCTAAATCACGCTTACTCAGATCTTCTCCGATCTTCACGCTTACTCAGATCTTCTCCCATCTTCTTCCGATCATCTTCTGATATTTTTCCGATCATTTTATGATCCTCTTCCGATCATTTTCTGATCCTCTTCCGATCAAATCTCTGAGCTCATCTCTCTTTGCATCAAGCTTGATCTTCTTCAGAAATCATGGTTACTCAGATCACGCTTCTTCCGATCTTCTTCTGATCTTCTTCAGATCAAATCAGTACTCAGGTATCTATGAACTCAGTTTACGATTTCATATTTTTTTCTGAGTTCTAAAAATTGCATGATGAGTGAATTTGTTCGTGTTTTATGTCTATTTGTTCGTGATTTTTGTCTAATTGTTCATGAATTTGGTCTAATTGCTCGTGAATTTAGATACATTCCAATCGACTTTGTGAATTTGTTTCTGCTGCGAATTTTGGGTTTCATAATTTCGGGTGTATATTGAGAAATTTGGTGAGATAGGATTCGTTATCTTTGCTTATGAGAAATTATATGGATTCGTCTTCCACACAGAATTCTGTTATCACCAGCTGTAATGAGTCTTAACCATTCGTAATGTGTTATCACCAGCTGTGAATTTTGTTATCACATAATTCTGTCATTTTTTCAAGAAAAAATTGTTAATCTCCAAGAAAAAATTTTGCTTACACTCTGTCATATGGAGATGATTTTTCCTCCATCTTTCTTCACAGTGATGATGCATCTGACAATTCATTTGACTGAAGAAGTAAAGTTTGGTGGTCCTGTCCAATTCCGTTGAGAGGTATGTTCTTTATCTTAATCTGATTTTACTTTAAGTCTTAATATGAGTTTACTTTAAGTCTAATGAATCATGGAGAATGTTCTAATGAGTTTAAAATTCATATGAGGCTGGCTATACACCCACACACACACAACACATCTGTCAAAGTGAATAAAGATCTTAAAGAATATATATTTTTGCAAATATTTAATTTCCCTCCACATTGTGTTCTAAGTGAAAGACCGATGGTACGAAACATTTGACATTGTGTTCCCTCCATTGAAAATTGATTTTAGCCGCTAAAATCGAAAAGGAATAGGCTTTTATCCTAATGTCGTTTTGATATTTTGACTGGTCGAATAAAACCCCTTTTGACTAAATGTCGACCTAAAAAAAAAAAAATTTGTTTTCATATTTTATTACTTCACCTTTTTTATTCTTTAATAATCTTCCTTCTCCTCTTTCGCGAACCGCCGTCTCCCCTTTTGCGAACCGCCGACCGCTTCCTCACCCTAGCTGTGGATCGAAGCTCAAAACCGCCGAATGTCGACGAGACATCAGCCGAGCGGCATGGCGAATGGGTTAGTATTCCTCAATTCGGTTTACTTTCTAGATTTCTCTTTCGGGTTAATCTTAATAAAAAGAGACACATAGATCCAGTTCATGGATTAACAAAATGTGCAATCGCTCTATTTGCCTCTGCGATTTTAACTAGAGTCTCTTCCTTTTTGCGTATGGCATCGCCACTCCCTTTGGCAGCATCCACTAAATCGGAACTTAATTTGTTTTAAAACATCTGTATATCATCGTGTTGCTCTTAAGAGCTCTGATATCCATTTATTTTTTCTTCTTCCATCTAAGTGCTTGGTAAACAACATATTAGCTAGGTTTTGTTTATTAAAAACAAAAACATGTACATTAGCTTGCTAGGTAGCATATTTGTTCAGTCTAGTTAAAGTCATTCTCTTCTTTCCGTTTCTCAACCTCCTACAATCACATGCATGATATTATATAGTATGAATCCGTATTGATGTTTTATCCACATATATCATTAATATTCATCTTTTCTCTCTTTCTTTCATCCTTCCATTTATCCACATACTTTTTGATTACCTTATTTGTTTTTCATTTCCTAGACTTCTTATTCCGATATTGTCAAGTTTTTGTTGTAAAATAGTTGATAGTTGGGTATTTGGAGTTGTAAAATAGTTGATTATGTTGTTAATTATGTTGATTATGTTGTTAATCATAGTCCTTGCATCTCTTCACTTTCACCCCGGGACATGCTTTTTCAACTGCTGATTTGATGTTGTCGACTGTTTTTAAAAATCTCAGTTAAAAATAGTAAACTGTTCGCTAATCTTTGTTTCTTATCCTATAGTTTTGTAAAATAGTTGATTTTCTTCTCTGTTTATTTTTACAGTTGTTCACCACCGGAAGTTTCTCTTGGACGCCAACGTAGTCGCCGCTATAGTCGAAGCGGAGAGACTTCTCCTGTTCCGGAGTCTTCTTCTGGTCCAGAGTTTTCTTCTGTTCCGGAGTCAAACCAATCATCTACAAGAAACCGGCTTACGATTGAGCAGGTTGTTCAGCAGCCGAACCGCACGCATTGCATGAAACTCGACCCAGAATTAACAGATGGGACATGGTAAATTGTTTTCTAAACTTGTTTTTGAGTTGTGCTTAAAATCTTTTGGCTTTAGCTCTTTTTTTCTTTGTAATTGGGAGTAAGCATTCTTGAATCTGAATTTTTTAACTTTTTTTTTTGAATGTTTGTAGGTTTGGAGTTGCTCTTGAAATTAAGAAGTCCATACTCAGGATGTTGCATAATATGTTGCGACATCCTTATAAGACTTACTCTGAGATGCCGTTGACTGAAAAAGACTCGTGGCATAGGACTTTTGCCGTGAGTTTCATCATTGAATATTTATTTTGTTTTTCCATCTTTACTTATCATTGCTTATCTATCATAACTTTTTTTTTTCCTTCATTGTAGCAAGAATTCACATGGGACTATTGGAGGACAAGACAAGTACTTGATGAGTTCGACAACGTGTAATTGATCCAGAGAAGTTGATATCATTGGAGTCAGAGGTTGTGGAGAAAATGTGCCAGCTTGAGAGATATTTCCCTCCTTCGCTATTTGATTTAATGTTCCATCTACCTATACATCTAGCAAGGGAAGCTCGCTTAGGTGGTCCGGTACATTTCTGGTGGATGTATCCTTTTGAAAGGTATTTCTCTGTGTCATAAATACATCAACTATAATTGCTAGTATACCGATACTTATACAGTAAAACCTCTATAAAGTAATAATGTTGGGACTTTGAAAATTTATTATCTTATAGAGGTATTACTTTATCGAAATTATAATTTGTTAACTTATAGATACATATTTTCTTATTTATAATATTCGAAAATTATTCTCCATATAATAATGTATTAAGAATATGATAATGTATTAAGAATTTAGAAAAAAAAAACTTTTTTGTTAATATGACATGCATAAACTTGAAATTATGATTAAGATTTTTAGATATCGTAATAAAACATTTATTATTAGCTTATTTGAATATATTTATATAAAGTTTGATGCACGAATAATTATTGTGTTTATAAAATATTTCACAATTTTATATGCATATAAAAAAAGTTAGAGATAAACTTAAATTTATAGTTTAATAAACTTTCTTTAGCATATATGTATAGTTTTATATAATTATTACTTTAACTTATTATTGGGTTTATACTTTTACATAGGAGTTTCAAAAATATTATTATCTTATCATCTTATCGCATATTGCTTATTTTTACACTGGCCCGAGTTGGGACCAGAGAAATTTATTATCTTATAGAGATTATTACTTTATCGAGTATTATTTTATAGAGGTTCTACTGTAAATATGTTTTCTTAATGATTTGTAGGTACATGAGAACACTAAAGGCATATGTAAAGAACTTTGCAAGACCATAAGCGTGTATGGCTGAGGGATACTTAGCAGGGGAGTGCATTGCCTTCTGCTTAGAGTTTCTACAAAAATATGTCCCAGTGCAAGAAGCTGTTAAACGCAATGAAGATATGTGGCAGATCAACTGCTTCTTGAAGCCCGTATACTAAGTAGAGGTACATCGGTTACTCTCACAGATAAAGAGCGTGACATTGCGCATCGATGTGTCCTAATGAATACATCAGTAATGGATCCATATATTGAGTGAGTCCAACTTACACATGTATATTTCTATTTGCTTCAAAATACTTAATATTACTCACCTCTCATTTATCAGGTTACATTTGGAAGAACTCCAAGCCACAAATATTAGATGCGCTAAAAATGAAACTCTTCTATGGAAGTATCATACGGAGAGATTTTCGCAATGGATAAAGAAAAAGGTATGAAGTGATTTATAACATGGTTGTGTAATATATAGATGTAGTTACTTAAAGCTGTCATTTACTTATATTTGTATGTTCTTTGGTAGATTCCTACAAACTCCAAGGAGCATTCGACTAGGTTGAGATGGCTTGCATTTGGCCCAATACATACTGCTGAAACATATAAAGGGTTTATTATAAATGGTCATAGATTCCACACAGAAGATGTTAAGCGGAAAACTCAGAACAGTGGACTAATGTATGAGGCATTTTCTATGTGCAGAGGTAGTGCCAAAGATACTAGGCAAACAGCTGACATAGTGACATTCTATGGAGTGATAAAGGACATACTATTGCTCGACTGCCACATATTTCAGGTTCCTTTATTTAGATGTAGTTGGGAAAATAAAGTGAATGGAGTGAAAGAGGAAAACGGTTTTACACTAGTCAATCTTCAAGTGAATCAGTCATCGTATATATCGGATCCGTTCATATTGCCATCACAAGCTAAACAAGTGTTTTACTCAAGAGAAGATGACTATTCACCGTGGTATGTTGTCATGAGGGCACCACCAAGAGGATATCACGAGTTAGAGACTGAAGAGGAGTTCACGTTTGCACAATCATCTATCCAACCTACTGATGATTTAGGGAACCAATCTTCTGATGACGAAAGTTGTTGTGTTAGGGAAGACTGTGAAGAGGTTCTTATAATGGACTGATTTCTATATCTAATCAAGAGGTTGGTTATGTTTCAGGAAAGCAACAATGGTGAAGAGTGGAGATGCCATGAAAATACGTCGCAGCAAGCGTCAAGCAGGTGTAGAAGTTAGTCCTCTAGTAGCGGTCATAGCAAAAAAAAGCAAGAAGTCCTCACAGGTGGACCCTGATGGTCTTAATAATTTGCCTGTAACTGAGTCTCACGTCTCAGAAGAAGCAGAACACCAAGAGGACAATGGGTTTGAAGAAACATAAGAGCATCTTAAGAATTTATCTGAAGAAGGTGACACTGAATTTCCTGCTGAGGAAGAATGTTGTAACATCCGTAAACCGAAAAGTACTATTTTGGAAGTGGTGTCGAGCGACACCTGGAGAGTGTCGGTCGACGCCGACCGGTTATCGAGAATCGATTCCGGTTTAATTGGATTTGTACGGTTCTGGCGGTTCGGCAGGTGGTGTCGAGCGACACCAAGGAGTGGTGTCGGTCGACACCAGTTATGAGGAAATCGACCCGGTTCGATTTAAGTTGTCTGGTTTTGTCTGGTTTGGGCAGAAAGCCATAGGGTTCGAGTATAAGAGTGGTGTGGCCGCTTTTTCATTCACGGTTTCGAGAAAGTGACAGCGAGAAGAGAGAAGTGGAGTTTCATAGGAGATTTCTGGAGTTTCTGGGTTGATCTGAGGCTGTTCTTCGTTGATGTTCGTTGTTCTTCCTTGTTTTCCCCTTTTTTCAATCCGTTGTTGAGGTGATTGCGTGACCGTAGGCCCGTGATTCAATAGAGATTGATTGGTTTGTGAATCTTGTGTTGATTTCATGATGTGTTCATAGTGGATTCGTGTTATTGTGCGTTTTGGATTGTTTAGGGTGTTGAAAACCCTTGATTTCTCATTTTTGGGGCAGTTCGTCGAGTTGGGTTTTGTCTCTGCGAGTCCGTGTCGAGCGACACCGTTGGGTGTCGGTCGACACGGCGACTCTGTGTCGAGCGACACCTCTTGGTGTCGGTCGACACCAATGGGCTTGTGTCGAGCGACACCTTTTTGGTGTCGGTCGACACGAAGCAGGTGTGTCGAGCGACACCTTAGGGTGTCGGTCGACACCGTGGGTCTGGTGCCAGTGTTGGTTATGTGAATTGTGGTTTTTGGTTTATTGTTGTTTATGTTAACGTTGAGTATTGATGTTATTGCTGTGCTGAGATATTGTTGAGCATTGTGGTTATACCGTTCACTTGTTTGAGTACTGTCTAGTAATTGCGTAATTGGCCTGTAGGCGGAGTGATCCACTCACTAAGTATTTATGATAATACTTACGCATCTCTTTCGTAATGTGATGCAGGTAAAGGCTAAATGTGATCGCGAAATCGGGCCGAGGAGAGGATGATAGGGTGTTTTAGTTGTTGAGTTTAATGTTTTAAATTATTTATGTGAACCTGGTGTTAGGTTGCTAGATTTATCATATTTCTGTAATTGATTATTGTTGGTTGAATTGATTAATTGTTTATTTGATGATTTATTTGAGAACTTCCGCATTGATAGCTGTTGAGAATTAATACTTCATGAATATTGATTCGAACTATGTTAATTAAAAAAGAAAAAAAAACAAAAAGAAAAAAAAAAAGAAAAAAAAGCTTGGTTGTTTCATTTTGGTATCAGAGCAAATACGGTTTTAGGACTGTTAGTATTGGGTGAACTGGATTATGTGTTTAATTGATTATTTGTGTTTAGTCAGTTAGTAGTCTAGTATCATCCTCTCGGCCTTTAGTGATTCCACGATGAGTAGTGTTTTGTGTTTTGTGTTGTGTGGAGTTTTTGTGGTTTTTTTTCTAGCTGGCTCATTTTCTGTTCTTTGGAAGTGCAGTGAAATGGATGCAGGTGCTAGAGGTCATAGCGTAGGTGAGCGCGGTAGAGTCAGTGCCCGTGGTGGCCGAACTGCTGGCCTTGGTGGCCGGAGTCAGGGTCGTGGATTACCGGCGGAGTCTAGAGAGAGTGCAGCGCCTAGTGTGGCGACTGCGTTAGTGACCCAGTCAGTTTCTTTGGCGGGTGAGGCCGTTTCGAGCGTCGGTAGTGTTGCGGGAGTTGGGGCTGTCCTAGGTGGGGGGGGGGGGGGGGGGGGGGGGGCTCTAACTCAGGGTCATGGTGACTAGGTTGTATGGTTGCTGACGCAGCTGTTGGCACGTTTTCCGCCAGCAGTTCCAGAGCAGGCTCCGAGTGCACCTCCAGTGGCCGGGGCGCAGCAAGATGCTGAAGTTTTTGGGCAGCATGGTGCTGCAATTGTTGGGCAGCAGGAGGCTGTAGTTGGTGAGAGTCCGCCTTATCTAGAGATGAGGGGACATATGCAGAGGTTTGCTTTGCGTTTCTCGTAGGCAGAGCTAGTGAGACTTGCAGTTTCGATTGAGGAGGATCAGCGTGAGCGAGTTGATCCGGTGGTGGTTCCGTCTGTGGTTACTCCGTTTGTACAGAGAAGACATCTGCAGCAGCAGCAGCGACATCAGTCACAGCAGTGTAGAGGTTCTGGTTCTGGAAAGGGCGATAAGTCTGCGCAAGGCTAGAAGAGGAGATTGGACGAGGTTTCTGGAGGCAGCCAGAAAGTTCGCGGCAGTGGTTTTGGTTGTGGGAGCATAAAGCACTTTGTGGTGAGCTGTCCCGGGAGGGAGACAGATTCAGGTGCTAGGGTGTGTTTCCGTTGCGGCGAGCAGGGGCATATCAGGCAGATGTGTCCCAAGTTACAGCCATTGGCGGTAGAGGAGTTTCAGCCAATAGTGGCTCAGCCAATAGTGGCTCAGCCAGAGTCTCAGATCGCAGTGGTGCAGCCGTTGGGTCATAGTGGAGCGGCGCCGAGTGAGGTTCCTTCGGCAGAAGTTGGTCATACTAGTCAGTTGATGCTGGATAAGCTTTTCCCAATTTCTATCCCTTTTCTGCAAGTGCACAGATCGAGAATAGTAACGGGTTTATCGAACACAAGGACCAGTTAGTGCACTATAAGGTATGAGATTGAGATTTAGCTAGGAAAGCAATATGTGTTTGGTTGTTGTCACGATTAAAGCAAGTAAAGTAAGCAAGTTAACAAAGAAAATAAAGTTGTAAATCAATGGATGGAAGGCGCTAAGCAATAGGATAATCGCAGGATGAGTGATTCAAGCAAGCAAGTTCGACTTGTTAGGGTTTTAAGAATGTGTACCACCTAGAACTCAAGACACTAATTTAGATCTTTCCACTTCCGTGGCTCCGACCCCTATGTTGATCTATCTAATCGCTAAACTTTCGGTATGTCCTTAGATAATCAAACAAGCATTAATTCGATCAAGTCTCAATTGTTCACAACCTCTAGTAAATCAACTTCCGCAGTCTAAGAGAGAGTTGCCCACCAAATACTAGTTCAGGCGAATGATTCATCACTTCCGTGGCTCAAATCTACCTAGGATCATATGTTGATTGGCCAGATCAACACCAAGCAATGAACACAAGCAAAGGTGAAGAGTTTATGTAAACCCTAATTCTATATATCGATTATCAAGCAAGCATGAACACTATCCTTTGATTTCCTATCACTTAATAAGGTAACTACTCAAACCAGTTCGCCGCGATGCCTACATGAGTTAGCTTTACAACTCAATTGGAATCATGCAATTTGGCCACGTAGAATGGGAGATATGATCGTTTTCGTGAAGAGTGTCAAATCAGCCGAAAACCGGACGTCTACACCATCCGCTCGACCGAACCGGTCGGACAGGGCCTCCAAGGCTCCCGTCCGACCCGACCGTCCTTAACCGCAGGAGAACACCGGTCGACCGAGCCGGTCGGACAGGGCCTCCAAGGCTCCCGTCCGACCCAACCTTCCTCCAACTCCACGACCCATCCGGTCGACCGAGCCGGTCGGACAGGGCCTCCAAGGCTCCCGTCCGACCCGACCTCCTTTCACCATCCCGTGCGCGCCCGACCATCATCCCGTCCGACCGTCCGACCGCCAGCACGACCCGAGCACCAGCCCGACCGACCGGTCGACCGCCCCGCTCGACCGCGACACGCCTCGCTCGACCCGGCTCGTTTCCGAAGCCCGTTTTGCACGTTTTCGAGCCCAAACTTACACCGCCTCTTATGTTTCGACCAAGACCTAGGTCAAGCCGCCCTTCAAGTTCTGAAGCATTATAAATACATCTTTTTAGCCTTGTAAAAGAAGAGAGCCACACATAGAGATACAAAATATTATTCAATAAAAGTTCTTATAGTTTTTGCTTTCTTTCATTGTCTCCTTCAAGAGAGGATCTCGGATCTCTGTTCTTATGAACATGAATTCGATTTCCTTCTCTATGTCTGAGTAGTTACCTTGTTAAGTGATAGGAAATCAAAGGATAGTGTTCATGCTTGCTTGATAATCGATATCTAGAATTAGGGTTTACATAAACTCTTCACCTTTGCTTGTGTTCATTGCTTGGTGTTGATCTGGCCAATCAACATATGATCCTAGGTAGATTTGAGCCACGGAAGTGATGAATCATTCGCCTGAACTAGTATTTGGTGGGCAACTCTCTCTTAGACTGCGGAAGTTGATTTACTAGAGGTTGTGAACAATTGAGACTTGATCGAATTAATGCTTGTTTGAATATCTAAGGACATACCAAAAGTTTAGCGATTAGATAGATCAACATAGGGGTCGGAGCCACGGAAGTGGAAAGATCTAAATTAGTGTCTTGAGTTCTAGGTGGTACACATTCTTAAATCCCTAACAAATCGAACTTGCTTGCTTGAATCACTCATCCCGAGATTATCCTATTGCTTAGCGCTTTCCATCCATTGATTTACAACTTTATTTTCCTTGTTTACTTGCTTTCTTTACTTGCTTTAATCGTGACAACAACCAAACTCATATTGCTTTCCTAGCTAAATCTCAATCTTATACCTTGTAGTGCACTAACTGGTACTTGTGTTCGATATACCCGTTGCTACTCTCGATCTGTGCACTTGCAGAAAAGGGGTAGAAATTGGGAAAAGTTTAATCCCCATCAAGCTTTTTGGCGCCGTTGCCGGGGACCATTATCGTGCCTACAAGTTCTTGAAAGAGATCTAGTCTAGGTTTTTCCTGTTTTAAGTTATTTAATTTTGTTTTTCCTTTTTTGTTTTTGGTTTTTCAGGTTTTAAGTTTTTCTCCTAGATGGAAGAGGATTTGAGAAATCCTAGTCCTATAAGGGCGATTCCTATACGCCACATATCTCCTCCTAGAGACAGTCCAACAGAGAAGAGGATGTCAAACCCTCCAGCTATTTCACCTTCATGGGATTCTCGCAGTAGTCCTCCCGGACTAGCACCCTTGAACGCCAAGAAAAACCTTCTCCCCTACCTTAACGCGGCCGAACTGGAGACGTCTAGCCAAGCCTACTATGAAAGAGAAGAACACCTTCTAGCCTCACCAGAAGAAGAAATAGATCCGGAGCTGATTGAGTTTGTGAAGAGAGACAAATTCCATGATCTCTACAATGAGTATGCACTGGAACACATTGATCACTTTGAAGGTCTTTGTGATTCTTATGGAGTTTTCGATTTTGAGAAGAAACTAATGCTGTTTAGCATGTCCTTAGCTGGGAGAGCTCTTGAGTGGGCGCAATACTCTCCCCCTTTTCAGATCAAGACTTGGTTAGACTGCAGAGAAGCTTTCTTGAAGAGGTTCAGCAGGAACCCACCTTTCAAATCCAAGTATAACCAAAGCTCTTACTCTTACCACAACCAATCTTATGAAGAAGAAGATGATGCCTCTTTACCACCGGAGTCCATCAATGGCGACTTGATCAAGTATGTAGTAAGAGATCCTTTCCATGACTTCATATCGGAGTGTGCTCAAGAACATGTTGAGAATTTCGAAAATCTCTGTGATTACTATGGTTTGGGAGAGAACCCAAAGAAGATCAGCTTGTTCCAAACATCCCTAGCTGGCCGAGCTCAAGAATGGGTTAGATTTTCTGCCCAACACGATTTCAAGACATGGAGAAGATACAAAGAAGCTTTCCTTAACAAGTTTGCCCGTGGACAACCCTATGTGCCGCTAATTAAACCCTACCACCCGCCCTATAGAAACCACCAACCTCCACCGCACATTGAGCAGCTGCCCCAAGCCACAGAAGGATTACCCCACAACCCACACCTAACCAAGCTTGAAGAGATGCTACAAGAGTACCTTGACTATCAAGTCACAAGTACAAGAGAGATGGAGAAGAAGATCGAATATGTTCATCTCACCCTTGGAGAAAAGATGGACGTTCTTTTTAACCAAGTTATCAAGCTTGACAAAGATATCAAGCAACTCAAGGAAGACCATGATCGATCACTCAACCTTGTCAAGCTAGATGTTGTTGCAAAACACCACGAGCTACTCAGCAAGAGCATTGATGCCCATAGCTTCAATGATGACAATTGCAAACATCTTGGAATCATCTATAACCGGCTGTCAGCTGTAGAAGGATCTCTTTTCTCTAAGAACCAGAGAGAAAGAAGCCCCATACCCAAACCACCTCCTTTCCCTTGCAATGTCGTCACAGCAATCTCTAAGGAAAACTCATCACATCTTGTAAGAAAAGAAGAAGAAGATCAAGAGTATGAGGAAGACTATGAAGATGATGAAGAAGAACAACAGAGTTTTAACAGCAATGCAAGCCCTAGAGGAAGTGAAACTAGTCCACAACAACCTGATCCGCGATTCTCTCCACCTCCAGCTCACATACTCGCCCTTCCTAGAATCACCGGCATTTCAAGAAAGAGAATCACCTTGGATGAACCAGACGATTCATTCTATTATGATCTCATCGACCCTACTAAGATAAGCCCAGAGAAGCTTAAGGAATTTAACAAGAAGGTGAAGTCCATACCATTCTATGTCCCCTTTGAAGAAGCTTGGAACAACCATGATTTGGTTGAGTTTTTCTTTAGTAGCAAAGAAACCAAGGATGAGATTAAGCAACTCTTTAGGCGAGCCCGCCTCTCTATGTCATCTTATGCAGCAACCCTACCCCCATCTCCGCCATCCACACCTCCTCCCAAGTGGTACAGCAACCCCATCTCCCGAGAGAAGCTAGCTGAATTCAACCGCTTTGTCCAAACACTACCCGCCAGCATGACCTTTCATGAGGCCTGGAAGAACCACCCACTAACCAACTTTTTCCACAACTGCAAAGAGACCCCAGAAGAGATTCAGGAGCTATTTGAGAAAGCTAAGAAGCAACCATCTTTCCGAACCCTCTACAAGGTAGAAGACCCAGGACAGTTTACCATACCCTGCACAATCAATGGAAGATACTTTGATAGCTACATTTGTGATTCTGGTTCATGCATAAACCTGATGCCCACACACACTGCCAAACTCCTTGGGATCACACGCCTACAACCTTCACAAATCAGCATTGGACTTGCTGATCTCACCATTGCACAACCTAGAGGTGTTGTCTATGATATCTTGCTCGAAATTGGAGATACAAAGATACCGGTAGATTTTCATATCATGAATATCAAAGGAGGAAGTGACATGCCTATTATACTCGGAAGATCATTCTTGGCAACTGCTGGAGCCATTATGGATTGGCCAAACCGCCGCATCTCTCTTGCCAATGTCAACAAATCTGTTTTCTATGATGCCGTCCCCGTTTTCACTCCTACCAAGCATTCTCGGTTCATCTCTCCTCATGAACCACCTGATCATCCACAAGGACGTGATGGGACACGCACAAAAAGGCTTTGTCTCAGGCCATGTCCTTCAACTTCTTCTTAGAAGAACCAAACGGTCAAGCTAAAGACCATAAACAAGCGCTGTATGGGAGGCAACCCATAAGGTCTTTTCTATCCCTTTTTAATCTTTGTTTTCATTTAATAGTTTTGTTTTGAAGTTTTGGATACAGAAATTTGAGAATCCAGCATGAAAGAAGTAGAAAGAAACCTCAGGAAAGAAGAATGCAGCACTCATCATGGTCGGGTCAACCAAGACGGTCGACCGGTGCCTAGCCCGATCGACCGAGTCCCCTCTTGCCGGCCCACCATCCCACCTCACTTACATACCATTCCACCTCATTGCATACCATCCCACCTCACCTGCATACCATTCCACCTCATTTGCATACCATCCCACCTCACTTGCATACCATCCCACCTCATTTGCATATCATACCACCATCATCCCACCACATTTTCATCCCATACCACATCACATTCCACGCCTACTTGCTGTTCTACCACATGATGATCCTACTTCACCTACACTCAGGCGGCCCTTTAAACTCACTGCTGGTGCGCAACAGCGTTTGACCATCTAAGCCGGGATCTCATCCACATTATGGAGCAACATAGTCGCTGGACATATCATCCATCACACCATTCTTCGATTTCTAATACCATATCAGGTTACATCTTTCCTCTAATTCACAAACGCCTTATTACCTCTTTCTTTTACCTCCCTTAATCGGATTTGCTTTCACCGGGACGGTGCAAGTTAAGTCTGGGGGGATTGTCGGTACTAATGCGTTTGTTCATGTCTTGTCTTCATCTTATATCTATTTCTCTTATCAACCTTTTTCAAAACTTCTGTTTTATTGAGTCAAAATAATTTAGGAAACTATGATCTATCCTAGGAGCTTACCATTAGCATGCCAAAGCTCTTGTGATCACAAAGGTGAATATTGACACCGAACAATGCCCAACGGAACCACTGAGGGTGGATCGACCTACTGATTTGGCAAGATTTCTAAGGTACCCGGACAATCTAAAGTCAACTCCACCACCTAATTGAACTTTTAATTTTTCTTGTCAAGGGGCTTGAGATACATATTAGCCGATTCCTCATCCCGGTCTAGTTGAGACATGTCCACCAAAGATACAGTCCACCTCTCTCTCATCTGCAAAATGAAAATCAAAAGCTTTTAAGCACAAGGAAAACGTGTAAGCAAGAGGAATGCATACGTCTGCACCTTCTTGTCTTATGGAGACCTACTCAAACAAGGAAAAGCAAAAGCCTATCCTATGATATTCCCAGAAAAGAAAAATATTCAAAGGGAAGAAGGATCGATAGAAAAAATAAAATGATACCCTAGAAAAGTAGGGAAAGATCGATCCTTCAAAAGAAAAGAGAGAAAGAGAGAGGAATGGAACTGGATGTGCTAAAAAGGACTGTCTTGGCAAACACTTGGATGGGTAAGAGTCAATGCTCTGTGATCAATACTCCCTTGGTAAAGACCGCACGCTTTAAATACTGTAAGGAGTTGACAATGGAAAGTTTGGAGTGCTGAATGAGATTTGTTGGGTCCGGTATGGTTCGCTAAGCTCAAGGTCATTACGGGAAGGCTAGATTCAAAGTTAGTTTTGCTCCAAGTGAAAGCAGAGCAATGGAAGATACAAGTGCCAAAGGATAAGTGAGTTTTCATGTTTTCAAACCTCTTTCTCCGATTTGGATTCTATTTGCTTGGGGACAAGCAAAGATCTAAGTCTGGGGGAGTTGATATACCTCTATTTTACACCCTTTTTACATCGTTTTTATATACTTTATGCATGGTTTTATCGTGGCTTTTTGCTTTAAAAGGTAGTTTTTATGCATATATAGTGCCAAGAGTCATTTCAGGTCAAAAGATGCAATTTGGAGCAAAACAAAGGCAAAGGTCCTCAAAGCAGCTTCATGCACTATCATTTACTTTGGAGGAGCCCCAAAAACATTCTACTCAATGGATTTCACCCAAACCAGTTCGCCGCGATGCCTACATGAGTTAGCTTTACAACGCAATTGGAATCATGCAATTTGGCCACGTGGGAGATATGATTGTTTTCGTGAAGAGTGTCAAATCAGCCGAAAACCGGACGTCTACACCATCCGCTCGACCGAACCGGTCGGACAGGGCCTCCAAGGCTCCCGTCCGACCCGACCGTCCTTAACCGCAGGAGAACACCGGTCGACCGAGCCGGTCGGACAGGGCCTCCAAGGCTCCCGTCCGACCCAACCTTCCTCCAACTCCACGACCCATCCGGTCGACCGAGCCGGTCGGACAGGGCCTCCAAGGCTCCCGTCCGACCCGACCTCCTTTCACCATCCCGTGCGCGCCCGACCATCATCCCGTCCGACCGTCCGACCGCCAGCATGACCCGAGCACCAGCCCGACCGACCGGTCGACCGCCCCGCTCGACCGTGACACGCCTCGCTCGACCCGGCTCGTTTCCGAAGCCCGTTTTGCACGTTTTCGAGCCCAAACTTACACCGCCTCTTATGTTTCGACCAAGACCTAGGTCAAGCCGCCCTTCAAGTTCTGAAGCATTATAAATACATCTTTTTAGCCTTGTAAAAGAAGAGAGCCACACATAGAGATACAAAATATTATTCAATAAAAGTTCTTATAGTTTTTGCTTTCTTTCATTGTCTCCTTCAAGAGAGGATCTCGGATCTCTGTTCTTATGAACATGAATTCGATTTCCTTCTCTATGTCTGAGTAGTTACCTTGTTAAGTGATAGGAAATCAAAGGATAGTGTTCATGCTTGCTTGATAATCGATATCTAGAATTAGGGTTTACATAAACTCTTCACCTTTGCTTGTGTTCATTGCTTGGTGTTGATCTGGCCAATCAACATATGATCCTAGGTAGATTTGAGCCACGGAAGTGATGAATCATTCGCCTAAACTAGTATTTGGTGGGCAACTCTCTCTTAGACTGCGGAAGTTGATTTACTAGAGGTTGTGAACAATTGAGACTTGATCGAATTAATGCTTGTTTGAATATCTAAGGACATACCAAAAGTTTAGCGATTAGATAGATCAACATAGGGGTCGGAGCCACGGAAGTGGAAAGATCTAAATTAGTGTCTTGAGTTCTAGGTGGTACACATTCTTAAATCCCTAACAAATCGAACTTGCTTGCTTGAATCACTCATCCCGAGATTATCCTATTGCTTAGCGCTTTCCATCCATTGATTTACAACTTTATTTTCCTTGTTTACTTGCTTTCTTTACTTGCTTTAATCGTGACAACAACCAAACTCATATTGCTTTCCTAGCTAAATCTCAATCTTATACCTTGTAGTGCACTAACTGGTCCTTGTGTTCGATATACCCGTTGCTACTCTCGATCTGTGCACTTGCAGAAAAGGGGTAGAAATTGGGAAAAGTTTAATCCCCATCAACGCTTCACGGTGCTGTTACCCTCGAAAATTCCACCTTGCGTATCCGCCAATGTCCTCAACCTCTCTGTCTTCCTGACCTTAGCTTCAACTACGGCCGCCGTCTCCTTTGGTTGCTTTTTTTTAGATCTGCAATCCTTTCTGACTGTGTTGGCATATGCTGCCTCACATACTCGCAGCTCTTGTCCGCTTGATTATTCACACTCTCGCAAGGCGCATCGGGTTTGTGCTACACCGAACGATACAGAACACAAATTTCAAGCCTTTAATGAAATATTGAAAACGAATATATTACTCAGTATTATTGAACACCATAACATGAAGTCTACATGGGAGCTTAACATGAACAGTTGTAGTATAACGGAAAACAGGAAACAAAGATTGCTGCCACATAACGGATAAGT
Source organism: Erythrophleum ivorense (assembly GCA_026724425.1). Lineage (NCBI taxonomy): Eukaryota > Viridiplantae > Streptophyta > Magnoliopsida > Fabales > Fabaceae > Erythrophleum > Erythrophleum ivorense. The sequence goes on along the minus strand of JAIUCV010000068.1, from coordinate 897,095 downwards.
CTTTCTCGACTACTTCTTCTGATTCTTAGTTGTTGCTCTACTTCTAGACGGTTTACGGTTCTCAGGCTTAACAGCATTTTGTTTTGCAGCAATACGAGCAGATAGTTTTCGAGAGGGATCTTTACTAACCGGAAGAGCAGCAGGAGCTCGATCCTCTGCAGCGTTAGACTTCACATCATCTTTTACTTCAGGATCCCCATCGTTGGACTTAACATGCTCTTTCGCTTCGGTATCCTCCGACATACCTCCTCTAAGCTTTTCGACCTTGTTGTTGATGAGCTCAATCTTCTCATCCAGACTATCGAAATGGATCTTTAGCTCATGTGACTGCTGCTTAGTAAACTGATCAAACATTGCCTGCATTGCGGACTTCAATGTCTCCCAACCAGCGTCGGAGGATTGTCCTTTGGTCCCATTGTCAGGACATGGTCTTTTTGCCGACCATTTACCACCCGAATCTGAATCCAATAGTCTCTTCTTGCCAGTTCCCTTCTCCGCCTTCACGTTGTCCCAGACAGCTACACCTTTAGAGTTCCAGTCGGAAGGCTTCCATCTCCAGCGGCCACTAATCTCCCCGTACAACGCCTTGATAACGTTGTCAACGTGCTCATCCTCCACGTCATTATCCCACCTAGGGTAAGAATCTTCCCTGGCCACCATAACCATATGATTGAAATTAACCTGCAAAAAAGGTAAAGCTTTATCAGTATCCACGTAAAGTAATAACGCACATGGTGCATTGACAACCGTTAATTACCTGCGCAATAAGATTATCCATTATATTTTTACGCCCTTTACTTCCTTTGAAGGCCAGCATAGGCGGAGATTGTCTACCCGGAATGGGAAAACCAAAGTCTTGACCGAAACTAGGCATAGCGTAGTACACCCACAGTTGCAGCACTTCAACAAACCCGTCAAGATAGTAGTTCTTCGTGAGGTTGGCACTTTTCACAGATCGAATGAGGTTGCAGAAGGCTACTCTCCCCCAAGGGTAACCTTCAAACTCTTCTAGATCCATTACTAACTTTGCCATCTCCACCGGTGTAGCAATAGATGGCCTTCGTGCCACAATGAAACCAGCATATACGGCTAAATAAGCCAGCCTCTTTCTATCCTCTCTAGACCAGTCTTCGGCCCACCCGCATGCCCGTGTGAGGTTTATAATGGTAGGACCACTGTTGACATTCACACCAAGTTTCTCCCAAAACACAACCGCATCATCTGTGTCTTCAGCTGTATCGGGGGTCTCCAGTTTCTCTTTGTATTCGCAGTTAAGACCGGTTATGTGAGCAAACTCATGCAACGAGAATCTTACTGGCTTGCGCCAACGACACTCCAAATCTCAAAGGGCTTCGAACACACTATTTGCATGGAGAGCATACACTTCACAACCATTGATGCCCAGGAGAACTTCATCTTCACGAATTTAAAGAAAACCCCGAGCGAGGAGGACTCGAGCTCGGTCCATTCATCATCGCTCAGTAGTTTGTGAAGAGCCTCAAACAACTTCGTGTCGCTGCTGTAATATCCGATGCTTTTGTCGGTCTCAGGCTCTACACCTTTTAGGAAATCTCGGTTTCTCCATCCTGTAGCTATTAGGGATCGGGAAAAAAACCGAGTAAGCCTACAATTGAAGTCTACAATTGAAGTCTACAATTGAAGTCTACAATTGAAGTCTACAATTGAAGTCTAATATACGGCATACGAACCCTAATATTCGGCAAACGACGAACAACATAACAAATTTAAATTCAGCGGTTTACCTTCGAAGTTAGACCTAGTAGTAACAAGATGGAGAAAGAACGGCGACGAGTAAATGTCGGATTATGGTCGCGAGATGGTGGAGTACGGCGGCGGACGATATGAAAAACGAAATTATACGTGAGGGTGGTTAATTGGAACAACGGAAGTCGAAATATGTTATGAGGGAGAGGGTTTAGATATAACTTACTATAGAAATTAGCGGAAAGGGATAATAAGGGCGCGAGATGGTGGAGTACGGCGGCGTTCGTCTGGTCGGGAATCGCCAGCGGCGGTTCGTATGGTCTGAAATCGCCTTTTCGCAAAGGAAGATCTTGGTTTTGAGTTGACTAACAACCGAAATGAAGACACCAAAGGAGGACATTAGGTTAAATTTGGGCCGGTTGGGAGCAGTTATCGGTTATCGGAGCGGTTATCGGTAAGTTGGTCGAAATAAATATAATTTCAAGTTGGTTCAGTATAAGTAAACCGAGAAGTAGACTTCTACATGAAGTCTACAATTGAAGTCTACAATCAAAGTCTACTTCGAGTAGCCGGATTTTAGTAAGCCCGCCGATTTTTTCCCAGAATATTTCAATTTGCCGCTCTTTTCATTTATAGTAAACCGAGAAGTAGACTTCTACATGAAGTCTACAATTGAAGTCTACAATCAAAGTCTACTTCGAGTAGCCGGATTTAGTAAGCCCGCCGATTTTTTCAAAGAATATTTCAATTTGACGCTCTTTTAATTTATAGTAAACCGAGAAGTAGACATCTACATGAAGTCTACAATTGAAGTCTACAATCAAAGTCTACTTCGAGTAGCCGGATTTTAGTAAGCCCGCCGATTTTTTCCCAGATTATTTCAATTTGCCGCTCTTTTAATTTATATTGTAGACTTCATTCCGAAGTCTACAAACAAAGTCTACGATTGAAGTCTTAAAAACGTGGAAAATGCACGAAATATAAATAGACCCTCGAAATGGGGTTTAGGGTACCAAATATTCGACGGGATGCTACATTACATATAACTAGCATCATTTTCAAACAACCAAACCCTAAACCCTAAACCAAAATATGGTCATGCAACCACAGACGATCAATCCTGCAAGGACAAGCCCAATGATGATGCTCAGTTCCACTCTGCTGTCCCGCTTCTTCTCCATAAGAGCTAGCTGTTTCAGTTGAGCTAGCTCTGCCTCAATCCGATCAGCAACTCTGAGGACACGAATGCAATCTCCTTGGTTGTCAGTAGCACGTCGCAGCAGAATGAATTCCTCCATCATAGCCTCATCCCACCACTTTAGTAGATGCATGTTATCAACATCCTATAAAAACACAATAATGGAACTTAAAGACATTTGTACATTTAGACACCAAACAAAACAGCACACCACCATTACATTTACCTTGTAATCTTTGCATCCGAAGAACATTCTACCCGGATAGGCATCTGTGTTGTCCATTGTTTTCATCATTGTCTGCAACCCACAATAAAAGAGCAAATGGTCATTTTACACCCCTTGGGGTATACTTTTGGTTAAAAAGTCATATTGGGTATACTTTTAAAAAAAAAAAAAATGTTTGGGTACATAAAATGAAATTCCCCCTTAATATTTTATATATTAGTAATGACCCATGTAACAAATATTTCTGGCTCCGCCACTGCATCAGCTGCAAGGTTTTTCAAGGGAGATGAAACAATAACTAAGGAACAAAACTGCAAACAACGAAAGCCTATGAAATTTCATTACCAATGATGTACTAGATGTTATCCCACGCTACGCGCGGGTTTCATGTTATAAAATTTGCATTATGTTTAACTAAAATTTAAAAACAGTTAATAAAAAAAATTTCCAATTGTCTAAATACTATATATAACTCTAAATTTGGTGATCATCTAACTTTTTAAAAGAATGTTTCTTTGTTATATTGCTTCAACAATCTCTCTTATTCCAGATTTTTCTTGCCAAACATTTTGTAGTTTTCACAAAACTTGCATGTATCTAGTATATTTTACATGTGATCGCGTTTGCAACTTCTTTAGTTAAGGTACATAATATAATATTCTTCTTATAAGAGAAAAAAAAGCTAGTATCACAACCAAAGAGAATCTATAATAACTTAAAACCCAGTTACTTTTTTTTTTTTGTCATCTGAAAGATATATTGATCACCACAAATAATTACAAAGTGGAAAGCCAGAACTAAAGCCTTGAAAAACCAGACACTAAGGCAGGGGTAAACAAACTCACCCGAACACTTACTCTAATCACTACCCCGACAAACCCAGGGCAAGATCAGCCAAAAAATAAGGACATCAAAAAGAGGATAGAACTCTCTCATTCTCAAACACACCATTTAACCAAAAAGGATGAGAAACTGCAACATAAGACTGAAAACGGCAATCCATGGTGACACTTTGAGCAATGAGAGAAGCTCCTCTATTTGATTCTAAGTTACCTTTCACAACATCCCAAACCTCAAAAACCGAAAGCAATAATAACAACTCTGCAGCCTGAAAACCAAAGGAAGGCCAAGCCTGAGGACGATTCACCAAACCTACCAACCAAACATCATCCAATTCAAAAACCACTTTCTGCATTCTATGACTAAACATACTTTCCAAAGCCCAACAGAAAGACAAAAACTTTCCTTCCTCTTCATTTGCCATATTCGTAAAGGCCTTTCTACTATGCAATAGAACCAAACCTTTCTCATCTCTTAAAACCCAACTCGCTCCAGCCAACTTGTTCCGTTTGGACCATGATACTCCAATATTACATTTGACCCAAAATTCTGGAGGAGGTTTCCATGAGCAATTTGATCTCACGTCACTGACCATAGGGTTAACACCAGGATTGTGAGTAGAAGAGCCAGGTTCCTCCTCCATGATAACTTGCGCCAAAAACCATTCCTCAACATCACTCTTTATCTTTCCCACTAAAACACCTGGATCAAGGGTATCCCCATCAAAAAAATGTAAATTCCTGTTTTTCCAGATTCTCCAAATAATCCAAGGAAAGCTTCTTCTAAGCTCTAAGGGCCACAATACATTGTTAACATTGACCAAAAGATGGTGTATATTAGAGTAAACAGAGCCTTTTTCCATACCACGCAAAGGAGATGGATAATCAGAAAGAGCCCAAACCTGACGCGCAAATGTACAGTTGAAAATGGCATGGTTAATTGATTCACCTTCAAAACCACATAACTGACATCTCTCATCCACCTTCATTCCTCTAGTCTTCAACCTTTCTGCAACCGGAATAGCTCCACAAAGCATTTTCCACAAAAATTGCTGAATTTTTGGATCTATTTTCAAACTCCAGACTGTTTCTCGAAGAGGATTGAGAGAGGGTTTCACTACAGCTTCAGCAATATACTCTCCTTTACTAATCTGACATGCCAGCCAGTAACCAGATTTAACTGAAAAGGAGCCATTTTTATTATGCTTCCAAACATAAAAATCTTCTTTTGAAGTCACTGGCTGATGAACCAAAATCCTTGCTACATCTTCTGGAAAGAAAAGTTCATCAAGAATATCCTTATCCCATCTTCTCCGATCCATATCAATAAGATCCTTAACCAACAGATCAATATTAATAATCGGGTTTTTCATCAAAGGAGCTCGTAAACCATGTCCTGCAATCCATAACTCGCCCCAAACTTTTATGGATGCTCCATTTCCAACTCTTTTCTCTAAACCTTCACTTAGCAGATCCTTTCCAGAAGACACACTTCTCCAACCATACGAAGGTCTGTTTCCTAACCCAGCTTCAAGAAAAATACCTTTAGGGAAATATCTACTCTTTAAAAGTCTTGCAAGTAAACAGTTAGGGAAGTGTAAAACTCTCCAAGCTTGTTTGGCAAGAAGCGCTTGGTTAAAAAGACCAAAGTCTCTGAACCCCATACCTCCCAAACCCTTAGGGAGACAAAGATATTCCCAACTTTGCCAATGAATTTTCCTTGAATGTTCAAAAGAACTCCACCAGTAATCTGCCATGGCACTAGAGAGGTTCTTAACCGTAGACTGGGGTAATTTGAAACATGACATAGCAAAAACCGGCATAGCCATTGCCACTGATTTAAGCAAAACTTCTTTTCCACCCTGAGATAGTGATCTAGAGTACCAATTGGAAAGCTTTCCTCTCATGTTATCCTTTATGTAGCTCAGCATTTCCACTTTGGACCCACTGAAGCACTCTGGAAGTCCCAAATATTTACCAGCTCCACCTTCGTTGTAAATTCCAAGGATGTTTTGCGCTTCTTTTTTTGCCTCTAGGCCAACTTTACTCCCAAAAGAAATAGAAGATTTTTGAAGGTTAATTGTTTGCCCTGTGACAGCACCATAAGAGTTGAGAATACTCTGGAGTTTCAGACATATATCCTTCTCAACCTTACACAAAAATAAACTGTCATCAGCGAATAGAAGGTGATGAATGATAGGACCCTGCTCATAGAATCCAATCCCTTCTATGGACCCGTCCTGTTGAGCTTTTGTCAAAAGATGCGATAACCCTTCAGTACACAAAGCAAAGAGAAAAGGGGATAGGGGATCTCCCTGTCTTAGCCCTCTTTGTGGAATGATCATTCCAAAAGGTTGATCATTGATTAGAACCGAGAAAGTGACTGTAGAGACGCACTTCATGATCCAGAAAATCCATCTCTCATGAAACCCCAAGGCCACCAGAAGCGCTCTCAGATAGCTCCACTCTACTCTGTCATACGCCTTAGACATATCAGACTTAACTGCCATGTATTCTTTAGATATGCGCCTGTTAGAATTCAAACTGTGAACCAGCTCATGCGCCATAAGTATGTTATCAGAGATCATCCTCTCTGAAACAAAGGCTGATTGATACTCAGATACAATGTCAGGCAGAAAAGGTTGAATTCTTTTCACTAAAACCTTGGAGATGATTTTGTAAAGAACTGAACAGAGACTGATGGGTCGAAGGTTAGACATTTCCACAGGATGAGTTATCTTCGGCAAAAGACAAAGATGAGTGGAATTCCATTCCTCCGGAAATTCCCCAGAATGGAAACAATTCTGCACCTCTGAGGTTACTTGACCTCCAACAATATCCCAATAGTGCTGGAAAAACAGACCAGACATCCCATCTGGACCAGGCGCACTAGATGGTTTGATTGAGAAAACCGCATCTTATACTTCCTCCTTTGTAATCCGGCTGATCAGCCTCATATTCATTCCTTCAGTAACTTTAGGGATAAAACCTTCAAACCAGCTATTCAACCCTCTCGGATTTGTTGATTTGAAAAGATTTTGAAAATAGGCTGAGGCCACTTCACCTTTGGCCGCCTCTGATTTCTGAAAATTGCCATTTACATCCATCAGTTTTTCAATCCTGTTTTTCCCTCTGTTACCTTTTACTGAGGCATGGAAGAATTTTGTGTTACGATCACCACCTCTCAACCACTTCTCTCTGCTTTTTTGTTGCCAAAACATCTCTTCTTCTCGATAAGCCCGTGAAAGATCTTTTTTGAGGGTGTAGACAAAAGCACCATTTGGAAAGGACCCAGATTGTTCAATTTCCAAAGCGACTTCAATCTGTTGAATCTTATCCCGAGCATTCAGAGAGTTTGCTTTTTTCCAGCGACTCAAAGATTTTCGACAAACTCTCAATTTATCAGAAACTGAATACTGCCCACCACTTCTTCTTACATGCCAAGCGTCTGGAATAGCTTCTTTTACCTTGTTCTGTCCCAATAAGCGTTTATCAAATCTGAAATGACCACGATAAACGTCATTAGACGCCAATAAACTCAGCAATACAGGTCTATGATCAGACCCTCGCTTGTCAAGGAAGGATTGGTTAGCCACAGGGAACTGCTTAGTCCATTCCTTATTTCCGAAAACCCTATCCAATTTGCACTGGATCCACAAATCACCACGTCTACCTCCCCAGGTAAAACTATTACCATGACCAGGAAGCTCAATCATATCACAAGCGGACAACATCTCAGTAAAGGGTTTGAAATACGCATCCCTTCTACGAGGCCCTCTAATTTTTTCTCCATGATGTAAGACATCATTAAAATCCCCCAGCATACACCAACTGTCTCTTCTTCCTACTCCAATCCTAGACATTCTTTCCCAAAGAAAATGTCTTCTGTTTATTGTTGGATCACCATAAACACAAGAGAGAAAAAAACTTGCCGCACCAAACTGAACATTCATATCCATGAGATTTTTATCACAAACCATAAACTTAATCTGAATACTGCTTTTAAAGAACAAGGCAAGACCACCACAAGTCCCAATGGGCTCCACCGTATGAACTCTATCATAACCAAGCCACTCCTGTAAATCCACTAAAACATCACGACCATGCATCGTCTCCATCAAGAACAACATCTCAGGGAAATACTTTTTACGCATTTCCTTAAGACGAGGAATCACCAAGTCTTGAGACCGTCCCAAGCCTTGACAATTCCAGCTCATAATGCTCATTAAACATTGGGCAATCCCTCAATTGGGATCACCTTTAGTTTACTGTTTCTGGCACACTTCCTGATAGAACCTTCTTCCTGACCCACTTTCCTCTTGTTCAAACCTCCAACAGTAGAGCCTTCCTTTAAACCTGGGTTGAACTTGGCCAAATCAGGATCCAGAGATTTAAGAACCCTGATTCTCTTCGGTGGACGTTTCCTTGGTTTTCCTTTTTTATGTTGAATCCCGGAAGGACCAGCCTCAGAGAAGCCTATCCTGTTCTCCGTCGAATTAAACATAAAAAGTCCTGAGTGTTCCTCCGAAGACATAGACTCATCATGAGCCTGATTTAGAACTGTAGCAAACCCTTCAACCGGGCACGAAGAGGTCTTTAAAGCCTCTGCCATCAGCAAGTTTCCTTTATAGTCAGCTTTTGACCAGTTTGTTGAGTCAGAGCTTTCGTAATAAAAAACCCTTCCTTTGTCTTTGTTCACATCCTTCGAAAGTATAGGAGCGGGCTCCAAACTAAGAACAGCCTTCCTAGCCACTAGATCTCTCTCAGCAATTCCTACCGTACGCTGTACCTTATCTACTCGTAGTTTTCTTTCATCAACATCAGCCACCATTAGATATTGCCTCATACCTTCCAAGACAATTTTTGCAATCTTGATTCTGCCTGTCACTGGATTTACACCAACTTGTTCTTCACTTAAAACACCAAACAAAGGATCGGATGGTTTGATGATTACCGGCTTCACCACTGATTCCTTCACAACCCCAGGTTGTCTTATACCTTCAAGAACTTCACGTTTCTGTAACAAGAAGGGGCAGTCTTCCTTCTCATGAGTCAATCTTTGACAACCGTAACAACGTTTCTGCACCCGTTCGTAGTCAAACTCAACCGTTGTTGATCCCCCAGCAGGTAGGTTTAGGACTTTCCCTCGTTTCAGGGGCCTCGAGATATCCAACAGAATTTTGACACGCACATACGGTTGGAGCTGAGGAAGATCAGGGTCGAAAGCAACCTCCATCACTTGACCCACCATATCTCCCAAGTCTGAAATAGTCCTAACCGTTCTGTGATTCAAAGGAAGCTTCCAAATTTGCATCCAAAGAGGGAAAAATTGAAGATGGTCTTCCGATGTGTGCTCCACCCAACGCTCAATAGCAAGAGCCCATTCATTGTAAGTATGAATTCCTCTTTCCAGTATCTCAATCAAATCTCTCTCTGAATCAAAGATGAACTGAAATTTCTCACTAGATAAGGCAACACCTCTTACCTTGCCGTACATCTGCCATTTGCGAGGCATATCTAGCAGAAGATTTTTCATCTTCTGACGATCCGGATTTAGAGTTCTCCCAATCAAACTTAAAACGTTTCTCTCACAAGAAGAGTACTCTGGCCGATCTGGAATATCAAACGGGAGATCTTCTTCTTCATCAAGAGACATCGCCAACATCGCTCTATCCATGGCTGAAGACATCTTGAGATTTCACACCCAAAAACACAAAAACAAGACCACAGATACCCAATAAAGATATCCAGTAACGAAGAACACCAGATAATTCTCTCATATCCGCTTTTCGAAACCAAAAAAGGTAAGGTACACAGGGATAAAAGTGGAAAAGATAAGGTGTTTTCTAATAAAAAACTATGAAAAAAGGATTTGAAACCTTCTGATACAACTGGAAGTGTCTAAGCCCAAAAAAGGGAAGCCTTGTAGTATTCACCAGTATTGATCTTGGCGTTGAACTTAAAACCCAGTTACATATTCTCTATTAAAATGAATTACTCTAATACTATATATTATAACTTCCAGAACAACCTATATTTATTCCACCTTTACGTCTTCAATGAATCCACCATCTCCACGCACATCTCCTCCATTGCACCCGCTCCGGAACACTTGCAATTTGCAAATAGAACAACATTATATCGTGCGAAGTATACAAATATACATATCTTTATTTCTATGAGTTGTATTTATAATCAAATTTCCAATTAGATTGATTTAGCAATCCGTGGATAAGCACGTTGAGGAAAAATTTGAATTTATCAATACAACCGTTTCCATAGATATATGCGCATGGGAAGACATTATATATAAATCCTTTAAATTTCCCTTAATTTAGCTTTTATATTTTTGTTAGTTCTCTACATACATAAGTTTTACCCTATTGTTCTATCTTTCGTTGAGAATAGTCGATAATATTGAGCTTTCGATTCTTATAGTTAACCGCATAAAAGCTAGAGATCGCAAAGATATTAATGATAAAATATCAGCAATGATATAATTTTCCTAGTATGAGTTAGCAGAAGAGAAATGTACATATACTGCGAATGTGTTCTTTGCTACGTGCGAGTCTTTTGCTCTATATGTTTGTAAATTAATTAGTAAATATGTGGAAATTTACATTGAAAGTAGATAAAAGTAGATAAACATTTGAATAGAACTAAGTTTTTTTTTCAATTGAGTAAAAAAGGTACGGTTAGAACAACGTAGATATTTTAAAAACCATAAACTTCGATCATTCGGAGAACAAAAACTATATCTTACAAATTGCTATTTCTATTTGATATTTCATATATAATATCTGACTTACAAATTAAGTCTGTTATTTGAATTTAATATTTCAGATATAATATTTGACTTACAAATTAAGTTGAAATATACAGAAACTAATAAGATATAAAATAAGAAAACACTCTATTGTATTTCCATTGCAAATCGTTTAGGACACACATAAACTCTATTAATTTTTATGGTATATTCGGGTTGTTATAAAATTTGGTGGTATGTTTTTTTTTTCTTAACGTCGATTAGTGGTATGTCTATTAGCCACCAAGAATGTTTTCAAAGTAATGTTTAGGGAGTACCTTTTTCACATATTTTAGGGAAAGATACAATAAACATGGATATATAATATAAGATAATAATGCAATTTAAATTGTGTAATCGTAGTTCGGTAATTGAAATGTGATTTCTAATCAACATTTCTTTCAATTTCAATAGCTCAACATCTATGGGATAATGTAAGGTAAAATAATTAGTCAAACACTACACCAAAAGACTAATCAACTTCTGATATGATCATGGAGGAGGAAGCAGCTGGAGAGCTTGAACCGGAGCAGCTTGAACCCGAGGAAGCTTTGACCATTCCCACCGGCCCGGTTACGCGCTCGCAAACTAAGTCATTCAACCAAGGCATTGGAAGAATACTTAGCCGTTTGAGTCGGCATGTTCATGAGGTTAAGCATCCCACCTTGGTTTGCTTAACGGCTCAACACTTGGGATAAAGAGGCAAGTGGCTCGTAGTGTGCTCTTTTTCCCTACCAAGGTTTTGTCCCACGTGGTTTTCCTTGGTAGGTTTTTAACGAGGCCTACGTACGACCCACTTTCAAATCCCCTCTTTGCCTTTGTTGTTGAGTCCAGCCCACCCATTGTCGTTTGAAGCCCGGTCCGGCCCGTATCTACCTTATGCTTGGCGACAAATATCTTTTGAATTATGTTCAGTCTTTGGCTTTTAATGTTGGTGTGTTTTCGAGACTAATTGGAGCTTGTTCCAATTAGCCTTTCCATCTCCCTTTCTCTCTCTCGCCCTTATACTCTGAAACTCTTTCATTTTGTTATCTTTCATCAAACTTTTTAATCAAAAAAACTCTCTCTCAAAGACTTTGTTTATCTCTTAGTGTGAATCTAAGAAATCCCTTGTTCTTGTTGTGTGATTCAACGAGTTCACCTCTTAGTGTGATTCTAAGAAATCCCTTTGTTCTTGTTGTGTGATTCAACGAGATTAAAGGTGGTGTTGGAGATCCTTGTCGCTGGATCTCTGTTATAGCCACTCGATCCATTCCACTTCCCATCGAATCCATCGGTCCAATCCATCGGTTCATCTTCCCCGGACTCATTCTTCTTCGATCATCCATCATTCCATTGTTCCCTTTCGCTCCAAACCTTTTCTCACTTGCTTCAAAGTGTCGATTCTCAACAAGGGTCATATTAAGTGGTATCAGAGCCACTTTGAAGCTAAGTGATCATCTCTTTCACTTGAAATTTTCGAGTTTGCATTTGTGGCTGTTCATCTTCCTTTTCGTGTTCATCATTTGTTTCATCATAGATCTGATTGCTAGAGTTTGTTGCATCATTATTTTGAGTGTTCTTATCATTACTAATATCTATTGCATCCATTTGAATCATTTAGAGTGTTTGCATCATTTTAGAAAAAAATTTTGTGATCATTTTTCATCTAGTTCCATCGAAAATCACTTGTGTGCATCATTTTAGTTATTTGCATAATTTTAAAAATATTGTCATAATTTATTTTAATCATTGTTGCATAGATCTATCATTTAGCATTTGTGTGCATATTTTTAAAATTGATTTCGGATTTTATTTGATAATTTTCGGAATTGTTTCCTTTGAACTATTGACTGCCGTGGCTTTGATTATATTTTTCAGGTACTATGGTGTCCGATAAAGAAGAAGAATCAAGCCGAGAGTCTCAGTCATCCCTCAGTCCAGCCGTGATCGAACATCTTCAGAAACTAATGGAAACGGCTTACGAAAAGTGGGAGAAGCAGTTAGACATCCGATTGGGCAAACAAAAGGCCAATGTTGGTCCCATCCATGTCTCAGATGAGGAACAACCTAAGGAGCAGTCTACAACCAAGAAACCATCGGTTGATATCCGGGCCAAAGAGTATTATAGCAGTGCCGGTCATTCCTCGCACAGCAGCCGCCGACGTTACCGCAGAACAAGAGAGGAACCGGATCATTTGGTCGAGAATTTGGGAGGATACAAACTGAAGATCCCTCCGTTCTATGGCCGAAACAATCCCGATGAGTATATGGATTGGGAGAAGAAGTGTGAGTTCAACTTCAATCTGCACAACATCCTCAACGTGAACCGAGTTAAGTTGGCCGTGTCTGAGTTCAACGACTATGCCTTGAGATGGTGGGAGCAGATTACTACGCCACGTGCTTATGGTGGAGCATATGAGATCACCACGTGGGAGGAAATGAAGAGGGTTATGAGGCAGCGGTTTGTTCCCGGTCATTACCAGATTGAGCTACATTCTAAGCTTCGGAGGCTCAGCCAGGGTACCAAGTCTGTTGACGAATACTACCAAGATATGGAGATCATGAAGCTCCGGGCTCACATAGAAGAAAGTCAAGAAGCCACCATGTCCCGGTTTCTAGGTGGACTGAACCAAGAAATCCACGACATTGTGGAGATGCAGAATTGCGGCAGCCTAGAGGAGATGTTGCACAAATCCATCCTGGCCGAACAACAGCTTAAGAGGAAGTCATCAGCCCGGTACAGCACCGAACCCCGCCGACCATCCTACACCAGAGACAACAAACCGGTCTTTACACCAAAACCAGAATCGAAGGGTTCATCTTTTAGCCAAGACAAGAGTAAGGACAGCGCTACCTCTACCACCAGAGCTCGTGAAGTTAAGTGCTACAAGTGTCAAGGTTATGGTCACTATGCCTATGATTGCCAAAACAAAAGGCTTATGATCATTCGGGAAAATGGTGAAGTTGAGTCCGAAGATGAGGTCATTGACTACAAACCAGAGCACAAGTCAGCACAAGAAGAGTATGAGGCAGCTCCTGTTATGGGTAATCTTTTGGTTGCTAGAAGGCTCTTGAGTACTCAGATTCGGACAGAGGAGGAGGAACAAAGAGAGAACCTTTTCCATTCTCGCTGTCTTGTTAAAGGAAAGGTTTGCAGTATGATCATTGACGGAGGCAGTTGCACTAATGTGGCTAGTGAGGCCATGGTAGAAAAGCTCGATCTTGAAACCCAGAAGCACCCAGAGCCGTATCAGCTGGAATGGATAAATGAAACAGGGAACATGAGCGTCAAGGAACAAGTGAAAGTGCCTCTATCGATTGGAAACTATGAGGATGAGGTCTTGTGTGATGTTTTGCCTATGGATGCTGGACATATTATTCTGGGAAGGCCTTGGCAATCAGACCGACGAGTCCTACACGATGGTTTTGCCAACAAGTATACTTTCGAGCACAAAGGCTGTAAGATCACGCTCATTCCTATGACCCCACAGGAGGTGTACAAGGATCAAGTCCAGCTAGCCGGTAAAAGAACTCACTCTCAATCCGATAAGGGATCTACCAAACCGACCAAGTTGATCAACCCGGTGAACTATCTGATTAAATTCAAACAGGTTAAGGGTTCCATATCCGATCATATTCCATTCCCTTCATGCAACTTTACAGGGACCGAAAATCTTTTCACTAACATTGCACCGGCTGTCCCGAGTGGTATTTCTAAACTTTTGCAGGATATTAAGGTATGGCTACCCGGTGATATAGGACAAGGCTCACCTCCTGCTCATATTCAAGAACATCAAGGCCGTCTTGTTTCTGGAAGTACCTATGCAAAACCGGCCGACTATATAATTGAGCTGACCCCTGAACCATTGTCGGATCCTTCCCCAAAAGAGCACTGTAAGAAAATCGAGAAGGATAGGAAGGGAAGTAAATCGATTATGTTGGTTTTTGGTTTTGATAAGGAGCATTTGAGCTTAGAGAATGTGAAGGAATTGAACTTCCTTAGAACTGGATATGAACCATCGGTTTCTTTGCCTAGGACTCATGGATTGGAACATTTCTGTTGCACATTTGATGTGTTTTGTTTAGTTGCTGTGAATTGTAGTGAGAAACAGGTAGGAGGTTCCAAGCCAAAGAAAAACCAAGCAGTTACTATTCGGATGGGAATTGGCAATCCAGAACTAAACCACAGTTGGAAGTCCGGATCCATGCTACAACTACTCGGCCCCTTTGAAATCAAAAAGAAGATTAACACTCCGGACTACCACAACTATCTCCAACGTATGTATTATTTTGATCAAAGTTCTGAGTTTACTCATCTTTCTCCTTTTCTTGCAGATGATCCAGATTTGAGGACAAATCCTTTTCAAGAGGGAGGGGATGATATGATCATGGAGGAGGAAGCAGCTGGAGAGCTTGAACCGGAGCAGCTTGAACCCGAGGAAGCTTTGACCATTCCCACCGGCCCGGTTACGCGCTCGCAAACTAAGTCATTCAACCAAGGCATTGGAAGAATACTTAGCCGTTTGAGTCGGCATGTTCATGAGGTTAAGCATCCCACCTTGGTTTGCTTAACGGCTCAACACTTGGGATAAAGAGGCAAGTGGCTCGTAGTGTGCTCTTTTTCCCTACCAAGGTTTTGTCCCACGTGGTTTTCCTTGGTAGGTTTTTAACGAGGCCTACGACCCACTTTCAAATCCCCTCTTTGCCTTTGTTGTTGAGTCCAGCCCACCCATTGTCGTTTGAAGCCCGGTCCGGCCCGTATCTACCTTATGCTTGGCGACAAATATCTTTTGAATTATGTTCAGTCTTTGGCTTTTAATGTTGGTGTGTTTTCGAGACTAATTGGAGCTTGTTCCAATTAGCCTTTCCATCTCCCTTTCTCTCTCTCGCCCTTATACTCTGAAACTCTTTCATTTTGTTATCTTTCATCAAACTTTTTAATCAAAAAAACTCTCTCTCAAAGACTTTGTTTATCTCTTAGTGTGAATCTAAGAAATCCCTTGTTCTTGTTGTGTGATTCAACGAGTTCACCTCTTAGTGTGATTCTAAGAAATCCCTTTGTTCTTGTTGTGTGATTCAACGAGATTAAAGGTGGTGTTGGAGATCCTTGTCGCTGGATCTCTGTTATAGCCACTCGATCCATTCCACTTCCCATCGAATCCATCGGTCCAATCCATCGGTTCATCTTCCCCGGACTCATTCTTCTTCGATCATCCATCATTCCATTGTTCCCTTTCGCTCCAAACCTTTTCTCACTTGCTTCAAAGTGTCGATTCTCAACAAGGGTCATATTAACTTCTAAACTGCACTCGAATCCAAATAGCTCTCAATTACAGTAAGAAAATCAAAAATCAACATAAAGTCTAAGGTATAATTAAAGTGTTCGTTTGAGCTGTGGTTGACGTGCTATATACTTTCGATGGATTTGGATGAGCGGTTCTATATTTATCATTGCCGAAGTTGTGGCCTTATATATTTGTTCTCTTGGTGTATTGAGAATATTGTACGTATTCATTGGATTCTTTGCATAATATTTTAATTGCCGTCCATAATAGCTATTCACATACGCAAATTAGACACCAAGCTCACTTTATATAATAAAACCATTGCAAAGAACATTAGAAAACCATAAGATTACAGGCTGAATACAAAAGATAAAGCTAACGTATGCAAACAACACTGAATAGGATACTGAACCCACTTTTCTTATGCAAACAATGAGTTTGATTCCATGCCAACGACAACAACACGGCCATCATGAGTGAAGAATGTTGTAAATTTTCCATTAGCATCGTCCTCATCCAGAACAAAAATATCGTCGCGAACTCCTACCAACACCTTAACATTCCATGACATCGTGTACTGAGGTTCCCTCACAGCCAAGCAAGTTGGCTGAAGCATATCGTCTTCAGTTAAACCCGGCACATCAGCCAACTTATAAGGCTTCATTGTGTTCAATTCCGAACTACAGAACAACCGCCCTCCTTCTGTCAAACAAACAGCACCATTCCCCCAGAAGACACACTCCACCACATCCTGCTCAAAGCAATCCTTCCCCATTGAGATATTATCATATTAGGCTGGATGAGCTCTACATGGATGTTGTAACGATAAATGGTGCAATCTTGAACAATGGAGATAAGTGTCTGATCATCATACCAGAACATTCCGATGAGACGTCCTCCAGGGTGTTTCCAGAAAGTCTTAGAGCAGGAATACACCTGCCGAGTTAAAGATGCAGAGCTTTCTTAGCGCAGATTCAGCATAGAGTTGGACAATCTTGGAGTCATCTCAAATGACTGCGATTGGACCACCGAATGAGGCAGAAGCCACCTTGTTTCGACTAAAATCTACATGTTTCCATCTCATTTGGTATCTCAGGCTTCATGTAATATCGATTGTAGAGAAGCTGCCATTCCGCAGCGATGGACACATTCGCCATCTAGTTTCGTCAGGATCTGAGGAATAAAATCACACGAAACTGAGTAACTGGATTGGTTTATGACACAATTCAATGTAATATGGAAACAAAGAAGCACAAACCTATCGAGCAAATCACTTTGGTGGATCGAAGAAAAATGACATGCTATCATTGTGCGAGCCGAAACTTGCGCAATATTACTTAGTTCGTTTTTAGGGAGAGCCGAAGAATTCTATTGATTAAATACGAAGATGACGAGCCGAAGATGGTTTTATTAGCTGTTATGCGAGCTGTCTTATTTATGGCGTGTGCCTTTGCTGTGGGTGAAAAGTGATCCCGAAAACAATTGACGTTCCTATTTATATGAGAGTAGGAACCGACTTTACAAGATTAAAGTAAACTTTCCATTATGAAACTTTCCATTTCTGCTCGCGCCGACTTATGTTTATGGAAAACCTCGAATATGGGCTTTCTTCGATGGGCCTTGGCTCGAATCGCTCTGCTGGATGTTGGCTCGGCCCATCGATAGGTTTCTTCCCGGTTTTCCGGTTCGGTTGACGGTTCAGCCCGGCTCGCTTCGATCAGGCCGGTTCGAACAACAATGCGATGGAGGGAAATCTGACCCCAACAATTTGCCCCCAGCTCGCTAGTCTTATGTATAAGAGTGGCGAGCTATAAGTTTATCAAGAAAAAGCATTCTCATTCGAACCGAGCCGTTGACGCATTTGGCTCGCCTTTCGGAGAAGATCTGGTTCCTTTTCTTCTAAACGATGTCGTAGGATTACTTTAACCGGCCGAGGAATCCGAAGCGTCCCAGGGCCCGCTGATTTCGGCGAAAAACCCTAGAAATCGGGCGGGAATTAGGTCGTGCCGTTTCGCCTTCCCGAACCAACGCGCCCACGCGCCAAGACTTCTATAAATATTGGAGTCCGGGGTTCATTTTTTACTATCTCGCTCTCTCTCCAAATCGAAAAAGGTAGAATTCTCTTTCTCTCTCTAGCTTTTTCTTTTCTTATCTTCAAATTTCGCTAGTGTTCTTCGTTCGCTCCGCCGGTGTGAATCGTTTTGCATCACATTCTTCGAATTTTCCGATCATCCTTCAAGTTCTCCGATCAGTCTTCTTCCGAGCCAAAGATGTCTTCAAGCAGTCACACTCCTTCGGTCGGCATCGATCATTCTGAGGATTGCTCGAACAATTCGAACGATTCGGAGATCTCGGTTCGCCGCTCGTCTTCTTCGTCCGAGCCATCCGATTCAGTGGGATCTCACAATTCCTTCACTCCACAGGGCCGGAAAGTAATTAATTCGCCTCGATCTGAAGAGGGGAATCAGTCTATCAGGGTCGCCGAGGCTGATGAAGTTAATGTATTCCCGAGCGAGCCGTCAGTTCTTCATCGGGACGGTTCAAATGGTGCATCCGAGCCAATTGTGGATGAAGAAGACGAGTTAAACCTTCTTCGTGCCGAGGCAGAATTTGCTAAGGACCAGTCGGCTCGTCATGGAGTACCACTTGACCCGATATATAACCCTGAGGAGGTTAAGCTCGAGCAGATGGTGTCCGAAGGGGTGATAGGAGATATTCTCGGTCCGTTCGAAACCCGGCCTCCTCAGTTTCCGAGGAGAAATCTTCTGGGTGAAGCATCTCTTGATTGCATCCTGTCCAACGCTTTCGGTGTCGGCTCGTCAAAGGGGATGAAGAAGTGCTCTTCGAAGAAACAGATCTCGAGGAAAGTTATTCATAGACGAGCTGCGAAGAGGACGGTTCCGAATCCTCCCGGCTCGACGCTCTGCACTAAGTCATCTCTGGAAACGCTTCGTCGGTGTTTTCACATTTCTGAGGGAGTCGAGTTTTTTCTGCCGGCGAGCCATCAAAGAGCCGACGATCCTCCTCCGGGGTGTCTGACGCTCTACGAAAGCTTCTTCTACGGATGCTTCCTGTGGTTTCCGATCCCGAGCCTGATTCTGCACTACTTGAGCAAATATGGGCTCGCCATTGGCCAGATAATGCCGCGAGGCCTTCGTCATTTGATCGGACTCATCATCCGTAGTTTCGAGACTGGCATCCCGATCGGGATCCATCATCTTCAGAATCTCCTGGAGATTCGAGCCGGATCAAAGAAATCGCTTCGGTATTACATCTCTTGTAAGAAGAACCGGAGGATCATCGACGGTTTTCCCAACAAAGACAGTGGTTGGGAGAATCATTTTTTCTTTGTCCCAATATGCGGGGCGACCGTGGGGAGCGTTCCCAGGAAATTTGTCAGACAGAATTGGCAACCAATCGGTAGCCGAACCGAAAAATGATCATTGTTTTTGTTTTCATGAATCGCTTCTAACTCCATCTGTGTATTTTGCAGTTCGACGAGCCGTGTTCCGTCTTCCCGGAAATTTTTCAGCGGTCGTAGAGCACTTTCGCGCGAGGAAAACCAACTGGGAGAAACACTTCTCTTTGGAGCGAGTAGAAAGCGCGTGAGCTCGAGCCTACGATTCTTTTGACGATTCGGACAGCTCGGACGAAGAGATCCCCGAAGCTCCTGATTCTTCAGACGGCAAGATGCAGAAGAAAACCATCCGTCAGAGGCTCCAAGATAAAAGAGATGAAGAGGCTCGTATGAAGGCCGAGGAAGCGGCTCGTGCTAAGGCCGCGGAGGCGGCCGCGAAGTCGAAAGCCGAGGGCAAGCGGACTACGGCCCCGAGCCCTCCGAAGAAGGGACCGCGGAGCGAAGGACCCATAAACCTGGGGAAGGCCGTGAAGCTGGCCAAGGAAGCTATGGCTTCAAAGAAAAAAGGGGGCGACGCGCCCTCCTCTCCAGGTCGCTCCGACGCGTCCAAAGATTCGGGGACGCTGGTCCTCAATCGGAAAGCCAAGAAGGTTTCCGAGCCTACCGGCATGCTTTTGGCGAACAAGCCTCCCGAGGCGGGAGGAAAGAAGAGAGCCGCGCCCGGGGGGCTCAAGGAGAAGGCTTCGAAGAAAGCCAAAGATGATGCTCTTTCTCTTCTACCCGCTGGTCCCACTCAGGATCAGCATCTTCAAAGAGCTGCGGCGGCAAGTTTCCTTGCGAGCAGCACGCCTACGGTTCGTCTCCCTCCCCCCGATACTTTATTGGAGAGCGAGGTTTACGGAGAAGCGGCCGTAAAACTTTTCTCGGTGGGTTTTCTTCTTTTGAGAAAAATGAAGCATGTGTGCGTATATCGACTCATACGTGTATTTTTGTTTCAGTTCGCAGAGTCCTTTAATGGCATAGTGGCGGGCTACGAAGCTAGAGCTCGCTCTGATCGATCTGCTCTTGACGAGCTTCAGCAGTCGATCGACAATATGAAACGGCTGCATGAAGTTTCAGAGAGAGGCCACGCCGAAGAGTTGGTTCGGGCTAAAGAGGAGACTGCCAAGATCCATCGTGAAGCAGAAATCCATAGGGAAAACGCTATCAAGATGGCTGACACGAATATTAGGATCGCGGAGAGGACTAAGTCCCTCGAAGCCAAGGTCAGCTCGCTGCAAGAGCTTGTGCAGGCCAAGGATGCTCTCCTCGAGGCTGAGGTGAAAAGAGTGAGATCCGAAGTGGATAGTCGGTATGTCTCTTTGCTTAAAACGGTTAGATCTGACGCGGAGGCGCTCAAAGAGGCATTCCCCCGAGCTGTTTATCTCGCCCAAGCTCAGGGTAATATCGAGCTGATCGGTGACATCCGAAGCGCGAACCCTCCTGACCTCGAAATCGAACTTGCGGGACTTGAAGAGCATGTCGCTTCCGATCCCAAGGCTGGTGAGGAGGCCGACGCACTGCTTGCGAGGATGATCGACCGCCTCGACGTTTCCATGGCCTCCTCCGTTCCGCCCGAGGTACATCTCAGAGATGAGAGGGTTACTTGGTCAGATAGGGTTGAGATCGAGGTGCATTCGCAGTATAGTACTAATTTTGGTTCCTCTCTCTTTCAGAACGAAGTCGAGCCGGCGGCGATTCCTGACCCGTTATCAGCTGAAGGAACTTTGGAACCGACGAGCCAAGTTGTTCCTAGCGTTCAGGGAGGGTTGGATCAAGCCCTTGGCGAGCCGGATTCGAGACCCATTGGTGCTATTGAAGAAGCTCCTGCCGCTATTTAGGAATTTACGAACTCTTTCGGTTTTCTTTTAGATTTTTGAACATGATGCCTGGATGGCTTTATCCATTTTGATTTGTAAATAGTGCCTGGACGACTTTATCCGCTTGCTGACTTGTGTAATTAAAGATAACTTGTTTGAACGACTTCATGTTTAGAAAGCGTAATCAATCTGCTCGGCGAGATTAATTTTAGCTCTAAGTATCGTACTTAGCTGTTTTCTTGGCTTGTCCAACTTCAAACGCGTATTAATATAAATTGCGACTTGAAATAGACTTGAACTTAAAATACTTAACCGATGTTACCGCGAGGCGTTTCCGTATATCGGGTTTATGCCAACCAGTTTCTGTTTTTGCCGCGTCCTCATGATTAATGAATTACGAACCGAAACAGTGGCGATTTGACTATTCAACCAACGTTTTTACGAGCCATTTCGCGTGTTGGGTTTCTGATCTGAATGTTCCAGTTTTTGCCGCGTCCTTATCTATTAGTAATTAGCGGGTCGGAACAGACGACGATTGATCAATTTATATAGCGCGCGCATGATGTAGTGTTAGGGTAAGATGATTAAGATCGGGTGTCGTGGCCAACAACACCCGGCTCGGAACAGACTAAAAGTATAATCCGATTTGTACCAAGTGGCGTAGATGATTTGATAAATTCGGCAAATTGAAGTAATAAAAATTTGGTTTTTATTAGCTATCATGTTTTAGCGGCGAACCGCGTTACACGTACAGTTTTATTGACCAGTCGTGTTGACGGCGAGCCGTGTTACGAAAGGTAAAAAATGCGTTTAACGGCGAACCGTGTTGCAAGCTAAAAATGCGTTTAACGGCGAACCGTGTTGCGCGCGAAAGGGAGTGTATATGTACACGTACCCATTCCCCCCCCTTTTTTTTGGAGGGGGGCAACTGAATCCACTCGAAAGTGAACTGCCTACGTACCCCTTGCGGGGATCAAGTCACGCGTAGTTCTAGGTAATGGCGCGCCGCGCCTTATTGATAATATCTCTTGAGGTGCATCACGTTCCATGGCTTTGAAATTGCTTCGCCGGCCATGTTTTCAAGTCGATAGGCTCCGGGGCGAACTGTTTCAATGATCATGTAAGGGCCTTCCCAGTTTGCGCCTAACTTTCCGGCATTTCGTTCAGCAGTGTTCTGGAATACTTTCCTGAGAACGAAATCGCCTTCTCTGAATCTTCGTGGTCGAACGTTGGAGTTGTAGTACTTAGCGACGGATTGTTGATAGTTTTGTATGCGGATGAGCGCTTGGTCGCGTCGTTCGTTGATTAGGTCCAGCTCGTCTAGCATCATCAGGTGATTACATCCTTCTTATTCCGGTAGCAACCAGCGACGAACTCCGGGAAAATGTACTTCTGGTGGGATCACACATTCCATTCCATAGACAAGTCCGAATGGGGTTTCGCCGGTGGCTCGTCTCGGGGTTGTTCGATGAGACCAAAGGACTCCTTCCAGTTCGTCTGCCCAGCGGCCTTTTTTAGCATCGAGCCGTTTTTTGAGTCCATCTAAGATCGTCTTGTTAGTTGCTTCGGCTTGACCATTTCCTTGCGGATAGCGAGGCGTTGACTTGCTAAGACGAATCTTCCATTTGTCGCAAAAGTTTTGAAACCGAGCCGATATGAACTGCGAGCCATTGTCTGTGACAATTTCATAAGGGACACCATGCCGACAGATTATGTTTTTCCAAATGAATTGTTCAACTTGGGCGTCTTTTATGCTCGCGTAGGATTCGGCCTCGACCCATTTAGAGAAGTAGTCGGTTAACACTAGTAAAAACCTTTTCTGCTTTGATTTGTGCAGCGGTCCGACAATATCCATTGACCACCTCATGAATGGATATGGCGCGGAGATGGAAGATAACAGCTCGGCCGGCTGATGTATCGTCGGAGCATGACGCTGACATTTCTCGCATTTCCGCGAATATTTTTCACAGTCGCTGATCATCGTTGGCCAAAAATAACCGTGACGTTTGATTTTGATAGCCAAGGCTCGTCCTCCGGAATGATTTCCACACGACCCACTATGAACTTCTCTCATTATTTCTCTCGCCTTCTTTCCTTCTACGCACGCGAGCAGCGGTCCCGAAAACCTCCATCGAAACACGGCGTCGCGTATCAGAATGTATCGTGCCGCTTGAGCCTTCAGCTTGCGAGCCGCCCACTTATCCGTTGGTACTTCTCCGTCGGCTATGTATCCACGGATTGGATCGAGCCACTCCTTGTCACAACCGTACTCCGTCTCTTCTTCGATGTCCATATCCGCGGGCTGATCGTCATCGAGTACACCGTTATCGCCCGGCTCGTCCGTGATTACGGTCATTAGGACTTCAGGCTCGTCAACGTCGATACTGGGATGTTCGATAAATTCTACGGGAATTATCCTTTTCAAGTCTGGGTCGGAAGTCGAGGCCAGCGATGCCAGGGCGTCGGCTTGAGTGTTGTCTCCGCGTGGTATCTTCTCCAGTGCAAATTTTTCGAACTGTCCGGCTAGATTCTTGACCACTTCGAGGTAGGCTTCCATTCTCTTATCTTTTGTTGCGTACTCTCCACTGAATTGGCTCGCGACGAGCTGGGAGTCGCAGTAAGCATGTATGTTTCGAACTCCAATTCCATGCGCCAATTTTAATCCAGCTATTAATGCTTCGTACTCTGCTTCGTTGTTTGACGCGCCGAAATTCAGACGAAGGGATTGTTCCAAGACTTCGCCTGTCGGGGAGGTGAGTCGAATTCCGACTCCGGCGCCTTGTTTTGACGACGAGCCATCGACATGAAGTAGCCAGTCAACGGGAAGACTCGGTTCATCGCTGGTGGCGATTGGCAGCTCGATCAAGAAATCAGCCAAAACTTGCGACTTTGCGCTCGTTCGATTTCGATACTCAATATCGTATTCGCTCAGCTCGATAGCCCACTTCGCCAGTCTTCCTGATTGACTCGGGCTATGTAAAATCATTCTTAGTGGCAGTGCTGTCAGGACTATGATTGAATGGGATTGGAAATACGGGCGTAATTTCCGAGCCGACATAACGACTGCTAGCGCGAATTTCTCAGTCTGTGGGTATCTTGTCTCTGCATCGGTCAGGCTCTGACTTACGTAAAAAACTGGTTTTTGAGTCCCACGATCTTCGCGGATGAGGACTCCACTGATTGCTGTCAAAGACACCGCGACGTACAGGTATAATGGCTCTCCGTCCTCCGGCTTCGCTATTATTGGCGGGCTCGCTAGATATGACTTCAGCTCGAGGAATGCTTCTTCGCATTTTGCTGTCCATTCAAACTTCTTGTTTCCTCGGAGGGTATCGTAGAAAGGAAGGCATTTGTCTGTGGATCGTGAGATAAAACGGTTGAGCGCGGCGATACGTCCGGTTAATTGTTGAATCTGCCTCTTCGTTTCCGGCGACGGCATTCTGACCAGTGCCTGAATCTGTTTAGGGTTCGCCTCGATACCTCGCTGAGTTACCAGATAACCCAGGAATTCTCCAGATGTCACGCCGAAGCGACACTTTGTCGGATTCAACTTCATATCGTATGAATTCAGTTGCCCGAAGCATTCGCGGAGATGCGCCACATGATTCTCCTTCTTCAATGATTTCACTAGCATATCGTCGATGTAGACTTCCATTGTTTTTCCGAGCTGGGGAGCGAACATTTTATTCACGAGCCGTTGATACGTTGCACCTGCGTTTTTGAGTCCGAACGGCATCACTTGATAGCAATAGATGCCTCGCTCCGCTTGGAAGGCCGTTTTCTCTCGATCGTCAGGGCTCATCTTGATCTGATTGTATCCTGAGAAAGCGTCCATGAAGGTTAGCAGTTCGTTTCCAGCAGTCGCTTCTACGAGGCGGTCGATATGAGGGATTGGGAAGCTGTCCTTCGGGCACGCCTTATTCAGATCTGTGAAATCTATGCATACTCGCCATTTTTCCATTCTTCTTTTTGACCACGACCGGATTTGCGAGCCATTCGGGGTATTTTGCTTCGACGATCGAGCCCACTTTCAATAGACGTTCCACTTCGTCGTTCACGGCTTTTTGGCGCTCGTGCCCTAGCTTTCGTCGCTTCTGTTTGACTGGTTTAAAGGTCGGATCGACGTTCAGTTCGTGACAAGCGACGTTGATATCTATTCCCGGCATATCCTCTGCCGTCCAAGCGAAGGTGTTGATGTTCTCTTTTAGGAAGGAAATCAGTTCTTTTTGGATTGCTTCTTCCAGGTTCGCTCCGATTTCCACACATCGTCCTGGGTTCTGTTCGTCAATGCACACGGAGATTACGGCCTCGCAAGTTGGCTCATCGATGACGGTTTCCTTGCCTTCAACTAGTGTATTCTGTGCGGGCTGGCTGTTCGTCGGCTCGTCGTCATCTGTTATCTGTAATTGCTATAAGAGGTTAGCTAGGTCGTTCGCCGTCTCTCGGCTCGTCTTGACCTTCTTTCTGTTCGCCTCTGGGAGTAGTTTAGGTAGAGGATTCCGAAGCTTGTGTTCCGTCATGAAGCATATTCGTGACTCCTTTTGCGAACCAAGTATGGTTTTTACTCCGGACGGAGTGGGGAACTTGATGCATAGATGGTAAGTAGACGGTACGGCTCGCATCGAATTTATCCACGGCGTACCCATGATGATGTTGTAGATTGGTGGATTATCCGAGACGGAAAAACGAACCATTTTGGTTACTCCGCCAGCTTCGACCGGAAGCGTGATTGTTCCCATTAACATTGTCGTCTCGCCTCCGAACCCTGTTAATGGCTTTGGTGTCGATCTTACGTCAGATAGATCGATCCCCATTCGTTCCAAGGTTCCTTTGTAAATTATATCGACCGTGCTCCCTGTGTCGATGAGGATTCGAGCTACGTCGAAGTTTCCCACGGCTAGCATGATTACGAGGGGATCGTCGTGCGGTTTATCGATGCCGATAACTTCGTTCTCCGTGAAGGTGATCTCTGCGTTCGGCAACTTCGGGGGTTCGTACCAATTGACCGCTGCGTCGGCTCGTCGCTGAAAGGCTTTGATTGATGATACGGTATCTGGGCAATATTGCGAACCGCCCATTATGAGATGGATTCTTCTCCGAGCTCCACCTTGATCATCGGAGTCTTCCCGTCTTCCGCGCTTCGATTGGTCGACCGGTCGATCTGGCTTTTCGGGTCGTTCTCTCGGTTCGGGTCGTTCCAGATCCTCCAGTTTCAGGTCACCTTTCAGTTCTCCACTAAGCAGCTTCTTTGCGAGCTCCGCTCCTAGGTGGCGACACTTCTCGGTAGAATGGCCGTAGCACTGGTGAAACTCGCAGTAGGCTTTATCGTCGTAGTTCGGTGAGCTTTGGCCACGCACCCATGTGTTGTTTTTTAGCGGTTTTCCCCTTCCAGTGCCTATTTGGTTTACGACGTCCGACTGTTGGCTCGCCTCTATTTGATAATTATGTGCCCCAGACAGGTTCCGACCTTCGTGATACACGTATCCGCCTCGCTGATTATGGCGCTTCTGATTGGTCTGCGGCTGTGCTGTTGATGGTGGTTTAGCTGTTGCCTTGGACGAACTGTGGAGCGCGGTTAACACTTTCATATCTTCCTCTTCTGCTACGAACGCTACGGATCGATGGATTGCGTCGGCGATCGACTTAGGTTTGTTGAGGGCGAGCTCTTTTCGGAAATCTGACTGAAACCACAATCCCTTTTTGAGTGAGTCGACGGCGATTTCGTCGTTGATCGATCATGCCTTCGACATAGTCGTTTTGAATCGCTCCATGAAGCTGCGAAGGGATTCTTCTTCTCCTTGGACCATATTCCACAGGTTAATTGCCGAGGCTGATCTCTCTATGAACATGGAGTACTGTTTAAGGAAGAGAGCCGTCAACTGTTGGAAGTTTTCGACCGAATTCGGCTCGAGGTTTAAGAACCAGTCCAGGGCCGGGCCCTTCAGGTACTCGGCGAATAATAGACAGAATCCAGCGTCCTTTTCTTCTGTGTTTCTGAATGTAGCTCGACTTAATGCGACTCGAAACGCGTTAATATGGTCCTTAGGATTGGCGGAGCCATCGTACTTCTGGATGCTCAATTTTTCTGGATCGTTAACCTTGGTGTTAATTATCCGAGCCGAGAAAGGCGTATGCTCTGCATCTTCGCATATCTGAGCGATTTCTGGTGCCGAGCTTAGTGCTCTATGGATTTGAGATCGAAGTAGCTTTGCCTCGTTATCAGATTTTTCAAGGCGAGCCCGAATTTCAGAAAATTCGTCTCGGCTCATATTCAGCTCTCTGCTGGGAACATTTCTCCTTGAGGAGCTCGGGCCTCGAGGCAACCGATCCTTGTTTTGAGTACCTTGGGGGATTGGTGTTCGTTTCTCAAGTAGGAGTCGCGCAATGGCTTCGGTAAACGTTTCAGAAGAAGGTACAGCAGGCGAGACATCCGTGCTCTGCTCGGCATTCTTAGTAGGTTGATTCGGATCATCAGTCAAGTCGATCGGGGCGGATTCTTCCTGACTTGATAGTATCTGCCTGAGCATTTCAGCCAATGATTCTGGGGTGATATCACTGGAGATCCGATCTCCCAGGTTAAATCGTATCGGGTTAATCGGTTGGGTATCCTTGCGCTTCGTGTTCCGCTTTTTCTCGCGGAGACGCGGTGGCGAATCATCTGGCTCGGAATTTGTCTCACTTCGCTCGGGAGTTTTTTCTTCTTCCTCTTCTTCTGTTTCACCGGCTGGGGACTCGAAGGCCAGATTCTTTGGGTCGACTTTCTTTCGTCGCCTGGCGTCTCGTTCTTCTCTTTCCTTTAGTTGGGTGCGTAGATTCTCGAGCTCTTGAGTCAGCGTGCTGTTCAAGGCTCCTTGCTCTTCAGTTTGTTTTTTCAAGGCAGCGATTGTTTCTGTTTCCGTTTGACTTGCCGCCGAGCCTCCTTCGCGTTGCTGACCGGTGGGGTCGGTCTCGTCCAGGTTTGTATCCGTCATCTTGCTTCGTATTCCTTGTGTATGAATTCTCTTACCCTCCTTCTAGCGCCAAATTGTGCGAGCCGAAACTTGCGCAATATTACTTAGTTCGTTTTTAGGGAGAGCCGAAGAATTCTATTGATTAAATACAAAGATGACGAGCCGAAGATGGTTTTATTAGCTGTTATGCGAGCTGTCTTATTTATGGCGTGTGCCTTTGCTGTGGGTGAAAAGTGATCCCGAAAACAATTGACATCGGTTCCTATTTATATGAGAGTAGGAACCGACTTTACAAGATTAAAGTAAACTTTCCATTATGAAACTTTCCATTTCTGCTCGCGCCGACTTATGTTTATGGAAAACCTCGAATATGGGCTTTCTTCGATGGGGCCTTGGCTCGAATCGCTCTGCTGGATGTTGGCTCGGCCCATCGATAGGTTTCTTCCCGGTTTTCCGGTTCGGTTGACGGTTCAGCCCGGCTCGCTTCGATCAGGCCGGTTCGAACAGCAATGCGATGGAGGGAAATCTGACCCCAACAATCATGATTGGATGAGACCTGCAATATCGTCGCTTTAAACAGAGTAGAGAAAAATATCAGCTTTCCTTTGAAGCCTCGACCCAGATCGCCCTTCTCCCATCTCTAACAAAGAAAGAAAAATCCGGAAATTAACGGAAGATCATTTGCGAACTCAATCTCAATCTCTACAATCTACTTTCTGACCACAAACTTTAACTCCATATGTACATGAAACTAAAAATCAGGGAAAAACACAAACCTGATGGATCACTGCTCTGAGAAGGCATTGGAGGAGAGAGGAGAAGTGGAGTGGAAGAGGAGGAATGAAAGGGTCTATCTATATATCTAATTTAAGGTGTAACTGACAATTATAAAGAACTCCGAGGAAGAGGAAGAGAAAGAGGAAGAGGATAATTGAATTCACGAAGTGGGGAAGCCAAAGAGTGTTTCTCGCCGTCGGGGCAGAATTAAGAATGAGTTTTGGCCCTGTGCGATTAGAGTGGGTGTGGTGGGCTTTTGGACGCAAAATTGTGGGCTCTGGAGAACCATAGCTGCGAGAAATTAAAATAGGAATTAAAATTGAGCGTGGATTCAAGAGGTGGGAAGGATGGCCACGTGGCACTCTGAAAAAAAAGGAGAAAGTGCAGAGGTGGATGCCTTGAGAGGCCCCAAATTCCTTCTTTAATTTAGTAAAGATTGATCATCATTGGTGCTGATTTGTGCTGTTTTTTCTCATTAAAATAAAATAATCTAAAATTTAAAGGAATAGATTGTCCTCTTTAACTAATAAGAGTAGTAAGGCTACTCAAAAGGGTTTATTCTTAATTCACTTTTCTGGGCACAAAATTCACTTAGGAAAAAATTGATTGTCAAATCTTTGTAAATTAGCTTCTGTTAATAAAAAGCTCAGGTAAAAAAGATAACTTTATTCGTAGATATTATTATACAAGGTTTATATAGATAGGGATAAATATTATCTTGAATGTTTTGGAAGGGGGAAAACCGTATTTAGATTTAAATCTCGAATTCGAATGTTAGTAAATACCAAAATAGTTAACCAATCCAATAGACTTTAACCCAAAAAAAAAAAAATAACATAACTACACACACCTAGAGAACTAAACAAATCCAAAGTTTGAATGTGCAATACATGGACGTCTATGCGTTTAGGTTAAGAACTGAAAAAGATGAAAAGTACAACGTATGACAAACAAAACCGTTATAAATACAGTCGAATTACAATAAATTAGATATTAAATACACAGTTATGATAATAATAATTTCCGCTCAATTTAAATTTAGAAAACATATAATTCAAAAACAAAGACAACTGATTAAAAAAATAAAGCTTATAGTCATTCTTCCTCTTAACGTTTAAGCAATATTCAAAATTAAAAAAAAAAAAATCAATTAATGACTCCAATTAAATACAAACGTCTAAAACACAATTAAAACACAAACAAACAGACGAAATAAAACGTTCGTAATAAACTGGTCAACCCAACAAGCAAAAATAATTAAATAGACAACGAAAAAACAAACCTCAATATAGAGAAAGTCTCAATATATAAAAAACAATACGAAAGTGTAATATCCGTGAACCGAAAATGTTGTTTTGGAAGTGGTGTCGGACGACACTGACCGGTTATCGAGAATCGATTACGGTTAAATTGGATTTTGTGCGGTTCTGGCGGTTCGGCATGTGGTGTCGAGCGACACCAGGAAGTGGTATCGGTCGACACCGGTTTCTCAGAAATCGCCCGTTTTAGTTCGGTTTGGGGCAAACAAACCCTAGTTCGCGAATTAAAAAGAGTGCAGCCGCGTGGGAGGCTCACTTTTCGAGAAATCAAGTTCCAGAGAGAGAGGGAGGCGATTTTGGAGAGGAAATCCGAGTTTTGGAGTGATTTGTGGTTGTTCTTCGCTATATTCATCTTCCTTTACCCTGTTCAATCCTGGTCAAGGTGAGTGCGTGACCGTAGGCCCGTGATTTCTAGAGTTTGACTGTTTTATTGAGTTTTGTGATGAGTTCATATTGTGTTCATGTTGATAATCGTGCTTTGATCGAATTGTTGTGTTAGTTGTGGAGTTTTTCGTGTTTCTGGGCGGATTCGTCGATCTGGGTGTCAGATCTTCAAATCGGTGTCGGTCGACACCAGGAGGCTTGTGTCGAGCGTTACCTTTCGGGCGTCGGTCGACACTAAGCAGGTGTGTCGGTCGACACCGTTGTTCAAGCGCGAGAGTTGTGCAGGTTTAATTGTGGTTTTTGGGTTAATTTTTAATGGTGGTTTAAGATGTTGTTGTGTATTGCCGTTATGTGGATTGAATTGTGTTAACTGTTAATTGTTGTCTAAGTTATTGTCTGAGTATTGTCTAGAATTGCGTAATTGGCCTGTAGGCCGAGTGATCCATTCACTAAGTATTTATGATAATACTTACGCATTTCTTTCGTAATGTGATGCAGGTAAAGGCTATTTGTGATCGCGGAATCGGGTCGAGGAGAGGATGATAGGGTGCTTTGGTTATGGATTTTATTGTTCTTAAGTTGATGATGTGAACCTTGGTGTTAGGTTGCTAGTTTATTTTATTGTTGGTTGAATTCATTAATTATTTATTTGAGTTATGACTTCCGCATTATTGAGATCTGTGATAGCTGTTGAGGATTAATATTTATGGGAATATTAATCTGGGCTATTAAAAAAAAAAAAAAAAAAAGAAAGAGCTTGGTTGTTTCATTTTGGTATCAGAGCGAATACGGTTTTAGGACCATTAGTATTGGGTGAACTCGACTATGTGTTTAATTGATTAAGTGTGCTTTAGTCAGTTGTAGTCTAGTATCATCCTCTCGGCCATGAGTGATTCCGCGGTGAGTTTGTGTTTTGTGTTCTTGTAGTGTTTTGTCTAGTTGCTCATCTTCTGTGCTTTGTCAAGTGCAGCAAGATGGATGCAAGTGGTGCTAGAGTTAGTGGCGTGAGTGGGCGCGGTAGAGTCGGTGCCCGTGTGGGCAGAGCAGTTGGCCGTGGTGGCCGAGCTGCAGGCCGTGGAGGCCAGAGTCAGGGTCGTGGATTACCGGCGGAGTCGGGAGAGAGTGCAGCGCCTAGTTTGGCGACTGCGTCAGTGACCCAGTGATGGGGATCAGACTTTTCCCAATTTCTATCCCTGATTCTGCAAGTGCACAGATCAAGAATAGCAACGGGTTATCGAACACAACGACCAGATTGTGCACTACAAGGTATGAGATCGAGATTTAGCTAGGCAAGCAATATAGATTGGGTTGTTGTCACGATTAAAGCAAGTAAGAAAGCATGTAAACAAAGCAAGTAAAGTTGTAAATCAATAGATGGTAAGGCGCTAAGCAATAGGACAATCGCGAGATAAGTGATTCAAGCAAGCAAGTTCGATTTGTTAGGGTTTTAAGAATGCGGTACCACCTAGAACTCAAGACACTAATTTAGATCTTTCCACTGTCGTGGCTCCGACCCCTACGTTGATCTATCTAATCGCTAAACTTTTGGAATGTCCTTAGATAATCAAGCAAGCATTAATTCGGTCAAGTCTCAATTGTTCACAACCTCTAGTAAATCAACTTTCGCAGTCTAAGAGAAGTTGCCACCAAATACTAGTTCAGGCGAATGATTCATCACTTTCGTGGCTCAAATCTACCTAGGATCATATGTTGATTGGCCAGATCAACACCAAGCACTGAACACAAGCAAAGGTGAAGAGTATATGTAAAACCCTAATTCTATGGTTCGATTGTCAAGCAAGCATGAACACTATCCTTTGATTTCCTATCACTTAACAAGGTAACTACTCAGACATAGATAAGGAACTCGAACTCATATTCATAAGAACAGAGATTCGAAATCCCCTCTGAAGGAGACAAAGAAAGAAAGTAAACTAGAAGAACTTGTATTGAAAATAATATGTTTTGTGTCTCTCTATGTGGCTCTCTCTTTTACAAAGCTAAAAATATGTATTTATAATGCTTCAGAAGTTGAAGGGCGGCTTGACCTAGGTCTTGGTCGAAATATAAGAGGCGGCGTAAGTTTGGGCTTGAAAACACGCAAAACGGGCTTCGGAAACGAGCGGGACGGTTGGACGGTCGAGCGGTCAAGCGGGGTAGTCGGGGCGGTCGTCGGTCGAGCGGGGTAGTCGGGGCGGTCGAGCGGCGCGATCGAGCGGGTATCGGGTGATGAAGGAAAGTCGGGTCGGACGAGGGCCTTAAAGCTCCTGTCCGACCGGACGCGGTCGAGCGGATGATCGATGCCGTGAAGGAAGGTCAGGTTGGACGAGGGCCTTAAAGCTCCTGTCCGACCGGGCGCGGTCGAGCGGACGCGGATGGCTGATGTTGTCTGGTTTTCGGCTGTCTGGACCAGTCTTCAGTTAAAACGTGATATCTTCTATATTGCTCATCCAAATTTCATACATCCAACTGCATTAGAACACTAACTCATCTGTATATCTTAATGCCAAGTTTCATTTAAATCCGTTGAGTTTAAGGGTCCACGCCGTTGCTTCCCGTTTGATGTACTGATGCAGTCCGATGAAGCTCTTTCGTATATATCTTCACTATAAACGTCATATCTCCAATTCTACTCAGCCAAATTGCGTGATTCCAATGGCGTTGGAAATCTAACTCATGTAGGCATCGTGGCGAACTGGCCTTTGTGAATTTCATTGAGTAGAATGTTTTTTAGCTCCTTCCAAAGTTGATACTAGTGCATGAAGCTGCTTTGAGGACCTTTTCCTTTGTTTTGCTCCAAAATGCATCTTTTGACCTGAAATGACTCTTGGCACTATATATCCATAAAACTACCTTTTAAAGTAAGAAACCACGGTAAAACCATGCATAAAGTATATAAAAGCGATGTAAAAAGTGTATAAAATAGAGGTATATCAACTCCCCCAGACTTAGATCTTTGCTTGTCCCCAAGCAAATAGAATCCAAATCGGTGAAGAGGTTTTGAAAACATGAAAACTCACTTATCATTTGGCACTTGTATCTTCCATTGCTCTGCTTTCATTTGGAGCAAAACCAACTTTGAATCTAGCCTTTCGTACTGACCTTAAGCTTAGCGAATCATACCGGACCCAACAAATCTCATCCATGCACTCCAAACTTTCGATTGTCAACTCCTTACAGTATTTAAAACGTGCGGTCTTTACCAAGGGAGTATTGATCACAGAGCATTGACTCCTACCCATCCAAGTGTTTGCCAAGACAGTCCTTTTTAGCACATCCAGTTCCATTCCTCTCTGTTTCTCTCTGCTTCTTTTGAAGGATCGATCTTTCCCTACTTTTCTAGGGTATCATTTTATTTTTTCTATCGATCCTTCTTCCCTTTGAATCTTTTTTTTTTGTGGGAATATCATAGGATAGGCTTTTGCTTTTCCTTGTTTGAGTAGGTCTCCATAAGACAAGAAGGTGCAGACGTATGCATTCCTCTTGCTTACACATTTTCCTTATGCTTAAAAGCTTTTGATTTTCATTTTGCAGATGAGAGAGAGGTGGACTGTATCTTTGGTGGACATGTCTCAACTAGACCTGAATGAGGAATCGGCTCATATGTATCTCAAGCCCCTTGACAAGAAAAATGAAAAGTTCAATTAGGTGGTGGAGTTAACTTTAGATTGTCCGGGTACCGTAGAAATCTTGCCAAATCAGTAGGTCGATCCACCCTTAGTGGTTCCGTTGGGCATTGTTCGGTGTCAGTGTTCGCCTTCATGATCACTGATGCATCCGCATTTTATACCTTTTTAACATCTCATTTAGACCATCTTTGCATTGTTTCAACCATCTTAAGTGTCACTTCTTGACATTTTCTTCTCCATTTGCATACTTAGTAGTTTTAGGATGTGCATTGCATACATGAGTGCATATGGAGTTAAAACCAGGTACTTCTGGAGCATTTGGAGCTAAGGGGGTTTGGTGTTGATGGTGCAGCAAGGCTGGGCAACAAGGGAGCCAATAAGGATCGAGAATGGAAGGAACAGAAGAGTTCTTGCTTGACACGATCAATGCACTCGATTGAGCTTGTACAATGCATCTGCAAGATCGTACCAAACGAAGGGTTTACACTCCGACTCAGCCTCTGACGTCTTCATGAAAGGTGTAGATAAAAGAGTTAGCTTTCGTCAGGGTCGGCCCGGCCATGGCAAGTGGTACATTCTTCTTCCTTGAGTTTTCTTTCTCTTTCTTTCAGATTGTTCATGTTGGATTCTCAAATCTCTGTATCCAAAACTGCAAAACAAAACTATTAAATGAAAACAATAGATTAACAAGGGATAGAAAAGACCTTATGGGTTGCCTCCCATACAGCGCTTGTTTATGGTCTTTAGCTTGACCGTTTTGTTCTTCTAAGAAGAAGTGGAAGGACACGTCCTGAGACAAAGTCTTTTTGAGCTTGTCCCATCACGTCCTTGGGAATGATCTGGTGGTTCTTTTGGGCGTCCATGAGGAGATATGAACTGTGAATGCTTGGTGGATGTGAAAAGGGGTATGGCATCATAGAAGACAAATTTGTTGACATTGGCAAGGGATATGCGGCGGTTTGGCCAGTCCATGATGGCTCCAGCAGTGGCTAAGAATGATCTTCCAAGTATGATGGGCATGTCACTTCCTCCTTTGATGTTCATTATATGAAAATCCACCGGTATCTTTCACTACAAGAAACATATGCTATTTGCGACGGAAATTACTGTCGCAATTCCGTCGCAAAGCGTGATTTGCGACGGAATTGCGAGACAAATACTTCCGTCGCAAATCTCACGTCGCAATGACCTTTCCGTCGCAAATCCGTCGCAAGTTTGCGATGGAATTATCTCCGTCGCAAGTTTGCGATGGAACTAACTCCGTCGCAAGTTTGCGACGGCGTTGCGTTGGAATTGGTTCCATCGCCAAATTGTGACGCGTTTGCGACTATATATATTCCGCCGCCAACTTGCGACGGATTTGCGACCGCATATCATGCGGGCGATTTGCGACGGATATGGTTCCGTCGCAAACTTGCGATGGATAAAGCCCTCGCAAATTCCGGCGCAAAGTTGCGACGGATAGTTTCCGTCGCAAATTTGCGATGGAACTGGTGCCGTCGCAAATTTGCGCCGGAAAATATCCCTCGCAAACTTGCGATGGAATAGTTTCCGTCGCAAGTTATTTTTTTTTATTTTTTTTTTTTAATTTTTCAATTTTAAAATTAGTTTTAATTTTTATTTTTAATGATAAATAAATAAAATTATAAAAGCAATAATTAAATTAAATAAAAATTTAATTCAAATATCATTTAAAAACATAAAAATATTCATAAAAAAAAACAATAAAACATAAACTAAAATTCATCGGATGGTCCCGATCCACCGACTCCGCCATCATTCGGTCCGCTGGGTTCGCCTTGCTCCTCTTCTTGACGGATACTGTCCAACATCGCCTTGAGCACCGGATCCGTGTTGCCCAAGTGGTCGAACATCTTATCGAACGCAGCAACCTTACGCTCATTTGCAGCCAATTTCTCTTTCAATTGAGCAACCTCGTAGGGATCCAGTAGCTGACTCGAAGTGGAACTGCAAACATATCCGCTCCCAATATCAATTTGGGACTGAAGAGAACCAACCCCCCGAATCTTCCCCTTTCTACGGGGAGCGGACTGAAAACAAAAAAAAAGAAACATTGAAATTAAGAAATCAACAATATACATAAGAATTAAAATAATTTAAACTAAAAAATATGATACAAATTTACCTCAATAAAAAGCTTGTTCTTCACGGCCACAGAAGAAGCAGAAGCGGAGCTTTCGGGATCATCATTCTGAGACAACTCTTGTAGTTGTGAGTGAACGGTGTTGTAGAGCTCCTCAGAATCCTCGTCCATGAATGTCCCATCCGGCCTCCGCTTTGCATAAACGAGAACCTCCAGCAAATCCGTCTCTGAATCCCCTCGTTCCTCGGCCTAAAAAAATAATTTTTGATTTGATAAAGATAATGAGAAATTAATGAACTAACTATAATATTTAAAAAATAATAATTAGAAAAAAAAACTTACAAGCATTCGGGCGCGGGCTGCATATCCAGTTCGGCCGGATCGATGAGTAGAATTTTTGCTCTTCCCACGAGCGGACTTACCGTTGTCACTCCTTTTCTGGTGATCAGGAGTCAACCATGCCGCAACCATCCGATCCCACACATCCTGCTCCCAGTGAGGTGGCTTGGCATCATCTCCCTTCGCCAACCACTGCTGCTTCTTCCGATATGCCATATCGGGCAACCGATCATGGACTTTGGCGCAGAACTCCTCGTAAACCCGAGGGGTAAAGCCCGATTCCCAGTGGTACTTGTGCTTGAAAAAAAAAACAAAAAACAATAATATAATGTATGTTAGTGATCCGCAAAAAGGAACACTACAAGAAAAACTCCACATTCCAACAGACACATTTGTTGGTGATTTGTTGGAAATCACGATTTCCGACGTGTTTCACACATGCAAAATTTCGTCGGAATTTGATTGTTGGAAACGAGCCTTAGTTTGAACGTTGTGGGAATCAGTTCCGACGAATGTGATTTGTTGGGTATGTGTCGGAAGTTTACGACGCACGATTTGTTGGAATCGTGTTGGTACGTACCGTCAAGTTTCCGAGAAAAGTTATCAACGACGCAATTATAAGAAAGTCGTTGGTATATTCCGATAAAACTGTGTCGGATTTTAGTCGGAAATTTACGACGCACTCTTTGTTGGACTCATGTTTGTATTTACTGTCAAGTTTCCGAGAAACGGTTCCAACGAAGCATTTGTAGGAAACTCGTAGGTATTTTCCGATAAAACGTTGTTGGATGTTAGTCGGTAAATTCCGTCGAACTTCCAACAATATGTTCCAACAAAGATTTTGAGTCAGCTTCGTAGGTATGTTCCTTCAAATTTCCAACCACATGTTCCGACAAAATATATGTAGAAATTACGTCGCTTTTTTCCGGCGAAGTTCCAACAACATTTTCCGAGTTTGTAGTAATATTGTTGGTACTTTCCATCATAATTCTTACAAATCTTGATGAAATTCTCATGCATAATAGCATTTGAAATATATATTTTTCCCCACTAATTAAAAATATTTATATTTTTTGAAACCACAAATATTTAAAATATTAATATAGAAATATAATTTAAAATAATTAAACATATAATAAAAACTCAAACCATTATTCAAAACACCAATGTCAGCATGACAATCATGCAGAAAACTTAAACAAAATATCCAAAAGCAAAGAAGAGAACATTGTTTCTTGCATGCAAACGAAAAGAGAATTGAAAAATCTTAAAGGCTTTGGTCTGGAGTCACAGTTGCTCTCATCGAAGGAGGAACTTCATCTGGAAACTTGTTTTGCATCAATGTATTCCAAAATTCAGAGTCTTGAACCTTCAAGCTCAACTCCTCCATTTTTTTCTCTGCTTTGTTGAGTTTTTCTTGTGTCTCAAGATACATTTCTTCGTAAAATGTAGGAGTCTGATGAGTGTTTGGCTCATCATCTATCGGAATTGATCCATACCCAAACTTGTCTTCTTTTGCATCTTGTACTTGCTGTTAAGTTGAAAACATCATAGGTTTATATGTAGGAGAAAACAAATACCACATATGTTTCACGGATACTTACCTTTCGAAAGATGGCATTAATTTCAGGTGGAGTAAGCTGGCTAGTCTCGAGACCATCCTCATCGCATTGAGTCTTTTGAGTGAGAACTTGCTGCTCCATGACCCGACACTTCTTCACAATCCTCTCAGCTTTTTTGCACACATACACTCCATCTGACTTTCTCTTATGTGTCATTTCCATAAAGGTCACCATATCCGGGAGCTCACCCGTCACCGGATCACGCTAATAATTTTGAAAAATAAACAGCACCTCATGAAAAAATGAAAGTACACCGAAAGAAATCATATATGCACGAAGTTATATATTACCATCTCTTCTCTCCTCCGGACATATGGCGCTGACCCACATGTGTGCTTAGAAGATCCCATGCCATCGCGATCGCTCTTCTTATTTGTCGAGTTGGTTATTGCTCGGTTGGCATTACGCTCATCTGTCCAGTAAGCAACGAGTCCAAGCCAAACAGATTTACGCATCCAACCAGGTTTCCCCTTCCCTGCCTTCCAAGCTTGTTTCCATTCATAGGCCATTCCCCGTAAACGACTTCCCACCACCTTATCAAACTCGTCACGGACAAGAGTAGTTTGTTCATACCGCCAATTATACTTTTGCTACATGACCAAATGAAAGACACAAGAAATAATCAGAAGTAAACCATTTATACATGACACAATTTTGTTATCTCAACTCACGGCAAAATTATACTTTTGTATTAACAATTGTATTTTAAAAGAACTAGTGAAAACAGAAGTATATGCACACCACAAACCTTGTTTCGATATGATCAAATAATTAGTTCAATATCAAATGCAACTTTGAGCAATATATTAATATGTTATTTTGTTTAAAAACTTACATGTACGTATGATTAGATACACAATATAGTAATGAGAAAACAAGTGGTGCTAATTTTATAACTAACTTTTTCAAGGATGTAAATCAATGCCATAATTCAGAGTGTGTATAAAATAAACTAACTATTTTAAAGCATACCGCAAAAGCTTTGAACCATCGCAGTTTAGCATCGCTTGAGAGGGTTGACACGTTAGGAGCCGGTTCTTTGAAATCGCTCTCTATTATGCTTTTCACCGTCTTAGTTATACCCTTAGTGTATTGAAACCTTGTACAAAATCATACAACGATAGTTACGTAATTAGTTGCCCTTGATCAAACTTCTTACTCATAAAGATTTGAAATTCAATTACCAGCCAGCACCGTTCATCCTTCTCGGATCAAGCATCTTCAGGCTTGCACGGCCAGCCTTACGAAGCAGTTGATCAAGGGTCATTAGATCTGCTTGATCAGTTGAATCTTGCTCTTCTGAAAGAGGATCAGGTATCTCAGATGAATCATCCACATTTGGAATGGTCTCCGGCACTTGAGATGGCTGTTGGGACATCGAGTCATGGAGAGTTTGATCCATCATTCGTTTATAAGCCATGTAGTCGTCCCATGTGCATGTAGTGGCCATACCTATCGAAGTTCACAAATAAAATGAATCAGAAGTCTCCAAAACTAAAACATTTTTCTGGAGTGTGCGTAACACTTAATCAAGATGAGGAGATTACAAATCAGTTTTTAAATAAACAAACAGAAAGCAAATCAAAAATATATATGGTGATTAAAGAGAAGAATGGAGATTAGAAAACTTACTTGCACAATGAAGGAACTTGGTCAGTTTTGAGAAGAGGAAGAGAAAGCGAAAGGTTATAGTCGGCTGAATAGGGAATTAGGGTAAAACTGGAGGGGATTTATATAGAACATTAATTGTGATGGGTAACCCACCCAAAATTCGTCGGTACCGGGTCTTAGGCGGAAAGTTTAAAATTTTCGTCCAATCTAAGGGCGCCATTATGGTAATTAAGTTCCCACAATTAATTGTGATGGGTAAATGAAAAATAACTCTCTATGGAAGAATGACGATATGCACGTTTTATATAATATATACTTTTTATATGATTTGTAAATTATACTTCCTACATAATATAAAAGTCCTAACATGATATAGGAGTCCTACATAATGTAGATTTCCTATATGATCTTCGAAATACACGTTCTATATGATATATATATATATATATATATATGATCTATATGTTTTGAAGAAGAAGCATAAATAGTTAAATAGTCAAATGGAGAACAGAGCTTATATTTTTTACCATTGTTATTACGCTTGTTCATAAGAGCTTCACCTCCACATCAACACCAGTAGGAAGATCAAGTTGCATTAACGAATCGATAGTTTGAGCATGAATCCTCAATAAGAGGCACCCAGTATGATCTAAGCTTGATCCTAATCTTATGCTTTGGCGCCATCTGCTTAGAAGAAAACAAAATTCAACTTAACCAAAAACATTTAAAATATCCACAAAACCTCCAAGGAGCATTCCCATCTAAATTAAGATGATCACTTCACACTTCTCTTATCTACTTAATGGCATTAATTACTAACCAAAGGGATTATTAATAACGCATAAGAGAGCTTCGAGTGATGTAAAAGCGTTCTACGCCAAAAAAGTCTATTGATTTGACAAAGAGTACACAAAACATCAACTTTGACAAATCCTTGGGAAAATCTAACTATCGTGTATCAGTTTCTAGTGGTGAGCTTTAACGGCAATAGAATGTACCTTATCCGCGTCCACAGTGATAGGCTAATGATTCATGGCTACCATAGGCTAATGATTCATAGGCAAATATTAAGAGTGAATTTTTCAAGGCTACTAATCTATCAATACAAAAAACCTACCTTTCGGTTTCCCATGAGTCGCTAGCCAACCATCATTATCTTCATCATCAACCAACACTTCACCTCCAGCAGCTTCATATTCCTCTGCTACAGATGCAGCTCTCTGTAGACAAGGCACTATCGACCCACAAAAAAAGCCAAAAACTTTACACAATGTTGCATCCATTAACTACAAAGCTAACAAAAAGCAGCTCTAAAGATTTCAAATTTACCATTTCTAGTAATCAAAAACTGTTTGTCCAAGGGCAAGTAAGGCTTCCTTTTGCTTGGATCACCAGATTCCCTAATCAAACGGAAAAAAAAACACATCAAGAGACGATACATATTCTCAATTCTCTTGAACAAAAGTGATTTAATATACAGAACCAATCTGCTATATGTTAAAGAAACAGAACCCATCTGCTATATTCTCAATTCCAGTAAAAGAACTTACATCAAGGAAGCTGGAATGGCGAAAGAGGATCAAAATTCCCATTTATCCAAATTCCTCGAGGATCAAAATTCACATATCCTAAATCGCATAACTCACAACTCGAAGAGGTAGGAATGGCGAAAGAGGGCAACAGGAACGACGATACACTAGAAACCGCCATGGAAATTCCAAACAAATAATCGATTTCTCTTCTTCTTCTTCCTCCTCTCTTAACACTGGAAGGATGAAGTTTCCTCTTCCTGAACATGAATCGTTTCGAGGGATATCCATTATCCAAAACCTTTTTCTGGTTTTTTATTTATTTAAGAGATAATTATTTACTACAGCCCATTAGAGCATAATTATTTATTACAGCCCATATAAAATTCTCCCTTTTCCCTTCTCGCTTTTCTCCAAGCTTCGATCCTCATGGCCGGCATCCTCTCTCATTACCAATTCAAAATGCAAAATTGATTAAGAAGATGTTTGGGTAACTTTTCTTTTCTCCTCGCTCTCTCTCTCTTTAAATTTTGAAAGTTGTTAACTTTCTTTGATTGAATGCATTGGTTGTTTCTGCGATCTCTTACATAGATTACATAGATTTGAATGCATTGGTAAGTCTCTTGTGGAAGTGCTTGATCACAGAGGTGCTGGTTACTTTGAAGAGAAACTATGCGACATATAGAAAATACACAACACCAACATATAGAGCTCCTGAGGTTTGACTAGATATGCTCTTATACAGATTTATAAGAGTTTTTTTAAGAATGTTTGATTCATGGCTTTATTGGCAATAGATGTGGGATCTCTTTCGAAGGGAGATTATAAGCGAGAAGGTCGATATATGGGTATGTCAATCTGCAGGGGATAGTGTGCTCAGCTCTTGCTTACTACATTGGAGGAGTGGTGATGAAAACCAGAGGTCCTGTGTTTGTAACAGCTTTTCGTCCTGTGTTTGTAACAGCTTTTAGTCCTCTCTGTATGATCATAGTAGCGTTTATGTCGACAGTCATCTTTGCTGAGACACAAGTTTTGCTCATCAAGATCGAAAGAATGATGAAAATTGTATCAGTTATAAATCAGTTATAAAGTTCAAGAAAAAATCTCAGCAATCCAAGGAAAATATAATTCAAGCACAAGTATGCAATCCAAAAAACAGTAAACATTTGAAATGAAAAATTAAATTGAAAACTACTCTATTCAGACTCTGATGAGTCGTTTGACGGACTAGAATCATCGGAGTCAGAAAATTCTCCTATGTCGGAATCGTCTCCCACATCAATGTTATCAACTAACGTATTTCCAACATCCACCAATATTGTGTCTTCAAGAGAATGCTCCACCATAGTAGTAACTCCTATAGAAGTTTGCTGCATTGGATCGTGGTCTTTTACCCCGTCTACTCTTCCTCTTGGATTAATTTGTGCAACTGTGATCCATGGATTGTTGATTTGACTCACTCTAGGATATGGAAGGTAACACACTTGGTCGGCTTGAGAAGCAAGGATAAACGGATCATACGTACTGAGTTCTCTGCTTGTGTTAATTTCTGTAACGCCTACTTTCGTAAGCCTTACACCACGTCCGCTTGTAGGATCATACCATTTGCACTTGAAAATGACACATTTTAAGTTGATGAATCCTGGATATTCAACCTCCAAAATATCTTCTATCACACCATAGTAGTCAACATCCATCGTATGCACAACAACACCATAGTTCACTGTTTGCCTGTTGTTTGAGGCGTTTTTTCGTGTGAATACATACCCACGCGTGCAATACATTGGCGAGGAAAGTGTTTTTGAAAGTGGTCCTCCAACTAACTCTTCAAGCCACGTTGGAGTGACTTCGCCCCTTTGAGATGCTGATTGAACCTGTAAAAATAAATTAATTAAACCACTAAACACTAATCTAAAACTAATGAACCGTAACCAGAATAAATCAAATTGAACTCACATAGTACTTTAGCCACGAGGTATACTCTTTTTGTTTCATGGTTTCTATTGCAGAAGCACTTTTCTGTGGGTGCGATTTCTTGATTTGTTTGACAAATATGCTGATATATTACCAAATGAGTTAACAATGAACAGAAACAACGAACAAAAAATCTCACTAATTAATTATAACCAAATAATATAAATAACAAACATACCTCTCATACGGAACCAGTTCCTCACAATTGCGAAGTATATATGAATGTACATGGTTGTACTCTTCGTCTGTCAACCAAACCGAATTTTTTTTACCACTTATTCGTCCAACTTCTGCAAAAATATCAGGCACGTGGGTGTGATAATAAGGCTTCTCCCCACCATCATCATAGCGACTTGGTTTTCTAGCTTTTGTCTGAACTTTCGGGGCGAAGTAGTACGAAGAGAAATATGATGTCTCTTCGTTTATGCTTTGTGCCACAATAGAACCCTCAACCTTGCTAAGATTTTTTACCTTTTTTTTTAGGTGGAACATGAATCTTTTAAATGGATACATCCACCTATATTGGACAGGTCCACCAAGTGCTGCTTCGCGAGGAAGATGAATTGGAAGATGTTCCATCACATCAAAAAATGACGGTGGAAATATTCTTTCCAAATTGCATAAGAGCAAAGGAATATTCTCTTCCAAACGAGCTATTCCGTTGGTTGTGAAGGTTCTTGAGCAAAGGTCTCTGAAGAAAGCACTTATCCCTGTATTTTCAGATTTCATATATATATACCGAGTCAACATTTCTATATGTTTAGGTGAATAGTAAAGAATAAATAATTTAATACCTGATACTGCATCATGAACATTTTTAGGTAAGAGCTCCTTAAAAGCAAAAGTAAGCAACCGCTGCATAAAAACATGGCAATCATGACTCTTCATTCCTGATAACTTGCTG
This sequence comes from Erythrophleum ivorense, assembly GCA_026724425.1. Taxonomy (NCBI): domain Eukaryota; kingdom Viridiplantae; phylum Streptophyta; class Magnoliopsida; order Fabales; family Fabaceae; genus Erythrophleum; species Erythrophleum ivorense. The sequence continues at coordinate 852,676 of JAIUCV010000068.1, read as the reverse complement.
TTATTGAAGTCTACGCATCGTGAGAGATTAGATGCATAGCCGTCTGGAAACTTAACATTGTCGATTATCCATTGGAAAAATGCTTTCTTCGCAACTGCATTTAATCTGAATATTGGAGTTGGGCCTTTCCCATTGCTCATCACATGTAGCTCAGAACGCTCGCATATAGCAGGGAGGTCTAATCTTGATTTCAGATTGTCCTTGGTCTTACCTTGCACATCCAATATTGTGTTCATGATATTCTCAAAAAAGTTCTTCTCAATATGCATGACATCAAGATTATGTCTAAGCATATGATCCTTCCAATACGGTAACTCCCAAAAAATACTCTGTTTGTGCCAATTATGGTTGATTCCGTACCCATCATTACGAACATGTCCATTGCCGCCTACTTCCACTGTTTTATCTGCACCAAAATCTCTCAACTGCGTGAGTATATCTTCTCCTGATATCTCTGGAGGCGGTGCTTCATTTACAACTTTGTTTCTCGTAAACATTGTCGTTTTTTCTCGATATTCATGATTCATCGGCAAGAACCGTCGGTGACAATCAAACCAAGAAGATTTTCTTCCATGTTTAAGCTGAATTGCATCGGTATTATCTTGACAATAAGGACATGAAAGCCTTCCATGGGTGGTCCACCCTGATAACATTCCGTACGCTGGAAAATCACTAATCGTCCACATCAACACACCTCGCATTTTAAAATTGTTCCTCAGGGAAACATCATACGCATCTACGCCCTGGAACCACAAAGCTTGTAACTCATGAATCAAGGGCTGTAAGAACACATCAAGTGATCGCTTAGGGTGTTCTGGTCCAGGAACAAGAATTGTTAGGAACAAAAACTCTCGTTTCATACATAGAGCTGGGGGAAGATTGTAGGGTGTGACGATTACTGGCCAAAGTGAGTACTTGCGTCCAATCTTACCGAAAGGATTGAATCCATCTGTACATAATCCCAAGTATATGTTCCTATGCTCACTAGCAAATGTAGGATATATCGACTGAAAATGTCTCCACGCTTCAGCATCAGAAGGATGCGAAATTTCACCGTCGAATGAATGCTCTGCATGCCATCTCATAGGACCTGCCGTGCGCTCAGACTGGTATAACCTCTTCAACCTGTCTGTAATTGGCAAATACCACATACGTTGGTACGGCAGTCTACTTTTCCCACTAGTAACCTGAAATCGTGGCTTCCGGCAAAATTTACACACGTCCAAATTTGCATCTTCTCTCCAAAATATCATGCAGTTATCAATACACACATCAATCATTTGGAATGGTAACCCAAGTGCTGACACCAATTTCTGTATTTCGTAGTAAGAACTAGGTGAAAAATTTGGCTGTGGCAAATACTCCTTAACGAAATCAGCTATTGCGTCAACACAATCCTCAGACAAGTTATATTCTGTTTTTATGTTCATCATCCTAGTTGCTGAGGATAAACGTGAATGACCTTCTCCACAACCATTATAAATCGGATTTTTCGCTGCATCAAGCATATCAAAAAACTTTCTCGCTTCTGAGTTTGGTTCCTCAACAACGTTTCGAGTTTCCATCGTTTCACGAAAAGCATCTGTCACCATCTGCACAGTACCAGTTCCATCCTGAGGCAAATTTCCCTGCTTTTCAACCCTAATATCATTATCATGATCCAATTGATATCCATCATCACCAACTTGACTACTAGTGCTTGCTAAAGTTTCAAAATCTTCTCCATGGGAAAACCATATATAATAACCAGGCGTAAATCCCCGCGAGTATAAGTGCTTCCAAATAGTATCCACCATGATAAATTTTTCATTACCACATGAAGAACAAGGACAATACATCTTACCTTGCTCCAATGGAATCTCTTGATTTGTAGCAAAACGCATAAATTCAGTAAGCCCTTCCTTATACTCCTTCGTTAACTCTCCGGTAGCTTCATCTACAGGGTTGTACATCCACTCACGACTCCTGTGTTTATTGGTAGCCATAGAGAACGACTTCTGAATTTGACCTTTAACTTACAATCGACTTTTGCTTTTCTTAATATACAGACAATCGACTCATCACAATTGTGTCCCAAATTCGTTGGAAACGGGTCGATGTTAAACTGGTTGAAATTGGGCTTATGTTTCGTCGGAAAAACATTGGACTCGGGCCGAAGCTTCGTCGCAGAATCGTCGGAATTGGTTTGATGATTCGTCGCAGAATTGTTGGAAACGATTCAGTTTTGCCGTCGGACAGTCGTTGGAAACGATTCGGTGTTTGATGCAAATTCGTTGGAAAAAATGAGGTATCGTCGTAGATTTGTTGGAAACGAGTTAACAAGTAGCTACGGTTTTCCGACGAAGTTCTTGTCTGTAATTTCCGACAATAGTCATATCGTAGGTAATTTCCGACAATCGTGATGGCGCTGGAAATTGACAACGCCTTTCCTACAAAACGTGCGACATAATTCTAACCGTTCCTATTTATTGGAAAATTGTGACGTGTTTCCAACAAAACTAATTTTCGATTGAAAGTTGTGAGACATTCGTTAGAAATTTTCCAACAATTTTGGTTGTCGGACAAATTTGTTGGAAGTTGACTGATTTTCTTGTAGTGGAAAAAAAAATTTTAAAAAATAAATAAGAATCAAATTAAAACTTACCGCAAAAGTACCGAACCAGCGTTTGAGAGAGGGTTTCTTTACTTCCCTCCACTTGGTATAAGGATCTTGGTAATCCTTTTCAAAGACATCCGTCACCGCAGAAGCGACGGAGGAATCCGTGAACCTGAAAAAGAAAACAATACCCTTTAACTTTTAAAAATGTACAATATCAAATACAACAAAAGTAATAAAAATTTTAAAAAAAATTACCATTTAGTTCTCGGCGGGCGGTCTGGATGAAGATGATCACGGAGGCGATCATGACCAGGCTCCTCTAAAACGCCCCTAATCTCCGCATAGAAAGGGGCTAGAGCGGCCTGATGGGCAGCCCGAACTTGGGCCGACGGTCTCGGTGGGGACGGAGAGCGAGACCGGTCTCGCTGCTGCTCCTGCTCCAGCTCTCGTGCCGTAGAACAATAGGAACTACTAGCACGACCTCCGGAACGACCTCCTTGGGACCCACCTCCATGGGACCGAGCACGGGAACCCCCGGAGCCGCCGTGGGCCCCGGTCGCTCCCTGACTACGCTGGTAGTCCTGCAAAGAGTTTCGTCCCTCCATCTACAAAACACGGAAAAAAATAAATGAAAAGTAACAACAATAATTATATATATAAAAATCAAAAATGCACTAATAACAATAATTATATATATAAAACTTTTATATAATGAAAGTTTTTTTAAAAAAATATATTCCAAAAATTATTCTAATATTCCAAAAATTATTCTAAAATTATTGTAAAAATTATTCTAAACAATACATCATAAACAACACCTCTAGGTTGTGCAATGGTGAGGTCAGCAATATTGTTAGGATAATCATTAGAGTTCTTCATCTGGATTATGTTTAATGCTTATTCTAGCTTCGCGGCCTAGAATCTGATCTTAGGTTAATTGGTAGACATGAAAGTGTTATTGATTTCCTGAACTATCTTAGATGAGCAAAATATCTATCTGCAAAGAAATTTGGTTTAGAGATTTTGTGAACTTATCAAACCTGATCATTAATGCTTGTTTGAATTGTTGAATTTGCAAAAAAATTGGGAATTCTAAGTTTAGACATAGATAATCTCTGCAACGAAAGTTGATTGGTTTTACAATCGTTATTTGAGTTCTAGAACGGTACTTAATTAAAATCCTGATAGATTTCACTCTGCAATTCGGATTCAACCTGAGAATTTCCCAAGGCCTAACCTTTGTCTCTTGAATTTAAACCTCATCAATCGATCACTTGCTGCTTCTAATTACTTTATTTGCATTACATTTACATTCATCCTCTTAGCTTGATTTGAATCTAGAAATTTGCTGTGCAACTGATAGACGTTTGCAGTTATTTTTAGGGAGAACTTTACACCTATCAAGTTTTTGGCGCCGTGTCCAATCATCTCTTTCGTTGCCGTTAAATTCTTAGTTTTTGTCTAAGATTTTCTATTTCTCATGTGCTCTATAACTTTCTTTTTGGTGTTTCATGTGTATGCCTAATCGCAAAACCAGAAGCAACAAGGACAAAGAGCTAGTCAATCTCAGTAATCAAGAGCTAGCACACTTAGAGCGTACAATCAGAAAAGCGAAGAAGCCAGTTGAGATGAACGGGCCAATGATTTTGGTTCAACCTGCTGATGGCACTCTGTTTGACAGCGAAGGAAACAGGCGCAATGCGCAAGGGCAGAAACTCGATGATGATGGGAATGTGATAGCTGAGGCACCCCCTGTTCAGCCTGCCCTTAATGTTGCTGCACACAATCAAGCTGCACCGAATCGCACTCTTGGTGACCATGATTTGTTCTATGCTAATCGGTCTGCGATTCGCCCTCCTTCGTTCCAGAGGAATGACTTTGAGCTGAAGCCTGCATTCTACACTCTTGTGGGTCAGCATCTCTTTCATGGTCTTCCTCATGAACACCCCATGGATCACATCGAGAGGTTCGAAGATCTGGCCAACAGCATCAACGCCAATGGAGTCACTAATGACTACCTTTTCTGCAAGCTGTTCCCTTACTCTCTTTCTGGGGATGCAGCTTACTGGTTGAAACAGTTGCAGCCAGGATCTTTGACAAACTGGGAGGACACCAAGAAGGCATTCTTGAACAATTTCTATGATGATGCAAGGTCGGAGGATCTGAGAAATAATATTTCACAATTTTCTCAAGGACCAACTGAGGCATTTAAGGCTTCTTGGGTGAGATTCAGGTCCTACCAGAGAGACTGTCCACACCATGGTTTCACTGAAGTTCAGCTGCTGGGCATTTTCTTCAGGGGAATTGATTGGAGGTATCAGATGGCTCTCGATGCAGCGAGCAATGGTAACTTCAACACCAGATATCCGGATGAAGCTTATCAACTTATAGAGAACTTGGCATCTAGCAATAGTACCAAGAATGCAGATTTCGGGAGGAAGAAGCTTGGTGGAAATCTGGATGGCAGCCAAATTGCTGAAGTTAAGGCTAAACTAGATTCAGTTCATAGCCTTCTTGTGGGGAGAAGTCAGTTCAGTTTGCTGCAGATTCTAGAAGGCCAACAGAAGATAACTGTGGACTTCAATGGCAAAATGGATGCTTTGTATCTAGATATGCACGAAAAAATTGAATCTTTGAGCACTCATGTCAAGAAATTAGATATTCAAGTGGCTCAAACTGCTGATTCTGTTAGAAGACAAGAAGGATTCCTCCCTGGAAGAACTGATACAAATCCTAAGCATCAGTGTAGTGCCATTACATTGGGGATTGAAAAAGAGCTCCATCCAGTGCTAAAGAAGGGCTTAAATTCGGAGCATATCATGGACTTGCAGGAATTTGAAGAAGCAACTTTCGCCACTGCAGAGCAAGTGTCGATCGACACCACTTATGGGTGTCGGTCGACACCAGAAGACGAGAACACGTTCGACGGACGTTTGTTGACCAAGCAGGTCGACACGAGCGAAAAGATGTCGACACAAGACACTAGTGTCGATCGACACCACCAGGGTGTCGGTCGACACCAGTCCCAGACGACTACAGGTCGTGTAAAAGTTGCAGATACAGTCGAGGAGAGGGTCTACAAGCCTAAGATACCCTTTCCTAAGCCTCCTAGGAAGTCCAAACAAGAGCTGGAAGATGCTAAGTGCAAAGCTATCATGGACAAGCTGATGGTTGAGATTCCTCTAGTTGATGCAGTCACTCTTTCACCTGCATTAAAAAGATATGTTAAGAGAATGGTTATGAATGGTGTGAGTCCTGAAGAAGGAGCATTGCTTACCCGAGACATTAGTGCAGTTCTCTTGAACACTGTGCCAAAGAAGAAGAAGAAGGTGATAGTCTCAAAACAAGTTAGTGCAGTGATTCAAAATAAGACTCCAGAGAAGCTTCATGACCCAGGAAACTTTGTGCTAGATTGCTCAATCTCAACAAGACAGTTTCCTCATTCTCTTTGTGATCTAGGTTCAGGTATCAACCTAATGCCTTCCTCAGTTGCTGCTAGCCTTGGAATGACTGATTTCAGGCCAACTAGGATCTCTCTTATCCTAGCCGATCGATCCAAACGAATCCCAGAAGGTGTCTTAGAGGATGTTCCACTGAAAATTGATGGTCACCTAATTCCTACAGACTTTGTGGTTTTGGAATATGGTGAAGAACCTACAGATCCTCTTATTCTAGGACGATCATTCTTGGCTACAGCTGGTGCCATCATTGATGTGAAACAAGGGAGGATAGAGCTTGGTTTGGGTGATGTTGTCATGAATTTTGACATGGATAAGTTAAGGAGGAAATCCACCATCGATGGTTAGACTTTTTCTATAGAGACTTCTCCGGTTGAAGATCCATTCAGAGAGCATTCAGTTGATATTACTGTTGGGTATGTCACAGAGATGGATACTAGTAAGCAAGTGAACATGCTGGCGGATAGGAGTGAGGACTTAGTTGCTGATCATCTCACAGACCATAAGCCTCCCTTATAGCAAAGGTATGCACTCTCTGGAATAATTCAAAACCTCCTGATATCATCAATAAAACTTTAAGAAGTGCAAAACCTATTTTACACTTATGCAAGCAACGAGTTTCTCGAAGAAGGCTTGGTGTTTCTTTTGATGATTCTGCAGGAAAAAGAAGTCTCCCACCCATACTCAAATCCCACCCTGATGATGTTCCACACTTCCTTGGTCGATCTCATACCCCTAATTCTTATACACCACCATGGATGAGGAGACATTTTTCTCCGAGGTATTTTCTGCCACTCTCTCATCCACCAGATGCCTAAGCTCGACACAGTCCAGCTAATGACTGAAAACAAGCGCTTAGTGGGAGGCAACCCACCTGTAGGTGAAATTCCTTTGTGATTTTCATTTTCTTTTTACTAACTTTTGGTTTTGTTTTATTTTTGAAAAAAAAAAACCAGGGTTGCGACGAGCCAGTGTCGATCGACACCACCTTGGTGTCGATCGACACCAGTTACGAGACGGACCAATATCGTGCAGGACTCGACACGAAGGAGTCGACACAAAACACGGGTGTTGACCGACACCACTAACGGTGTCGATCGACACCGACCAAATCAAAACACGGTCGTTTTGATTTCCGCGAGGTAAGTCCTTAACTCTTCTCCTTTCTTCTTCCCGGCTTTGTTCTTCACGATACTCAATCCGAAAAATCGCCTCCCTCCTTAACTCTCTTGATTCTCAACCGATTTAAGTGATTCAAAGCTCTAATCTGTTCGGATTTTCATCCTCTATCTTTCTATATCACTCATTCGTTCGATCTACAAGGTACGTGTTCTCAATCGCCACTTTTCGAATTCGGCCATATGGTTTGTAAACTCGAAATTTACCTCTTATCTCTTGCTTTCAAGCTTAAATATTGCCTTCTTAGGTAGTTGTAGAGGATTTCCAACATATTCATGTGCTATTCATCGTTCAATTTCGCCACAATTGAGAATTTGGAATTTTGGTGACAATAGTTGCGAAAATTGTTGATTAGAACCGGTTTAGGAGTTTCTTGGGACTGATTGCTGCGGTTTTTGTTGTTTTCAAGCATGATATTGAAGTTCTAATTTAGAACTTTTGATTTTGAACTAATTTTCCCAAAATTTGCTTGTTTGGTCTTTGGTTGATTTTGCTTGCAGATGCCTCCAAAGCAACCACCACGCCGCAGCAAGAAACGCCAACACTCATCGTCCTCTTCTCCTCCTGATTCACCACCGACAAACCCTACAGCCCCTTGGCCTAGACAAGAAGGACTGCGAATTCGGACGAAGAGGGTTTGGGACAAGTCTGACAAAGAAGAAGCAGTGAGCGACGCTTGCCACAACAGGCCCATCTCCGAGACATGGGATGATTACGACACTCTGTTCTACAATGCCTGGCTGAAGATTGGGATTGCAGCCACTCGATTTGCTGATCCGGTTATTATGCGGAGGATGGGCATTCTGGATGATGTCCTTCGGATGTTAGAGAAGATTGGATTGGGTACCATGTGTACCAAGCACTACACCCTATCCGGATTTGGTTCGTCAGTTCCTTTCCACCCCAACAATTTGCCCCTCCTTCTAGCGCCAAATTGTGCGAGCCGAAACTTGCGCAATATTATTTAGTTCGTTTTTAGGGAGAGCCGAGGAATTCTATTTATTAAACGCGAAGATGACGAGCCAAAGTTGGTTTTATTATTAGCTGTTATGCGAGCTATGAAATTCGTGGCGTATGCCTTTGCTGTGGGTAAAAAGTGATCCCGAAAACAATTGACATCGGTTCCTATTTATAAGCGAATAGGAACCGACTTTACAAGATTTAAGTAAACTTTCCATAATCGAACTTTCCATTTCTGCTCGCACCGACTTGCATTTATGGCAAGCTCTGACCATGGGCCTTCTTCGATGGGCCTCGGCTCGAATCGCTTCGCTGGATGTTGGCTCGGCCCATCGAGAGATTTCCTACCGGTTTCTTGGTTCAGTCGACGGTTCGTCCTGGCTCGGTTTGGCTATGTCCGGTTCGAATGACAATGTGATGGAGGGAAATCCGACCCCAACAATTTGCCCCCAGCTCGCTAGTCTTATGTGTAAGAGTGGCGAGCTATAAGTTATCAGGAAAAGCATTGTTGCTCGAACCGAGCTGTCGACGTATTCGGCTCGTCTTTCCGAAAGAAGCTGGTTCGTCTTTCTTCTAAACGGTGTCGTAGAGTTGTTACTTTAACCGGTCGAGGAATCCGAAACGTCTCGGGGCCCGCTGATTTCGGCGGAAACCCTAGAAATTGGGCGGGAATTAGGTCGTGCCGTTTCGCCTTCCCGAACCGACGCGCCCACGCGCCAAGACTTCTATAAATATCGGACTCCGGAGCTCACTTTTCTCATCTCGCTCTCTCTCCAAACCAAGAAAAAAAGGTAGAACTCTCTTTCTCTCTCTAGCTTTTTCTTTTTTGTCCTCAAATTTCGCTAGTGTTCTTCGTTTGCTCCGCCGGTGTGAATCGTTTTGCATCGCAATCTTCAAACTTTCCGATCATTCTTCAAGTTCTCCGATCAATCTTCTTCCGAGCCATAGATGTCTTCAAGCAGTCGCACTCCTTCGGTCGGCATCGATCATTCCGAGGATCGTTCCAATAATTCGAACGATTCTGAGATCTCGGTTCGTCGTTCATCTTCTTCTTCCGAGCCGTCCGATTCGGTAGGATCTCACAACTCCTTCACTCCGCAGGGTCGGAAGGTAGTTAATTCGCCTCGATCTGAAGAGGGAAATCAGTCTGTCAGGGTCGCCGAGACCGCTGAAGTCAATGTATTGGCGAGCGAGCCGTCGGATCTTCATCGTGATGGTTTAAATGAAGCATCCGAGCCGATTGTGGATGAAGAGGACGAGCTAAACCTTCTCCGTGCCGAGGCAGAATTTGCTAAGGATCAGTCGGCTCGTCCCGGAGTACCACTTGACCCGGTATATAATCCTGAGGAGATCAAGCTCGAACAGATGATGTCCGAAGGGGCACCTTATCCAACGCCTTCGGTGTCGGCTCGTCAAAGGGGGTGAGGAAGTGTTCCTCGAAGAAACAGATCTCGAGGAAAGTTACTCGCAGACGAGCCGCGAAGAGGACGGTCCCAAATCCTCCCGGGTCGACGCTTTGCACCAGATCATCTCTGGAAATGCTGCGTCGGTGTTTTCACATTTCTGAGGGAGTCGAGCTTTTTCTGCCGGCGAGCCATCAAAGAGCTGACGATCCTCCCCCAGGGTGGCTGACGCTCTATGAAAGCTTCTTCTACGGGTGCTTCTTATGGTTCCCAATCCCGAGCCTGATCCTGCATTACTTGAGCAAGTATGGGCTCGCCATTGGCCAGATCATGCCGCGAGGTCTTCGTCATCTGATCGGGCTCATCGTCCGCAGTTTTGAGACTGGCATCCCGATCGGGATCCATCACCTTCAGAATCTTTTGTAGATTCGAGCCGGATCGAAGAAATCGCTCCGGTACTACATCTCTTGTTAGAAGAACCGAAGGATCATCGATGGTTTTCCCAACAAAGACAGTGGTTGGGAAAATTATTTTTTCTTCGTCCCAATATGTGGGGCGACCGTTGGGAGCGTCCCCATGAAATTTGTCAGACAGAATTGGCAGCCAATCGGTAGCCGAACTGAAAAACAATCATCGTTTTTGTTTACATGAATCGTTTCTAACTCCTTCTGTTTATTTTGCAGTTCGACGAGCCGTATTCCGTCTTCCCAGTGATTTTTCAGAGGTCGTAGAGCACTTTCGCGCGAGGAAAACCAACTGGGAGAAACACTTCTCTTTGGAGCGAATAGAAAGCGCGCGAGCTCAAGCTTACGATTCTTTCGACGATTCAGACAGCTCGGACGAAGAAATTCCTGAAGCTCCCGAGTCTTCAGATGACGAGATGCAGAAGAAAACCATCCGTCAGAGACTTCAAGACAAAAGAGATGAAGAGGCTCGCATGAAAGCCGAGGAAATGGCTCGCGCTAAGGCTGCGGAGGCGGCCGCAAAATCGAAGGCTGAGGGCAAGCGGACTACGGCCCCGAGCCCTCCGAAAAAGGGGCCGCGAAGCGAAGGGCCCATAAATCTGGGGAAGGCCGTGAAGCTGGCCAAGGAAGCTATGGCTTCAAAGAAAAAGGGGGCCGACGCATCCTCCTCTCCAGGTCGCTCGGACGCGTCCAGAGACTCGGGGACTCTGGTCCTCAATCGGAAAGCCAAGACGGTTTCCGAACCTACCGGCGCGCTTTTGATGAACAAGCCTCCCGAGGCGGGAGGAAAGAAGAGAGCCGCGCCCGGAGGGCTTAAGGAGAAGGCTTCGAAGAAGGCCAAAGATGATGCTCCTTCTCTTCCGCCCGCTGATCCTACTCAGGGTCAGCTTCTTCAAAGAGTCGCGGCGGCTAGCTTCTTCGCAAGTAGCACTCCTACGGTTCGTCTCCCTCCCCCCGATACTTTATTGGAGAGTGAGGTCTATGGAGAGGCGGTTCTCAAGTTTCTTTCGGTGAGTCTTCCTCTCTCTTAAGTTAAATGAGAAGGGTATGCGTGTTCTTACACACTTTTTCTTTGTCTCAGTTCACGGAGTCCTTCAATGGTCTCGTGGCGAGGTACGAGGCCAGGGATCGTTCTGATCGAGCTGCCCTCGACGACCTTCAGAAATCTCTCGATGATCTGAAGCGGCTTCATGAGGTTTCGGAGAGAGGTCATGCCGAGGAGCTGACTCAAGCCAAAGAGGAGATCGTCAAGATCCAACGCGAAGCGGAGGTTCACAGGGAGAACGCTATCAAGATGGCTGACTCGAATCTTAGGATCGCGGAGAGGAGCAAATCCCTCGAGGCTAAGGTCAGCTCGCTGCAGGAGGGTAAGGTCCGAGGTAGACAGTCGGTACGCCTCCTTACTCGAGACGGTCAAATCTGACGCGGAAGGGCTCAAAGAGGCGTTCTCCTAGGCCATTTATCTTGCTCAGGCTCAAGGTAACATCGAGTTGATCGGTGATATCCGAAGCTCGAACCCTCCCGACCTCGAAGTTGAACTCGCGGGGCTCGAGGAGCACGTCGCTTCTGATTCTAAGGCCGGCGAGGAGGCCGATGCGCTGCTCGCAAGAATGATCAACCGCCTCGACGTCTCCGTGCCTTCTTCCGTTCCGCCCGAGGTACATCTCAGAGACGAGAAGGTTACCTGGTCAGATAGGATTGAGATAGGAGTATGTTCGCAGTACGGTACTAACATTGGTTCCTCTATCTTTCGAAACAGAATCGAGCCGGCGACGATTCCTGACCCGTCGTCAGTTGAAGGAGCTTCAGAGCCGTCGAGCCAAGCTATTGCGGGCGTTCAGGGAGGATCTGATCAAGCCCTCGGCGAGCCGGATTTGAGACCTATGGGCGCTACTGAAGAAGTTCCGGCTCCGGCTGCTGTTTAGGGAATTCCCGAACTCTTGCTGTTTTTCTTTTAGATTTTTGAACATAGCGCCTGGATGGCTTTATCCGTTTTGGTTGTAAATAATGCCTGGATGGCTTTATCCGTTCGCTGATTTGTGTAATTAAAGATGACAGTTTATTTTAACGACTTCATGTTTGGAAAGTGTATTCAATCTGCTCGGCGAGATCAATTTTAGCTCTAAGTGCCGTACTTAGTTCTTTTAAAGACGTTTTCTTGACTTGTCCCAACTTCAAACGTGTATTAACTACGACTTGAAATAGCAATGAATTTAAAATACTCAACCGATGTTACCGCGAGGCGTTTCTGTATATCGGGTTTATGCCAGCTAGTTTCTGTTTTTGCCGCGTCCTTATGAATTAATAAGTTACGAACCGAAACAGTGGCGATTTTAACTGTTCAACCAACGTTTTAGCGAGCCATTTCGCGTGTTGGGTTTCTGATCTGTATGTTCCAGTTTTTGCCGCGTCCTTATCTATTAGTAATTGGCGGGTCGGAACAGACGATGGATGATCAATTTATATAGCGCGCGCATGATATATTGTTAAAGTAAGAGGGTCAAGACCGGACGTTGTGGCCAACAATATCCGGCTCGGAATTGATAAAGAGCGTATTCCGATTTGGACCAAGTGGTGTAAATGGTTTGAATATATTGATAGACTGTGGTAATAAAAACTTGAATTTTATTAGATATCATGTTTTAGCGGCGAACCGCGTTAAAATTATTTTTTTTATCAGTCGTGTTGACGGCGAGCCGTGTTACGAGGGTCAATAAAGCGTTTAACGGCGAACCGTATTGCTAACTAGTGATGCGTCTAACGGCGAACCGTGTTGCACGTAAAAGGGAGTGTATATGTACACGTACCCACTCCCCCCCCCCCCCCCCCCTTTTTTTTTTGAGGGGGGCAACTGAATCCAATCGAAAGTGAACTGCCTACGTACCCCTTGCGGGGATCAAGTCACGCGTAGTTCTAGGTGATAGCGCGCCGCGCCTTATTGATAGTATCTCTTGAGGTGCATCACGTTCCATGGCTTTGAAATTGCTTCGCCGGCCATGTTTTCGAGTCGATAGGCCCCAGGACGAACCGTTTCAATGATCTTGTAAGGGCCTTCCCAGTTTGCTCCTAATTTTCCGGCATTCCGTTCAGCGGTGTTCTGAAATACTTTCCTGAGAACCAGGTCGCCTTCTCTAAATCTTCGGGGTCGGACATTGGAGGTGTAGTATTTAGCAACGGATTGTTGATAATTCTGTATGCGGATGAGCGACAGATCACGTCGTTCGTTGATTAGATCCAGCTCGTCTAGCAACATCATGTGATTATAGCCTTCTTGTTCTGGTAACAACCAGCGACGAACTCCAGGAAAATGTACTTCTGGTGGGATTACACATTCCATTCCGTAGACAAGTGCGAATGGCGTTTCGCCGGTGGCTCGTCTCGGGGTTGTTCGATGAGACCAAAGGACTCCTTCCAGTTCGTCTGCCCAGCGACCCTTTTTAGCGTCGAGCCATTTTTTTAGTCCATCTAGAATCGTCTTGTTGGTCGCTTCGGCTTGACCATTCCCTTGCGGGTAGCGAGGCGTCGACTTGCTAAGGTGGATCTTCCATTTGTCGCAGAAATTTTGAAATCGAGCCGATATAAACTGCGAGCCATTATCCGTGACAATTTCGTAAGGGACGCCGTGTCGACAGATGATGTTCTTCCAAATGAATTGTTCAACTTTGACGTCTTTTATGCTTGCGTAGGATTCAGCCTCGACCCATTTAGAGAAGTAGTCGGTTAAGACCAACAAAAACCTCTTTTGCTTCGATTTATGCAGCGGTCCGACAATATCCATCGACCATCTCATGAATGGATACGGTGCGGAGATAGAAGATAACAGTTCGGCCGCCTGATGTATCGTTGGAGCATGACGTTGGCATTTTTCGCATTTCCGCGAGTATTTTTCGCAGTCGCTGATCATCGTTGGCCAAAAATAACCGTGCCGTTTGATTTTGATAGCCAAGGCCCGTCCTCCGGAATGATTTCCACATGACCCACTATGAACTTCTTTCATTATTTCTCTGGCCTTCTTTCCTTCTACGCACGCGAGCAGCGGTCCTGAAAACCTCCATCGGAACACGGCGTCGCGTATCAGAATGTATCGTGCTGCTTGAGCTTTCAGCTTGCGAGCCGCCCACTTATCCGTTGGTACTTCTCCGTCGGCTATGTATCCACGGATTGGACCGAGCCACTCTTTGTCACAACCGTACTCCGTCTCTTCTTCGATGTCCATATCCGCGTGCTGATCGCCATCGAGTACACTGTAATCGCCCGGCTCGTCTGTGATTATGGTCATTAGGACTTCAGGCTCATCAATGTCGATACTGGGATGTTCGATAAATTCTACGGGAATTATCCTTTTCAAGTCTGGATCGGAGGTCGAGGCCAGCGATGCCAGAGCATCGGCTTGAGTATTGTCTCCACGCGGTATCTTCTCCAAAGCAAATTTTTCGAACTGTTGATGCATTCGCATTTTATACCTTTTTAGCATATCATTTAGACCATCTTTGCATTGTTTCAACCATCTTAAGTGTCACTTCTTGACATTTTCTTCTCCATTTGCATACTTAGTAGTTTTGGGTTGTGCATTGCATATATGAGTGCATATGGAGTTAAAACCAGGTACTTTTGGAGCATTTGGAGCTAAGGAGGCTTGGTGGTGATGCTGGAGCAAGACTAGGCAACAAGGGAGCCAATATGGATCAAGAATGGAAGGAACAGAAGAGTTCTTGCTTGACTCGATCGAGTTCGATCGAGCTAGTGCAATGCGTCTGAAAGATCGTACCAAACGAAGGGTTTACACTCCGATTCAGCCTCTGAGGTCTTCATGGAAGTTGTAGATAAAAGAGTTAGCTTACGTCTGGTGGCGGTTTCAAGTCATTCAGACCAGTGGTTCGGAAGATACAGCGATTTTAATTGCACTCGATCAGGCAGCTCGATCGAGCCAAGGCCAAACTGACTACTCGACCAACAACTCGATCGAGCTAGGCAAAAGGTGCCTCGATCAGTCAACTCGATCGAGTTGGACTAAGGCGGTTTCCCAAGTCCAGAAACCCTAGCTGCCTTGCCTATAAAAGGCCTGAGACCCCTAGCCACGAAAATGTTCTTCTTTTTGGCTTTTCAGCCACCAGAAAACCAAACTTTATTTTCTTTGTCTTTATGTCTTTTAATTTGTAGATTTAAGCTTTGTTATTTACTTTTTGCACTTATGTTTTTAATAAAAGTTGTTTGCTTCATCTTTGTCTTTCTTTTAATGTTTGTTTCATCTATTTTCATTATGATTTCTCTTATGGATCTTATCTTTTTCGCATTTTTAGCTTTATGTTCTTAGTTTTTGTTCCAGAAACTTCCTGTTTTTAGTTTAAAGATCTAGACTTTGTTATTCACATTTTGCAATTGCTTGTTTAATAAAAGTTGTTAATCTCCTTTCTGTCTTTCATATTATGTTTGTTTCAGCTTATTTAGACATGATTTCGAATTCTCTTATGGATCTTGAGTAAATTCGCCCTTAGGCTTAGGGATGGATTAGATTAGGAAATCGATTATGGTTAATCTCTGATGCTTTAGGTTTTCATCTTTTATCCCTCTCTGTTTAGCTATGCCCTATGCGATCCAGCCACTGAACATGGTGGATTGATCCTAGACGCTCCTGGCCTGACCCGCTTGGTTGAGCGTCGGATCAAGGCAAAACAGAGGATTAGCTTTATGCCTTTGTCCCACGAGAGTGGTTGCACAGAGGGGCTTCTAGGGCATTACATGGGCCGGTTCTTTATATATCTGGTTCATGACACACGCTTCAACTCGATCGAGTTAGCGGGATTGAACCAGAGAGGCGGTTTGTAACGCCACTGGGAAGTGGGATAACCGACCTCGGGATTCCATGGCCGAAGGGATAAGCACGTGTTCGTGTCGTTTTAGAAAGCATAGCTGATTAGCATTAGATTCTCTATGATCATCAAATCCGTCCCTGAGCCTTTGTCTATCATACCAGTATTTACTTACGTTTTCGTTCTGCTTTAGTCTTGTTTTACTCTGACTCCATCGAGTCAGTTTAGTGCAAACTTGTATCTTAACTCGATCGAGCTGCACCAGTTTCTCCTTGTTTCATTCTATCCTAACTCGATCGAGCTACCTTTCTCATGGTTAGCTTAACTCGATCGAGCTTGATTTAGTTTATCGTTTTACTTTTCCGCTTTCATTCCCGTTGCATTTCGTTTAGATAGATAGTTTCGTTTCATCACCAAACAACCATCTGTCTTGACTTGTGTCCACTATTGCATAATCCTAAGTTGTTTCATTCTCCTCCCACTTTGGATTGATAAACCCTAAGTCCTACATCGACATGATAGTACAATAGGGGATTGCATAAGTAGTGTAAAAAAACCTACTATCAATTTGGCGCCGTTGCCGATTTGGGATTTAGTTTGATGCAATTAGGATTCCAGTAGTAAGCTAGTTCAAGTTCTTGTTTAAGATCATGTTCTTGTTTGTTTAAGAGCTAAGGAAAGTCAAGCTAGAGACTTAAAACAAGCTCACTTGGGAGGAAGTCCCATGCTTATCCTTTAACATATCTCTTTTAGTTTTTGTTTATCTAATGTGCTTTGCCGTGTTTTGTATGTGTTAAAGTTTTGCAGGATAAGGGTTTGAGCCAAAAGGAATCCGACTCAAGAACGCGGCCTCGATCGAGTGAGAAGCCATAGAAAGATCAGCTCGACCGAGCACAATCTAACTTGATCGAGTTAACCCGGTTTGGTAAGAGATTCTTTTGCTTTTGTCTCCCCTCTCTCCACCCCTTGCATTCCGTTTTATTTGCTTTTATTTTGCTCTCAACTCTTCTCTTAAGCTTCTGTTACACAAGGGACTGTGTAATTTAAGTTTGGGGGAGGGTCTGAGACCCACTTGACATTGTGTTCTTTGTTCTTAGTTTCAATTTTTCATCCCTTGAGTCTGCATACATCTAAGGCATAGAAAACCACTAAAAATTGAAAAAATTTCGAAAATTCTCAAAAATATTCATGTAGTTGCATTCATATTCTTAAGATTGAGTCTAATATACATCATATAGGTATGCATTCATATTGCATTGTTGATATGACCTTGTAAATATGCCATCTCATGCGCTTTGATCTGTGCCCTGGTTCTTGAATCTTTTATGCATTAGGGTGAGAATGAAGAGTTGAGATAGAACCATGTTTAACCTGATCATATCATGACATGCACATCTCATTTAAACCATTGCTGTGAATTGATGCATCTCCCTATATATTTGAACCATAATTTTGACTCTTAATTACCATTTCATGCATTGATAAGCAACTCATGGATATTCATACATACTTGGACATTCTTTTCCCATTTTATCCACTCTTGTTTGTCCAAGTAGCAGACCCTACCCTTACCCTAGCCTTTCTTTCAAACCCTTTGTTGTTCTTGTGTGATTGTGAGTTCTTATTTCGAATATGCTTGGCAAATGGTGTTGAGTTTAAACCGACAAGAGCAGGGGTTTCTGTGTAGATTATAATCCGTTCTTAGGCTAAGTTTGGGGGTGTTTCATCTGGGCTTGGGCGAGTGTGTTTTATGTTCTGGGAAAAGAAAAGAAAAAGAGTTGTGGTTAAGACCAGAGAGTAGGTTTGTGTTTCATGAAAGTCTAGTAAAGGTTTGGGAAGTTTTTAAAGAAAAAGAAAAGGGTTCTTAGTGTTTAAGAAAAGAAGGCATAAGCCTCACCAGTTTGAAAAGAAAAGAAAAGTTCCCTAAGTATAAGATTCCCAAACCACTAGAAGTATGATTAGAAAAACCTCTCCCTTGGCTAAGTACAAAGAAAAAGAAAGAAAAAGAGTTCAAGCACTCCTCTGTGTCTAAAGGCAATGCCTAAAGGGTAGATAGGAGTTGGTTCTAGTTTCTGGGTTATGGTTTAGACTCGATCGAGTGTGGTGTCTGGGTAGAAGGGATTTCTGCTCTTGTATCATCCTTGGTTCTAACTTTTAACCTTTTGCTGAAGCTTGTTCATTTTCTTGAGAGATCCCTGTTTATAAACTGTTTATTGCATTGAAGGGACCATCTTTGTCTCTTAACCATCACCCTAAGCCAAATGAGTTGTTTAGATTTGCATAAGATTGGTTCACTGTTCTGTTTAATGAATGTTAAAGGGATGTGCTAATATGATTGAATGGTTTGATTGACTGTGAAGTTTGATTGATCTTGTTAAGCATGGCAAGGATTTTTAGAAGTAACTCTCACCCTGATGCACTCTAGAATCTTGAACCTGGACATTGATCAAACCGTTTTTGCTGGCATGTTTTGGATATAACAACTGTTTTCAACCTTCATCTCCTTCTTGTTGTATTTGTTTGCTTGAGGGCAAGCAAAGGATAAGTTTGGGGGTGTTGATGCATTCGCATTTTATACCTTTTTAGCATATCATTTAGACCATCTTTGCATTGTTTCAACCATCTTAAGTGTCACTTCTTGACATTTTCTTCTCCATTTGCATACTTAGTAGTTTTGGGTTATGCATTGCATATATGAGTGCATATGGAGTTAAAACCAGGTACTTTTGGAGCATTTGGAGCTAAGGAGGCTTGGTGGTGATGCTGGAGCAAGACTAGGCAACAAGGGAGCCAATATGGATCAAGAATGGAAGGAACAGAAGAGTTCTTGCTTGACTCGATCGAGTTCGATCGAGCTAGTGCAATGCGTCTGAAAGATCGTACCAAACGAAGGGTTTACACTCCGATTCAGCCTCTGAGGTCTTCATGGAAGTTGTAGATAAAAGAGTTAGCTTTCGTCTGGTGGCGGTTTCAAGTCATTCAGACCAGTGGTTCGGAAGATACAGCGATTTTAATTACACTCGATCAGGCAGCTCGATCGAGCCAAGGCCAAACTGACTACTCGACCAACAACTCGATCGAGCTAGGCAAAAGGTGCCTCGATCAGTCAACTCGATCGAGTTGGACTAAGGCGGTTTCCCAAGTCCAGAAACCCTAGCTGCCTTGCCTATAAAAGGCCTGAGACCCCTAGCCACGAAAATGTTCTTCTTTTTGGCTTTTCAGCCACCAGAAAACCAAACTTTATTTTCTTTGTCTTTATGTCTTTTAATTTGTAGATTTAAGCTTTGTTATTTACTTTTTGCACTTATGTTTTTAATAAAAGTTGTTTGCTTCATCTTTGTCTTTCTTTT
Source organism: Erythrophleum ivorense (assembly GCA_026724425.1). Classification (NCBI taxonomy): domain Eukaryota; kingdom Viridiplantae; phylum Streptophyta; class Magnoliopsida; order Fabales; family Fabaceae; genus Erythrophleum; species Erythrophleum ivorense. Next base: position 833,453 of record JAIUCV010000068.1, on the reverse strand, counting down.
AATGTTTGTTTCATCTATTTTCATTATGATTTCTCTTATGGATCTTATCTTTTTCGCATTTTTAGCTTTATGTTCTTAGTTTTTGTTCCAGAAACTTCCTGTTTTTAGTTTAAAGATCTAGACTTTGTTATTCACATTTTGCAATTGCTTGTTTAATAAAAGTTGTTAATCTCCTTTCTGTCTTTCATATTATGTTTGTTTCAGCTTATTTAGACATGATTTCGAATTCTCTTATGGATCTTGAGTAAATTCGCCCTTAGGCTTAGGGATGGATTAGATTAGGAAATCGATTATGGTTAATCTCTGATGCTTTAGGTTTTCATCTTTTATCCCTCTCTGTTTAGCTATGCCCTATGCGATCCAGCCACTGAACATGGTGGATCGATCCTAGACGCTCCTGGCCTGACCCGCTTGGTTGAGCGTCGGATCAAGGCAAAACAGAGGATTAGCTTTATGCCTTTGTCCCACGAGAGTGGTTGCACAGAGGGGCTTCTAGGGCATTACATGGGCCGGTTCTTTATATATCTGGTTCATGACACACGCTTCAACTCGATCGAGTTAGCAGGATTGAACCAGAGAGGCGGTTTGTAACGCCACTGGGAAGTGGGATAACCGACCTCGGGATTCCATGGCCGAAGGGATAAGCACGTGTTCGTGTCGTTTTAGAAAGCATAGCTGATTAGCATTAGATTCTCTATGATCATCAAATCCGTCCCTGAGCCTTTGTCTATCATACCAGTATTTACTTACGTTTTCGTTCTGCTTTAGTCTTGTTTTACTCTGACTCCATCGAGTCAGTTTAGTGCAAACTCGTATCTTAACTCGATCGAGCTGCACCAGTTTCTCCTTGTTTCATTCTATCCTAACTCGATCGAGCTACCTTTCTCATGGTTAGCTTAACTCGATCGAGCTTGATTTAGTTTATCGTTTTACTTTTCCGCTTTCATTCCCGTTGCATTTCGTTTAGATAGATAGTTTCGTTTCATCACCAAACAACCATCTGTCTTGACTTGTGTCCACTATTGCATAATCCTAAGTTGTTTCATTCTCCTCCCACTTTGGATTGATAAACCCTAAGTCCTACATCGACATGATAGTACAATAGGGGATTGCATAAGTAGTGTAAAAAAACCTACTATCAACTGTCCGGCTAGATTCTTAACTACTTCGAGGTAGGCTTCCATTCTTCTGTCTTTTGTAGCGTATTCTCCACTGAATTGGCTCGCGACGAGCTGGGAATCACAGTAAGCGTGTATGTTTCGAACTCCAATTCCGAGCGCCAACTTTAATCCAGCTATTAGTGCTTCGTACTCTGCCTCGTTGTTTGACGCGCCGAAATTCAGACGAAGAGATTGTTCCAAGATTTCGCCTGTCGGGGAGGTGAGTCGAATTCCGACTCCGGCGCCTTGCTTTGATGACGAGCCATCAACATGAAGTAGCCGGTCAGCGGGAAGACTTGGTTCATCGCTGGTGGCGATTGGCAGCTCGATCAAGAAATCAGCCAAAACTTGCGATTTTGTGCTCGTTCGATTTCGATACTCGATATCGTATTCGCTCAGCTCGATAGCCCACTTCGCTAGTCTTCCTGATTGGCTTGGGCTATGTAAAATCATTCTTAATGGTAATGCTGTCAGGACTATGATTGAATGGGATTGGAAATACGGGCGTAATTTCCGAGCCGACATAACGACTGCTAGCGCGAATTTCTCAGTCTGTGGGTATCTTGTCTCTGCATCGGTCAGGCTTTGACTTACGTAAAAAACCGGTTTTTGAGTTCCACGATCTTCGCGGATGAGGACTCCAATGACTGCTGTTAAAGACACCGCGACATACAGATATAGTGGATCGTGAGATAAAACGGTTGAGCGCGGTGATACGTCCGGTTAATTGTTGAATCTGCCTCTTCGTTTCTGGCGACGGCATTTTGACCAGGGCTTGAATCTGTTTAGGGGGTTGGCCTCGATGCCTCGCTGAGTTACCAGATAACCCAGGAATTCCCTAGATGTCACGGCGAAGCGACACTTTGTCGGGTTCAACTTCATATTGTATGAATTCAGCTGCTTGAAGCAGTCGCGGAGGTGCGTCACATGATTTTCCTTCTTCAGTGATTTCACTAGCATGTCGTCGATGTACACTTCCATTGTCTTTCCGAGCTGGGGAGCGAACATTTTATTCACGAGCCGCTGATACGTTGCTCCCGCGTTCTTGAGTCCGAACGGCATTACTTGATAGCAATAGATGCCTTGCTCCGCTTGGAAGGCTGTTTTTTCTCGATCGTCGAGGTTCATCTTAATCTGATTATATCCTGAGAAGGCGTCCATGAAAGTTAAAAACTCGTTCCCTGCAGTTGCTTCTACGAGGCGGTCGATATGAGGGATCGGGAAGCTATCTTTTGGGCACGCCTTATTCAGATCTGTAAAATCTATGCATATTGCCATTTCCCATTCTTCTTTTTGACCACAACCGGATTTGCGAGCCATTCGGGATATTTTGCTTCGACGATCGAGCCCACTTTCAATAGACGCTCTACTTCATCGTTGACAGCCTTTTGACGCTCGTGCCCTAACTTCCGTCGCTTCTGTTTGATTGGTTTAAAGCTCGGATCGACGTTCAGCTCGTGACAAGCGACATTGATATCTATCCCCGGCATATCCTTTGCCGTCCAAGCGAAGGTTCTGATGTTCTCTTTTAAGAAAGAAATCAGTTCTTTTTGGATCGCTTCTTCCAGGTTCGCCCCGATTTCTACACATCTTTCTGGGTTCTGTTCGTCAATGCATACGAAGATTACTGCTTCGCAGGTTGGTTCCACGATGACGGTTTCCTTGCCTTCGACTAGCATATTTTGAGCGGGCTGGCTATTCGTCGGCTCGCCGTCATCTGCTATCTGTAATTGCTATAAGAGGTTAGCTAGGCCGTTTGCCGTCTCTCGGCTCGTCTTGACCTTCTTCCTGTTCGCTTCGGGGAGTAGTTTAGGAAGAGGATTCCGAAGTTTGTGCTCCGTCATGAAGCATATTCTTGACTCCTTTTGCGAACCGAGTATGGTTTTTATTCCAGATGGAGTGGGAAATTTGATGCACAGGTGATACGTAGACGGTACGGCTCGCATTGAGTTTATCCATGGCGTGCCCATGATGATGTTGTAGATTGGCGGGTTATCTGAGACGGAGAAGCGAACCATTTTGGTTATTCCGCCAGCTTCGACCGGAAGTGTGATCGTTCCCATTGACATCGTCGTCTCGCCTCCGAACCCTGTTAATGGTTTCGGTGCTGACCTTACGTCGGACAGATCAATTTCCATTCGCTCCAAGGTTCCCTTGTAAATTATATCGACCGTGCTCCCCGTGTCGATGAGGATCCGAGCTACGTCAAAGTTTCCCATGGCTAACATGATCACGAGGGGGTCGTCGTGAGGTTTATCAATGCCGATAACTTCGTTCTCCGTGAAGGTGATTTCGGCGTTTGACAGCTTTGGGGGCTCGTACCAATTGAGTGCTGCGTCGGCTCGTCGCTGAAAAGCTTTAATCGATGACACGGTATCTGGACAGAATTGCGAGCCGCCCATTATGAGATGGATTCTTCTCCGAGCTCCACCTTGGTCATCGGAGTCCTCCCGTCTTCCGCGCTTTGGTTGGTCGATCGGACGATCCGGTTTTTCGGGTCGTTCTCTCGGTTCGTGTCGTTCCAGATCCTCCAGTTTCAGATAACCTTTCAGTTCTCCGCTAAGCAGCTTCTTTGCGAGCTCTGCTCCTAGGTGGCGACATTTGTCGGTAGAATGGCCGTAGCATTGGTGAAATTCGCAGTAGGCTTTGTCGTCGTAGTTCGGTGAGCTCTGGTTCCTCACCCATGTGTTGTTTTTTAGCGCTTTTCCCCTTCCAGCGCCTATTTGATTTACGACGTCTGACTGTTGGCTCGCCTCTATTTGATAATTATGCGCCCCAGACAGGTTCCGCCCTTCGTGATACACGTATCCGCCTCGCTGGTTATGGCGCTTCTGACTGGTCTGCGGCTGCGCTGCTGGTGGCGGTTTAGCTGTTGCCTTGGACGAACTGTGGAGCGCGGTTAATACTTTCATATCTTCCTCCTCTGCTACGAACGCTACGGATCGATGGATTGCGTCGGCGATCGACTTAGGTTTGTTGAGGGCGAGCTCTTTTCGGAAATCTGACTGAAACCACAACCCCTTTTTGAGTGAGTCGACAGCGATTTCGTCGTTGATCGACCCTGCCTTCGACATAGTCGTTTTGAATCGCTCCATGAAGCTGCGAAGGGACTCTTCTTCTCCTTGGACCATGTTCCACAAATTAATCGCCGAGGCTGACCTCTCTATAAACATGGAGTATTGTTTTAGAAAGAGAGCCGTCAGCTGCTGGAAGTTTTCGACCGAATTTGGTTCGAGGTTTAAAAACCAGTCCAAGGCCGCGCCCTTCAGATACTCAGCGAATAATAGGCAGAATCCGGCATCCTTTTCTTCTATGCTTCTGAATGTGGCTCGACTTAGTGCAACCCGAAACCGCATTAATATGATCTTTAGGATTGGTCAAGCCGTCGTACTTCTGGATGCTCAATTTCCCTGGATCAATTACCTTGGTGTTAATTATGCGAGCCGAGAAAGGCGTGTGTTCTGCGTCTTCGCATATTTGAGCGATCTCTGGTGCTGAGCTATGTGCTCTGTGGATTTGAGATCGAAGCAGCTTTGCCTCGTTATCAGATTTTTCAAGGCGAGCCCGAATTTCAGCCAATTCGTCTCGGCTCATATTCAGCTCTTTTCTGGGAATATTTCTCCTTGAGGAGCTCGGGCCTCGAGGCAGCCGATCCTTGTTTTGAGTACCGTGGGGAGTTGGTGTTCGTTTCTCAAGTAGGAGTCGCGTAATGGCTTCGGCAAACGTTTCGGAAGAAGGTAAAGCAGGCGAGACGTCCGTGCTCTGCTCGGCAATCTTATTAGGTTGATTCGGATCGTCAGTCAAGTCGATCGGGGCGGATTCTCCTTGACTTGATAGTATCTGCCTGAGCATTTCAGCCAATGATTCTGGGGTGATATCGCTGGGGATCCGGTCTCCCAGGTTAAGTCGTATCGGGTTAATCGGTTGGGTATCCTTGCGCTTCGTGTTCTGCTTTTTCCCGCGGAGACGCGGTGGCGAATCATCTGGCTCGGAACTTGTCTCGCTTTGCTCGGGAGTTTTTTCTTCTTCCTCTTCTTCTGTTTCATCGGCTGGGGACTCGAAGGCCAGATTCTTTGGGTCGAGTTTCTTTCGTCGCCTGGCGTCTCGTTCTTCTCTTTCCTTCAGTTGGGTGCGTAGATTTTCGAGCTCTTGAGTCAACGTGCTGTTCAAGGCTCCTTGCTCTTCAGTTTGCTTTTTCAGTGAAGCGATCATCTCTGTTTCCGTTTGGATCGCTGTTGCGCTTCCTTCATGTTGCTGACCGTTCGGGTCGGTCTCGTCTAGATTTGTGTCCGTCATTCTACCTCGTGTTCCTTGTGTATGAATTCTCTGTCCCCTCCTTCTAGCGCCAAATTGGGCGAGCCGAAACTTGCGCAATATTATTTAGTTCGTTTTTAGGGAGAGCCGAGGAATTTTATTTATTAAACGCGAAGATGACGAGCCAAAGTTGGTTTTATTATTAGCTGTTATGCGAGCTATGAAATTCGTGGCGTATGCCTTTGCTGTGGGTAAAAAGTGATCCCGAAAACAATTGACATCGGTTCCTATTTATAAGAGAATAGGAACCGACTTTACAAGATTTAAGTAAACTTTCCATAATCGAACTTTCCATTTCTGCTCGCACCGACTTGCATTTATGGCAAGCTCTGACCATGGGCCTTCTTCGATGGGCCTCGGCTCGAATCGCTTCGCTGGATGTTGGCTCGACCCATCGAGAGATTTCCTACCGGTTTCTTGGTTCAGTCGACGGTTCGTCCTGGCTCGGTTTGGCTATGTCCGGTTCGAATGGCAATGTGATGGAGGGAAATCCGACCCCAACAGTGTCTACTACACTTCCCCTGCGAAGAAAGCCAACGAGGGTACCTTGACTTTCATTCTTCAAGGACAGAGGTACAGGCTGTCTATCCCTGATCTATGCGACATCTACGGTTTCGACAAGATGTGGTATAGTGTTGCTTGGCCATCTGAGTTCACTGATCAGCAGCGGGTATGGTCTTCTTTTGGGACTGGGCGCTATGACAACAAACATTCAACTCAGACCGATGTGCGACTCCCATTAGTGAGGTATGTGGCTAGGCACATTGCTAACACCATCTTATGCAAGTCTGAGCCAGGTAAGATGAGGCACAGTGAGCTCATGCATTTGAGCTATGGCATCGAGGATCTATATGAGCCGGGAGAGCCTGATTTGCAGAGGATTGGGCGGGTTAACTTTGGTGCGATTTTTGCACAACACTTAGTCTCCTTGAAGACTAAACCATTCTCCGGCACTCAGAAGAAGCCTGAAACGGTGGGGAGTCTTCTTACTCCCATTTTTCAGCATTTTGCCATCCCTTTGGACCATCTTCAGCGTATTTCTGGCCCATCTCTTATGGATAAAGAGCACTTGAAGAGTGCTAAATGGCTAAAGGCGGATTTACTTTGGTGTTATCGCGCTGCTTCAGGAGATCACATGGTCCAGCTACCTAACCCCGACCTCACCACCATCACCGAGACACTGAGCTGCCTTCGCTTTCTCCCTGATCCCCCTATTCGTCTCCTTGCCCTGCCGGCCCGTGCTGCTACAAGATCGACTTGCCGCGCACCTCAGTCTACTGCAGACTTTGCTTCCTCCTCTACTTCTGCACCTCCTGCGTATACACATCTCCCTGCCACACTTCCACCAGACTTTGTCCCTGATCCCTTTCAGCGATTTATGATCGACAGTGTACACGCCATATGGGATAGGATATCTCGCTGCACCTGCATGCGCCCACCTACCACCGACCCTGCTGCTGCACCAGAGGCAGACGACGACAACGATGAGGACTAGTTCCTTGTCCTGGTTTATCCTTTATTTTCTTTTGCATTTTCTCTTATTTTTCTTCTAACTTTGAGTCAGTCCCTCATTTTCTTTTAATTTGGATTTGGAATTTGTGTTGAACTATGCTTTGATGATATCTATGATTGTTTCTGAATTGTGTTTGAGTACTTTTACAGATTATTTGATGCGAAAACGTGTAGACATCTGTTTTACACTTTTCTGGACTTCATTCACATTCAAAGAACTCACTGTCGTCCTCTGTGGCTGGTGTCGATCGACACCAGCCCGCCAGACAGGTACCACGCTCTATTTTTTTTTCAGTTTCACTCAATTCCAATTCTTTCTCTTGCTTCCTCCGGCTGAATACCACTGGGGACCGTGTTGTTTAAGTCTGGGGGAGGTAGTTGCTGACATTGTGTTTGTTTTTGAGGGTTCTACAAAAAAAAAAAAAGGTTTTCAAAGTGTTTTATTGAGTCAAAATCAGTCAGGAAATTAAGACCTTCTCTTGGAGCTTACCTTATCAACCAATATTCTTGCAATCACAAGGGGCGGACATCAGCAGCAGACTTAGCCGAACAGAATGGCTCTAGCGGACCGATTGCCGGATCACAACCGTATCTTTAAGGTACTCAACTCTCTAAAGTTTAACTCCTCGCATTAACCTGACTTTTAAATTTCTTAGCAAGGGGTTTGGTATACATGAGTATGATTTCTCTTTCATTCCAATCAAGATAGGCTTATGCATTTACATCATGTTTATTTATGGCTTTACATTTAGTTATTATACTCTCTCTTTTCTTAACCCAAAGGGAAGTCTAACGACACCCTCGGGAAAACGAAGTGGATGAAGGTCAGTCCAACTGGTCTTCTGACTCCATGGAAACCCGCCAGATGAAAGTAATAAAAAGGACCGGGAATTGGTGGCTCCAACCATCACTACTCGCGCTCTAAATAAAAACTGATTCCAAATCATAAGAAAGAGAGAGAGAAAAAGAAAAAAATAAATAAAAAAAGAAACGAAAAAAAAAATGCATTCATGTTTTAGTTTTAGAAGTTTGTCTTGATTGCACTTGGAGGGGTAAAAATCAGAATGCTATTTGATCGATAACCCCTTGTTGAGAACTCACGCTTTTAATTTTTAAGGAGTTGGCTTTAGAGTTTTGCCATGAGATTTAGTGTTTGTTTTGGTTTGAATTGCAAGTTAGTGTCCACTATGTGAAACTGGTCTAATGTTGGTTATGTTCTGAGTGAGAGCAGGTGCAAAGGTTGGTACAAGTTTTGAAGAGTAAGTGAGTTTCCGCTTTTCAAACCTCTTTCTCAAATGTCTTAGATTCGATTTACATGAGGACATGCAAAGATCTAAGTCTGGGGGAGTTGATATATCATGGTTTTTATGGGTTTTCACCATGATATAAGTCTTGTTTATAGAGTCTTTTTAGTGTTTTTGGAGTCTTTTCTAGTAATTACAGGTCTTAGGCAAATTTGGAGCTGAATTGGAGATAATGGAGCATTTTGGACAACTTATGTTGATCTATTGAAGTTACTATCGATCCGGAACGTTGGTGTCGATCGACACCAATACTGGTGTCGGTCGACACAGCCCTCTGCCAAATGTGCTGCGCGAGTTTAATGAAGATTTGGAGAATTACACTTTGGCCCAGAAGTTTCCATTATTTACAAGAAAGCCCAGATCGTGTTTTAGGAGATTTTTATGTTTATAAGCCATTGTTTAGGCTTTTTATATTTTGTATCTTATTTTCTATTGAGACTTAGAGAGAGATTTGTAGCAGAGCTTTGGAGAGACAAATCAGACTCCTTCTGAGAAGATTTTGAACTCCTTTAATCTCTTATCTTATTTCCTTTATGCAATCTATTTTACTCATGATGTTTGTTTCAATCACCATGTCTGAGTAGTTTGTTTGTTAGGTTAAGGGTTTTCAAATGTTGAAGAAGATTTGCAATATTGTTAGGATAATCATTAGAGTTCTTCATCTGGATTATGTTTAATGCTTATTCTAGCTTCGCGACCTAGAATCTGATCTTAGGTTAATTGGTAGACACGAAAGTGTTATTGTTTTCCTGAACTATCTTAGATGAGCAAATTATCTATCTGCAAAGAAATTTGGTTTAGAGATTTTGTGAACTTATCAAACCTGATCATTAATGCTTGTTTGAATTGTTGAATTTGCAAAGAAATTTGGAATTCTAAGTTTAGACATAGATAATCTCTGCAACGAAAGTTGATTGGTTTTACAATAGTGATTTGAGTTCTTGAACGGTACTTAATTAATATCTTGATAGATTTCACTCTGCAATTCGGATTCAACCTGAGAATTTCCCAAGGCCTAACATTTGTCTCTTGAATTTAAACCTCATCAATCGATCACTTGCTGCTTCTAATTACTTTATTTTCATTACATTTACATTCATCCTCTTAGCTTGATTTGAATCTAGAAATTTGCTATGCAACTGATAGACGTTTGGATTCGATAACCCTATACACTACAACTGAATTGCTGTGCAATTGCAGTTACTTTTAGGGAGAACTTTACACCTATCAATATCCGAATTGTTCAGGAGCTCGAGAAGTTCCGAGGAACACGAGGCTCGTTAGAGTTTGTTTCTGGAGAGGCTGCAGGAGCAGAAGCTGTATGCTAAGTTGAGCAAGTACAGTTTCTGGCAGCGACATATGGTTTTCTGGATCATGAGTTATACAGGGGGAGTTTCTTGTAGATCCGGCAAGTTTGTGGCTATCAAGGTTTAGGTTTAGATTGAGTAGTGCTACCGGGATCAGGAGGTTTCATGGTGCAGCGGAGTACTACAGGAGTTCGCTAAGGGTTTTGTGAGTGCGTCGCAGCCAGTGACAAGTTGAATGGCAAGGATGGGTTGTTGGTGGTCATCAGAGTGCGAGAGAGCTTTGGGAAGCTTAAGGAATTGTTCACCAGTACACCTGTTTTGGCATCACCCGAGTCGGGGAAGCCTTACGTAGTGTACACAGTTGTTGTAGGAGTTGGTTTAGGTTGTGTGTTAAGTTTTTGGCAGGTTTTAATCTGGGGATTGCCTATCTTCCGACAAGGTTGATTAGGTGGCAGTTGCGTTGAGTTGACGGAGAGTTCTTCCAGCTAGAGAGCGGGGTGATGAGACCTTGGTGGGCGTGTTTAGCACTTAGCGTCTTTGTGCTATCTCACAGGAACCTTTGTGCTTGGAGACAGAGGATCAGGTGGATCTACTCAGTAGAATCAGAGTGGCTCAGCAGAGTGAGCAGAGTTTGTTTGATACTTCGCGAGCAGTTGGTTCCAAGTATCAGGTCTCATCGAATGGGACGGATTTTTGTGTGTGGTTGGGTTGTGTACCCAAGATTGAGGAGTTGAGACAGAAAGTTTTGAGAGGGGCTCATGCGAGCAAGTTCTTGATTCACCTAGGAGCGACCAAGAGGTACGGTGGTCTCAAGTGGTATCATCACTGGGTTGGGATGAAGAGAGAATGGCGGTTTGGGTTGCCAGGTGCAACTCGTGTTCGTCGGTCATGGTAGAGCATCCGGTTCCAGGTGGACTTTCGATGCTATTTGGGTATTTATGGATCGGTTGACCAAGTCAACACATTTTCTGGCCATTAAGAAGACGGTTGGAGCTGCTGTTTGGCTAGGAAATTTGTGTGAGAGATTGTGAGGCTGCATGGCATGCCAGCCAGTATCGTGTCGGGTCATGATCCGGGATTCGCCTCAGAGTGTGGAGGGCGTTTCAGACAGAGATGGGCACTAAGGTGCATATGAGTACAGTGTATCATCCGCATGCAGAGGGGTGGTCAGAGAGGATCCAGACCTTGGGGTTTTGTTTAGAATGTGTGTGTGGGATTGGAGCGACCATTGGACTGGTCATCTGTGTCTGGCAGAGTTGCCACAACAATAGTTATCAGGCGAGTTTTTGACATGGCTCTGTGTGAGGCTTAGTATAGGAGGCCATGTAGGATGCCTTTATGCTAAACCCAAGTGGGGGAGCGCAGTATTTATGGAGCTACTTTTGTTCAGGAAAACGACGGCGAAGGTCCGTGTTTGAATTTGAACAAGAAGAAATCTCAGGATAGGCAGAAGAGTTACGCTGTTAGGCGTAGGCGGAACTCGAGTTTCAGGTTGGAGTTAGAGTATATCTCGAGATGGCTATGTTGAGGGGTTCTAACAGACCCATAGCAGAGAACAAGCTGAGTGCGCGGTTTATGGGTCCGTTCAAGTGGTGGAGCGAGTTGGACCAGTGGCGTATCGGCTTGAGTTACTTGTGTTTATGAGGGCATTTCACAAGGTGTTTCGGTTTTTGATATTGAGAAAATGTCTTCTTTCTTCAGAGGGGTTTGTGGCTAAGATTCCAGGGGATCTTGGGCCAGTCTTGGCGTTTTTTTTTTTTTAGGATTCTCGAGAAGATAGTCGAGGTTCTGCGGAACAAGAGAGTGCCGTTGAGAGAGTCTTGTGGGACTGTAGCGGTATAGAGGATGAAAATTTGAGGAGCTGAAGTGCAGGAAGTGGTTCGACAAGGAGGTCGTAAAGTGAGCTTCTCATCTTTGTGGTTCCAGTTGTTTAGCAATGGGCTATGTTGTTGCTGTGGTTTATGTACTCCCGTATGTGGTACGGTGTACATTGTTGGGGATTTATAAGATGGAGTTTTCCTTATATATCTGTGTTTCGGATGTTGCGGGTTGTGTTGACCAGTTCGGATCATGAGACAGTTCTAGTCGGTTATGTTATAGGCGTTTCAGATTTATTACTCTTTACGTTTAGGAGATAGTATTCTCCTGCAGACCTATCTGAGCGTGGTGTCTCATTATGGGTAGTGGCGGACTTATCTGCGGATAAGTGCTGCGGTTGGTGTTTGCAGACTTATCTGGGGTTAGCGACCCCAGTATAAGTGGGGAGATTTGGGATCTCCGACGGCCTTACTTGGGGGTAGCTACCTCAGGGGAAGTGCTTGCAGGCTTATACGAGTGTGGTACTTGGTATAAGGGTGCTCCTTACTAGTGGCTGACGAGTCACGAAGTGAGTATCAAGAGACGGGTGGATCTCTTGAGAGAGACAGGTGGGTCTCTTGCATTTATGTTGTGTGGAGACGGTAGTTCTCTAGCAGGCTTATCTGGGTGCCGTGGCCTCAGTATAAGCGGTGGCAAGCCCATCCGGGTGCCGTGGCCTCGGTATGGGTAGATGCAGACTTATTTGGGTGTCGTGGCCCTAATATAAGTGGTTTGAGTTTTGAGTAAAGAGTAGTGAATGTCTGGAAACGCGCATATAACATAGGATTAGATGTGAGTCTCTGGGATCAGTTGAGGGCCGGTTTTGTCGTCTTTGGTAGACGTGTCCTGTTGGGATTCGAGGTCGAATCCAGTTTAGTGGGGGAGAATTGTAACATCCGTGAACCGAAAATGTTGTTTTAGAAGTAGTGTTGGGCGACACCGACCGGTTATCGAGAATCGATTACGGTTTAATTGGATTTTGTGCGGTTCTGGCGATTCGGCAGGTAGTGTCGAGCGACACTAGGAAGTGGTGTCGGTCGATACCGGTTTCTCAGAAATCGTCCGGTTTGATTTAAGTCAGCCAGTTTAGTTCGGTTTGGGGCAAGGAAACCCTAGTTCGCGAATTAAAAAGAGTGCAGCCGCGTGGGAGGCTCACTTTTCGAGAAATCAATTTGCATAGAGAGAGGGAGGCGATTTTGGAGAGGAAATCCGAGTTTTGGAGTGATTCGTGGTTGTTCTTCGCTGTGTTCATCTTTCTTTACCCTGTTCAATCCTGGTCAAGGTGAGTGCGTGACCGTAGGCCCGTGATTTCTAGAGTTTGACTGTTTTATTGAGTTTTGTGATGAGTTCATATTGTGTTCATGTTAATAATCGTGCTTTGATCGAATTGTTGTGTTAGTTGTGGAGTTTTTCGTGTTTCTGGGCGGATTCGTCGATCTGGGTGTCAGATCTTCGAATCGGTGTCGGGCGACACCATTTGGTGTCGGTCGACACCAGGAGGCTTGTGTCGAGCGACACCTTTCGGGCGTCTGTCGACACTAAGCAGGTGTGGTTTTTCGGTTAATCTTTAATGGTGGTTTAAGATGTTGCTGTGTATTGCCGTTATGTGGTTTGAATTGTTTTAACTGTTAATTGTTGTCTAAGTTATTGTCTGAGTATTGTCTAGAATTGCGTAATTGGCCTGTAGGCGGAGTGATCCATTCACTAAGTATTTATGATAATACTTACGCATCTCTTTCGTAATGCGATGCAGGTAAAGGCTATTTGTGATCGCGGAATCGGGTCGAGGAGAGGATGATAGGGTGCTTTGGTTATGGATTTTATTGTTCTTAAGTTGATGATGTGAACCTTGGTGTTAGGTTGCTAGTTTATTTTATTGTTGGTTGAATTCATTAATTATTTATTTGATTATTTATTAGAGTTATGACTTTCGCATTATTGATATCTGTGATAGCTGTTGAGGATTAATATTTATGAGAATATTAAGCTGGGCTATTAAAAAAAAAAAAATAGCTTGGTTGTTTTAGAAAGAGTTTTCTATGTGAAAGTAGCAAAACACAAACAAACAGACAAAATAAACTGGTCAAGCCAAACAAAAATTATTAAATAGACAACAAAAAAACAAACCTCAATATAGAAAAAGCCTCAATATATAAATATGATACGTACGAATAAAAAATTTTCTATGTGAAAGTAGCATTGTACAATTCATACAAAAGTTTCTCTATGTCGAACATACATCAAAATCATATATCAAAATAGATTATCCACATGAATATATTCATTCTACTTTCTACGCCGTTTAATATTCTTAAATTATTATGAATCAAAAGAGATAGACGAATGTGAATAATAGAAGGAAAAAGAGTCAGCCGTATGTAGTTCACCAAACTCATAATAATTGGAATTGGAATGTAAAAGACTAATTTCAAACTCAATATACTATTTGGATTGTACTATAGGAGAGTATCATTTACACCACCACACCAAAACCAACTCCATCTCAAAATCACTTGACCTCTTCGACAAGAATACAACATCAATTACACAATCCCTTTTACCAACGATCAATCATAGAAGAAAATAACTCAAGCTTCAAGCAGGCAGTCAAATTATTCATCGAATATCATGACACTGACAATGAAACAACATGTACGTTAACGGATACATTATTAAAATTTATTCAGACAGCTATATTATCACCTGAAGCGAACACCACACACCGCCTACAAGTTTTCTTCGAAATTGAAGACCTCAACCCAAACTTATCAAGAAGATTGGATGTCGACATGGTAATCACAAACCTAGAAACAACACAAACACAAGCTACATAAGAAGAACATGGTGATTGTCCTATATGTTTTGACAAACTAAGAGCAAACTGAGAACATGGTTATAAAAAATATCAATATTGTTTGTAATTTATTAGTATAGTTGGAAAGAAAATAATATTAATTCCGTATCAATGAAAATCCATTAATGTATATGACACGGATCCCCCACTAATGATCTTTCGTATTTATTTGACTTATTTTATTCTCTTTTAATAAACTTTAATTGTCATAATAATTATCATGTATTAATATATTAGTTTTAACAAAAATTTGAAATTTTTTTATAAAACAAAATTCTTATTTATTGATTTACAAAAACTAAAATTTAACGATTTTAGTTTTGTCAAATTAAATTATATAATTATATAATATTCTATTCAGTTAATATTCTTTCTTTCTTTCCAATTCAACGTAACGGAGCCTCCATTCTCATGAGTCATGACCTCTAACTTCCGGCAAAACACGAACACGATCACAACGTTTACATGTAAGCATTGTTTAAAACTATGATATGTAATTATCTATTTCAAATAAAAAATTACTATGTTATTGGGTATATATTAGAGTTTAGATTTTTACTCGATTTGATTTTATAAAGCCTTCTCTATTGAGCACTGCTTTTAATATTTACAAAATAAAATGTTATGAGAAACTATATGTACCCAAATTCTTAAAACGTAATTTTTGCTATTCCAACACTTTTTTACTGTATGTGTTCATTTACTGAAAGAAAGTATGTATGCATTATTATAATAAAAGTTTGGGACAATTTGAGCAAAGGTTTATAGAAGGTTTTTGAGTTTGTCGTGATGAAAAGGAAATTTTAGTATTGAATGGGATATGGAAGGTTTGTCTGGCGTTGTTGAGGCGGAATGCATGTGTCTGAAAGTCTTCGTACGGCTTGGTGTCATGAAGGTTGAAATCCGGGCGTAAACCTCTGTGGTAGTCGTTGTGGTGAATTAGTGTAGGGAGTGCATGGAGTTTGTTGGACTTGAGGTTGACTTGAACATGTCTATGGAAGAAATACACTGTATGAGGGTTGAAGAACGGATTGAGACCTCCTTGGTGTCCGTTACCCTTGAGCTTCTTAAACGGCAGGTTTGTGGCTTTTGCCGATTTCCTTAGTTTTCCGGTCCAGATGGCCAGTGAGGCGAACCATGTGAGAAAGGTAGAGAGACAGTCTCTTTCGTGCAGGGCATTGATGTATTGGTATAGCCATCCAATGTCGAATGTTATGCCAATGGTGTAGACAGAGCAAAGATACCATAGGAAATAGAGGACTTCTTCTGACATGTTTGAATTCTCAATGCGGTAGAGATGGGCAAATGGATAATCCGGGTGAATACCCAGAGGTGCGATGAAGTGGCAATTGGGGCCGTATCTTGACAGGATGATGGATTGATATTCAAAGATCTTGTGCCGAAGGTGTTCGCGCAAGGTGTTACGTTCGATGAGTTCATGGGCATCTCCAGGGATGTTGGCGTCGAAGTCGAAGAAATGTTTCTTCGGTGCTGATGAGCTTGTCATCATATGGAGTTCTTGAGGTGGATTTCTGCTGAGCATGTCTGCTACGGTGTTATTCTTGCCCTTTAAATAGAAGGATTCGAAGTCATACTTCGAAAACCACTCACTCCATCTCAATAATTGCTGGTGAGGGACCATCTTCTGCTTGAATTGGAGCATCTTTGGAAAAGAAGACATGTCCATCTCGATGCGAAACTTATGTCCTATCAGATGGAACTCGAACTTCTCAATTGCCTTTTTGACTGCTAGAATTTCCTTGAACGTGGAGTGATAATGCATCTCGGAATCTTTGAACCGTCCACTTTTGTATCCACAGATTTGACGTTTATTATTTATTTCTTCAAATAATATTGCTCCCCAATATTTGTCACTGGCGTCAGTCTGCAGGATTCGCGTGCCTGAGGAGGGAATCTGTAGAGTAGGTAGCTTCTGTATCTCCAGCTTTAACTTTTTGACTGCGTCGGTTTGTCGTGTTGTCCACAGTGGTGGATTCTTCGACAGCATCTTCTGTAGAGGTCTCGTCAATTGCGAAAGTTGCGGGATAAAGTCACTGACATAATTGATGACCCCAAGGAACTGTTGAACTTGTCGTTTGGTGAGATTCTCGTCAGGAAAGTCAAGGAGCGTTGTAGCTAGATGGGACTGCGGAGTTATCTGTCCATTATTGATTTGCATGCCGAGAAAATCAATGTTGGGCTGGGCTATGATCATTTTGCGGGCCGAGAGCATGAGCCCATATGTTTGAACGATTTCGTGGAATTGCTTGAGGGCCTGAATATGGTCTTGGATACTCGAGGAGAACAGGAGGATATCGTCAATGTAGACCAGGGCTGTATGGAGAAGAGGTTTAAAGATTCGTAGCATGGCCTGCTGGAATAGTGAGGGCGCCGTTTTGAGTCCGAAGGGTAAAACATTCCATTGTAGGTGGCGATTTGGCAAGCAGAAGGCGGTCTTATATCTTTCGTCTGGATGGATTCCGATTTGCCAAAATCCTGATTTTAAATCGAACTTGGAAAATATCGTTGCTCCCTCCAGATGTTGTAGGAGAACCTTCTTGTTAGGTAGCAGAAACTTGACATCTTGTAGATATTGATTGAGCGGTTTGTAATCGATGACAAGTCTGAGTTTTCCTCTTGCTTGCTCGGCACGGTTGTTGACATAAAATGCCTTACAAGCCCAGGGCGAGTTGGTCGAGGAAACAATCCCTTGATTAACCAACTGGTCACATTCGTCGTTAGCCTGTTGTAGTAAAGTAGGTGGCATTCCAGCGTGACTTGCTCTTGTTGGAGTGGTATGAACATTTTCCTTAAAAGGTAGCTTGACGAAGAACTCAGAGTTGAGCCATAGCGGGTTGCTACATTTTTGGAGGAAATCTGTATGAGAGTCCGCACACGAGATTGTTGTAATTTCTTCCTTGATCTTGTTGAATTCTCCAAGAGCTGTTTCTTCGATTGCAAATAGGCGAGGTATTGTCGTGAAGGCTTTATAAAGCTTTTTCCATCTCATGCCTCGTGGTTCGAGAGAGATATCGAAATTCTTCTTTAATGCGTAGTACGTATCCCATCCCATGACCAAATCTTTTCCTGGTGCTGATGATCCAAGTACTTCAGTTGTGATTTGACACCCGGGGAAAAACTCTATGGTTATAGGTTTTGATTTGAGCTTCACGGATAATGAGCCAGCGTTTGCAACTCTGAACTCTTGATGGTGCGGCATCCACATAGAAGGGGGTAGAAGCTTTGGGTTCATGATTGATGTATGAGCACCTGTGTCGATGAACGCGATGGCATGAACAGGGTCTTCGCTTTGTGAAGGATCAAATATTGTGACCGGCAAGTTTGGGTTTTGTATCTCATCTTGTTGTGGTAGTTGCGTGATCTTGAAGCAACAGTCTTCACCGTCATCATTATCCGATGAATCGGATGAATAATCGGAGTCCGAGTACTCGCATAAAGCGTCTTTATCATCACTATCATATGACAGTGTTGATTCAAGATCATGATTGTCGAGGTCGACGCCGGGTACGATGCTGGTGATTGAGTTGATGAGATATTGCTTCTTCTTTTTTGATTTATTCGGGCAATTCTTCGCGTAGTGCCCTTCCTTGTGACAAAGGAAGCATTTTGTCGTTTTTTCGAAGCTTCGCTTCTTCCTGAAGAATCGTTTGCGGCGAAACTTGTTGAAGCGTCCTTTGAATGGTCTTCGGAAATGTTTATGCTTCTTGCGAGAGTCACACGAGCACATCTTCTTTGACTTTGAACATTTGATAGATAGATCTGGCCGTGCACAGATCTTAGAGAGGTGCTTCGATCTGTCCATGAATTCGGACCAAAACTCCTTTTGCTTGCAAAGTTTGTCAAGCGTCCGGAAGACATATTGTTGAATTTGGCCAATAGAGATATCTTCGACTGTTTGTCCTTGATCTCTGATGTAGAGTTTGGCTTGCTGACTTAGGTACTCATCAATGGAAGAAAGGTAGACTTGCTTCAAACTTGGGTTGTTGAGACCGTTGAGTGCGTAGTACCGTTTTGTTTGTCTTTCGAAGTGTTTGGCCAAGTCTCTTTTCTTTAGTGAGCAACATTTTGCTGTGAAGAATTCTTCTTGTCGCTGCTCCTTTAGATGATTTGGCGTACCAATGAATTCGCGGTGAATTTCGCCAAGGAGTGATGGTATTGTTGTTTGATAGACTTGTTGTTGTCGGTATTCGCCAAGTGAATTCCACCATTCTTTAAGTGCTCCAGATAGTCTTGCCGTGAATAGTTGAATGACAAGATCTAGGGGCGAGGTGAGTGCTTCAGAAGTCATCCATGCATGGAATTCGTCAATTCGTTCATTCCATTTTTCGAATGGAAGATCATCGAACGTGAATATCATGACCTTTGAAGAGGATTGCTTAGGTGGTACATCCTGATGATTAGGTCGTGGATAGTGCATCTCTTCATCACTGGAGTAGACTTCGTTAATGTCGGGTTCTTGCTTTGGAGTGCCGGAATTGTCTCCAATCGCGAACTGCCTTGGTATGGACTCCATTGCTGAACTGTGACTGGCGTCAGTGTCACTATGTGCAGCAGAGCTGGTGTCAGAGAAGTGACTGATTTGTGCTATTGGCGGCGTCGGGGTGAACTTTGTTTCCGGTAGGATTTGTGGTGCAGGAGTGTTGTCGGAGACAGTTTTCCCAAGAGAGTCTATGAGGTTAGACATTGAGAATTCGATGATTCCTATGTCTTTTCCTTTGTTCTTGGCATTCGTTTCGTCAATAGACTCGTGACTTGATGACGAGGTTAGAGCGGGTTTTTTGGTAGGATTGATAAAGAACTCAGAGTCCTTTTGTCTTCTTGGTCTTGCTCTGGGTGCTCTTGTTCGAAAGAGGTTGGTTGAAGGTGAAGCGTACCTTGATGTCAGAGCTTCATCGGTTGATAGGAATTCGGGAAGAGAAACCTTCTTTCGTGGCTCTTGGTATCCAGATAGAAAACCAGGAGAGTAGGATCCTTGATACGTAGGAGGATATACAGGAATATCCGATGGCATGCTTCCCAGTGGATTGAAGAATGGATCCGACTGGCTCCTACTCTGTATCAGGCTTTCGAGGCTTCTTTGGAGATCCTTTAGTTGATTCCGTAAGCTAGCTGTTTCAGCTTCTTTGCTTCGGAAGTTTGACGTATTGACCATCATGTGTTGTGCCATGGTTGTCATTTCCTGATGGAGATTATTTAGTCGGCCATGGATCTCGAGGATTGCATTCTGCAGGCTAGTCATTCGTTTGTTGTGGCTGGCAGAGAGTTGATCGACTTTATTGTTGATGGAGGTCAACAATTGATTCTGGGCTAGAGCATTCTCTGTTTGCCAGTTGAGGACCTTTTCTCCTTGACTGAGCTGGTCAGGTCCAGAAGAGTTGATGGCCCTAGTAAGGATCTTGGGACAGTGAGCAACACCGTCTTTTGTGAAGTCGTCATTTGGAGGATATGGAGAATATGGATTTGACTGCATCATCATGATCTGAGGTTCCTCCTTTTTTGGTGACGAGTATTCGACGATGAAATCATATTTGTCATCGCCGAGTGGTCCGACTGTAGGGTCGCCTTCGAGATATCTCTTGTAGAGAGGATCTTTCTTTTTCCTTCGACGGCGGCGTTTGTCGTCGTCAGAGTCGGATTGATAGTCTTGGCAAGCCGAACAGAAGCAGACATCAAAATATTGATGTCCGGTTGAGTCTTTGAACAGGTAGACGATAGTGCCATCCTAGTTAAAACCAGATGGTCGCACGGGTTGTTCCTTGTACCGTCCTTTGAAATCGCGCTCGTCGACTTGGATGGAGAATTGAGTGAACAGTTGTTTTCGAAATGAGGATGTCCTCGGTTTTTCGAATTTAATCTCCGTAGTACCGTCTTGTCTCGAATGGAAGGTTGCATCTGACGATTGTAGTGTCGTCTGCGTTGCTTGATGGAGCTTTTCATAACTTGTCACCCAAGACTCTGGTAGTCGTTGTAGCAACTCCTCTCGAGAGATCTGTCGAGGAATTTGACTAGAGTTGGGTGCCTGTGTTGCAGATGTGACTTCTAGATACAGCGCATCATCGGAAGATGGGAGTGCAAGATCGAGAGCATGATCTTGAACTCTGTAGACGATTTGGTGGTGTAGAGTGGCTACTATGCTTTTTTCTTGCATAGGAGCGCCAACCAGCTGTAATTGGACTTTTAGTGCGTTTAGGAGAGTAGGGTCCTTTAGGGAAACATTAAAGTTAGGCAACAGTGTGACAAATACTGTTCCTGCATTTAATGTTGCTTGCACTGTTCCAATACAGGCTTGCTGGTAGGACTTTAGTCGAGAATCGACCAAAGCGATACGAGCCACCACCGGTAACCCTTTGCGAGCGTGTAGGGTTAGTCCGATGGGTGAACCCTTGCTGCTGCCATAACCGGGGCAAGTGCTCCGGGATTGTGAGGGAGACGAACTGCTCCTCCTCTGTTGCGGGAATCTGGCAGGATGAGAATTTGCTGGCTTGGACATATTCCAAGGCGCGTTTGCTGGAAGACGATGGGCGGATGAGTTCGCGGACACCTTTTATTGAAAAGGTGTTGGGTTTTTTAGTAAAGTATTCATACGGGTTTATAAGAGGAAGAGTAGTTTCTGGGAGTTGATCGCCAGGAACATACTCGACTTCGTAGAGGGAATTTATGCTAGATGAAGAGGCGGAGGATGAAGTGGAACGACGGAGGTTGTTAGGAAAAGTAGAGATCTGAAAAGGAGAATTAAGAACAGGAGGATTGGAAGTAGTCATGAAGAAAAGTTGTTTTCCAGAACTTCAGCGCATTCGATCAGAAACAATGATTCTTTCATCCAACCCAAAAGAACACCGTGGCTCTGATACCAGGATAATAGACTAGATCCCTAAGCGTCGTATTGGTTAGAGTCGTGTTGACAAACAAAGGTGGTGTTCCAGGTAAAGGGAGCTTAACACGGCCTCTCTCGGGCACTTAACTTGCTCAACCACTGTTAGGAACAACCACGCCCCGAAGGTCGTGTTGACTAGAACCGTATTGACTAACTTAGAGACCTAACCCACTACTTGGAGCAGATCGGTGGATTGGGTGTTTGAAAGGAACCAGAGCTTATGATGAAGCTCAGAAGCCTGGAGAACTAAGGAATTTTTAGAGAGACATTTAGAGAGAGAAACTAGAGAGAGGTTTTTATTGAGAATATGATGTGTTTGATACAATGGGGTTACACACATATATATAGGGAGGGAATGAGGCGCTTACATATGCGCTTACGTCATTCCTATACTATTGCGCTTATGACTTTTGCGCTTACATTATTTAGGCGCTTACGTATGCGCTTACATCACACTAGCATCATAATTATACATATTAAAACTTATTTATTTTACAAGGAGAAGTAAGAGAGATACTTCTCTTTAGTGATCCATTTCGAACTCGAGGATGTGTTCGTTACAACATCCGTATTCATCGCCGGGACAGACGTATTCTGGTGCTGGCTCGCTGAAATCATCGTCCGTAAGGTCTTGAGATAGTGATTCGTGCGGGATGTCTTGAGTCGCGGATTCCTATTTGATGATTGGTGAGGCGTCCATCTTTGAAGCATCACGTTTTGTTGCTTTGGTTACAAACGTGTTTTCCTGTTTGTCCATGAAGAACATTAAGTCTTCATCAAGGGTCATTTGATAACTCACAGGATAGTAGGACCAGTTTGTGTTGAATGGGATATGGAAGGTTTGTCTGGCGTTGTTGAGGCGGAATGCATGTGTCTGAAAGTCTTCGTACGGCTTGGTGTCATGAAGGTTGAAATCCGGGCGTAAACCTCTGTGGTAGTCGTTGTGGTGAATTAGTGTAGGGAGTGCATGGAGTTTGTTGGACTTGAGGTTGACTTGAACAGGTCTATGGAAGAAATACACTGTATGAGGGTTGAAGAACGGATTGAGACCTCCTTGGTGTCCGTTACCCTTGAGCTTCTTAAACGGCAGGTTTGTGGCTTTTGCCGATTTCCTTAGTTTTCCGGTCCAGATGGCCAATGAGGCGAACCATGTGAGAAAGATAGAGAGACAGTCTCTTTCGTGCAGGGCATTGATGTATTGGTATAGCCATCCAATGTCGAATGTTATGCCAATGGTGTAGACAGAGCAAAGATACCATAGGAAACAGAGGACTTCTTCTGGCATGTTTGAATTCTCAATGCGGTAGAGATGGGCAAATGGATAATCCGGGTGAATACCCAGAGGTGCGATGAAGTGGCAGTTGGGGCCGTATCTTGACAGGATGATGGATTGATATTCAAAGATCTTGTGCCGAAGGTGTTCGCGCAAGGTGTTACGTTCGATGAGTTCATGGGCATCTCCAGGGATGTTGGCGTCGAAGTCGAAGAAGTGTTTCTTCGGTGCTGATGAGCTTGTCATCATATGGAGTTCTTGAGGTGGATTTCTGCTGAGCATGTCTGCTAAGGCGTTATTCTTGCCCTTTAAATAGAAGGATTCGAAGTCATACTTCGAAAACCACTCACTCCATCTCAATAATTGCTGGTGAGGGACCATCTTCTGCTTGAATTGGAGCATCTTTGGAAAAGAAGAGATGTCCATCTCGATGCGAAACTTATGTCCTATCAGATGGAACTCGAACTTCTCAATTGCCTTTTTGACTGCTAGAATTTCCTTGAACGTGGAGTGATAATGCATCTCGGAATCTTTGAACCGTCCACTTTTGTATCCACAGATTTGACGTTTATTATTTATTTCTTCAAATAATATTGCTCCCCAATATTTGTCACTGGCGTCAGTCTGCAGGATTCGCGTGCCTGAGGAGGGAATCTGTAGAGTAGGTAGCTTCTGTATCTCCAGCTTTAACCTTTTGACTGCGTCGGTTTGTCGTGTTGCCCACAGTGGTGGATTCTTCGACAACATCTTCTGTAGAGGTCTCGTCAATTGCGAAAGTTGCGGAATAAAGTCACTGACATAATTGATGACCCCAAGGAACTGTTGAACTTGTCGTTTGGTGAGATTCTCGTCAGGAAAGTCAAGGAGCGTTGTAGCTAGATGGGACTGCGGAGTTATCTTTCCATTATTGATTTGCATTCCGAGAAAATCAATGTTGGGCTGGGCTATGATTATTTTGCGGGCCGAGAGCATAAGCCCATATTCTTGAACGATATCGTGGAATTGCTTGAGGGCCTGAATGTGGTCTTGGATATTTGAGGAGAACAGTAGGATGTCGTCAATGTAGACCAGGGCTGTATGGAGAAGAGGTTTGAAGATTCGTAGCATGGCCTGCTGAAATAGTGAAGGCGCCGTCTTGAGTCCGAAGGGTAAGACATTCCATTGTAGGTGGCGATTTGGCAAGCAGAAGGCGGTCTTATATCTTTCGTCTGGATGGATTCCGATTTGCCAAAATCCTGATTTTAAATCGAACTTGGAAAATATCGTTGCTCCTACCAGATGTTGTAGGAGAGCCTTCTTGTTAGGTAGCGGAAAATTGACATCTTGTAGATATTGATTGAGCGGCTTGTAGTCGATGACAAGTCTGAGTTTTCCTCTTGCTTGCTCGGCACGGTTGTTGACATAAAATGCCTTACAAGCCCAGGGCGAGTTGGTCGAGGAAACAATCCCTTGATTAACCAACTGGTCGCATTCGTCGTTAGCCTGTTGTAGTAAAGTAGGCGGCATTCCAGCATGACTTGCTCTTGTTGGAGTGGTATGAATATTTTCTTTAAAAGGTAGCTTGACGAAGAACTCAGAATTGAGCCATAGCGGGTTGCTACACTTTTGGAGGAAATCTGTATG
Organism: Erythrophleum ivorense; assembly: GCA_026724425.1. Classification (NCBI taxonomy): domain Eukaryota; kingdom Viridiplantae; phylum Streptophyta; class Magnoliopsida; order Fabales; family Fabaceae; genus Erythrophleum; species Erythrophleum ivorense. Next base: position 809,354 of record JAIUCV010000068.1, on the reverse strand, counting down.
AGAGTCCGCACACGAGATTGTTGTAATTTCTTCTTTGATCTTGTTGAATTCTCCAAGAGCTGTTTCTTCGATTGTGAACAGGCGAGGAATTGTTGTGAAGGCTTTATAAAGATTTTTCCATCTCATGCCTCGTGGTTCGAGAGAGATATCAAAGTTCTTCTTTAGTGCGTAGTATGTATCCCATCCCATAACGAGATCTTTTCCTGGTGCTGACGATCCAAGTACTTCAGTTGTGATTTGACACCCGGGGAAAAACTCTATGGTTATAGGTTTTGATTTGAGCTTCACGGATAATGAGCCAGCGTTTGCAACTCTGAACTCTTGATGGTGCGGCATCCACATAGAAGGGGGTAGAAGCTTTGGGTTCATGATTGATGTATGAGCACCTGTGTCGATGAACGCGATGGCATGAACAGGGTCTTCGCTTTGTGAAGGATCAAATATTGTGACCGGCAAGTTTGGGTTTTGTATCTCATCTTGTTGTGGTAGTTACGTGATCTTAAAGCAACAGTCTTCACCGTCATCATTATCCGATGAATCGGATGAATAATCGGAGTCCGAGTACTCGCATAAAGCGTCTTTATCATCACTATCATATGACAGTACTGATTCAAGATCATGATTGTCGAGGTCGACGCCGGGTACGATGCTGGTGATTGAGTTGATGAGATATTGCTTCTTCTTTTTTGATTTATTCGGGCAATTCTTCGCGTAGTGCCCTTCCTTGTGACAGAGGAAGCATTTTGTCGTTTTTTCGAAGCTTCGCTTCTTCCTGAAGAATCGTTTGCGGCGAAACTTGTTGAAGCGTCCTTTGAATGGTCTTCGGAAATGTTTATGCTTCTTGCGAGAGTCACACGAGCACATCTTCTTTGACTTTGAACATTTGATAGATAGATCTGACCGTGCACAGATCTTAGAGAGGTGCTTCAATCTGTACATGAATTCGGACCAAAACTCCTTTTGCTTGCAAAGTTTGTCAAGCGTCCGGAAGACATATTGTTGAATTTGGCCAATAGAGATCTCTTCGACTGTTTGTCCTTGATCTCTGATGTAGAGTTTGGCTTGCTAACTTAGGTACTCATCAATGGAAGAAAGGTAGACTTGCTTCAAACTTGGGTTGTTGAGACCGTTGAGTGCGTAGTACCGTTTTGTTTGTCTTTCGAAGTGTTTGGCCAAGTCTCTTTTCTTTAGCGAGCAACATTTTGCTGTGAAGAATTCTTCTTGTAGCTGCTCCTTTAGATGATTTGGCGTACCAATGAATTCGCGGTGAATTTCGCCAAGGAGTGATGGTATTGTTGTTTGATAGACTTGTTGTTGTCGGTATTCGCCAAGTGAATTCCACCATTCTTTAAGTGCTCCAGATAGTCTTGCCGTGAATAGTTGAATGACAAGATCTAGGGGCGAGGTGAGTGCTTCATAAGTCATCCATGCATGGAATTCGTCAATTCGTTCATTCCATTTTTCGAATGGAAGATCATCGAACGTGAATATCATGACCTTTGAAGAGGATTGCTTAGGTGGTACATCCTGATGATTAGGTCGTGGATAGTGCATCTCTTCATCACTGGAGTAGACTTCGTTAATGTCGGGTTCTTGCTTTGGAGTGCCGGAATTGTCTCCAATCGCGAACTGCCTTGGTATGGACTCCATTGCTGAACTGTGACTGGCGTCAGTGTCACTATGTGCAGCAGAGCTGGTGTCAGAGAAGTGACTGATTTGTGCTATTGGCGGCGTCGGGGTGAACTTTGTTTCCGGTAGGATTTGTGGTGCAGGAGTGTTGTCGGAGACAGTTTTCCCAAGAGAGTCTATGAGGTTAGACATTGAGAATTCGATGATTCCAATGTCTTTTCCTTTGTTCTTGGCATTCGTTTCGTCAATAGACTCGTGACTTGATGACGAGGTTAGAGCGGGTTTTTTGGTAGGATTGATAAAGAACTCAGAGTCCTTTTGTCTTCTTGGTCTTGCTCTGGTTGCTCTTGTTCGAAAGAGGTTGGTTGAAGGTGAAGCGTACCGCGATGTCAGAGCTTCATCGGTTGATAGGAATCCGGGAAGAGAAACCTTCTTTCGTGGCTCTTGGTATCCAGATAGAAAACCAGGAGAGTAGGATCCTTGATACGTAGGAGGATATACATGAATATCCGATGGCATGCTTCCCAGTGGATTGAAGAATGGATCCGACTGGCTCCTACTCTGTATCAGGCTTTCGAGGCTTCTTTGGAGATCCTTTAGTTGATTCCTTAAGCTAGCTGTTTCAGCTTCTTTGCTTCGGAAGTTTGACGTATTGACCATCATGTGTTGTGCCATGGTTGTCATTTCCTGATGGAGATTATTTAGTCGGCCATGGATCTCGAGGATTGCATTCTGCAGGCTAGTCATTCGTTTGTTGTGGCTGGCAGAGAGTTGATCGACTTTATTGTTGATGGAGGTCAACAATTGATTCTGGGCTAGAGCATTCTCTGTTTGCCAGTTGAGGACCTTTTCTCCTTGACTGAGCTGGTCAGGTCCAGAAGAGTTGATGGCCCTAGTAAGGATCTTGGGACAGTGAGCAACACCGTCTTTTGTGAAGTCGTCATTTGGAGGATATGGAGAATATGGATTTGACTGCATCATCATGATCTGAGGTTCCTCCTTTTTTGGTGACGAGTATTCGACGATGAAATCATATTTGTCATCGCCGAGTGGTCCGACTGTAGGGTCGCCTTCGAGATATCTCTTGTAGAGAGGATCTTTCTTTTTCCTTCGACGGCGGCGTTTGTCGTCGTCAGAGTCGGATTGATAGTCTTGGCAAGCCGAACAGAAGCAGACATCAAAATATTGATGTCCGGTTGAGTCTTTGAACAGGTAGACGATAGTGCCATCCTGGTTAAAACCAGATGGTCGCACGGGTTGTTCCTTGTACCGTCCTTTGAAATCGCGCTCGTCGACTTGGATGGAGAATTGAGTGAACAGTTGTTTTCGAAATGAGGATGTCCTCGGTTTTTCGAATTTAATCTCCGTAGTACCGTCTTGTCTCGAATGGAAGGTTGCATCTGACGATTGTAGTGTCGTCTGCGTTGCTTGATGGAGCTTTTCATAACTTGTCACCCAAGACTCTCTTACTTCTCCTTGTAAAATAAATAAGTTTTAATATGTATAATTATGATGCTAGTGTGATGTAAGCGCATACGTAAGCGCCTAAATAATGTAAGCGCAAAAGTCATAAGCGCAATAGTATAGGAATGACGTAAGCGCATATGTAAGCGCCTCATTCCCTCCCTATATATATGTGTGTAACCCCATTGTATTAAACACATCATATTCTCAATAAAAACCTCTCTCTAGTTTCTCTCTCTAAATGTCTCTCTAAAAATTCCTTAGTTCTCCAGGCTTCTGAGCTTCATCATCAGCTCTGGTTCCTTTCAAACACCCAATCCACCGATCTGCTCCAAGTAGTGGGTTAGGTCTCTAAGTTAGTCAATACGGTTCTAGTCAACACGACCTTCGGGGCGTGGTTGTTCCTAACAGTGGTTGAGCAAGTTAAGTGCCCGAGAGAGGCCGTGTTAAGCTCCCTTTACCTGGAACACCACCTTTGTTTGTCAACACGACTCTAACCAACACGACGCTTAGGGATCTAGTCTATTATCCTGGTATCAGAGCCTGGTGTTCTTTTGGGTTGGATGAAAGAATCATTGTTTATGATCGAATGCGCTGAAGTTCTGGAAAACAACTTTTCTTAATGCCTACTTCAAATCCTCCTGTTCTTAATTCTCCTTTTCAGATCTCTACTTTTCCTAACAACCTCCGTCGTTCCACTTCATCCTCCGCCTCTTCATCTAGCATACATTCCCTCTACGAAGTCGAGTATGTTCCTGGCGATCAACTCCTAGAAACTACTCTTCCTCTTATAAACCCGTATGAATACTTTACTAAAAAACCCAACACCTTTTCAATAAAAGGTGTCCGCGAACTCATCCGCCCATCGTCTTCCAGCAAGCGCGTCTTGGAATACGTCCAAGCCAGCAAATTCTCATCCTGCCAGATTCCCGCAACAAAAGAGGAGCAGTTCGTCTCCCTCACAATCCCGGAGCACTTGCCCCGGTTATGGCAGCAGCAAGGGTTCACCCACCTCCACTTTGGTGTGGTTCGCATCGGACTAACCCTACACGCTCGCAAAGGGTTACCGGTGGTGGCTCGTATCGCTTTGGTCGATTCTCGACTAAAGTCCTACCAGCAAGCCTGTATTGGAACAGTGCAAGCAACATTAAATGCAGGAACAGTATTTGTCACACTGTTGCCTAACTTTAATGTTTCCCTAAAGGACCCTACTCTCCTAAACGCACTAAAAGTCCAATTACAGCTGGTTGGCGCTCCTATGCAAGAAAAAAGCATAGTAGCCACTCTACACCACCAAATCGTCTACAGAGTTCAAGATCATGCTCTCGATCTTGCACTCCCATCTTCCGATGATGCGCTGTATCTAGAAGTCACATCTGCAACACAGGCACCCAACTCTAGTCAAATTCCTCGACAGATCTCTCGAGAGGAGTTGCTACAACGACTACCAGAGTCTTGGGTGACAAGTTATGAAAAGCTCCATCAAGCAACGCAGACGACACTACAATCGTCAGATGCAACCTTCCATTCGAGACAAGATGGTACTACGGAGATTAAATTCGAAAAACCGAGGACATCCTCATTTCGAAAACAACTGTTCACTCAATTCTCCATCCAAGTCGACGAGCGCGATTTCAAAGGACGGCACAAGGAACAACCCGTGCGACCATCTGGTTTTAACCAGGATGGCACTATCATCTACCTGTTCAAAGACTCAACCGGACATCAATATTTTGATGTCTGCTTCTGTTCGGCTTGCCAAGACTATCAATCCGACTCTGACGACGACAAACGCCGCCGTCGAAGGAAAAAGAAAGATCCTCTCTACAAAAGATTTCTCGAAGGCGACCCTACAGTCGGACCACTCGGCGATGACAAATATGATTTTAATCGTCGAATACTCGTCACCAAAAAAGGAGGAACCTCAGATCATGATGATGCAGTCAAATCCATATTCTCCATATCCTCCAAATGACGACTTCACAAAAGACGGTGTTGCTCACTGTCCCAAGATCCTTACAAGGGCCATCAACTCTTCTGGACCTGACCAGCTCAGTCAAGGAGAAAAGGTCCTCAATTGGCAAACAGAGAACGCTCCTGCCCAGAATCACTTGTTGACTTCCATCAACAATAAAATCGATCAACTCTCTGCCAGCCAAAACAAACGAATGACCAGCCTGCAGAATGCAATCCTCGAGATCCATGGCCGCCTAAATAATCTCCATCAAGAAATGACAACCATGGCGCAACACATGATGGTCAATACGTCAAACTTCAGAAGCAAAGAAGCTGAAACGGCTAGCTTAAGGAATCAACTAAAGGATCTCCAAAGAAGCCTCGAAAGCCTGATACAGAGTAGGAGCCAGTCGGATCCATTCTTCAATCCACTGGGAAGCATGCCATCGGATATTCATGTATATCCTCCTACGTATCAAGGATCCTACTCTCCTGGTTTTCTATCTGGATACCAAGAGCCACGAAAGAAGGTTTCTCTTCCCGGATTCCTATCAACCGATGAAGCTCTGACATCGCGGTACGCTTCACCTTCAACCAACCTCTTTCGAACAAGAGCAACCAGAGCAAGACCAAGAAGACAAAAGGACTCTGAGTTCTTTATCAATCCTACCAAAAAACCCGCTCTAACCTCGTCATCAAGTCACGAGTCTATTGACGAAACGAATGCCAAGAACAAAGGAAAAGACATTGGAATCATCGAATTCTCAATGTCTAACCTCATAGACTCTCTTGGGAAAACTGTCTCCGACAACACTCCTGCACCACAAATCCTACCGGAAACAAAGTTCACCCCGACGCCGCCAATAGCACAAATCAGTCACTTCTCTGACACCAACTCTGCTGCACATAGTGATACTGACGCCAGTCAAAGTTCAGCAATGGAGTCCATACCAAGGCAGTTCGCGATTGGAGACAATTCCGGCACTCCAAAGCAAGAACCTGACATTAACGAAGTCTACTCCAGTGATGAAGAGATGCACTATCCACGACCTAATCATCAGGATGTACCACCTAAGCAATCCTCTTCAAAGGTCATGATATTCACGTTCGATGATCTTCCATTCGAAAAATGGAATGAACGAATCGACGAATTCCATGCATGGATGACTTCTGAAGCACTCACCTCGCCCCTAGATCTTGTCATTCAACTATTCACGGCAAGACTATCTGGAGCACTTAAAGAATGGTGGAATTCACTTGGCGAATACCGACAACAACAAGTCTATCAAACAACAATACCATCACTCCTTGGCGAAATTCACCGCGAATTCATTGGTACACCAAATCATCTAAAGGAGCAGCTACAAGAAGAATTCTTCACAGCAAAATGTTGTTCGCTAAAGAAAAGAGACTTGGCCAAACACTTCGAACGACAAACAAAACGGTACTACGCACTCAACGGTCTCAACAACCCAAGTTTGAAGCAAGTCTACCTTTCTTCCATTGATGAGTACCTAAGTCAGCAAGCCAAACTCTACATCAGAGATCAAGGACAAACAGTCGAAGAGATCTCTATTGGCCAAATTCAACAATATGTCTTCCGGACGCTTGACAAACTTTGCAAGCAAAAGGAGTTTTGGTCCGAATTCATGGACAGATCGAAGCACCTCTCTAAGATCTGTGCACGGCCAGATCTATCTATCAAATGTTCAAAGTCAAAGAAGATGTGCTCGTGTGACTCTCGCAAGAAGCATAAACACTTCCGCAGACCATTCAAAGGACGCTTCAACAAGTTTCGCCGCAAACGATTCTTCAGGAAGAAGCGAAGCTTCGAAAAAACGACAAAATGCTTCCTCTGTCACAAGGAAGGGCACTACGCGAAGAATTGCCCGAATAGATTAAAAAAGAAGAAGCAATATCTCATCAACTCAATCACCAGCATCATACCCAGCATCGACCTCGATAATCATGATCTTGAATCAGTACTATCATATGATAGTGATGATAAAGACGCTTTATGTGAGTACTCGGACTCCGATTATTCATCCGATTCTTCGGATAATGATGACGGTGAAGACTGTTGCTTCAAGATCACGCAACTACCACAACAAGACGAGATACAAAACCCAAACTTGCCGGTCACAATCTTTGATCCTTCACAAAGCGAAGACCCTGTTCATGCCATCGCGTTCATCGACACAGGTGCTCATACATCAATCATGAACCCAAAGCTTCTACCCCCTTCTATGTGGATGCCGCACCATCAAGAGTTCAGAGTTGCAAACGCTGGCTCATTATCCGTGAAGCTCAAATCAAAACCTATAACCATAGAGTTTTTCCCCGGGTGTCAAATCACAACTGAAGTACTTGGATCATCAGCACCAGGAAAAGATTTGGTCATGGGATGGGATACGTACTACGCATTAAAGAAGAATCTCGATATCTCTCTCGAACCACGAGGCATGAGATGGAAAAAGCTTTATAAAGCCTTCACAACAATACCTCGCCTATTTGCAATCGAAGAAACAGCTCTTGGAGAATTCAACAAGATCAAGGAAGAAATTACAACAATCTCGTGTGCGGACTCTCATACAGATTTCCTCCAAAAGTGTAGCAACCCGCTATGGCTCAATTCTGAGTTCTTCGTCAAGCTTCCTTTTAAGGAGAATGTTCATACCACTCCAACAAGAGCAAGTCATGCTGGAATGCCGCCTACTCTTCTACAACAGGCAAACGACGAATGCGACCAGTTAGTTAATCAAGGGATTGTTTCAACCACCAACTCGCCCTGGGCATGCAAGGCATTTTACGTCAACAAGCGTGTCGAGCAAGCAAGAGGAAAACTCAGACTTGTCATCGACTACAAGCCGCTACATCAATATCTGGAAGATGTCAAGTTTCCCCTACCTAACAAGAAAGCTCTCCTACAACATCTGGAAGGAGCAACGATATTTTCCAAGTTCGATTTAAAATCCGGATTTTGGCAAATCGGAATCCATCCAGACGAAAGATACAAAACTGCATTCTGCTTGCCAAATCGCCACCTCCAATGGAATGTCTTACCCTTCGGACTCAAGACGGCGCCTTCACTATTTCAGCAGGCCATGCTACGAATCTTCAAACCTCTTCTCCATACAGCCATGGTCTACATTGACGACATCCTACTGTTCTCCTCAAATATCCAAGACCACATTCAGGCCCTCATGCAATTCCACGATATCGTTCAAAAATATGGGCTCATGCTCTCGGCCCGCAAAATGATCATAGCCCAGCCCAACATTGATTTTCTCGGCATGCAAATCAATAATGGACAAATAACTCCGCAGTCCCATCTAGCTACAACGCTCCTTGACTTTCCTGACGAGAATCTCACCAAACGACAAGTTCAACAGTTCCTTGGGGTCATCAATTATGTCAGTGACTTTATCCCGCAACTTTCGCAATTGACGAGACCTCTACAGAAGATGCTGTCGAAGAATCCACCACTGTGGACAACACGACAAACCGACGCAGTCAAAAAGTTAAAGCTGGAGATACAGAAGCTACCTATTCTACAGATTCCCTCCTCAGGCACGCGAATCCTGCAGACTGACGCCAGTGACAAATATTGGGGAGCAATATTATTTGAAGAAATAAATAATAAACGTCAAATCTGTGGATACAAAAGTGGACGGTTCAAAGATTCCGAGATGCATTATCACTCCACGTTCAAGGAAATTCTAGCAGTCAAAAAGGCAATTGAGAAGTTCGAGTTCCATCTGATAGGACATAAGTTTCGCATCGAGATGGACATGTCTTCTTTTCCAAAGATGCTCCAATTCAAGCAGAAGATGGTCCCTCACCAGCAATTATTGAGATGGAGTGAGTGGTTTTCGAAGTATGACTTCGAATCCTTCTATTTAAAGGGCAAGAACAACACCTTAGCAGACATGCTCAGCAGAAATCCACCTCAAGAACTCCATATGATGACAAGCTCATCAGCACCGAAGAAACACTTCTTCGACTTCGACGCCAACATCCCTGGAGATGCCCATGAACTCATCGAACGTAACACCCTGCGCGAACACCTTCGGCACAAGATCTTTGAATATCAATCCATCATCCTGTCAAGATACGGCCCCAACTGCCACTTCATCGCACTCTGGGTATTCACCCAGATTATCCATTTGCCCATCTCTACCGCATTGAGAATTCAAACATGCCAGAAGAAGTCCTCTGTTTCCTATGGTATCTTTGCTCTGTCTACACCAATGGCATAACATTCGACATTGGATGGCTATACCAATACATCAATGCCCTGCACGAAAGAGACTGTCTCTCTACCTTTCTCACATGGTTCGCCTCACTGGCCATCTGGACCGGAAAACTAAGGAAATCGGCAAAAGCCACAAACCTGCCGTTTAAGAAGCTCAAGGGTAACGGACACCAAGGAGGTCTCAATCCGTTCTTCAACCCTCATACAGTGTATTTCTTCCACAGACCTGTTCAAGTCAACCTCAAGTCCAACAAACTCCATGCACTCCCTACACTAATTCACCACAACGACTACCACAGAGGTTTACGCCCGGATTTCAACCTTCATGACACCACGCCATACGAAGACTTTCAGACACATGCATTCCGCCTCAACAACGCCAGACAAACCTTCCATATCCCATTCAACACAAACTGGTCCTACTATCCTGTGAGTTATCAAATGACCCTTGATGAAGACTTAATGTTCTTCATGGACAAACAGGAAAACACGTTTGTAACCAAAGCAACAAAACGTGATGCTTCAAAGATGGACGCCTCACCAATCATCAAACAGGAATCCGCGACTCAAGACATCCCGCACGAATCACTATCTCAAGACCTTACGGAAGACTATTTTCAAGACGCTCAACTCCCTGATGACTCAACCGACATCAACATCGAAGAGATAGGGAAAAAGTTCAACATTGACGTCAACACAAAATCGGACGATGATTTCAGCGAGCCAGCACTAGAATACGTCTGTCCCGGCGATGAATACGGATGTTGCGACGAACACATCCTCGAGTTCGAAATGGATCACTAAAGAGAAATATCTCTCTTACTTCTCTTTGTAAAATAAATAAGTTTTAATATGTATAATTATGATGCTAGTGTGATGTAAGCGCATACGTAAGCGCCTAAATAATGTAAGCGCAAAAGTCATAAGCGCAATAGTATAGGAATGACGTAAGCGCATATGTAAGCGCCTCATTCCCTCCCTATATATATGTGCGTAACCCCATTGTATCAAACACATCATATTCTCAATAAAAACCTCTCTCTAGTTTCTCTCTCTAAATGTCTCTCTAAAAATTCCTTAGTTCTCCAGGCTTCCGAGCTTCATCATAAGCTCTGGTTCCTTTCAAACACCCAATCCACCGATCTGCTCCAAGTAGTGGGTTAGGTCTCTAAGCTAGTCAATACGGTTCTAGTCAATACGACCTTCGGGGCGTGGTTGTTCCTAACAGTGGTTGAGCAAGTTAAGTGCCCGAGAGAGGCCGTGTTAAGCTCCCTTTACCTGGAACACCACCCTTGTTTGTCAACACGACTCTAACCAACACGACGCTTAGGGATCTAGTTTATTATTCTGGTATCAGAGCCAGCAAATTCTCTTCATCCTCCGCCTAACCTCGTCATCAAGTCACGAGTCTATTGACGAAACGAATGCCAAGAACAAAGGAAAAGACATTGGAATCATCGAATTATCAATGTCCAACCTCTCTGCCAGCCACAACAAACGAATGACCAGCCTGCATAATGCAATCCTCGAGATCCATGGCCGACTAAATAATCTCCATCAGGAAATGACAACCATGGCACAACACATGATGGTCAATACGTCAAACTTCAGAAGCAAAGAAGCTGAAACAGCTAGCTTAAGGAATCAACTAAAGGATCTCCAAAGAAGCCTCGAAAGCCTGATACAGAGTAGGAGCCAGTCGGATCCATTCTTCAATCCACTGGGAAGCATGCCATCGGATATTCCTGTATATCCTCCTACGTATCAAGGATCCTACTCTCCTGGTTTTCTATCTGGATACCAAGAGCCACGAAAGAAGGTTTCTCTTCCCGGATTCCTATCAACCGATGAAGCTCTGACATCGCGGTACGCTTCACCTTCAACCAACCTCTTTCGAACAACAGCAACCAGAGCAAGACCAAGAAGACAAAAGGACTCTGAGTTCTTTATCAATCCTACCAAAAAACCCGCTCTAACCTCGTCATCAAGTCACGAGTCTATTGACGAAACGAATGCCAAGAACAAAGGAAAAGACATTGGAATCATCGAATTCTCAATGTCTAACCTCATAGACTCTCTTGGGAAAACTGTCTCCGACAACACTCCTGCACCACAAATCCTACCGGAAACAAAGTTCACCCCGACGCCGCCAATAGCACAAATCAGTCACTTCTCTGACACCAGCTCTGCTGCACATAGTGACACTGACGCCAGTCACAGTTCAGCAATGGAGTCCATACCAAGGCAGTTCGCGATTGGAGACAATTCCGGCACTCCAAAGCAAGAACCCGACATTAACGAAGTCTACTCCAGTGATGAAGAGATGCACTATCCACGACCTAATCATCAGGATGTACCACCTAAGCAATCCTCTTCAAAGGTCATGATATTCACGTTCGATGATCTTCCATTCGAAAAATGGAATGAACGAATTGACGAATTCCATGCATGGATGACTTCTGAAGCACTCACCTCGCCCCTAGATCTTGTCATTCAACTATTCACGGCAAGACTATCTGGAGCACTTAAAGAATGGTGGAATTCACTTGGCGAATACCGACAACAACAAGTCTATCAAACAACAATACCATCACTCCTTGGCGAAATTCACCGCGAATTCATTGGTATGCCAAATCATCTAAAGGAGCAGCTACAAGAAGAATTCTTCACAGCAAAATGTTGCTCGCTAAAGAAAAGAGACTTGGCCAAACACTTCGAAAGACAAACAAAACGGTACTACGCACTCAACGGTCTCAACAACCCAAGTTTGAAGCAAGTCTACCTTTCTTCCATTGATGAGTACCTAAGTCAGCAAGCCAAACTCTACATCAGAGATCAAGGACAAACAGTCGAAGAGATCTCTATTGGCCAAATTCAACAATATGTCTTCCGGACGCTTGACAAACTTTGCAAGCAAAAGGAGTTTTGGTCCGAATTCATTTACAGATCGAAGCACCTCTCTAAGATCTGTGCACGACCAGATCTATCTATCAAATGTTCAAAGTCAAAGAAGATGTGCTCGTGTGACTCTCGCAAGAAGCATAAACATTTCCGAAGACCATTCAAAGGACGCTTCAACAAGTTTCGCCGCAAACGATTCTTCAGGAAGAAGCGAAGCTTCGAAAAAACGACAAAATGCTTCCTCTGTCACAAGGAAGGGCACTACGCGAAGAATTGCCCTAATAAATCAAAAAAGAAGAAGCAATATCTCATCAACTCAATCACCAGCATCGTACCCGGCGTCGACTTCGACAATCATGATCTTGAATCAGTACTGTCATATGATAGTGATGATAAAGACGCTTTATGCGAGTACTCGGACTCCGATTATTCATCCGATTCATCGGATAATGATGACGGTGAAGACTGTTGCTTCAAGATCACGCAACTACCACAACAAGATGAGATACAAAACCCAAACTTGCCGGTCACAATATTTGATCCTTCACAAAGCGAAGACCCTGTTCATGCCATCGCGTTCATCGACACAGGTGCTCATACATCAATCATGAACCCAAAGCTTCTACCCCCTTCTATGTGGATGCCGCACCATCAAGAGTTCAGAGTTGCAAACGCTGGCTCATTATCCGTGAAGCTCAAATCAAAACCTATAACCATAGAGTTTTTCCCCGGGTGTCAAATCACAACTGAAGTACTTGGATCGTCAGCACCAGGAAAAGATCTCGTTATGGGATGGGATACATACTACGCACTAAAGAAGAACTTTGATATCTCTCTCGAACCACGAGGCATGAGATGGAAAAAGCTTTATAAAGCCTTCACAACAATTCCTCGCCTGTTCACAATCGAAGAAACAGCTCTTGGAGAATTCAACAAGATCAAAGAAGAAATTACAACAATCTCGTGTGCGGACTCTCATACAGATTTCCTCCCAAAGTGTAGCAACCCGCTATGGCTCAATTCTGAGTTCTTCGTCAAGCTACCTTTTAAAGAAAATATTCATACCACTCCAACAAGAGCAAGTCATGCTGGAATGCCGCCTACTTTACTACAACAGGCTAACGACGAATGCGACCAGTTGGTTAATCAAGGGATTGTTTCCTCGACCAACTCGCCCTGGGCTTGTAAGGCATTTTATGTCAACAACCGTGCCGAGCAAGCAAGAGGAAAACTCAGACTTGTCATCGACTACAAGCCGCTCAATCAATATCTACAAGATGTCAAGTTTCCGCTACCTAACAAGAAGGCTCTCCTACAACATCTGGAAGGAGCAACGATATTTTCCAAGTTCGATTTAAAATCCGGATTTTGGCAAATCGGAATCCATCCAGACGAAAGATATAAGACCGCCTTCTGCTTGCCAAATCGCCACCTACAATGGAATGTCTTACCCTTCGGACTCAAGACGGCGCCTTCACTATTTCAGCAGGCCATGCTACGAATCTTCAAACCTCTTCTCCATACAGCCCTGGTCTACATTGACGACATCCTACTGTTCTCCTCAAATATCCAAGACCACATTCAGGCCCTCAAGCAATTCCACGATATCGTTCAAGAATATGGGCTTATGCTCTCGGCCCGCAAAATGATCATAGCCCAGCCCAACATTGATTTTCTCGGAATGCAAATCAATAATGGAAAGATAACTCCGCAGTCCCATCTAGCTACAACGCTCCTTGACTTTCCTGACGAGAATCTCACCAAACGACAAGTTCAACAGTTCCTTGGGGTCATCAATTATGTCAGTGACTTTATTCCGCAACTTTCGCAATTGACGAGACCTCTACAGAAGATGTTGTCGAAGAATCCACCACTTTGGGCAACACGACAAACCGACGCAGTCAAAAGGTTAAAGCTGGAGATACAGAAGCTACCTACTCTACAGATTCCCTCCTCAGGCACGCGAATCCTGCAGACTGACGCCAGTGACAAATATTGGGGAGCAATATTATTTGAAGAAATAAATAATAAACGTCAAATCTGTGGATACAAAAGTGGACGGTTCAAAGATTCCGAGATGCATTATCACTCCACGTTCAAGGAAATTCTAGCAGTCAAAAAGGCAATTGAGAAGTTCGAGTTCCATCTGATAGGACATAAGTTTCGCATCGAGATGGACATGTCTTCTTTTCCAAAGATGCTCCAATTCAAGCAGAAGATGGTCCCTCACCAGCAATTATTGAGATGGAGTGAGTGGTTTTCGAAGTATGACTTCGAATCCTTCTATTTAAAGGGCAAGAATAACGCCTTAGCAGACATGCTCAGCAGAAATCCACCTCAAGAACTCCATATGATGACAAGCTCATCAGCACCGAAGAAACACTTCTTCGACTTCGACGCCAACATCCCTGGAGATGCCCATGAACTCATCGAACGTAACACCTTGCGCGAACACCTTCGGCACAAGATCTTTGAATATCAATCCATCATCCTGTCAAGATACGGCCCCAACTGCCACTTCATCGCACCTCTGGGTATTCACCCGGATTATCCATTTGCCCATCTCTACCGCATTGAGAATTCAAACATGCCAGAAGAAGTCCTCCGTTTCCTATGGTATCTTTGCTCTGTCTACACCATTGGCATAACATTCGACATTGGATGGCTATACCAATACATCAATGCCCTGCACGAAAGAGACTGTCTCTCTACCTTTCTCACATTGTTCGCCTCACTGGCCATCTGGACCGGAAAACTAAGGAAATCGGCAAAAGCCACAAACCTGCCGTTTAAGAAGCTCAAGGGTAACGGACACCAAGGAGGTCTCAATCCGTTCTTCAACCCTCATACAGTGTATTTCTTCCATAGACCTGTTCAAGTCAACCTCAAGTCCAACAAACTCCATGCACTCCCTACACTAATTCACCACAACGACTACCACAGAGGTTTACGCCCGGATTTCAACCTTCATGACACCAAGCCGTACGAAGACTTTCAGACACATGCATTCCGCCTCAACAACGCCAGACAAACCTTCCATATCCCATTCAACACAAACTGGTCCTACTATCCTGTGAGTTATCAAATGACCCTTGATGAAGACTTAATGTTCTTCATGGACAAACAGGAAAACACGTTTGTAACCAAAGCAACAAAACGTGATGCTTCAAAGATGGACGCCTCACCAATCATCAAACAGGAATCCGCGACTCAAGACATCCCGCACGAATCACTATCTCAAGACCTTACGGAAGACTATTTTCAAGACGCTCAACTCCCTGATGACTCAACCGACATCAACATCGACGAGATACGGAAAAAGTTCAACATTGACTTCAACACAAAATCGGACGATGATTTCAGCGAGCCAACACCAGAATACGTCTGTCCCGGCGATGAATACGGATGTTGTAACGAACACATCCTCGAGTTCGAAATGGATCACTAAAGAGAAGTATCTCTCTTACTTCTCCTTGTAAAATAAATAAGTTTTAATATGATGCTAGTGTGATGTAAGCGCATACGTAAGCGCCTAAATAATGTAAGCGCAAAAGTCATAAGCGCAATAGTATAGGAATGACGTAAGCGCATATGTAAGCGCCTCATTCCCTCCCTATATATCTGTGTGTAACCCCATTGTATCAAACACATCATATTCTCAATAAAAACCTCTCTCTAGTTTCTCTCTCTAAATGTCTCTCTAAAAATTCCTTAGTTCTCCAGGCTTCTGAGCTTCATCATAAGCTCTGGTTCCTTTCAAACACCCAATCCACCGATCTGCTCCAAGTAGTGGGTTAGGTCTCTAAGTTAGTCAATACGGTTCTAGTCAACACGACCTTCGGGGCGTGGTTGTTCCTAACAGTGGTTGAGCAAGTTAAGTGCCCGAGAGAGGCCGTGTTAAGCTCCCTTTACCTGGAACACCACCTTTGTTTGTCAACACGACTCTAACCAACACGACGCTTAGGACTCTAGTCTTCTATCCTGGTATCAGAGCCCGGTGTTCTTTTGGGGTGGTGAAAGAATCATTGTTTATGATCGAATGCGCTGAACTTCTGGAAAACAACTTTTCTTAATGCCTACTTCAAATCCTCCTGTTCTTAATTCTCCTTTTCAGATCTCTACTTTTCCTAACAACCTCCGTCGTTCCACTTCATCCTCCGCCTCTTCATCTAGCATACATTCCCTCTACGAAGTCGAGTATGTTCCTGGCGATCAACTCCCAGAAACTACTCTTCCTCTTATAAACCCGTATGAATTCTTTACTAAAAAACCCAACACCTTTTCAATAAAAGGTGTCCGCGAACTCATCCGCCCATCGTCTTCCAGCAAGCACGTCTTGGAATACGTCCAAGCCAGCAAATTCTCATCCTGCCAGATTCCCACAACAAAAGAGGAGCAGTTCGTCTCTTTCACAATCCCGGAGCACTTGCCCCGGTTATGGCAGCAGCAAGGGTTCACCCACCTCCACTTTGGTGTGTGTTGGGGTCAGATTTCCCTCCATCGCATTGCTGTTCGAACCGGCCTGATCGAAGCGAGCCGGGCTGAACCGTCAACCGAACTGGAAAACCGGGAAGAAACCTATCGATGGGCCGAGCCAACATCCAGCAGAGCGATTCGAGCCAAGGCCCATCGAAGAAAGCCCATATTCGAGGTTTTCCATAAACATAAGTCGGCGCGAGCAGAAATGGAAAGTTTCATAATGGAAAGTTTACTTTAATCTTGTAAAGTCGGTTCCTACTCTCATATAAATAGGAACCGATGTCAATTGTTTTCGGGGGCACTTTTCACCCACCGCAAAGGCACACGCCATAAATAAGACAGCTCGCATAACAGCTAATAAAACCATCTTCGGCTCGTCATCTTCGTATTTAATCAATAGAATTCTTCGGCTCTCCCTAAAAACGAACTAAGTAATATTGCGCAAGTTTCGGCTTGCACAATTTGGCGCTAGAAGGAGGGGGAAGAGAATTCATACACAAGGAATACGAAGCAAGATGACGGATACAAACCTGGACGAAACCGACCCCACCGGTCAGCAACGCGAAGGAGGCTCGGCGGCAAGTCAAACGGAAACAGAATCAATCGCTGCCTTGAAAAAACAAACTGAAGAGCAAGGAGCCTTGAACAGCACGCTGACTCAAGAGCTCGAGAATCTACGCACCCAACTAAAGGAAAGAGAAGAACGAGACGCCAGGCGACGAAAGAAACTCGACCCAAAGAATCTGGCCTTCGAGTCCCCAGCCGGTGAAACAGAAGAAGAGGAAGAAGAAAAAACTCCCGAGCGAAGTGAGACAAATTCCGAGCCAGATGATTCGCCACCGCGTCTCCGCGAGAAAAAGCGGAACACGAAGCGCAAGGATACCCAACCGATTAACCCGATACGATTTAACCTGGGAGATCGGATCTCCAGTGATATCACCCCAGAATCATTGGCTGAAATGCTCAGGTAGATACTATCAAGTCAGGAAGAATCCGCCCCGATCGACTTGACTGATGATCCGAATCAACCTACTAAGAATGCCGAGCAGAGCACGGATGTCTCGCCTGCTGTACCTTCTTCTGAAACGTTTACCGAAGCCATTGCGCGACTCCTACTTGAGAAACGAACACCAATCCCCCAAGGTACTCAAAACAAGGATCGGTTGCCTCGAGGCCCGAGCTCCTCAAGGAGAAATGTTCCCAGCAGAGAGCTGAATATGAGCCGAGACGAATTGTCTGAAATTCGGGCTCGCCTTGAAAAATCTGATAACGAGGCAAAGCTACTTCGATCTCAAATCCATAGAGCACTAAGCTCGGCACCGGAAATCGCTCAGATATGCGAAGATGCAGAGCATACGCCTTTCTCGGCTCGGATAATTAACACCAAGGTTAACGATCCAGAAAAATTGAGCATCCAGAAGTACGATGGCTCCGCCAATCCTAAGGACCATATTAACGCGTTTCGAGTCGCATTAAGTCGAGCTACATTCAGAAACACAGAAGAAAAGGACGCTGGATTCTGTCTATTATTCGCCGAGTACCTGAAGGGCCCGGCCCTGGACTGGTTCTTAAACCTCGAGCCGAATTCGGTCGAAAACTTCCAACAGTTGACGGCTCTCTTCCTTAAACAGTACTCCATGTTCATAGAGAGATCAGCCTCGGCAATTAACATGTGGAATATGGTCCAAGGAGAAGAAGAATCCCTTCGCAGCTTCATGGAGCGATTCAAAACGACTATGTCGAAGGCAGGATCGATCAACGACGAAATCGCCGTCGACTCACTCAAAAAGGGATTGTGGTTTCAGTCAGATTTCCGAAAAGAGCTCGCCCTCAACAAACCTAAGTCGATCGCCGACGCAATCCATCGATCCGTAGCGTTCGTAGCAGAAGAGGAAGATATGAAAGTGTTAACCGCGCTCCACAGTTCGTCCAAGGCAACAGCTAAACCACCATCAACAGCACAGACGCAGACCAATCAGAAGCGCCATAATCAGCGAGGCGGATACGTGTATCACGAAGGTCGGAACCTGTCTGGGGCACATAATTATCAAATAGAGGCGAGCCAACAGTCGGACGTCGCAAAACCAAATAGGCACTGGAAGGGGAAAACCGCTAAAAAACAACACATGGGTGCGTGGCCAAAGCTCACCGAACTACGACGATAAAGCCTACTGCGAGTTTCACCAGTGCTACGGCCATTCTACCGAGAAGTGTCGCCACCTAGGAGCGGAGCTCGCAAAGAAGCTGCTTAGTGGAGAACTAAAAGGTGACCTGAAACTGGAGGATCTGGAACGACCCGAACCGAGAGAACGACCCGAAAAGCCAGATCGACCGGTCGACCAATCCAAGCGCGGAAGACGGGAAGACTCCGATGATCAAGGTGGAGCTCGGAGAAGAATCCATCTCATAATGGGCGGTTCGCAATATTGCCCAGATACCGTATCATCAATTAAAGCCTTTCAGCGACGAGCCGACGCAGCGGTCAATTGGTACGAACCCCCGAAGTTGCCGAACGCAGAGATCACCTTCACGGAGAACGAAGTTATCGGCATCGATAAACCGCACGACGATCCCCTCGTAATCATGCTAGCCGTGGGAAACTTCGACGTAGCTCGAATCCTCATCGACACAGGGAGCATGGTCGACACCAAAGCCATTAACAGGGTTCGGAGGCGAGACGACAATGTCAATGGGAACAATCACGCTTCCGGTCGAAGCTGGCGGAGTAACCAAAATGGTTCGTTTTTCCGTCTCGAATAATCCACCAATCTACAACATCATCATGGGTACGCCGTGGATAAATTCGATGCGAGCCGTACCGTCTACTTACCATCTATGCATCAAGTTCCCCACTCCGTCCGGAGTAAAAACCATACTTGGTTCGCAAAAGGAGTCACGAATATGCTTCATGACGGAACACAAGCTTCGGAATCCTCTACCTAAACTACTCCCAGAGGCGAACAGAAAGAAGGTCAAGACGAGCCGAGAGACGGCGAACGACCTAGCTAACCTCTTATAGCAATTACAGATAACAGATGACGGCGACCCGACGAACAGCCAGCCCGCACAGAATACACTAGTTGAAGGCAAGGAAACCGTCATCGATGAGCCAACTTGCGAGGCCGTAATCTCCGTGTGCATTGACGAACAGAACCCAGGACGATGTGTGGAAATCGGAGCGAACCTGGAAGAAGCAATCCAAAAAGAACTGATTTCCTTCCTAAAAGAGAACATCAACACCTTCGCTTGGACGGCAGAGGATATGCCGGGAATAGATATCAACGTCGCTTGTCACGAACTGAACGTCGATCCGACCTTTAAACCAGTCAAACAGAAGCGACGAAAGCTAGGGCACGAGCGCCAAAAAGCCGTGAACGACGAAGTGGAACGTCTATTGAAAGTGGGCTCGATCGTCGAAGCAAAATACCCCGAATGGCTCGCAAATCCGGTCGTGGTCAAAAAGAAGAATGGAAAATGGCGAGTATGCATAGATTTCACAGATCTGAATAAGGCGTGCCCGAAGGACAGCTTCCCAATCCCTCATATCGACCGCCTCGTAGAAGCGACTGCTGGAAACGAACTGCTAACCTTCATGGACGCTTTCTCAGGATACAATCAGATCAAGATGAGCCCTGACGATCGAGAGAAAACGGCCTTCCAAGCGGAGCAAGGCATCTATTGCTATCAAGTGATGCCGTTCGGACTCAAAAACGCAGGTGCAACGTATCAACGGCTCGTGAATAAAATGTTCGCTCCCCAGCTCGGAAAAACAATGGAAGTCTACATCGACGATATGCTAGTGAAATCATTGAAGAAGGAGAATCATGTGGCGCATCTCCGCGAATGCTTCGGGCAACTGAATTCATACGATATGAAGTTGAATCCGACAAAGTGTCGCTTCGGCGTGACATCTGGAGAATTCCTGGGTTATCTGGTAACTCAGCGAGGTATCGAGGCGAACCCTAAACAGATTCAGGCGCTGGTCAGAATGCCGTCGCCGGAAACGAAGAGGCAGATTCAACAATTAACCGAACGTATCGCCGCGCTCAACCGTTTTATTTCACGATCCACAGACAAATGCCTTCCTTTCTACGATACCCTCCGAGGAAACAAGAAGTTTGAATGGACAGCAAAATGCGAAGAAGCATTCCTCGAGCTGAAGTCATATCTAGCGAGCCCGCCAATATTAGCGAAGCCGGAGGACGGAGAGCCATTATACCTGTACGTCGCAGTGTCTTTGACAGCAATCAGTGGAGTCCTCATCCGCGAAGATCGTGGGACTCAAAAACCAGTTTTTTACGTAAGTCAGAGCCTGACCGATGCAGAGACAAGATACCCACAGACTGAGAAATTCGCGCTAGCAGTCGTTATGTCGGCTCGGAAATTACGCCCGTATTTCCAATCCCATTCAATCATAGTCCTGACAGCACTGCCACTAAGAATGATTTTACATAGCCCGAGTCAATCAGGAAGACTGGCGAAGTGGGCTATCGAGCTGAGCGAATACGATATTGAGTATCGAAATCGAACGAGCGCAAAGTCGCAAGTTTTGGCTGATTTCTTGATCGAGCTGCCAATCGCCACCAGTGGATACATAGCCGACGGAGAAGTACCAACGGATAAGTGGGCGGCTCGCAAGCTAAAGGCTCAAGCGGCACGATACATTCTGATACGCGACGCCGTGTTTCGATGGAGGTTTTCGGGACCGCTGCTCGCGTGCGTAGAAGGAAAGAAGGCGAGAGAAATAATGAGAGAAGTTCATAGTGGGTCGTGTGGAAATCATTCCGGAGGACGAGCCTTGGCTATCAAAATCAAACGTCACGGTTATTTTTGGCCAACGATGATCAGCGACTGTGAAAAATATTCGCGGAAATGCGAGAAATGTCAGCGTCATGCTCCGACGATACATCAGCCGGCCGAGCTGTTATCTTCCGTCTCCGCGCCATATCCATTCATGAGGTGGTCAATGGATATTGTCGGACCGCTGCACAAATCAAAGCAGAAAAGGTTTTTACTAGTGTTAACCGACTACTTCTCTAAATGGGTCGAGGCCGAATCCTACGCGAGCATAAAAGACGCCCAAGTTGAACAATTCATTTGGAAAAACATAATCTGTCAGCATGGTGTCCCTTATGAAATTGTCACAGACAATGGCTCGCAGTTCATATCGGCTCGGTTTCAAAACTTTTGCGACAAATGGAAGATTCGTCTTAGCAAGTCGACGCCTCGCTATCCGCAAGGAAATGGTCAAGCCGAAGCAACTAACAAGACGATCTTAGATGGACTCAAAAAACGACTCGATGCTAAAAAAGGCCGCTGGGCAGACGAACTGGAAGGAGTCCTTTGGTCTCATCGAACCCCGAGACGAGCCACCGGCGAAACCCCATTCGCACTTGTCTACGGAATGGAATGTGTGATCCCACCAGAAGTACATTTTCCCGGAGTTCGTCGCTGGTTGCTACCGGAACAAGAAGGATGTAATCACCTGATGATGCTAGACGAGCTGGACCTAATCAACGAACGACGCGACCAAGCGCTCATCCGCATACAAAACTATCAACAATCCGTCGCTAAGTACTACAACACCAACGTTCGACCACGAAGATTCAGAGAAGGCGATTTCGTTCTCAGGAAAGTATTCCAGAACACTGCTGAACGAAATGCCGGAAAGTTAGGCGCAAACTGGGAAGGCCCTTACAAGATCATTGAAACAGTTCGCCCCGGAGCCTATCGACTTGAAAACATGGCCGGCGAAGCAATTTCAAAGCCATGGAACGTGATGCACCTCAAGAGATATTATCAATAAGGCGCGGCGCGCCATTACCTAGAACTACGCGTGACTTGATCCCCGCAAGGGGTACGTAGGCAGTTCACTTTCGAGTGGATTCAGTTGCCCCCCTCCAAAAAAAAGGGGGGGGGGGGGGGGGGAATGGGTACGTGTACATATACACTCCCTTTCGCGCGCAACACGGTTCGCCGTTAAACGCATTTTTAGCTTGCAACACGGTTCGCCGTTAAACGCATTTTTTACCTTTCGTAACACGGCTCGCCGTCAACACGACTGGTCAATAAAACTGTACGTGTAACGCGGTTCGCCGCTAAAACATGATAGCTAATAAAAACCAAATTTTTATTACTTCAATTTGCCGAAATTATCAAATCATCTACGCCACTTGGTACAAATCGGATTATACTCTTAGTCTGTTCCGAGCCGGGTGTTGTTGGCCACGACACCCGATCTTAATCATCTTACCCTAACACTACATCATGCGCGCGCTATATAAATTGATCAATCGTCGTCTGTTCCGACCCGCTAATTACTAATAGATAAGGACGCGGCAAAAACTGGAACATTCAGATCAGAAACCCAACACGCGAAATGGCTCGTAAAAACGTTGGTTGAATAGTCAAATCGCCACTGTTTTGGTTCGTAATTCATTAATCATGAGGACGCGGCAAAAACAGAAACTGGTTGGCATAAACCCGATATACGGAAACGCCTCGCGGTAACATCGGTTAAGTATTTTAAGTTCAAGTCTATTTCAAGTCGCAGTTTATATTAATACGCGTTTGAAGTTGGACAAGCCAAGAAAACAGCTAAGTACGATACTTAGAGCTAAAATCAATCTCGCCGAGCAAATTGATTACGCTTTCTAAACATGAAGTCGTTCAAACAAGTTATCTTTAATTACACAAGTCAGCAAGCGGATAAAGCCGTCCAGGCACTATTTACAAATCAAAATGGATAAAGCCATCCAGGCATCATGTTCAAAAATCTAAAAGAAAACCGAAAGAGTTCGTAAATTCCTAAATAGCGGCAGGAGCTTCTTCAATAGCACCAATGGGTCTCGAATCCGGCTCGCCAAGGGCTTGATCCAACCCTCCCTGAACGCTAGCAACAACTTGGCTCGTCGGTTCCAAAGTTCCTTCAGCTGATAACGGGTCAGGAATCGCCGCCGGCTCGACTTCGTTCTGAAAGAGAGAGGAACCAAAATTAGTACCATACTGCGAATGCACCTCGATCTCAACCCTATCTGACCAAGTAACCCTCTCATCTCTGAGATGTACCTCGGGCGGAACGGAGGAGGCCATGGAAACGTCGAGGCGGTCGATCATCCTCGCAAGCAGTGCGTCGGCCTCCTCACCAGCCTTGGGATCGGAAGCGACATGCTCTTCAAGTCCCGCAAGTTCGATTTCGAGGTCAGGAGGGTTCGCGCTTCGGATGTCACCGATCAGCTCGATATTACCCTGAGCTTGGGCGAGATAAACAGCTCGGGGGAATGCCTCTTTGAGCGCCTCCGCGTCAGATCTAACCGTTTTAAGCAAAGAGACATACCGACTATCCGCTTCGGATCTCACTCTTTTCACCTCAGCCTCGAGGAGAGCATCCTTGGCCTGCACAAGCTCTTGCAGCGAGCTGACCTTGGCTTCGAGGGACTTAGTCCTCTCCGCGATCCTAATATTCGTGTCAGCCATCTTGATAGCGTTTTCCCTATGGATTTCTGCTTCACGATGGATCTTGGCAGTCTCCTCTTTAGCCCGAACCAACTCTTCGGCGTGGCCTCTCTCTGAAACTTCATGCAGCCGTTTCATATTGTCGATCGACTGCTGAAGCTCGTCAAGAGCAGATCGATCAGAGCGAGCTCTAGCTTCGTAGCCCGCCACTATGCCATTAAAGGACTCTGCGAACTGAAACAAAAATACACGTATGAGTCGATATACGCACACATGCTTCGTTTTTCTCAAAAGAAGAAAACCCATCGAGAAAAGTTTTACGGCCGCTTCTCCGTAAACCTCGCTCTCCAATAGAGTATCGGGGGGAGGGAGATGAACCGTAGGCGTGCTGCTCGCAAGGAAACTTGCCGCCGCAGCTCTTTGAAGATGCTGATCCTGAGTGGGACCAGCGGGTAGAAGAGAAGGAGCATCATCTTTGGCTTTCTTCGAAGCCTTCTCCTTGAGCCCCCCGGGCGCAGCTCTCTTCTTTCCTCCCGCCTCGGGAGGCTTGTTCGCCAAAACCATGCCGGTAGGCTCGGAAACCTTCTTGGCTTTCCGATTGAGGACCAGCGTCCCCGAATCTTTGGACGCGTCGGAGCGACCTGGAGAGGAGGGCGCGTCGCCCCCTTTTTTCTTTGAAGCCATAGCTTTCTTGGCCAGCTTCACGGCCTTCCCCAGGTTTATGGGTCCTTCGCTCCGCGGTCCCTTCTTCGGAGGGCTCGGGGCCGTAGTCCGCTTGCCCTCGGCTTTCGACTTCGCGGCCGCCTCCGCGGCCTTAGCACGAGCCGCTTCCTCGGCCTTCATACGAGCCTCTTCATCTCTTTTATCTTGGAGCCTCTGACGGATGGTTTTCTTCTGCATCTTGCCGTCTGAAGAATCAGGAGCTTTAGGGATCTCTTCGTCCGAGCTGTCCGAATCGTCAAAAGAATCGTAGGCTCGAGCTCGCGCGCTTTCTACTCGCTCCAAAGAGAAGTGTTTCTCCCAGTTGGTTTTCCTCGCGCGAAAGTGCTCTACGACCGCTGAAAAATTTCCGGGAAGACGGAACACGGCTCGTCGAACTGCAAAATACACAGATGGAGTTAGAAGCGATTCATGAAAACAAAAACAATGATCGTTTTTCGGTTCGGCTACCGATTGGTTGCCAATTCTGTCTGACAAATTTCCTGGGAACGCTCCCCACGGTTGATGTACCTCTATTTTGTACCCTTTTTATATGGTTTTACTATGCTTTTTATAAGGTTTTTAAAGGCTTTTCGATCTAAAAAGGTAGTTTTTGTGGATTTATAGTACTAAGAGTCTAAACAGGTCGAAAGATGCATTTTGGAGCAAAACCACAGGATTTGGACTTTACGCCGCTCCACGACACAGCATCAACTTTGAGAGAGCCCCAAAAGCATTCTACGCAATGGATCTCACCAAAACCAGTTCGCCGTGATGCCCACATGAGTTAGCTTTCCAACGCAATTGGAATCATGCAATTTGGACGTGTAGAATGGAAGATATTATCATTTTAGTGAAGAGTGTCAAATCAGCCGAAAACCGGACGTCCACACCATCTGCTCGACCGAGCCGGTCGGACAGGGCCTCCAAGGCTCCCGTCCGACCCGACCGTCCTTAACTGCACATTGACGTCGCTCGACCAAGCCGGTCGGACAGGGCCTCCAAGGCCCCCGTCCGACCCGACCTTCCTCCACGATCCGGTCGACCGAGCCGGTCGGACAGGGCCTCCAAGGCTCTCGTCCGACCCGACCTCTTTTCGCCATCCCGTACGCGCCAGCTCGACCCGACCATCATCCCGTGCGACCGTTCGACCCCCAGCTCGACCCGAGCACCAGCCCGACCGACCGGTCGACCGCCCCGCTCGACCGCCGCCGTCCCGCTCGACCCGGCTTAGCCGACTAAGGCCCGTTTTGCACGTTTTCACGATTTACTCGGCCCGTTTACCTAATCTCGACCCCTGGAAGACCTAGCACTATAAATACACCTTTTTAGCCTCTTTAGAGAAAGAGAGAGAACAATATAGCCACATTGTATTTCAGTTTCATAGATCTACTTTTGTTCTAGAGATTTCAAGGAGAGGATCTCTCCTCCTTACTACAATTTGGAGAAGATTTATGAACCTTTATCTATTATCATGCTTTCTTCATCTCTCTGTGTTGTTACTTTGATCATGTCTGAGTAATTCACTTGTTAGGTTGCTAGGGTTACTAATTCAATGAGTTGTTTGCTTGATCTATGATTTCGATGAACTGTTAGGGATATCATTAGAGTCTTTGTCTCGTTTTGCTCACTAATTAATGCTGATTGCTTTACCGCGCATCTAGCAATCTGATCCTAGGTTGATTTGAGCCAGTCCTAAAATGAATACACTTTAAATCTATGGAGTTCGGATCAAGCTAGAATAAAATAAAGGATGATTGGTTGGTTGTCTAATAACTAAATACTAAAGCTAAGAAATCGAAGTTGTAAAGCAATGAGGGAAAAGCGTTAGGTCTCTAGGGGCTAATTCGCAGAGAAGCAAGCAGTGATCAGTTCGATGATAGATATGAATCAATTTAGGGATGATGGGATGATAGATCCGTCTAGAACACAAAACACGAAAATAAGTCTTTCCACTTCCGTGGCTCCGACTCCTATGATAACTTATCTAATCGCTAAACTTTTGCTATGTCCTTAGATAGTTAATCAAGCATTAAATCGATCAAGTTCGGATACAGTTCACTAGGCTTAGTAAATCAACTTCCGCAGTCTAAGAAACCTAGCTTGTCAAAGAATAGGTCCGGCGAATGACGGGTTATCGAACACAAGGACTGGCTAAAATGAATACACTTTAAATCTATGGAGTTCGGATCAAGCTAGAATGAGATAAAGGATGATTGGTTGGTTGTCTAATAACTAAATACTAAAGCTAAGAAATCAAAGTTGTAAAGCAATGAGGGAAAAGCGTTAGGTCTCTAGGGGCTAATTCGCAGAGAAGCAAGCAGTGATCAGTTCGATGATAGATATGAATCAATTTAGGGATGATGGGATGATAGATCCGTCTAGAACACAAAACACGAAAATAAGTCTTTCCACTTCCGTGGCTCCGACTCCTATGATAACTTCTCTAATCGCTAAACTTTTGGTATGTCCTTAGATAGTTAATCAGGCATTAAATCGATCAAGTTCGGATACAGTTAACTAGGCTTAGTAAATCAACTTCCGCAGTCTAAGAAACCTAGCTTGTCAAAGATTAGGTCCAGCGAATGATACAGCACTTCCGTGGCTCAAATCAACCTAGGATCAGATTGCTAGATGCGCGGTAAAGCAATCAGCATTAATTAGTGAACAAAACGAGACAAAGACTCTAATGATATCCCTAACAGTTCATCGAAATCATAGATCAAGCAAACAACTCATTGAATTAGTAACCCTAACAACCTAACAAGTGAATTACTCAGACATGATCAAAGTAACAACACAGAGAGATGAAGAAAGCATGATAATAGATAAAGGTTCAGAAATCTTCTCCAAATTGTAGTGAGGAGGAGAGATCCTCTCCTTGAAATCTCTAGAACAAAAGTAGATCTATAAAAACTGTGATACAATGCGGCTCTGTTGTTGTCTTCTTTCTAAAGAGGCTAAAAAGGTGTATTTATAGTGCTAGGTCTTCCAGGGGTCGAGATTAGGTAAATGGGCCGAGTAAATCGTGAAAACGTGCAAAACGGGCTTCGGAAACGAGCCGGGTCGAGCAGGGCGTGTCGTGGTCGAGCGGGGCGGTCGACCGGTCGGTCGGGCTGGTGCTCGGGTCGAGCTGGCGGTCGAACGGTCGCACGGGATGACGGTCGGGCGCGCACGGGATGGTGAAAGGAGGTCAGGTCGGACGGGAGCCTTGGAGGCCCTGTCCGACCGGCTCGGTCGACCGGATGGGTCGTGGACTTGAAGGAAGGTCGGGTCGGACGGGAGCCTTAGAGGCCCTGTCCGATCGGCTCGGTCGACCGGTGTCCTCGTGCAGTTAAGGACGGTCGGGTCGGACGGGAGCCTTGGAGGCCCTGTCCGACCGGTTCGGTCGAGCGGTTGGTGTAGACGTCCGGTTTTCGGTTGATTTGACTTTCTTCACTAAAACAATCATATCTCCCATTCTACGTGTCCAAATTGCATGATTCCAGTTGCGGTGGAAAGCTAACTCATGTAGGCATCGCGGCGAACTGGTTTTGGTGAGATCCATTGAGTAGAATGTTTTTGGGGCTCTTTCAAAGTTGTTGCTGTGTCGTGGAGCGGCGTAAAGTCCAAATCCTGCGGTTTTGCTCCAAAATGCATCTTTCAACCTGTTTAGACTCTTAGTACTATAAATCCACAAAAACTATCTTTTTAGATCGAAAAGCCTTTAAAAACCTTATAAAAAGCGTAGTAAAACCATATAAAAAGGGTACAAAATAGAGGTATATCAACTCCCCCAGACTTAGATCTTTGCTTGTCCTCAAGCAAATAGAATCCAAATCAGAGAAAGAGGTTTGAAAACGTAGAAACTCCTTATCCTTTTGAAAAACCTGTGGCGGCTTCCTCTCCTGTATTCCACTAAAAACATAACCAATGTTAGACTAGCTTCACATAATGCTCGGCAAGCTTAGCGAACCATACCAAACTCAACTAGTCTCATCCAGCATTCCAAACTTTCCATTGTTAACTCCTTGCATAAATTTAAAACGTGCGGTCTTTATCAAGGGAATATCGATCATTAAGCACTTGTTCTTTCCCACTCGAGTTCTTTTTAAGCTTTTAAGTTCTTTTCCTCTCTCTTTTCTTTTGAAGGATCGATCTTTCCCTACTTTTCTAGGGTATCATTTTATTTTTTCTATCGATCCTTCTTCCCTTTCTTTTCTTTTGGGGAATAACATAGGATAAGCTTTTGTTTTTTCCTTGTTTTTGGTAGGTCTCCATAAGACAAGAAGGTGCAGACGTATGCATTCCTCTTGCTTACACGTTTTCCTTGTGCTTAAAAGCTTTTGATTCATTTTTTTGAGAGAGAGGAGAACTGCACTTTGTATTGGACACACCCTTTTGAGATCAAGTGAGGAACGACTCATATGTATGCCAAGTCCCTTGACAAGAAAAAACTAGATTGGTTAGGGTGGAGTTAACGTTAGATTGTCCGGGTACCTTAGAAATGTCGCCAAGTCAGTAGGTCGATCCACCATTAGAGGTTCTGTTAGGCTTATGTCTGCAACTGATGTCCGCTCTAGGGTCATAGATTGTTAGCACAACACCGGAGAATCATAGAGATAAATCATAATTTCCATCTAAAGTTTTGACTCAATAAAACATGAAATTTTGAAAAGGTTAATAAGAGAAATAGATATGAGATGAAGACAAGACATGAACAAACGCATTAGTACCGACAATCCCCCCAGACTTAACTTGCACCGTCCCGGTGAAAGCAAATCCGATTAAGGGAGGTAAAAGAAAGAGGTAGTAATGCATTTGTGAATGAGAGGAAAGATGTAACCTGATGTGGTATTAAGTCCATGAAGAAATGACCTATTGGTGGTATGTTGCTGTCCTTGTCCGTTGACAAGGTTGGTAAAATATGTCCCATGTTGCGTTAGAATGAACTCCAGAGCAATGGCTTGTATCCCTGCGTAGATGATCAAGTACCATGCGTCCATGGTAAAGGCTCTTGAAGTCCGCCGAAGGTGAGGCAAAGGTGGGATATGCTGTTGTGCTGGAGCAAACGGATATATGAACGTGGTTGTTCCTTGCCACATTCATTGTTAATGTTTGAAGGGACAATTACTCATTTCTTCATGTTCCGAGGTTTTTTTTTTTTTTTTCTCAATTTGCATGTTAGATTCTCAAATCTCTGTATCCAAAACTTCAAAAGCAAAACAAAAACCATTAAACAAAAAGTAAAAGAGAAGAGTAAAACTTATAAAAGCTTGATGCGGCATAATGAGGATGAGATGGTGGGATGATATGCAAATGAGGTGGGATGGTATGCAATGAGGTGGGATGGAATGAGGGGATGCTGGGTCGGCAAGAGGGGATACGGTCGATCGGGCGAGGCACCGGTCGATCGTCCTGGTCGACCCGAAGTGTTTTGGTCGACCCAAACGGCTTGGCGGCTCCACTTCTATGTTCCTCTTGCACCATTGTGATATCCATTCTATCCTATCCTGCTAAAAGAAAACAAAGAAAACAAAGTAAAACTAAAACTAAAAACTGAAATTTAAAGGTGTTACCTTATGGGTTGCCTCCCATACAGCGCTTGTTTAAGGTCTTTAGCTTGACCGTAATGCTCTTTAGGATTTAAGAGAGGGTAGTGATCAATGGAACTTTTTGTCCATTAAGATCTTTATTCTTGGGATTTCTATCAGGAGGATGATTCACGGCGGGATAGACAATCTCTCCATGCTTGTCCCGGGGCACTTCAGACATAGGAAAAAGTTTCATAGTGTTAGCAAACTTTTCCTTGAATTCTTCCAAAGTTTCATCATTCAGCTTTTCCTGGAGGAGAATCCTAACTTTTGCAAATCCTTTAGTTTGCTTAACCTTCTTAATGGTCTTTGTCCCGGTCTTTTCCTTGATCGGCCCTTTTGGTGGATGTTCAGGTGATGCCGTAGTCTTACTTCTTGATGCCGGGGCAAGTTGCTTGGGCTGGTAGGATGCCGTAGTCTTACTTTTTGCTGCCGGGGCAAGTTGCTTGGGCTGGTAGGCGAGATCTTTGCTGGGCAAGCTGGACAGGATTTTCTCTTCTTCTGGAGGCTTGGGGATAATCTTATTCTCTTGCACCATATCAACTGATGGGTTCTTTGTTGAACACATGGGGAAAAACATCTCTTTATTCACCTTGTTGAATGAGATCCTCCGGTTGGGAAAGTCGAAAATGGCTCCAACGGTTGATAGGAAAGGGGTGCCAAGGATGAGGGGTCTATGGCTACTTTCTCTCATTTCCACTATTTGAAAGTCGGTAGGAATAGAACAGTTCCCGAGTCGTACCATCACGTCCGGGATGAAACCGTAAGGTGTTTGCGAGAATGAATCGGCATAGTTGATGGAGATGGATGAAGGTTGGATGTTGGTAAGGCCTATCTCGTCTGCAATCTTCTTTGACATGATGTTGACATTAGCTCCTGTGTCACAAAGAGAATCGGTGAGATTAACTTCATTAATAGAACATGGAACTACAAACTTTACAGAGTTATCCGCCTTTGGAATGATCTTGGGGAAAAGGCGTCTTTTTCTTGCACGGTTAGATTCTTTCTCGGGATAGATTTCTTCAGGCCAGGTCATACAATCATACTTAGGTGGGGAGAGCTTCCATTTGGGGATAGAATCCTCAAACTTCTTTTCTATTGCAACGGAGTTGCAAAAAGATTTCTTGGACTCCATCTCTTGTTTTTTAACTGCTTCTGCGGTTTGAGCGGCTTGTACTTCCAATTTCTTGACATGTGCGGCAATGGCATCATATTTAGCATGGAGATCATTGAACAAAGTGTCCATCTTCTCATTCATCTCCTTGTTGTTTCTCTTTTGACCTTCCATGATTTGTTGAAACATTCCCTCGAACTTGTTGTTTGGCTGGGCTAAAGGAGGTTGGCTGGTGGGTATACCATATGGTTCCTTTGGTGGGTATGGTGCTCTTTGGTCATAGTTCGGCCTAGGTTGAAAATGGTTTCCTTGCTGCTGGAAACGATCTCCATAGGGTTGGAAGGGTGGTCTCTGCTGCTGGAATCTTGGGGGATAGGTTTGGTCTTGTGGGTTCTCCACATTGGTGCTGCGGTAAGAAAGGTTTGGGTTAGACCGGTAGTTGGGATTGTATCCCCTGTTTCCATAGTTACCAACATAGTTAACTTCTTCCTCAAGTTGATCATTGGAGAAATCTCCGATGCATTCCCTTGTAGGATCATCATTGACATCATTTATGCCCTCAACTGCATGTATGTGTCTTTGCTGTCCTTTTAGAACTTGAGCCATCATATTCTTCAGTTCAGCCATCTGAGTAGCATCAGGGGGTGCGTTGGTAGAGCGGTGTGATCTATCGTAGTCGGGGCAGTTGTTGCAATCACTTGCTGCAAGGTTCTCGATCAAGACTTTAGCTTCCTCAACAGTCTTTGTCATAAAATTTCCATTGCTTGCAGTATCCAAGGATAGCTTATACTTGTGGTCTATGCCACGATAGAAGATGTTCCAAAGGTTCCCATCCTTGAAGCCGTGGTTAGGGCAATCCCTAATGTATTCCTTGAATCGATCCAATGCCTCATAGAATGATTCGGTTGTACCTTGGCGAAATACAGAGATCTTGTTTCTGACAGAAATCGATCTTTGCTTAGTGTAGAAATGGTTGATGAATGCTGCCTTGTACTCGTCCCAAGTAGTGATCGAATGGGCAGGAAGAGACTTTAACCATCTAAGGGCTTTGTCGCCAAGAGAAAATGAGAAAAGTTTGCACTTTAGGTAGTCGGCTGAGACTCCATTGGCTCGGGTGATGCTGCAAATCTCTTCAAAGTTATCTATGTGATCAAGCGGGTGCTCAGCTGGTAGGCCATGAAGCTGGTTCTGCTTAACCAATGCTATGATTTGAGGCTTGATTTCATAGTCATTCCTCTGAGGTGGAGGTGGGTGGATCGGATTTCTATCCGTAAAGAAGGCATCAGCAGAGTCATAGTCTCCAATGGTTGGATTGTTAGCTTGAGGTTGTGCATCAACTTCCCCAACAGGAGGTTGTGGTACTAAAGGTGGAGGTGGATCTCTCCCTTCAGCTACAGCTCTAGCTACTGCTGCATCATGAGCGGCTTGGGCCATCTCTTGAGCCCTTTGTCGTCTAAGTGTCTTTTCAAGTCGGTCGATTTCAGCAACTGGTTCAACTAGATTGTCCCTATTAGACTGTCTAGTCATGCACCTGAAAAACAAAAGAAGAAAACAAATGAAAAGTAAGATAAACTAGAAAAACCAAAAGCAAAAATAATGAAAATGCAAGAAAACGATAAAATCCTAGACTATATCCTAATCGAGATTCAAAGGTACTGCTGCAGTCCCCGGCAACGGCGCCAAAAACTTGATGTGTGGTCAGGTTTTACCGACTTTTTAAAATCCTGCAAGTGCACAGATCGTAGAAGTACGGGTTATCGAACACAAGGACTGGCTAAAATGAATACACTTTAAATCTATGGAGTTCGGATCAAGCTAGAATGAGATAAAGGATGATTGGTTGGTTGTCTAATAACTAAATACTAAAGCTAAGAAATCAAAGTTGTAAAGCAATGAGGGAAAAGCGTTAGGTCTCTAGGGGCTAATTCGCAGAGAAGCAAGCAGTGATCAGTTCGATGATAGATATGAATCAATTTAGGGATGATGGGATGATAGATCCGTCTAGAACACAAAACACGAAAATAAGTCTTTCCACTTCCGTGGCTCCGACTCCTATGATAACTTCTCTAATCGCTAAACTTTTGGTATGTCCTTACATAGTTAATCAGGCATTAAATCGATCAAGTTCGGATACAGTTCACTAGGCTTAGTAAATCAACTTCCGCAGTCTAAGAAACCTAGCTTGTCAGAGATTAGGTCCGGCGAATGATACAGCACTTCCGTGGCTCAAATCAACCTAGGATCAGATTGCTAGATGCGCGGTAAAGCAATCAGCATTAATTAGTGAACAAAACGAGACAAAGACTCTAATGATATCCCTAACAGTTCATCGAAATCATAGATCAAGCAAACAACTCATTGAATTAGTAACCCTAACAACCTAACAAGTGAATTACTCAGACATGATCAAAGTAACAACACAGAGAGATGAATAAAGCATGATAATAGATAAAGGTTCAGAAATCTTCTCCAAATTGTAGTGAGGAGGAGAGATCCTCTCCTTGAAATCTCTAGAACAAAAGTAGATCTATAAAAACTGTGATACAATGCGGCTCTGTTGTTGTCTTCTTTCTAAAGAGGCTAAAAAGGTGTATTTATAGTGCTAGGTCTTTCAGGGGTCGAGATTAGGTAAATGGGCCGAGTAAATCGTGAAAACGTGCAAAACGGGCTTCGGAAACGAGCCAGGTCGAGCAGGGCGTGTCGTGGTCGAGCGGGGCGGTCGACCGGTCGGTCGGGCTGGTGCTCGGGTCGAGCTGGCGGTCGAACGGTCGCACGGGATGACGGTCGGGCGCACACGGGATGGTGAAAGGAGGTCGGGTCAGACGGGAGCCTTGGAGGCCCTGTCCGACCGGCTCGGTCGACCGGATGGGTCGTGGACTTGAAGGAAGGTCGGGTCGGACGGGAGCCTTAGAGGCCTTGTCCGATCAGCTCGGTCGACCGGTGTCCTCGTGCAGTTAAGGACGGTCGGGTCGGACGGGAGCCTTGGAGGCCCTGTCCGACCGGTTCGGTCGAGCGGTTGGTGTAGACGTCCGGTTTTCGGTTGATTTGACTTTCTTCACTAAAACAATCATATCTCCCATTCTACGTGTCCAAATTGCATGATTCCAGTTGCGGTGGAAAGCTAACTCATGTAGGCATCGCGGCGAACTGGTTTTGGTGAGATCCATTGAGTAGAATGTTTTTGGGGCTCTTTCAAAGTTGTTGCTGTGTCGTGGAGCGGCGTAAAGTCCAAATCCTGCGGTTTTGCTCCAAAATGCATCTTTCAACCTGTTTAGACTCTTAGTACTATAAATCCACAAAAACTATCTTTTTAGATCGAAAAGCCTTTAAAAACCTTATAAAAAGCGTAGTAAAACCATATAAAAAGGGTACAAAATAGAGGTATATCACGGCACGAAGAAGGTTTAACTCGTCTTCTTCATCCACAATTGGCTCGGATGCACCATTTGAACCGTCCCGATGAAGAACTGACGGCTCGCTCGGGAATACATTAACTTCATCAGCCTCGGCGACCCTGATAGACTGATTCCCCTCTTCAGATCGAGGCGAATTAATTACTTTCCGGCCCTGTGGAGTGAAGGAATTGTGAGATCCCACTGAATCGGATGGCTCGGACGAAGAAGACGAGCGGCGAACCGAGATCTCCGAATCGTTCGAATTGTTCGAGCAATCCTCAGAATGATCGATGCCGACCGAAGGAGTGCGACTGCTTGAAGACATCTTTGGCTCGGAAGAAGACTGATCGGAGAACTTGAAGGATGATCGGAAAATTCGAAGAATGTGATGCAAAACGATTCACACCGGCGGAGCGAACGAAGAACACTAGCGAAATTTGAAGATAAGAAAAGAAAAAGCTAGAGAGAGAAAGAGAATTCTACCTTTTTCGATTTGGAGAGAGAGCGAGATAGTAAAAAATGAACCCCGGACTCCAATATTTATAGAAGTCTTGGCGCGTGGGCGCGTTGGTTCGGGAAGGCGAAACGGCACGACCTAATTCCCGCCCGATTTCTAGGGTTTTTCGCCGAAATCAGCGGGCCCTGGGACGCTTCGGATTCCTCGGCCGGTTAAAGTAATCCTACGACATCGTTTAGAAGAAAAACGAACCAGATCTTCTCCGAAAGGCGAGCCAAATGCGTCAACGGCTCGGTTCGAATGAGAATGCTTTTTCTTGATAAACTTATAGCTCGCCACTCTTATACATAAGACTAGCGAGCTAGGGGCAAATTGTTGGGGTCAGATTTCCCTCCATCGCATTGCTGTTCGAACCGGCCTGATCGAAGCGAGCCGGGCTGAACCGTCAACCGAACCGGAAAACCGGGAAGAAACCTATCGATGGGCCGAGCCAACATCCAGCAGAGCGATTCGAGCCAAGGCCCATCGAAGAAAGCCCATATTCGAGGTTTTCCATAAACATAAGTCGGCGCGAGCAGAAATGGAAAGTTTCATAATGGAAAGTTTACTTTAATCTTGTAAAGTCGGTTCCTACTCTCATATAAATAGGAACCGATGTCAATTGTTTTCGGGGGCACTTTTCACCCACAGCAAAGGCACACGCCATAAATAAGACAGCTCGCATAACAGCTAATAAAACCATCTTCGGCTCGTCATCTTCGTATTTAATCAATAGAATTCTTCGGCTCTCCCTAAAAACGAACTAAGTAATATTGCGCAAGTTTCGGCTCGCACAGTGTGGTTCGCATCGGACTAACCCTACACGCTCGCAAAGGGTTACCGGTGGTGGCTCGTATCGCTTTGGTCGATTCTCGACTAAAGTCCTACCAGCAAGCCTGTATTGGAACAGTGCAAGCAACATTAAATGCAGGAACAGTATTTGTCACACTGTTGCCTAACTTTAATGTTTTCCTAAAGGACCCTACTCTCCTAAACGCACTAAAAGTCCAATTACAGCTGGTTGGCGCTCCTATGCAAGAAAAAAGCATAGTAGCCACTCTACACCACCAAATCGTCTACAGAGTTCAAGATCATGCTCTCGATCTTGCACTCCCATCTTCCGATGATGCGCTGTATCTAGAAGTCACATCTGCAACACAGGCACCCAACTCTAGTCAAATTCCTCGACATATCTCTCGAGAGGAGTTGCTACAACGACTACCAGAGTCTTGGGTGACAAGTTATGAAAAGCTCCATCAAGCAACGCAGACGACACTACAATCGTCAGATGCAACCTTCCATTCGAGACAAGATGGTACTACGGAGATTAAATTCGAAAAACCGAGGACATCCTCATTTCGAAAACAACTGTTCACTCAATTCTCCATCCAAGTCGACGAGCGCGATTTCAAAGGACGGTACAAGGAACAACCCGTGCGACCATCTGGTTTTAACCAGGATGGCACTATCATCTACCTGTTCAAAGACTCAACCGGACATCAATATTTTGATGTCTGCTTCTGTTCGGCTTGCCAAGACTATCAATCCGACTCTGACGACGACAAACGCCGCCGTCGAAGGAAAAAGAAAGATCCTCTCTACAAAAGATTTCTCGAAGGCGACCCTACAGTCGGACCACTCGGCGATGACAAATATGATTTTATCGTCGAATACTCGTCACCAAAAAAGGAGGAACCTCAGATCATGATGATGCAGTCAAATCCATATTCTCCATATCCTCCAAATGACGACTTCACAAAAGACGGTGTTGCTCACTGTCCCAAGATCCTTACAAGGGCCATCAACTCTTCTGGACCTGACCAGCTCAGTCAAGGAGAAAAGGTCCTCAATTGGCAAACAGAGAACGCTCTAGCCCAGAATCACTTGTTGACTTCCATCAACAATAAAATCGATCAACTCTCTGCCAGCCAAAACAAACGAATGACCAGCCTGCAGAATGCAATCCTCGAGATCCATGGCCGCCTAAATAATCTCCATCAAGAAATGACAACCATGGCGCAACACATGATGGTCAATACGTCAAACTTCAGAAGCAAAGAAGCTGAAACGGCTAGCTTAAGGAATCAACTAAAGGATCTCCAAAGAAGCCTCGAAAGCCTGATACAGAGTAGGAGCCAGTCGGATCCATTCTTCAATCCACAGGGAAGCATGCCATCGGATATTCCTGTATATCCTCCTACGTATCAAGGATCCTACTCTCCTGGTTTTCTATCTGGATACCAAGAGCCACGAAAGAAGGTTTCTCTTCCCGGATTCCTATCAACCGATGAAGCTCTGACATCGCGGTACGCTTCACCTTCAACCAACCTCTTTCGAACAAGAGCAACCAGAGCAAGACCAAGAAGACAAAAGGACTCTGAGTTCTTTATCAATCCTACCAAAAAACCCGCTCTAACCTCGTCATCAAGTCACGAGTCTATTGACGAAACGAATGCCAAGAAAAAAGGAAAAGACATTGGAATCATCGAATTCTCAATCTCTAACCTCATAGACTCTCTTGGGAAAACTGTCTCCGACAACACTCCTGCACCACAAATCCTACCGGAAACAAAGTTCACCCCGACGCCGCCAATAGCACAAATCAGTCACTTCTCTGACACCAGCTCTGCTGCACATAGTGACACTGACGCCAGTCAAAGTTCAGCAATGGAGTCCATACCAAGGCAGTTCGCGATTGGAGACAATTCCGGCACTCCAAAGCAAGAACCTGACATTAACGAAGTCTACTCCAGTGATGAAGAGATGCACTATCCACGACCTAATCATCAGGATGTACCACCTAAGCAATCCTCTTCAAAGGTCATGATATTCACGTTCGATGATCTTCCATTCGAAAAATGGAATGAACGAATCGACGAATTCCATGCATGGATGACTTCTGAAGCACTCACCTCGCCCCTAGATCTTGTCATTCAACTATTCACGGCAAGACTATCTGGAGCACTTAAAGAATAGTGGAATTCACTTGGCGAATACCGACAACAACAAGTCTATCAAACAACAATACCATCACTCCTTGGCGAAATTCACCGCGAATTCATTGGTACGCCAAATCATCTAAAGGAGCAGCTACAAGAAGAATTCTTCACAGCAAAATGTTGCTCGCTAAAGAAAAGAGACTTGGCCAAACACTTCGAAAGACAAACAAAACGGTACTACGCACTCAACGGTCTCAACAACCCAAGTTTGAAGCAAGTCTACCTTTCTTCCATTGATGAGTACCTAAGTCAGCAAGCCAAACTCTACATTAGAGATCAAGGACAAACAGTCGAAGAGATCTCTATTGGCCAAATTCAACAATATGTCTTCCGGAAGCTTGACAAACTTTGCAAGCAAAAGGAGTTTTGGTCCGGATTCATGGACAGATCGAAGCACCTCTCTAAGATCTGTGCACGGCCAGATCTATCTATCAAATGTTCAAAGTCAAAGAAGATGTGCTCGTGTGACTCTCGCAAGAAGCATAAACATTTCCGAAGACCATTCAAAGGACGCTTCAACAAGTTTCGCCGCAAACGATTCAATGTTGAACTTTTTCCCTATCTCGTCGATGTTGATGTCGGTTGACTCATTAGGGAGTTGAGCATCTTGAAAATAGTCTTCCGTAAGGTCTTGAGATAGTGATTCGTGCGGGATGTCTTGAGTCGCGGATTCCTGTTTGATGATTGGTGAGGCGTCCATCTTTGAAGCATCACGTTTTGTTGCTTTGGTTACAAACGTGTTTTCCTGTTTGTCCATGAAGAACATTAAGTCTTCATCAAGGGTCATTTGATAACTCACAGGATAGTAGGACCAGTTTGTGTTGAATGGGATATGGAAGGTTTGTCTGGCGTTGTTGAGGCGGAATGCATGTGTCTGAAAGTCTTCGTACGGCTTGGTGTCATGAAGGTTGAAATCCGGGCGTAAACCTCTGTGGTAGTCGTTGTGGTGAATTAGTGTAGGGAGTGCATGGAGTTTGTTGGACTTGAGGTTGACTTGAACATGTCTATGGAAGAAATACACTGTATGAGGGTTGAAGAACGGATTGAGACCTCCTTGGTGTCCGTTACCCTTGAGCTTCTTAAACGGCAGGTTTGTGGCTTTTGCCGATTTCCTTAGTTTTCCGGTCCAGATGGCCAGTGAGGCGAACCATGTGAGAAAGGTAGAGAGACAGTCTCTTTCGTGCAGGGCATTGATGTATTGGTATAGCCATCCAATGTCGAATGTTATGCCAATGGTGTAGACAGAGCAAAGATACCATAGGAAACAGAGGACTTCTTCTGGCATGTTTGAATTCTCAATGCGGTAGAGATGGGCAAATGGATAATCCGGGTGAATACCCAAAGGTGCGATGAAGTGGCACTTGGGGCCGTATCTTGACAGGATGATGGATTGATATTCAAAGATCTTGTGCCGAAGGTGTTCGCGCAAGGTGTTACGTTCGATGAGTTCATGGGCATCTCCAGGGATGTTGGCGTCGAAGTCGAAGAAGTGTTTCTTCGGTGCTGATGAGCTTGTCATCATATGGAGTTCTTGAGGTGGATTTCTGCTGAGCATGTCTGCTACGGTGTTATTCTTGCCCTTTAAATAGAAGGATTCGAAGTCATACTTCGAAAACCACTCACTCCATCTCAATAATTGCTGGTGAGGGACCATCTTCTGCTTGAATTGGAGCATCTTTGGAAAAGAAGACATGTCCATCTCGATGCGAAACTTATGTCCTATCAGATGGAACTCGAACTTCTCAATTGCCTTTTTGACTGCTAGAATTTCCTTGAACGTGGAGTGATAATGCATCTCGGAATCTTTGAACCGTCCACTTTTGTATCCACAGATTTGACGTTTATTATTTATTTCTTCAAATAATATTGCTCCCCAATATTTGTCACTGGCGTCAGTCTGCAGGATTCGCGTGCCTGAGGAGGGAATCTGTAGAGTAGGTAGCTTCTGTATCTCCAGCTTTAACTTTTTGACTGCGTCGGTTTGTCATGTTGTCCACAGTGGTGGATTCTTCGACAGCATCTTCTGTAGAGGTCTCGTCAATTGCGAAAGTTGCGGGATAAAGTCACTGACATAATTGATGACCCCAAGGAACTGTTGAACTTGTCGTTTGGTGAGATTCTCGTCAGGAAAGTCAAGGAGCGTTGTAGCTAGATGGGACTGCGGAGTTATCTGTCCATTATTGATTTGCATGCCGAGAAAATCAATGTTGGGCTGGGCTATGATCATTTTGCGGGCCAAGAGCATGAGCCCATATGTTTGAACGATTTCGTGGAATTGCTTGAGGGCCTGAATATGGTCTTGGATACTCGAGGAGAACAGGAGGATATCGTCACTGTAGACCAGGGCTGTATGGAGAAGAGGTTTAAAGATTCGTAGCATGGCCTGCTGGAATAGTGAGGGCGCCGTTTTGAGTCCGAAGGGTAAAACATTCCATTGTAGGTGGCGATTTGGCAAGCAGAAGGCGGTCTTATATCTTTCGTCTGGATGGATTCCGATTTGCCAAAATCCTGATTTTAAATCGAACTTGGAAAATATCGTTGCTCCCTCCAGATGTTGTAGGAGAGCCTTCTTGTTAGGTAGCGGAAACTTGACATCTTGTAGATATTGATTGAGCGGATTGTAATCGATGACAAGTCTGAGTTTTCCTCTTGCTTGCTCGGCACGGTTGTTGACACAAAATGCCTTACAAGCCCAGGGCGAGTTGGTCGAGGAAACAATCCCTTGATTAACCAACTGGTCACATTCGTCGTTAGCCTGTTGTAGTAAAGTAGGTGGCATTCCAGCGTGACTTGCTCTTGTTGGAGTGGTATGAATATTTTCCTTAAAAGGTAGCTTGACGA
Organism: Erythrophleum ivorense; assembly: GCA_026724425.1. Taxonomy (NCBI): domain Eukaryota; kingdom Viridiplantae; phylum Streptophyta; class Magnoliopsida; order Fabales; family Fabaceae; genus Erythrophleum; species Erythrophleum ivorense. The sequence continues at coordinate 768,098 of JAIUCV010000068.1, read as the reverse complement.
AGAACTCAGAATTGAGCCATAGCGGGTTGCTACATTTTTGGAGGAAATCTGTATGAGAGTCCGCACACGAGATTGTTGTAATTTCTTCCTTGATCTTGTTGAATTCTCCAAGAGCTGTTTCTTCGATTGCAAATAGGCGAGGTATTGTCGTGAAGGCTTTATAAAGCTTTTTCCATCTCATGCCTCGTGGTTCGAGAGAGATATCGAAATTCTTCTTTAATGCGTAGTACGTATCCCATCCCATGACCAAATCTTTTCCTGGTGCTAATGATCCAAGTACTTCAGTTGTGATTTGACACCCGGGGAAAAACTCTATGGTTATAGGTTTTGATTTGAGCTTCACGGATAATGAGCCAGCGTTTGCAACTCTGAACTCTTGATGGTGCGGCATCCACATAGAAGGGGGTAGAAGCTTTGGGTTCATGATTGATGTATGAGCACCTGTGTCGATGAACGCGATGGCATGAACAGGGTCTTCGCTTTGTGAAGGATCAAATATTGTGACCGGCAAGTTTGGGTTTTGTATCTCGTCTTGTTGTGGTAGTTGCATGATCTTGAAGCAACAGTCTTCACCGTCATCATTATCCGATGAATCGGATGAATAATCGGAGTCCGAGTACTCACATAAAGCGTCTTTATCATCACTATCATATGATAGTACTGATTCAAGATCATGATTATCGAGGTCGACGCCGGGTACGATGCTGGTGATTGAGTTGATGAGATATTGCTTCTTCTTTTTTGATCTATTCGGGCAATTCTTCGCGTAGTGCCCTTCCTTGTGACAGAGGAAGCATTTTGTCGTTTTTTCGAAGCTTCGCTTCTTCCTGAAGAATCGTTTACGGCGAAACTTGTTGAAGCGTCCTTTGAATGGTCTGCGGAAGTGTTTATGCTTCTTGCGAGAGTCACACGAGCACATCTTCTTTGACTTTGAACATTTGATAGATAGATCTGGCCGTGCACAGATCTTAGAGAGGTGCTTCGATCTGTCCATGAATTCGGACCAAAACTCCTTTTGCTTGCAAAGTTTGTCAAGCGTCCGGAAGACATATTGTTGAATTTGGCCAATAGAGATCTCTTCGACTGTTTGTCCTTGATCTCTGATGTAGAGTTTGGCTTGCTGACTTAGGTACTCATCAATGGAAGAAAGGTAGACTTGCTTCAAACTTGGGTTGTTGAGACCGTTGAGTGCGTAGTACCGTTTTGTTTGTCGTTCGAAGTGTTTGGCCAAGTCTCTTTTCTTTAGCGAACAACATTTTGCTGTGAAGAATTCTTCTTGGAGCTGCTCCTTTAGATGATTTGGTGTACCAATGAATTCGCGGTGAATTTCGCCAAGGAGTGATGGTATTGTTGTTTGATAGACTTGTTGTTGTCAGTATTCGCCAAGTGAATTCCACCATTCTTTAAGTGCTCCAGATAGTCTTGCCGTGAATAGTTGAATGACAAGATCTAGGGGCGAGGTGAGTGCTTCAGAAGTCATCCATGCATGGAATTCGTCGATTCGTTCATTCCATTTTTCGAATGGAAGATCATCGAACGTGAATATCATGACCTTTGAAGAGGATTGCTTAGGTGGTACATCCTGATGATTAGGTCGTGGATAGTGCATCTCTTCATCACTGGAGTAGACTTCGTTAATGTCAGGTTCTTGCTTTGGAGTGCCGGAATTGTCTCCAATCGCGAACTGCCTTGGTATGGACTCCATTGCTGAACTGTGACTGGCGTCAGTGTCACTATGTGCAGCAGAGCTGGTGTCAGAGAAGTGACTGATTTGTGCTATTAGCGGCGTCGGGGTGAACTTTGTTTCCGGTAGGATTTGTGGTGCAGGAGTGTTGTCGGAGACAGTTTTCCCAAGAGAGTCTATGAGGTTAGACATTGAGAATTCGATGATTCCAATGTCTTTTCCTTTGTTCTTGGCATTCGTTTCGTCAATAGACTCGTGACTTGATGACGAGGTTAGAGCGGGTTTTTTGGTAGGATTGATAAAAAACTCAGAGTCCTTTTGTCTTCTTGGTCTTGCTCTGGTTGCTCTTGTTCGAAAGAGGTTGGTTGAAGGTGAAGCGTACCGTGATGTCAGAGCTTCATCGGTTGATAGGAATCCGGGAAGAGAAACCTTCTTTCGTGGCTCTTGGTATCCAGATGGAAAACCAGGAGAGTAGGATCCTTGATACGTAGGAGGATATACAGGAATATCCGATTGAAGAATGGATCCGACTGGCTCCTACTCTGTATCAGGCTTTCGAGGCTTCTTTGGAGATCCTTTAGTTGATTCCTTAAGCTAGCCGTTTCAGCTTCTTTGCTTCTGAAGTTTGACGTATTGACCATCATGTGTTGCGCCATGGTTGTCATTTCTTGATGGAGATTATTTAGGCGGCCATGGATCTCGAGGATTGCATTCTGCAGGCTGGTCATTCGTTTGTTTTGGCTGGCAGAGAGTTGATCGATTTTATTGTTGATGGAAGTCAACAAGTGATTCTGGGCTAGAGCGTTCTCTGTTTGCCAATTGAGGACCTTTTCTCCTTGACTGAGCTGGTCAGGTCCAGAAGAGTTGATGGCCCTTGTAAGGATCTTGGGACAGTGAGCAACACCGTCTTTTGTGAAGTCGTCATTTGGAGGATATGGAGAATATGGATTTGACTGCATCATCATGATCTGAGGTTCCTCCTTTTTTGGTGACGAGTATTCGACGATGAAATCATATTTGTCATCGCCGAGTGGTCCGACTGTAGGGTCGCCTTCGAGATATCGCTTGTAGAGAGGATCTTTCTTTTTCCTTCGACGGCGGCGTTTGTCGTCGTCAGAGTCGGATTGATAGTCTTGGCAAGCCGAACAGAAGCAGACATCAAAATATTGATGTCCGGTTGAGTCTTTGAACAGGTAGACGATAGTGCCATCCTGGTTAAAACCAGATGGTCGCACGGGTTGTTCCTTGTACCGTCCTTTGAAATCGCGCTCGTCGACTTGGATGGAGAATTGAGTGAACAGTTGTTTTCGAAATGAGGATGTCCTCGGTTTTTCGAATTTAATCTCCGTAGTACCATCTTGTCTCGAATGGAAGGTTGCTTCTGACGATTGTAGTGTCGTCTGCGTTGCTTGATGGAGCTTTTCATAACTTGTCACCCAAGACTCTGGTAGTCGTTGTAGCAACTCCTCTCGAGAGATCTGTCGAGGAATTTGACTAGAGTTGGGTGCCTGTGTTGCAGATGTGACTTCTAGATATAGCGCATCATCGGAAGATGGGAGTGCAAGATCGAGAGCATGATCTTGAACTCTGTAGACGATTTGGTGGTGTAGAGTGGCTACTATGCTTTTTTCTTGCATAGGAGCGCCAACCAGCTGTAATTGGACCTTTAGTGCGTTTAGGAGAGTAGGGTCCTTTAGGAAAACATTAAAGTTAGGCAACAGTGTGACAAATACCGTTCCTGCATTTAATGTTGCTTGCACTGTTCCAATACAGGCTTGCTGGTAGGACTTTAGTCGAGAATCGACCAAAGCGATACGAGCCACCACTGGTAACCCTTTGCGAGCGTGTAGGGTTAGTCCGATGCGAACCACACCAAAGTGGAGGTGGGTGAACCCTTGCTGCTGCCATAACCGGGGCAAGTGCTCCGGGATTGTGAGGGAGACGAACTGCTCCTCTTCTGTTGCGGGAATCTGGCAGGATGAGAATTTGCTGGCTTGGACGTATTCCAAGACGTGCTTGCTGGAAGACGATGGGCGGATGAGTTCGCGGACACCTTTTATTGAAAAGGTGTTGGGTTTTTTAGTAAAGTATTCATACGGGTTTATAAGAGGAAGAGTAGTTTCTGGGAGTTGATCGCCAGGAACATACTCGACTTCGTAGAGGGAATTTATGCTAGATGAAGAGGCGGAGGATGAAGTGGAACGACGGAGGTTGTTAGGAAAAGTAGAGATCTGAAAAGGAGAATTAAGAACAGGAGGATTTGAAGTAGTCATTAAGAAAAGTTGTTTTCCAGAACTTCAGCGCATTCGATCATAAACAATGATTCTTTCATCCAACCCAAAAGAACACCGGGCTCTGATACCAGGATAGAAGACTAGATCCCTAAGCGTCGTGTTGGTTAGAGTCGTGTTGACAAACAAGGGTGGTGTTCCAGGTAAAGGGAGCTTAACACGGCCTCTCTCGGGCACTTAACTTGCTCAACCACTGTTAGGAACAACCACGCCCCGAAGGTCGTGTTGACTAGGTCTAAATGTCTCAATAGTCTATAACCATTTTGGACGTCATAATAATGGTTTTAATTTACCTCCCAAAAAAATGATTTTGAGCCACTTCTACTAGGCCTGGGCACAAGTACCCGATACTTGCTCAAAACCCGCGACCCGCCCCTTACCCGCCTTGTCAAGGCAAGTACCCGTTTATAACAAGTCGGGTAACAAGTCGGAAAATGTTAATATTTGCAAGTGAGGGGCAAATATCAAGTAGTAATTTTTATTAAGATATTTGCCCCGTTTATACCCGCCCGCAGCCCGTCATTAATCATTGCCCAAATATATAACCCAAGCCCATATATTATCAAATATCAATCTACATTTTATCAAACCCAAGCCCATTTTAATTATCAAGCCCATTTGGCCATTTTAATTATGGGGAGGGGCGGGGCGGGGCGGGGCGGGTTAGTTGCAAGTAGTTAAATTTTTACCAAGTACTTGTAAGTGCAAGTACTTGTACGGGGCGGGGCGGGTCACGGGTCGGTTTTAGTGAAAATCGAGAGGGGCAAAGCGGGTCGCAAATATAGCAAATTTGGCAAGTACTTGCCCCGCGCCCAGGCCTAACTTCTACACTACAAAATCATTAGATATCCCCTGCACATTTTGAATCTTCCATACTATATAACAAATAGAAAATAGAAATAAGTAAAAGTTCTTCAGTAGAGATAATTATAACCAATTTTATAAAATCCGCGTCCGACCACAGGCTCCTACCTAGTATATTTATATACTTTGAGAGTTTTCTTGCACAAAACCCTATTTTATCCATATATTTAAAATATTGATTTAGAATGCGTTTCGGATAATTCCATTCAGATTTACAAAATTTGAGATTTTTTTTAAAACGTTATGGTTTATCGAGAGTCTCGAGATATAGGCCTTGATTGATAAAGCATTTAGAAGAGCATTAGGCTTATGGAGCATAAGCAGGGTGGTGATATATTAGGCTTGACTAATATATATTTTATGTGATTGGTAGAGTTGTGAGCTATTTTATTATAACTTTTTTTTAAAATATTTAATGTGTATGTTGATATTTATTTTAATGCATTATATATATATTCTATAAATAACATAAGATTTTTTTAATTTTTTATAAATTATTTCATAATTATTTCATATTTAAATTATATTTATTAAATTTTAGTGTTATTAAATTATTATTTTATGAATAATACATTAATGATAAAAATAAGTCTCAAAATTATAATATTTTAAATTTAATATAAATATAATTTTCGATTTTTTATCATTATAAATAAATAAAATATAATTATTTTAATATTTTTTAATATTTTAAAGCATCAATGCTTTGGAAAAGCTCCATTTCAAAGCAGGGATAGAATAGCAGTTTAGAGAGCATTAGCAGTTTCTAAATGCTCTCCTAATAAAAGTTGATTGGATTACAAAGAGTATAATGTTCATGTTCTCCTAATAATGTTGATTGGATTACAAAAAGCATAATGCTCTGCTTTTCTAAATGCTCTACCAATCAAGGCCATGAGTTTCGAAAAAGTCTGATTAGTTTACCATTTGTAAGTTTGTATGTTTAGTAAAAATCAAGAGGACAAAACTGTGCGGAAGCCAAAAATAAAATAAAATAAGTGTTCAACTAGACCTGTAACACAACAATCACTAAACAAATATTCAGTGTTTCGGTCGAACTAAATGAAAATGTACGTTATAAATTATAACTATAAACACATGAGAGTCTACGCAAATTTGAAAAGAATAAAACACTTTCTCTTCAAAAAGCCACAAAGAATAATAAAGTTAAAACACTTACATTGTTGTTATACATAGAAGAAAAGAGCATTTGCAATAGTTTTATTTTCATTCTCAAGCCATCACTGCTCTTTTTCCTTTGCTGCTTTTGGTATTCTCTTTCTTCCTTCTGGAAATGCCAGTGATGGGATGACCCAAAGGACCTGACCAAGTCTGGACTTGTGTCGGCGGTTCGTCTTTGGCAAAATTGAAAGAAGTGGAAGTGAAGGATGAGACCATATCTGGTGGAACGATTGTGGGGTCTATGTGCTGCGAGGCCCCTAATGGTATCCCCATTGCTCCACCGTCTTGATGTGGTGGCGGAAACTTCTCACTCTTACTCTTTGCGTTGGCGTGTGTGATTAATCTCCTTCGCTGTTTTTTTTACGAGCCAAAGATAATAAGGTTAACAATGCTAAGCATCACAAGCATATATATACACATGTGAATATATGGATCAGTCTTTGTGTGTACATAACCATCGGTTTGAATAAAACCATTATTCATCTCACTTCCTAACATATATGCACAAGTATATACGCCAAAACCAATCTATAACAATTCTCACCTAGAAGCAACCTGATTCGAGTCACATGAAGACAAGGTATTGAAATAAAAAAACAGTTGATATGGACATACATCGAGATTTGTTTGAAGTTCTGCATTAGCTTCTGGAGCTGGAAGTGCTCGATTTGAACGATCTCTGTGCCGAGTCTTCCTTGCACCATCCCCTTGGGCTTTACTAGCAGCTCTTTGTCTGCACAGGAAAATAGTGTAAGACTATGCACAGTGACAAATACAGTATGGAATAGCTACAAGTAACGCTGGACGCAACAATGATATCTAATTTAAACGTGATTCACTAAACTCTATCTGGATGCTGATATCTTACATCCAGCCAAACTCAGAGCCTAAATCGGCATATTGTATTTGAATGGTAGGAAAAACTACCAATTAAGAAAATCTAGAGGCACAACTAATACTGGGGTGGTACATATATACTAATTAGTCCTGATTCATGATTTGAGTGGAACCAAACAATCTCAACATTTGTATCTTCAACAATTCAAGACTCGTATAAAGATTCATAAATTTCATATGTATTTTTAGTGTCATGAGAAACAGAGGCTATCAATAGAATACTATAGAGGAAATGTTACTAACCTCCGAGTTTCTTCATCTCGTCGCTTTGCATCTATTTCTTTGCTCGGAGGGTACTTTGGGAGATCAGCAGGTTCACAGGCATATGGTTCGCTTGTAAAGAACTGGACAGGAAAAAATATCAGAGTAAACTAACTCAAACCTTCTCAGCGTCATCAGGCTAGTTCACATAAAGCAGCAGCAATTATCAAACCTAATAACTTACTTCACTATTTAAAGCAGCATTCGCGGTTTTGCGGTCTTCTGGTTCGATTGAAAGAAGGGCATCAATGAGCGGAAGAGATGATGGTGGGAAATCTTTAAATGTCTCTGTTATGCTTCTTTTGTATGGTTCACGTGGTTTGTATATTGCTCCATGTGTAAATTTTCCTTTTTTCCAGTAGTCCTCTGATGGTGAACCACAAAGCTTGTAAATTTTATGGAGTTGCTCCACCTAATTAATGATGATCATCAACACGAAGGACCAGTAAGTATATAATCGAACTCTCCTATCGCATATCAAAGTGGCATAGACCAGTAAAGGAAAAATAAGAAAACAGATAACTGAACACCAACGTTCAAGGTGACAAGCTTATATAACCAATTTATTAAATATCAAAAGTTCTCATGTTATTGGTTTTAAGTTAGAAAACTATCCACTAGAAGGAAATAATGTTCAAGAGAGCGACTAATAATCTAAAATGCAGTGCAGCTTTTGCAGGTTTCCTTTCCTTTTGTTGCAATGCCAGTTCTCAACAATACTAGCCAAGGAACAACTCTGGTTAAAATGCAGAGAACATGATTAGTTTTGAATCTATATGTTGATGTAAAAATCACTCGGTATCTCTCTGTATCTCTATTTATGTCTCTCTCTGTGTGTGTGCATAACTGCTCAAAGAGAGCAGGGAAATTGAGAAGAGAAGTAACTTCAATATACAAATATCAGAAGAAGCAATTAGGATGATGATTTCACGAGATACCTCTGTCCGACCGGGCATAATAGGTCGTCCTGCCAAGAGCTCAGCTAAAATGCATCCCGCACTCCAAAGATCAATACCTACACCATAATCAGTAGCCCCAAGAAGAAGCTCTGGAGCTCGATACCACAATGTGACCACTCGACTAGTCATTGGCCGTTTGTGATTAGGATCAAAAATCGTTGCCAGTCCAAAATCAGCAATTTTGAGGACACCACCATCATCGATAAGAAGATTTGATCCTTTGATATCACGATGAAGCACGCCGCGACTATGACAATGGTCCATACCAGATAGCAATTGACGCATTAAACATTTAACCTGCCATAGTCCAACCTTAGCAAGAAATTTAGAAATTTAGAATGTGAGATAGTATATGCCTAAGACTAACCTCTGGTTCAGAGAACTTAACGACAGGGCTTGAAGCAAGACCAGCCAAATCATGATCCATGTATTGAAACACAAGGTATAAGCTACAAGACATCCTCGACGTAACCAAACCTTCCAGCTTGACAACATTAGGATGATCAAGTCTCCGCAACACGAGAATCTCTCTCGCCATAAACTTCACGCTTTCTGGCTCCAGATTATCAAACCGAACTTTCTTAAGAGCTACGATTTTACCAGTCAGCATATCCTTTGCTTTATAAACATTACTGTATGTTCCTTGTCCAATCTACCACCACCACCCAAAAAAAAAAGCAAAAACTTCAGTAGCAGATACTAAGACCTTAAAAAAGAAAGAGTCTTGATCTAATTTCAGTCACCTTGTCGATTTTCTCGAAAGTGTCGGCTTTTCTTGGAATCCAGCCATTCAAGGCTTCACCACAAGCATCCGAAAGCCAAGAAGGCCAACCAGCAGCGACCTGTTCACCGCGCCAGTGCTTTGACGGATTACTCAGCCGTGGATTAGGCTTTGACCTTCTTCCATCTCCTCTCGATTTTCTATATCTATTGGCGGTTTCTTCCTCGTGTTTCTTCTCTACTACTTGTACAGGAGCACCCTTGCTCTTGCTCTTGCTCTTGCTCACTTGTACAGTTTCTCCTGCTGCGTTACTTGTAGAGCTCTTTGCAAGTTTAGGTTCCGATGTTGTTGTTGTTGTTGTAGTCACAGACGAAGCCTCTCGCCCAAAGACACAACCCATTTTTTTAATCTAAGCTTCATTTATCACCATATTCAATCTCCGAGAAACTGTAAGAACAAACTCGAGTTACAGTGTAAGTTACGAAGAAGAAGCTAGATCAAAAAAAAAATGGAGTCGATCTGAGATTTACTTGAGTCAAATCGAGGAAAATCGGTAACCCTAATTGCTGATTTCGAATTCCATGGAAGCTCAAACTTTGTGCTGAGATTAAAGTAGGTAGAAGAAACCTGGTTCGAGAATCTGATAGAAAGTTTTCAGGAGCAGAGAGAAAGAATCTTTGGAGAACTGTTGAGAGAGAGAGAGAGAGTGTGATGGAGAGAGGCCGAGCTAGATGGTGAGCGAGAAGGGGAAGTAGGCCAAATTGTTTTCTTTTTTTTTTTTTTTTTTGGGGCTCTCACCAAATTTTTTGGGTTCATGTTCTTTTTTATTTTTTAAACAATTTATCAATCAGAAAATTTTGGCTCTCTCTTTTGGGCTAAGGACTCTCCCTTTTAATTAGAGTCTTTAACTTTATAGGAAAGTGGGGTTTTTGGCTAGGATTTTTCCTTTTTGAATTAGATTTACCGAATTTAAACAAGTTTTGGTGAATTTCTGAAAGATTTTCTTGATTTTTTACTAGGGTTTTGTGTTCTTAAGGAAGTTTTTCACCGCCACTTTTCTTTTTACGAGAGCTTTTCCCCTTTCGAATGAAATTTGGTTGGTTGAAGTGTATGCGTCTGAGTTTATGATTAACATAGACAAGACTTTCATGGAGATGTCTTTGGAGGAGGAAGAAGATGTCCCTTTCGTCCGGCCTGATCGTCCGGAATTCTGTTCGAGTCAGAGGAATTTGATGAGCATCATGGACCGAACGTTAAACCTAACATCTCAGGATATTGGAAATTTGATTCTAGATATGCCACGAAAGTGGCAGGTCTACGATCGTGTTCAAGGTATTGCATTATCGAAGGATAGATTTCAGTTTATTTTCAAATACGAACATGACTTAGAAGAGGTTCTGAAGAAGAGAGTGTGGTGCTACGAATGTATTGCCTATATAATATAAATCATATTCATATTCACTTACTAATAAATCAGGGGTTTTCGGCCATTTCCCCCCTGAACTTGTTAATCCCCGACAATTCACACACAAACTATTTAATTAAGCCAAAACCCACACGAACTCTCTCAAAATTTAAAATTCTCACACGAACTTGCACAATTTGGCCAATTTCTCTAATTTCGCATATGGGCGTGTGTTAGCTTGCTGAGTCAGCTACAGCGTGGCATATTTTGGTGTCGAGAACGATCAAAACGACTTCGTTTTGAGGTACTAAACAAAACGACGTCGTTTCGAAACTGCAGGTTTTTTCAAGCTGAAAATGCGGTTTATCCCGATTTGAAACAGAGATATTGAGAGAGATTTAGAGAGATTTAGAGAGATTTAGAGAGATTGAGAGAGAATTAATAGCAAAGCTTCGAGCAATTCAAGAGGATTTTGATTCGATTCTTGGGGAAGTAGGAGCAGAATTTATTGTGGGCAAAAAAGGTGTTTCCCTTGTCAAAATCCGAGAATGAGGTAAGTTCAGTTTGATTTTTATGAAATTCGTACTTTGGAGTTGTGTTTGGCAGTGAAATATGTTACGTTTATGGTTAATTTTCATCTAAGTATGTCAAATTTTAGTTGGTATTTGGCATCACCACATTCCAAGTCACTTGTATAAGTGATGTAAATTTTGTTTACATCAGTTATAAATAATGCAAATAATGAAAATAAGTGATTCAATACAACCTTTTTTTTGTAGTATATGCTTGATTTTATTAATGAAGAGTGAGAATATAATATGTCTGCTAAGTGTTCGACTGAATGCCTGAAAGAATCTAAATTGCTTGTAATTATTTGTAGTGATGAAGCAGAGAGTTCGGTAACTTTTGGTTGTCACTATAGTGGCAATTTTCAAAAAGTTGAAGGCAGTGATATGTATGTTGGTGGTGGTTATCAAATTATAAGTGCTCCACCATCTCAGTTGTACATGAACCTTGGGAAACAACTTCCAGTGAGTTTGTATGGCCAGAAAATATGGTACAAGCTTCCATTCGAAGATTTGGAGTCTCGTAAACAGTTGGCTAATGGAGATGACAATTTCAAGAAGATGTGTGAGGCAGCAATGTGGATTAACCAAATGGACATATATGTGGAGGTTGACATTGAAAGTACTGAGAGTGAGAGAGATGAGATTGAGGGAGATGAGTCCGATAGAGATGAGAGTGATCGCAATGAGTATCAGTTTGAGGAGGAAGCAAGGGTTGAGCAAAATGTGGCGGATTTTGTTGATGAAGAAATAGACTTGTATGCTACACCTCTATGCTCTGACGACGAAGAAGATGATGTGAGAGGAAATTATTTCACATACAAGAAGGGCAGTGGTGAGCTGAAGTTAAATCAAGCCTTTGATAGCTTGAAAGATTTTAAAAAAGCAATGGTGGATTATGTGTTAAAGGAAGGATGGAATGTGAAATACACTCGTTGGGACAAAGATAAATCTGGGCTTTGTTGTGCAAGTGAAACCGAAGAAGGAGATGAAGAATGTAAGTGGAAGATTTACTGTTCTTATGAACGCCCACTGCAGAAATGGTTGGTTAAAACGTATGTGAAGAATCACAGTTGCCAAAAGAGTGGGTATTCTAGAATGATTAATCAAGAGGTTATTGCTATGCTTTTTGTGAATGATGTGAGGGACAATCCGAAGTTTATGCCTCAAAATATCCAGCACGAGATTCACAAGCGCTGGGATCTCACTGTAACAATAGACCAGTGCAGAAATGCAAGAACAAGGGCCTTTAAGATGATCCAAGAGGAGCATGACTTACAATTCTCAAGACTAAGAGACTACCGCCTTGAACTTTTAGAGTAAGTTTTTAAATCATGTTGGATTAATGGTTTTTCCTGTTTGTTCTTTAGTTTCTAAATTGTATGTGTTTTTGGTTTGTTTTTGGTAGTTCAAATGAAAACTCTACTGTGGAACTAGAGACATATCAGGGAAGCGATGGGCGAGATGTCTTCTTCAGGTTTTATGTGTGTTTTAATGCACTGAAACAGGCATGGTCATCACACTGTCGACCTATTTTTGGTCTTGATGGTTGTTTCTTGAAGTGCACAAGCAAAGGTCAGCTATTAGCTGCAGTTGGAAGAGACGCAAACAATCAAATGTTCCCTATTGCGTGGGCTGTGGTTGATGTCGAGAATGAAGACAACTGGATGTGGTTTCTTCAGAAACTGCTAACATATTTAGATCTCAAAGATGGTGACGGTTTCACAGTAATATCCGATAGAGCGAAGGTAATATCTTATATTTCAGCTTCATTTATGAATATATGTTCTATTTTCGCTTAGGTATATTCATTTACTTGCTTGCAGGGATTATTGAATGTTGTGGGCGCTTTGTTGCCTAAGGTTGAACATAGAATGTGTGCTAGACACATCTATGCAAACCTAAAGAAGAATTATCCACACAGGGCTGACATGAAAGGTTTATTCTGGAAGGTTGCAAAGAGTTACAACATCGCACAATACAACAAAAGTTTGGAAAAGGTAAAGGCTTATGACATGTAGGTCTTCGACTCAATGATGCAGAAGAATCCAAAAAATTGCAGCCTTGCTTTCTTCAGTCCATCATCTACATGTGACGATGTAAGCAACAACGTATATGAGTCATTTAATCATGCCATAGATCCTGCAAGATCTATGCCATTGGTTGAAATGCTAGAGACAATAAGGAGGAGAGCAATGCTTCGTATGGATGCAAGAAAGCGGAAAGCAATGAGGCACCGAGGCAAGTTCAGTATTAGAGCCCAAGAAATAGTCGATAAAGAGCAGAAAAAGATCAAACATTGCAAGATTTTTCCGGCTGGTCATGAGATGTATGATGTTAGGGACAATAAGTCATCTTTCAAAGTTAATATGGTGTTACATACTTGCACATGTCGGAAGTGGGATATGTCAGGACTGCCTTGCCGTCATGCTTTGAAGATCATTTCAGACAAGAAACGCAAACAAGAAGACTACATGTCTCATTGCTATCTGACATCTAAGTGGAGAAATCAATATAATATATCTATTAAAGCAGTCCGTGGTGTGAACTTTTGGGAAAAGTCTGATGAAGTTGTGATTGTTCCACCACCAAGAGACGAAACAGAGTCATCAAAGGGAAAGAAGAAAACTCAGAAAAGAATCAAAGGTAGGAATGAGTCACCGACTAAGAAAAAGAAAAAGAGAAAGGTGATGGAAGCGTCTCCAACTAAGGTCTCAAGAGAAAGAAGAATCATACATTGTGGACGATGTGTAGGTGTTGGACATAACGCCAAAAATTGTCATGGTATTGGAACTAGCCCAAAGCGACGACCACCAAAAGAGAAGAATGTGTCCGATGAGGGACCAAGTCAACCAACGCAAAGCCAAGTCATTGACTAAATTTTGAGTTTCAGGTTTGTGTTTCTTTCTGTGTTTGTATCTGTGATCAGTTTGAGGTTTTGAGATGTTGGGTTTCACTGTCTCAAGTTTCTGATTTTGTGTCTTTCTAAATTGCAGGTTGTTATGAGATGAATGGAATTTCGAGATGTCATGAGGCTTTTGATTTTTCATATTTGTGGTTTTTAATCTCAGACTGGTCGTGTGTATTTTGGTGTTTGGATTTGATCACAACTTGATTTTGGCAATTAAATATTGTGTGTTTGGATTTGATGAGAACTTGATGTTTGATGGCTACTGCTTTCTTGTTTTTTAATGTTATGTGCTATCTATTACGTGCAAGTTAATTGGAATTTGGTTGTTTGGTTATGTATTGATAAGTGTTTGCTGTTTTTGATTTTCGGAATTGATTTTAAATTCACCAAAACCTGCACTTTCAAGGACCTAAACCTGCATTTTCAGCTTGAAAAAACCTGCAGTTTCGAAACGACGTCGTTTTGTTTAGTACCTCAAAACGACGTCGTTTTGATCGTTCTCGACACCAAAATATGCCACGCTGTAGCTGACTCAGCAAGCTAACACACACCCATATGCGAAATTAGAGAAATTGGCCAAATTGTGCAAGTTCGTGTGGGAATTTTAAATTTTGAGAGAGTTCGTGTGGGTTTTGGCTTAATTAAATAGTTTGTGTGTGAATTGTCGGGGATTAACAAGTTCAGGGGGAAAATGGCCGAAAACCCAATAAATCAGTAATTGAAGCTTTACCCCATGGTAAAAAAAGTGTTTGATGATAGCTTTGTCTTAAGTTTTGTTAAATAGCATTTTTCAAATCTCATTTTGTTTTTCTCGTTTTGTTACTTATCTGCTTATTTTGGTTTATGGTTTGGTCAATGTTAGACTCATTTACTTTTTTAAGAAAGCTAGATATTTTGTTCTTCTCTTTTCGTTACTTATCTGTTTATTTGAGTTCATGGTTTGGTCTATGAAAGACTCGTTTAGGTTTTACGACAGCTTTACCTTGTGTTACTCTATTTATGTTACTTTTCTGTTTATTTAGGGATATGGAACGGTCTATGGAAGACTCGTTTAGTTTTAAGATAGTTTTGTATTGTGTTCTTCTCTTCTTTTTTTACTTTTTTTTGTTTATTTGGGTTTATGGTTTGGTCTATGTTATACTCGTTTAGTTTCTAAGGTAGCTTTGATTTTAGAGTTTTTATAAGTCAATATGATACTCGTTTAGTTTTTAAGATACACTACAACAAAACAGGTCATTTCCGACCACCATTTGCGACAAAAATCAGTCGTCGGTAAAATACCTCTATTTTGCGACTAATTTACGACGAAAAAACAAATCGTCGTAAAATAGTCTTAACTTGGGAATAAATAATTTCGTCGAAAAGTCGTCGTAATGTTGCGTCGACTTTACAACGAATTGACCACGTTTCCTAGAATCGTCGATAATACGTTGTAAAGTTACGACGATGTGACGACGATTGGTATTGGTAGTTAAAAAACATTGTTTTTACAACGATTGTAAGGGTATTTTTACATTCGAAGTTACATCGTTGTAAAATTCCGACGTTTTTACAACGACTGAATTAGGTGAGCACATGATTTAAAACGTGTATTAAAGATTTACACCGGTTTTTAACAACACTTTAAATCGATGTAAATTCGTTGTAAAAACATAAAATCGTTGGGAATTGGTTGGAAATTTTAGTTGCAAAGTCGTTGTAAACGTCACAAAATTTTCTATATATACCATACGTTCAAATAACGAAAATTTCACTCTCAAACACCATAAACTTCTTTCTCCGAGAAAACTAAAAAAAATCTGAGAAAAAAAATAGAATATGTCAATTTACCAGCTCTGGGAATGGATGTACAATCGTAACGATCGATTCCGACGGATTGCTGAGGAAAGAGTTCAGAGATGGCCTTGAAGGATTCATGTACCAGGCCAGCACATTGTAAATTATGATTGAAAGCGGTAATAAGTACATGTACTGTCCTTGTCTAAAATGCTTGAATATATTTTTTTTGCCTATCTCGAGAGTGTGGTCGCATCTGTTGAATAGAGGATTTATGCAGAATTATTATATTTGGTATTGTCATGGGAAAGGTCATGGGGGAAATGCAGCTAGTAGTCGCAGTTATAATTATATTAATAAAGGAATGCATTTTGAGGAAAATGTGGATCCAGTATTTGAACATCATCATGTGAATTACGATATTGAAGTTGATAGAATGCATGAGATGGTGACGGATGCATTTCCTGAAACCGCAAGTACATTTTGAGATCCTCATAATGTAGCGTATGAGGAACCCAATGCAGATGCAAGAAAGTTTTTTTGATATTTTAGCAGCAGCGGATCACCGTTTGTACGATGTGTAACATCCGCAAACCAGAAAGTTGTTTTGGAAGTGGTATCGGACGACATTAGGGATTCAGGAGTCGATTACATACGCTCTTTGAGGTGTGAATTGAAGATTGATTGTACATGTTCTTGTTTGATTGTTGTACAGTTGGTTTAAGGTTCAAGCATCTCGAAGAAAATGTGTAAAAAGCTCCTAAATGCTTAGTGTCGATCGACACCTAAGGGGTGTGTCGATCGACACCGGTTTGAGAAATCAATTCCGGTTTAAGTCGATTGCGCGTTTGATTGTGGTTTGAGTTGGTATGGTCGATGGGTGTCGAGCGACACCAAGGAAGGGTGTCGATCGACACCGGTTATTGGAAAATCGACCGGTTTGATTTAAGTCGGCTGGTTTTGGGCCGGTTTTGGCGAGGGAAGCCCTAGACTCGCGATAAAAGCTTGGTGGCCGCGTGAAAAGTCACTTTTCCGAGACAGAGACTTATCAGAGGCGATTTTTGGAGTTTTGTGAGGTTTGGAGGTTTGATCTGAGGCTTTGGGTTGTTGTTCATCTTCTTCTCCGTCCTTTCAATCCTTTTCAAGGTGAGTGCGTGACTGTAGGTCCATTAATCATTGGAGTTTGTTTGATTTTGAGTTTATTGATGAGTTTTCGAGTTGTTCTTGAGTTATGGTTGAGTTATATTGCTGTTTGATCGATGTGGGGGTTGAATCCCACGATTTTGTGTGTTTATGCGCTGTTTTGTAGCTTCTGGTGTCTGGGTGTCGAGCTGGTGTCGACCGACACTTGATGGGTGTCGATCGACACTCAGGAGGCTGGCGTCGATCGACACCATTTAGGTGTCGGTCGACACCGACCTGGGTGGTCAGGAAACGTGGGTTTTTCCTGACTTGGAGGTTTCTGTTGTTGATCATTGTTCTTATTGTTGATGTATTGTCTAGTTATTGACGTACTTGGCCTGTAGGCAGGATGATCCACTCACTAAGTATTTATGATAATACTTACGCATCTCTATTCCAATGTGATGCAGGTAACGGCAATGTTCTTCCGCGGAAAGAGACCGAGAGAAAAGGATGATGAGATTAGGAATTTGATATTGGCTATCTTGTTGTGGTTGACAAGGAATTCATGATTAGGGTGTTAGTTATATTTTTAATAATGTAGAAAACCTGGTGTTTAGGTTGCTTATTCTTTATTAGCTTTATTGGTTATTGGTTATTGGTTATTTGTTGAACGGTTTACTTATGATTTAATATTATTGATTTCTTTCGAGAATTTCTGCATTGATAATGAATTATAAAAAAAAAAAAAAGCTTGGTTGTTTCATTTTGGTATCAGAGCAAATACGGTTTTAGGACTGTTTGCGTTGAGTGGATTGGACTATGTGTTTGATTGATTATGTGAGTTAGTCAGTTAGTGGTTTAGTCTCATCCTCTCGGTCTTCCAGTTTTCCGCGGTAAGTGAGTTGGATATTGTGTGCTGTGTTTTGTGTTTGTGTGCTGACTTTGCTCATTTTCTGTACTTGGTGGAAGTGCAGAGAGATGGATGCAGGTCGTGGTCGTGGCCGTGGTCGTGGCCGTGGTCGTGGCCGTGGTCGTGGCCGTGGTCGTGGTCGCGGTGGAGCCCGTGGGGGCAGAGGTGCTGGTCGTGGTGGACGAGCAGCGGGTCGTGTGGGTCGGGGTGCTGGGCGTGGTTTGCCAGAGGCTGAGGTTTCAGTAGAGAGTGCAGCGCCGAGTATGGCGGCAGCGTCAGTGACTCAGTCAGTTTCGTTGGCCGGTGGGCTAACTCTGGTGCCGGTGGTGGCGCAGGAGCATGAGCAGTTCCCGGTGGGGGAGCGGCTTTGGCTCAGGGAGATTTGATTGTGGGGCTACTGACGCAGTTGTTGGCACGTCTTCCTCAGGCAGTTCTACAGCAGGCTCCGGTTGCACCTCCAGCGGCCGGGGCACAGGTTGGTGCCGGTTTTGTTGAGCAGCAGGAGGCTGCGGGGCAGCAGGGTGCTGCGGTCGGGTATTCGCCTTATCGTGAGATGATGAGGGAGATGCAGAGGATTGGCACGCCTATGTTTGAGGGCGGTGCTACTCCAGAGCAGGCTGACGAGTGGCGTAAGAGGTTGGAGCGGAACTTCGATTCAGTTCGTTGTCCAGAGCAGTTTCAGGTTGAGTTGGCAGTGCACTACCTTGGAGGTGATGCACATTTGTGGTGGAGGTCTTAGGACACGGAGAGCGGTTTGGACTTGGGTTGATTTCGTCGAGGAGTTCAACCACAAGTTTTTCCCGCAGAAGGCTCGTGACAGACTGCAGCTGAGGTTCTTAGACTTGACTCAGGGTGAGAGGTCTGTTCGAGAGTACGATGCAGAGTTCTGCAGATTGGTGGTTCACACTGGTGGTGAGCTTGTGAGTGAGCGGGCTTTGATGTCGAGGTTTCTTCAGAGGCTTCGGAGGAACATCAGGACTCAGTGCAGAGGTGGCATGTACCACACTAGAGTCGGATTAGTGGAGTTGGCAGCTTCCATTGAGGAGGATTTGCGTGAGCCGGTGAGTTCGGCAGTTGTTCCAAATGTAGTTGCTTCTGCTACCCATCCTCGGGGCCAGCAGCAGCAGCAGCAGCGTAGAGGTTACAGTTCTGGTCATGGCAGGGGCGGCAGGCCTGCGCAGGGCCTGAAGAGGAGAGCAGAGGAGATATCTGCTAGTAGCCATAGTGCGGGTGGTTGCTTTGGTTGTGGGAGTTTGGATCACCGAGTTGCTACTTGCCCCAAGAGGGCGGGATCCAGAGAGACTTCAGTGTGCTTCTATTGCAGGGAGCCAGGGCATATCAAGCCAATGTGTCCCAAGTTGCAGCAGAGGGCAGTGGCAGCAGTGATTCAGCCGTTGGCTATTCAGTCAGCAGCTCAGATTGCAGCGTTGCAGTCAGGTGGAGCGCCGCGTGTTTATACTTCGGCAGAGGTGGGCCAGACCAGTCAGTCAGGCCAGATCACAGGTAAAATCTTTGACTCAGACTTGTAAATTCCTAAGGTAGAATTTTGGTGTTGTATGTTTCTGTTATTTTACTGTGATAGAGTTGGAGGTTCTCAACACTTGTGGGATTGTGTAGGGACCTTGTTAGTTGGTGGATTTGAGTCTCACGTGTTGTTTGACTCGGGAGCATCTAACTGCTTCATTACTCCGGAGAGAGCTGAGAGTAGTGGTATTCGGAGTAGCGATGGCGAGGCTTCAGGCTTTGTCAAGGTGGCCGGTGGTGGTTTTCTGGCTACTTCGGGCAGAGCTAGAGTAGTGGATGTGCAGATTGCGGGGCAGTCTATGCCAGCAGATTTGATCATCAGTCCGGTAGAACTGTATGACGTGATTTTGGGGATGGACTGGTTATCCTTATACCGAGTTCATCTGGATTGCTACAGAGGTAGAGTGGTGTTTGAGCAGGATGCAGGGAAGTTGGTTTATCAGGGAGTGAGACCGACTTCAGGGAGTATAGTGATCTCAGCTATTCAGGCAGAGCAGTTGTTAGAGCGGGGCTGCGAAGCCTATTTGGCGACGATTACTATGACAGAGTCCAGTGGTGAGGTGGTTCTGCAGGATATTCAGGTTGTCCAGGATTTTGAGGATGTATTTCGATCGCTGAAGGGATTGCCACCATCTCGGTCAGATCCTTTCACGATTGAATTAGAGCCCAGGACAGCTCCGATATCGAAGACACTTTACAGGATGGCTCCAGCAAAGATGGCAGAGCTGAAGAAGCAGCTAGAGGACCTTTTGAGTAAAGGGTTCATCAGACCGAGTGTTTCGCCGTGGGGAGCGCCAGTTTTGTTTATTAAGAAGAAGGATGGCAGTTTTCGGTTGTGCATTGATTACCGGGGACTTAACCGAGTCACAGTGAAGAACAGGTACCCACTTCCGAGGATCGATGAGTTGTTGGATCAGTTGAGAGGTGCTACTTGGTTTTCCAAGATTGACTTAGCATCGGGATATCACCAGATTCCGACAGATGAGGCAGATGTTCGGAAGACGGCTTTTCGAACGAGGTATGGGCATTTCGAGTTTGTGGTCATGCCTTTTGGTTTGACTAATGCGCCGGCAGCTTTCATGAGATTGATGAACGACGTGTTCAGGGAGTTTCTGGATGTGTTTGTCATCATTTTCATAGATGATATTTTGGTGTATTCGAGGAGTCCAGAGGAGCATGCGACGCATTTGAGGCTTGTTTTGGAGAAGCTTCGGGAGCAGAAGCTGTTTGCTAAGTTGAGCAAGTGTAGCTTTTGGCAGAGAGAGATGGGTTTTCTTGGCCACATTGTTTCTGCAGAGGGAGTTTCTGTGGATCCGGCTAAGATTGAGGCCATCAGAGATTGGCCTAGACCGAGTAGTGCTACCGAGATCAGGAGTTTTCTGGGTTTAGCAGGCTACTACAGGAGGTTCGTCAAGAGTTTTGCGAGTATGTCTCAGCCGATGACGAGGTTGACTGGCAAGGATGTGCCGTTTGTGTGGTCGCATGAGTGCGAGGAGAGCTTTGAGAAGCTCAAGGAGATGTTGACTAGTACACCAGTGTTGGCATTACCCGATCCGGGGAAGCCATATGTAGTGTACACAGATGCTTCAGGTGTTGGGTTAGGTTGTGTTTTGATGCAGGAGGGCAGAGTGATTGCCTATGCTTCGAGGCATTAGCAGGGCAGTGAGCGCAACCGTCCTACGCATGATCTTGAGTTGGGAGCAGTGGTTTTTGCACTCAAGATTTGGAGGTCTTATCTTTATGGTGGTAGAGTGCAGATCTTCACAGATCACAAGAGTCTACAGCATATCTTTACTCAGCCTTTGCTGAATGCGAGGCAGACGCGTTGGGTGGAGTTTCTGGCAGACTATGACCTGGATATTGTTTATCATCCGGGCAAGGCCAATTTGGTGGCAGATGCTTTGAGTCGACGGAGGGTTGATTCAGCTAGAGAGCGTGGTGTTGAGGCTTTGGTCAGCGAGATTGGTACATTGCGTCTTTGTGCTATTTCAGAGGAGCCTTTGGGTTTGGAGGCAGCTGATCAGGCAGATTTACTCAGTAGGATCAGAGTGGCTCAGCAGAGTGATCAGGGTTTGGTTGATGCTTCGCAGGCGTATGGTTCTGAGTATCAGGTCTCTTCGAATGGGACTATCTTGGTTCGTGGGCGAGTTTGTGTGCCCAAGGATGTGGAGTTGAGACAGGAGGTTTTGAGAGAGGCTCATTCGAGCAAGTTTTCGATTCATCCGGTGACCTCAAACGGTATTATCGTTGGGTCGGGATGAAGAGGGATGTGGCAGATTGGGTTGCGAGGTGCAACACTTGTTCTTTGGTCAAGGCAGAGCATCAGGTGCCTAGTGGTCTTTTGCAGAGTTTACCCATTCGAGAGTGGAAGTGGGATATGATCACTATGGATTTTGTTGTGGGATTGCCTATCTCACGGACATTCGATGCTATTTGGGTCATTGTGGATCGCTTGACCAAGTCAGCACATTTCTTGGCCATCAAGAAGATAGATGGAGCAGCTGTCTTGGCTAGGAAGTTTGTGCGAGAGATTGTGAGGCTGCATGGAGTGCCAGCCAGTATTGTGTCGGATAGGGATCCGAGGTTTGCTTCAGAGTTTTGGAGGGCATTTCAGACTGAGATGGGCACTAAGGTGCATATGAGTACAGCGTATCATCTGGGCAATCAGAGAGGACTATTCAGACTTTGGAGGATCTGCTGAGGATGTGTGTACTGGATTGGGGTGGTCATTGGGCTGATCATCTGTGTTTGGCAGAGTTTGCTTATAACAACAGTTTTCAGTCTAGTATTGGAATGGCTCCATTTGAGGCTTTGTATGAGAGGCCATGCAGGACACCGTTATTAGAGCTGTCACCCCAGCCCGAAGCCCGCGGGCCAAGCCCATACGGACATTTGCGGGGGGGGGGGGGGGGGGGGGGGGGGGGGGGGGGGGTTTCGGGCCAATAAAATAATGTCCGCAAAATATGTGGGGCGGGCTTGGGCCTATCAAATTTGTTCGCAACCCGCGGCGGACCGACCCGCATGGACATATCAAAAACATAAAGCCCAATGGGCAGGCCCAGACGGGGCGGACGCGGGCCGACCCGCAATGTAGACCTTGAATATGATTCATATGGCTTTGATCGAGAGCTTTGAAATTACATTATTCAAACAAATTGCTTCACATCATGTCAAAGGCTGAACATGAAGGAGGCTCAGGATAGACAGAGGAGTTATGCAGATAGGCGGCGACGTGAGCTTGAGTTTCAGGTGGGAGATAGAGTTTATCTCAAGATGGCTATGTGGAGAGGCCCTAACAGGTCCATAGCAGAGAACAAGCTCAGTCCGCGTTTTATGGGTCCGTTTCCAGTGGTGGAGCGAGTTGGGCCAGTTGCTTATCGGTTGGAGTTGCCACCGATTATGAGTGCCTTTCATAAGGTGTTTCATGTTTCTATGTTGAGGAGGTGTTTGCATCCTTCAGAGGAGTTAGTGGCTGAGATTCTAGAGGATCTTCAGCCAGATATGACAGTTCCGGCAGTTCCTGTGAGGATTCTTGAGAGGAGAGTCAAGGTTCTGCGGAACAAGAGGGTGCCATTGTTGAGAGTCTTGTGGGACTGTAGTGGCACAGAGGAGCAGACTTGGGAGCCAGAGGCAAAGATGAAGCTGAAGTTCGGAAAGTGGTTCGACAAGCAGGCTGTGGAGTGAGCTTCTTCATCTTTGTGGTTCTAGTCTTGTTTTTGGCTTTTGTGTTGTTGGTTTTGGATATATGTATGTTCGTTTTCGTTGTACGATATACATTTTTGGAGTTATATGAGATGGAGTTTTTGCCTCATATGTTGGTTTCGTTTTTGGATGTTACAAGTTTCTTTGGCCGGTGGGGTCATTGAAAGTTTTTGGTCATATGATTATATGCGTTTCAGAATTATTACTCGATATATCTAGAGGCGGTGGGCCTTTAGAGTAGACGGTGGGTCTACTTTTGTTGGGACGGTGGGTGCCCGGCAGACTTATATTGTGGGTCGCTACCTCAGTATGAGTGGTTTTTGTGACGGTGGGTCACAGTTTGGTTTTCGTGACGGTGGGTCACGATTTGGATATTGTGACGGTGGGTCGCAGTATAGATGTTGTGACGGTGGGTCGCAGCATAGATGTCGTGACGGTGGGTCACAGTATCGAGGAGTAATAATGTCTTGAAACATGCGTATAACATAGGACTAAAATGTGAGTTTTGAGGTCTTGGAGAGACGTTTGTGTTGGGATTCGAGGACGAATCCAGTTTAGTGGGGGAGAATTGTAACATCCGCGAACCAGAAAGTTGTTTTGGAAGTGGTATCGGACGACATTAGGGATTCGGGAGTCGATTACATACGCTCTTTGAGGTGTGAATTGAAGATTGATTGTACATGTTCTTGTTTGATTGTTGTACAGTTGGTTTAAGGTTCAAGCATCTCGAAGAAAATGTGTAAAAAGCTCCTAAATGCTTAGTGTCGATCGACACCAAATGGGTGTGTCGATCGACACCGGTTTGAGAAATCAATTCCGGTTTAAGTTGATTGCGCGTTTGATTGTGGTTTGAGTTGGTATGGTCGATGGGTGTCGACCGACACCAAGGAAGGGTGTCGAGCGACACCAAGGAAGGGTGTCGATCGACACCGGTTATTGGAAAATCGACCGGTTTGATTTAAGTCGGCTGGTTTTGGGCCGGTTTTGGCGAGGGAAGCCCTAGACTCGCGATAAAAGCTTGGTGGCCGCGTGAAAAGTCACTTTTCCGAGACAGAGACTTATCAGAGGCGATTTTTGGAGTTTTGTGAGGTTTGGAGGTTTGATCTGAGGCTTTGGGTTGTTGTTCATCTTCTTCTCCGTCCTTTCAATCCTTTTCAAGGTGAGTGCGTGACTGTAGGTCCATTAATCATTGGAGTTTGTTTGATTTTGAGTTTATTGATGAGTTTTCGAGTTGTTCTTGAGTTATGGTTGAGTTATAATGCTGTTTGATCGATGTGGGGGTTGAATCCCACGATTTTGTGTGTTTATGCGCTGTTTTGTAGCTTCTGGTGTCTGGGCGTCGAGCTGGTGTCGACCGACACTCGATGGGTGTCGATCGACACTCAGGAGGCTGGCGTCGATCGACACCGACCTGGGCGGTCAGGAAACGTGGGTTTTTCTGACTTGGAGGTTTCTGTTGTTGATCATTGTTCTTATTGTTGATGTATTGTCTAGTATTTGACGTATTTGGCCTGTAGGCAGGATGATCCACTCACTAAGTATTTATGATAATACTTACGCATCTCTATTCCAATGTGATGCAGGTAACGGCAATGTTCTTCCGCGGAAAGAGACCGAGAGAAGAGGATGATGAGATTAGGAATTTGATATTGGCTATCTTGTTGTGGTTGATAAGGAATTCATGATTAGGGTGTTAGTTCTATTTTTAATAATGTAGCAAACCTGGTGTTTAGGTTGCTTATTCTTTATTGGCTTTATTGGTTATTGGTTATTTGTTGAACGGTTTACTTATGATTTAATATTATTGATTTCTTTCGAGAATTTCCGCATTGATAATGAATTATAAAAAAAAAAAAAAAAAAAAAACTTGGTTGTTTCACGATGGATGTACTAAGGGGCACACTAAATTGTCAGTTGCAGTTAGGATAATGACGCTTAAAACTGATGGTAATCTAAGTCAGTTTACCATGGACGGTTGGGCTGATCTAATTAAGGATATCTTAGCAGGTGACAATGTAGCTGCTGATTCATATTACGATATACAGAAGTTGTTGTTTAGCCTTGGGTTGTCTTCTCAGATGATAGATGTTTGTGTTGTTGCTATTCTGGAAAGATGATGATAAGTTGCAGGAGTGTCAATTCTGTCATAAGCCACGATACAAACCACAAGGTCGTGGTTGAAACAAGTTACCATACCAACGGATGTGGTACCTACCAATAAAAGAAAGATTGCGAAGACTGTGAGGACGACATGATTGATGAGATGGCATGTCGATCATTCGCAGACAGAAGGAGAGATTAGGCATCCATCTGATGCTAAAGCGTGGAAACACTTTCAGGCGGTGCATCCAGATTTCGCTAGCGAGAAAATAAATGTCTACTTGGGTCTTTGCACATATGGATTTAATCCTTTCAGCATGTCTGGTAGGCAATACTCTCTATGGCCGATAATAGTAACGCCTTACAATCTTCCTTCTGATATGTGCATGCAGAGAGAATTTCTATTTATGTGTATCTTGATCCATGTCCCGAAGCATCCGCGGCGCTCTTTTGATTATTTTTTTACAGCCTTTGATAGAGGAATTGAAAGATTTGTGGTATACTGGAGCTCGGACGTATGATATTTCGCGCAAGAAGAACTTTACGATGCGGGCAGTGCTTATGTGGACAATAAGCGACTTTCCGGCATACGGGATGCTTTCCGGGTGGACTACGCATGGGCGGTTATCTTACCCGTATTGCCTCGATCGAACAGATGTATTTCAACTTAAACACGGGAGAAAGACAAGCTGGTTTGACTGTCACCGCCGATTATTACCGTTGAACCATAGATACCAGGGAAACAAGAAATTGTTTAAGAAGAACAAAGCTGTCCGTGTTCCTCCACCTGTGATTTTATCTGGGGAGGCTTTAGAAGCGCAAATTGATCATTATGGTGCAGATAGTACAGTCAGACGTGGTGGGAACTGGCACACTCCAGGGAATATGCTTGTCGGATACGGGGAACAACACAATTGGCATAAGAAGAGCATTTTTTGGGAACTTCCATATTAGAGCTCTCATCTTCTCAGACACAACCTCGATGTTATGCACATTGAAAAAATTTTCTTCGATAATATCATGCATACGGTGTTGAACGTCAAAGGCAAAACGAAAGACAGTGTAAAGTCAAGATTGGACTTGCCTGAAATTTGTTTACGGAATGAGTTGCATATTTCTAATGAGGGGGGGAGTACCAGTTGCTATATTTCAGTTAGGGGCTGCAGAAAAGGTGTCCTTCTTCAAATGGGCATCGTCAGACGTGAAGTTCCCGGACGGGTACGTTTCGAATTTATCTAAATGTGTTCAAGGACAAAAGTTTTATGGGATAAAAAGTCACGACTGTCATGTGTTTATAGAACGGTTACTTCCGTTTGCATTTGCGGAACTTCTATCTTCAGATGTACATGCAGCAATTGCAGGTATAATTTTAAATTAATTTATTATACATTTATTAAATAGTATATATATGGGTGTGATTTTACAACAAATGAAATATTTTATGTGCAGTGATTGGAGCGTTCTTCCGAGATCTTTGTACCCGTACTCTGACCAAATATGTTATTGGTCAACTCCAGCAAAATATTCCGATGGTGTTGTGCAATATGGAGCAGATATTTCCACCAGCCTTTTTTGATGTTATGGAACATCTAGCTGTACATCTTCCTTACGAGGCAGAACTTGGTGGGTCAGTTCATTATCGTTGGATGTACCCGTTCGAGCGATTTATGGGGTATTTGAAAAGAAAAGCCAAAAACCTTGCGAGGGTTGAAGCCACTCACCAGTGGTGATGGTTCGAAACCATTCATGACCAGCTATTTCCCAAATTTGAAGCTCTCAAAAGTTCTTATCTTATACATATTGCTGCATCCAAAGCCAAAAAGAACATAACAGACTCAATGAGACGTCTACGAATGAGAGAAACATAAAAAAACAATCTCAGGTCGCTTGAGATAATTAAAAGGAATTCAAACCCAATGTGGAGGAACTAGTTGTGGAGGAACCATCAGAGAAATTTTAAAGCAAACAAAATACTATGTTAAAAATGAACGTCTATAAGATTGAAACAACTACATAACCGTATATACCTTGTAATTTTTGTATGTGGGAGATCCAACATGCAAAAAACAAATCAATAGATATAAATTACACCAATACAAAAGACCATGAAAACAAAAATCCATTGAACTAAGAGAAACAATTAACCAAAACCTTAAGATCGAAAACCCAAATTGAAACTAACACCGCCAATTTCAAGTGTCTTGACCAAAAGCTTAATACTGAAACATTCATGGAAGAGAGTAAAATAACCGAAACAGATTAAAAGACCCAACATGTACAAACATATTACTCACTTGGAGCCTCTCAAGGTGAATCTCACTCAGAGAGCTTTTTCCATCTCCGATCATTTGAAGAACTTTATCCCAATCAGCCAAACAACAGATGATTTTCAGTGTTTTTGTACTAGAAACCAATGGTTCGAATACCTGGCCATTAACGAGCTCCTTCAAGCAAATCGCTCTCAGCGAAGAGGATGAGCCAGCGGCTGGCAGCTGAATCAACTCGGCTGCTTCGTGGATTCCTCGGAGTCGCTTCACCGACAATTGCTCCAGAAGCTTGCAATGCTCGAGCATCGCGTTCACGCCTTTCGCTCCGAAATGGCAAGATCCAACTGAGAGCTTCTTTAGATTTTTACAATTCCGAGCAAAATCTTCCATTCCCAGATCTGTGATCTCGCGACAGCCGCGAAGATTAATGCGAGTCAGATTCAAAAAACGAGCGAAGATCATAACCAAAGCCTCGTCGCTAATGGCTAACAGACTTCTGATCACATTGAAGAGCTAGCTTCGTCACCGAATCGAACCGATTGAACATAGATGTCAGGAAAGAGAAGATCTCATCCCTAGCATCGAGCGATAACCGATGACGATTCTGACCATCTCATCCCTACTCCGGTCCACAGTAGATGGTGAGAATTGAGAGCAAAAGGGAGAGAAAGAGGAAGAACATGAAATTTTAGGTCTGAGTAATTGGGGATTTTCTATTTTGGAGCCCAAATTTAGATTTTGGAACCTAATTTTTTCAAAGTGTCGGGGAATGAAAATTTGTTTTTCCGCTTAACACTATCATAACGTTTGCAGTGAGGTATGTGCTATTAAAAATGACCTTTTAACTTAAAAATGTTACGCAACATTTTAGTTTTTAATCCGACACTTTTTCGTAGCATTTACAAAAATAGAAACGCTATCTGAAATATATAGGTACAATAACTATAGCAGTTTTACCAACAGCGCTATATTATTATGCTATTAAAACTCAATATTCTTGTAGTGAATCATCTCCACAATATCAGCAAATAGGTTACATAAATTCTCTGCAGTTGTATATATTCCTGAAGCATCAACTAATTTGATGAAAGTTATCCCCTTAGGATAGTAGACCAAAACATCGATTAAAGGTCTTTGCCTAATCACTACAAGAAATATAGGCAATTTGCGACGGAAACTTACGTCGCAATTCCGTCGCAAATGGCCCTTTGCGACGGAATTGCGAGGAAAGCATTTCCGTCGCAATTTGTTCGTCGCAATGAAGGTTCCGTCGCAAATCCCTCGCAAAATTGCGACGGAGTAAGTTCTGTCGCAAGTTTGCGATGGATTTGCGACAATCATTATTCCGTCGCAACTTTGCGACGGATTTACGACGATCAATATTCCGTCGCAAATTTGCGAGGGAATATAATCCGTCGCAAATTTGCGAGGGAATATAATCCGTCGCAATTTTGCGAGGGAAAGTTTGCGACGACGGGAATTCCGTCGCAGGTTTGCGAAGGAATTGAATTCCATCGCAAATTTACGACGGAATTTTATCCGTCGCAAATTGCGACGGAATTCAATTCCTTCGCAAACCTGCGACGGAGCATTTTCCATCGCAATTACTAATTTTTAAATTTTTTTTTTTTTTAATTTTTCAGTTATTAAATTGTTTTTAAAATTTTTTTTTTAATAATGAATAATTATAATTATAAAAACGAAAATCAGATAAAAAATTTTTTGTTCAAATATCATTAAAAAACATTAAAAATATTCATAAATAACATTAAAAAGAACTAAAATTCCGGAGATTGTCCGCTGGTTCTGGTCTGATCCGGTCCGCTCGGTTCGCCCTCGGGTTACTGCTGGTTTGGACGCATCCGGGTCAAAATCTCCCTGAGCTTGGGATCCGAGGCGCCTAAGTAATCGAACACCTCCTCGAACGACTCAACCTTCGACTTTGTTGCTTCCAATTCTGACCATGTTGCAATCAATTTATCCTGCAACTGAGCAACCTCGAGGGAATCTTGGAGCCGACTTGAAGCGGAACAGCTGGCAGTATCGATTTGGGAGGTTAGAGAACCCCCCCAAATCTTCCCCTTTCTACGGGGAGCGGACTGAAAAACAAAAAAAAAACAATAGAATTAAAAAACCAACAAAATACATAAGAATGAAAATAATTTAAACAATATTATACAAATATACCTGAATAAAAATCTTGTTCTTCATGGCCACAGAAGAAGCGGAAGCGATACTCGCCGGATCATCATTCTGAGTCAACTCTTGTAGTTTCGAGTTGACATCATTGTAGAGCTCCTCAGACTCAACATCGAGGAAACTGCCATCCGGTTTCCGCTTCACCTCCTCGAGAACTGCCAGCCAATCCATCTCGGAATCCCCTCGTTGCTCGGCCTATAAAATTAAAATAATTTTGATTTGATAAAAATGATTAAATATTAAAAAAAAAAATAATTTAAAAAAATAATTTAAAAAAACTTACAAGGATTTCGCCGCGACGAAGGAATGAAGTTCGGCCGGATCGATGTGTAGATTTGCTGCTGCTCTTCGCCCGAGCGGATTTGCTGCTGTCACTCCGTCTCAGGTGATCAGGATCCTTCCAATATGCAACCAAGCCCTTCCACACGTCAGGGCTAAAGTGTAGTGGCTTGGCAGCATCTCCCTTGG
Organism: Erythrophleum ivorense; assembly: GCA_026724425.1. Classification (NCBI taxonomy): domain Eukaryota; kingdom Viridiplantae; phylum Streptophyta; class Magnoliopsida; order Fabales; family Fabaceae; genus Erythrophleum; species Erythrophleum ivorense. The sequence continues at coordinate 738,286 of JAIUCV010000068.1, read as the reverse complement.
CGAGCCACAACTTCTTCCACCGAGACACCATATCGGGCAACCGATCATGGACTTTGGCCATAAACTCCTTGTAAACCGTAGCAGTGATGGCAGAACCCCAGTGATACGTGTGCTTAAACAAAAACAAAAAAACAATAATAAAATGTTAGAAATCAACAATAAGAAAATATTTTTAAAAAGTAAATAGAAATTAACATTATACTTACAGCAAAAGTACAAAACCAGCGTTGGAGAGCGGATTCCTTCACATCCTTCCACCGGCCAAAAGCATCTTGGTAATCTTTTTCAAAGATTTCCGTAACTGCTGAGGCGACGGATGAATCATGAGTGAACCTGAAAAAGAAAACAATACACTTTAACGTTATAAAATATACAATATAAAATAAAACAAAAACTAACAAAAATTAAAAAATATATACCAAAATGTTCTCGGTGGGCGGTGTGGATGAAGACGAGGGAGGAGCTCATGACTGGGCTCATCCAAAATATCCCGAATAGCCGCATAAAATGGGGCTCTACCGGCCTCAACCGCGGCCTCAATTTGGGCTGAAGGACGAGGTGGGGACGGAGACCGAGACCGTGTCGGCTGGTGCTGCTCCTGTCCCGTAGAACCATGGGAACTACTAGTTCGGGCCCCGAAACCCCCGGAACCTCCATGCCGACTGCTGTGGGCCCGGAAACCAACACGGGGGGTTCCTCCCTGACCCCCGGATCCGCCCCTACCCCCGGATCCGCGGGAACCCTCGGATCCACTCCGATTCAGAAACTCTCTGTAACTGTTTTCTTGATCCATCTGCAACAAATTAAAAAGATAAAATTAGAAGTAACAAAAATAATTTGAAACTTAAAATAATAATTCGCATTTTTTATATTATACCAAAAAACTAAAAACTATAAAAAACACCAATCATATTTTTCAGAAAACTAAAATCTACAACAAAATCAAAAACCAAAAATTCAAAAACCAAAATCTAGAAATCAAAAACAAAAAATTCAAAAACTAAAAATCATCTAACTAATTTAATCACATAACCAACTAATAATCACAAAACTAATTTAATCACATAACTAAACTAATCATTTAAATAATTTAATCATCTAATAACAATAATTTAATGATTTACAATAATTAAAAACATAAAATTAGAAGTAAAAATCCTCCATAATATTTTAACTAAAAATCCTCCTAAATCTATAAAATGTTATGGTTTCCATCGCAATTCCATCGCAATTTTGCGACGGAATTGCGATGGAAACTAAAAAAAATTATATTCCATCGCAATATTGCGACGGAATTGCGATGGAAACCGAAAAAAATAATACTCCATCGCAATTCCATCGCAAAATTGCGATGGAATTGCGATGGAAACCAAAAAAAATTATACTCCATCGCAATTCCATCGCAATATTGCGACAGAATTGCGATGGAAACCGAAAAAAATAATACTCCATCGCAATTCCATCGCAAAATTGCGATGGAATTGCGATGGAAACCAAAAAAAATTATACTCCATCGCAATTCCATCGCAATTTTGCGATGGAATTGCGATGGAAACCAAAAAAAATATATATTCCATCGTAATTCCATCGCAAAATTGCATAATCCATCGCAATTCCATCGCAATTCCGTCGCGAAATTATCATTGTCACTTGATGACGGCGCTTCTGTTCACCTTACACTCTTCCACCGACTTCCTAAGAAACCCCAATTCCTCTCCTTTTTCTTCGATTTTCCGCCTTCATCAGCTTTCATCACTAAATCACAAACCCGAGCTTCAGCTGCTTCAACCACTTGAAGAAAGGGCTAGAGTGGTTGAAGCAGCGGAAGCTCGGGTTTGTGATTTAGTGATGAAAGCTGATGACGGTGGAAAATCGAAGAAAAAGAAGAGGAATTGGGGTTTCTTAGGAAGTCGGTGGAAGAGTGTACGGTGAACAGAAGCGCCGTCATCAAGTGACAATGATAATTTCGCGACGGAAATACAAATTCATCACAATTCACAATACAAACAACTTAAAATACAAAGAAAAATCTCAAAATTAATCAAAGTCATTTTCATCGTCATTTTCATCGTCTTTTTCAGATACGTAAGAGTTTTCACTGTGCTCCCGTTCTTCTTCATCAGTCGCAGACTCTTCGAATTCAACGGCTTCTCCATCTTCACTTGAATTGTCAACGATGTCTTCAACTTCTCTGTTCTCGGGGTCAACATGTATGATATATTCAGTGGATTCGATCGGGTTTGAAACTTCTGCAACTCTGTCATGCTGCATGGCCACTTCATCGTCTAAACCAAATACATAACCTCTTGGATTGACCTTTATGACCGATAACCAAGTCTCCCGTCTTTGCCTGAGTCGAGGATAAGGAATGAAACACACTTGCTCTGCCTGCGATGCAAGGATGAAGGGTTCGAACTTGGAATATTTACGGTTTGCATTTACATCGGTGACACCTACCGTCTCATTTATGCGAACACCTCGACCTGGTGTCGGATCATACCAATCACATTTAAACATAATACATTTCAAGTTGATGATTCTTGGGTATGTGACCTCGATGATCTCTTGCAAAACTCCATAGAATTCTGTTTCGCCCGGGACATGAATACCATAATTTGCGGTCGACTTCCTCATGCCATGCTTGTACGTATGGAAAATGTACCCGCGGGTACAATACATTGGTGCTGTAGTGATCTTTCCTATTGGAAAGTTCACAATCTCATGCAGCCACAACGGTATTTGTCCCCGATGATAGCCGTTTCTCACCTATATAAAAACAAATGGTACAATCACACACATTAATTATATATAGTGTTAGGTTTTAGTTTATATATATATCACTAAATTGAATAGCACTTACATATAATTTTAACCATCCAGCTAAGTCACGTTCTTTAAGAAACTCATACTCATGCTCTTGTAAATCAGGGTATTCCTGGCGCATCAGATTATCAAATATGCTGCACAAAAATCTCGAGTTATATATATATATATATATATATATATATATATATATATATATACAAATATATATATATACATATGATCAAATTAGGTTACCTCTCAAATTAGTGCACTTCATCCAGATTACGTAATATGTATTTGTGAGCCGCACTCAAATCTTCATGGTCCCACGATTTTTCCTTCAACTTTCCAGCAAGTCTGCCTATTTCTTTGAAGATGCTGGGGACAACATGCCTATAAACAGATGCAACGCCTCCATCATCGTATCGTCTCGTCGCTGTTCTTCTCGTTCTTACATTTGGACTAAAATAGTAAGACGCGAAGTTAGATGTTTCCTCTGTCAAACTTCCTTGTACGATGGATCCCTCAACTTTTGCAAGGTTTTTAGCCTTTCCCTTCAAGTGTCCCATAAAACGCTCGAACGGATACATCCACCTGAATTGCACAGGCCCCCCGAGATCCGCCTCATATGGCAAATGTACCGTTAGGTGTTCCATCACGTCGAAGAATGAAGGAGGGAAGATCATTTCCATGTTACAGAACAAGACAACAATGTTTTTTGTTAACTTCTCTACCCCGTCTTCAGTCAGTGTTCGCGTGCAAAGATCTCGGAAAAACGCCCCAATACCTATAATATAATTAATATACAACAAATTAATAAAAACACATATATTTAATTATATATGTACATATATAAACTCAATTAAAAGAAATGTAAATACTTGTTTACCAGCAATTGCTTCGTGGACATGAGATGGCAATAGTTCTTGTAATGCAAACGGTAGTAGTCTCTGCATGAAAACATGGCAATCGTGGCTCTTCATACCAGAAATTTTTTGTCCTTGCTCTATACATCGTGAGAATTTGGAAACATATCCATCCGAAAATTTGACATCTGAGGCCACCCAATCAAATAGAGCTCTCTTCGCATCTGCAGACAATCAAAAACTCGGAATTGGCTGTTTGCCGTCTCTAGTAATCTCCAACTCGCTTCTTTTGCATATTTCTGCTAAGTCCAGCCTCGATTTCATATTGTCTTTACTTCTCCCTTGGACATTCAAAATGGTATGCATGATGTTATCAAAAAAATTCTTTTCGATATGCATAACGTCAAGATTATGTCGCAAAAGGTGATCCTTCCAATATGGGAGTTCCCAGAATATACTTTTTTTTGTGCCAATTGTGTGCTTGTCCATATCCGTCAGGCATGTTTGCAGTACAATGCCAATTGCCCCCACGTATGCATGTCTCCTCACCACCGTAATGATCGATCTGATCAAGTAAATCCTGTCCCGTAAGATAATCCGGAGGGGGACCGCAGACAACTTTATTCTTCGTAAATAGAACCCTGTTCTTTCTGTACCTGTGATTGATAGGAAGAAAACGATAGTGACAATCAAACCAACAAGGTTTTCTTCCACGCCTCAGCTGAAATGCTTCTGTCCTACCCAAACAGTGTGGACACGATAGTCTTCCGTGCGTAGTCCACCCTGACAACATTCCGTACGCTGGAAAGTCGCTAATCGTCCACAATAATACTGCGCGCATGATGAAGTTTTGTTGCTGCTAGTAATCAAATGTGTAGACTCCAGAATACCACAGTTGTTTCAACTCGTCAATCAAAGGTTGCAGAAATATATCTAGGGATCGCTTCGGATGCTTAGGACCTGGCACTAAAATAGTTAAGAACAAAAATTCTCGCTGCATGCACATTGTCGGCGGAAGATTGTATGGCGTCAGTATGACGGGCCATAGCGAATATTGTCTCCCTGACATACCAAATGGACTAAATCCGTCTGTGCATAATCCTAGATAAACATTCCTCGACTCATGAGCAAAGTTTGAATGTACCGTCTGAAAGTGTTTCCACGCCTTTGCATCTGAAGGATGTGTTATCTCTCCATCATGTGAGGAATGTTCTGCGTGCCATCTCATTGACGCTGACGTCATTTCCGATTGGTATAACCGTTTCAATCTTTCAGTGATTGGCAAGTACCACATACGTTGGCAAGGGACCCGCCTCCTTCCTGTAGTGGGTTTGTATCTCGGCTTCCCACAAAATCGATATTCCTGCAGCTTATCATCATCTTTCCAGAAAAACATGCAATTGTCAATGCATACATCAATCATTTCATAAGGCAACCCAAGACCCGCAACCAACTTCTGTATTTCATAGTAATTACCAGCAGAAAGATTATCTTCCGGTAAATACTCTTGAAATAGTGCAGCCCACTTATCCATGTTACTTTCGCTGCTGTTATCTTCACTTTTAATTGTCATCATCCTAGCTGCTAGTGACAATCTAGAAATTCCCTCTCTACACCCATCGTAAAGTGGTTGATTTGCAGCATCTAACATATCATAAAACTTTTGTGCTTCAATGTTGGGTTCTTCCAAAATTGCTTCCGCCGGATTATCAACAGGAACAGGAGTAGTTTCATGAAATGCATCTGTAACCATATCATGAAACCTATTCCCTTGCTGATACCCAATATCATTTCTCAATATATCAGGTTGACCATAATCATAGCTAGCGTTATAATTATGTTCTTCAACCTCTTGGCCCGAAACACTATTTCCAGCTTCATAGTGAGTAGTATTATAATGATTTTCCCCATGATAGTACCACACATAATAGTTTGGTACAAATCCTCTATTAAATACATGTGTTTTCGTAGTATCAACATCTATATTTTTTTTTTTTTTACATTTCTCACAGGGACAAAATATTTTACCAGTTTGGAGCGCCTGTGGTTGGTTTCGTGCTTGGTTAAAGAATCCATGTAATCCTTCAACAAACTCTCTCGTCACTTCGCCGGTCCATGGATCCCTAGGATTGTACATCCAGCTCCGTAACTCATATATTCCGTAACTCATTTTTAGTGTTTAATTTTTTTTTTCTTTCTTCGTGTTCTTTGTTCGTGAAAATGAATGAAATCAGGTTGGCTATTTATAGAAATCAAAATTCTTTTGCGATGGATTTGCGACGGAAATATTCCCTCGCAATAGGGTAGGTGAACTTATTTAACACGTTTGAACCTAACGGGTCGCATGTCGGCCACCCACTTTCCCTCGCAAATCCGTCGCACATTGCGACGGAATTGCGACGGAAATGCCCCATTCCGTCGCAATTCCGTAGCAACAGTGCGACGGATTTGCGAGGGAATGGGGCATTTCCGTCGCAATTCCACCGCAATAAGTTAGGTGAACTTATTTAACACGTTCGCACCTAACGGGTCGCATTTCGGCCAACCATTTTCCATCGCAATTCCATCGCAATGTTGCGACGGAATTGCGACGGAAATGCCCAATTCCGTCGCAAATCCGTCGCAATTTGCGACCGAATTGCGACGGAATAAACTATTCCATCGCAATTCCGCCGCAATGTTGCGACGGAATTGCGACGGAAAGTAGTTAGGTACACACGTGTTATTCGAAGTTCACCTAACTAATTGCGATGGAATTGTTCCGTCGCAAATCCATCGCAAAAAAATTTCTGATTCTATAAATACCCGACGAACACACGTCACAATTCACACCAATACAAAAGAAGAGAAAAAGAAGAAAAGAAGATAGAGGAAAAAAAAAAACCCCAATACAATCATCTTTTTTACCCTACGGTGGATTTTCTTTTTTACCCTAAGAAAATCCACCATCATCCTTTTTACCCCATGTTGATTCTCTGTGGACATGAGATAATTAAGAAGGATGACGGTACGTTGATCTCTTCCTAATTATCCATAATTAATTTCCATGGAGGATCAACAGGGGATAAAAGGAATGATGGTGAATCGTCTTGGGGTAAATATATAAATCTATTGGAGGATATATTGCGATCGATGGATAATGCTGAGCAAACTGATATTCTCTCCAACTTGTAACCGATTTCTTGTGCTACTAATGGTAATGATGGTTGGGATTCCAAAATGGATCGTCCCTATATGATGTTGTTGGATAGTTGTAGAGAAGATGGGGATTTATATCCGAGAGTGAGAGATAACCCACTGAGGTGTATTAGGTATGACGTTGATAAACGGAGGATAAGATAAGCGCTTATCGTAATTGCGATATTTTGCGACTATCCAACAAATTTTGCGACGGAATTGCGATGGAATGTTTAATTTTTAGGTTTCCATCGCAATTCCGTCGCAAATTTGCGATGGAATTGCGAATTGCGATGACTTTAGTTTCCATCGCATTTCCATCGCAAAACAGTCGCAAATTTGCGACGGAGTAATTTCCATCGCAAACTTGCGACGGATTTGCGATGGCTTCTTAGTCCGTCGCAAAACCGTCGCAAATCCGTCGCAATGTCGTCGCAAATTTGCGACGGAAATTTTCCATCGCAAAGTTCCTTCGCAATAAGCCTGTTTTCTTGTAGTGAATATCTTTCCATCCATCAGCCATCAGAGTACAACCAGTATCAGCCCATGTACTCCCAAAAGAGTCAACAATTAAAGAAACTTGCAGCTTAGCATCACGTAGTAAACCGACACGTAGAGCATGATATGAAGGCCCTATGTAACCATGACCCATGCTTGCAATTTTGCTGATCATAGGCTGAAAAAACCTAGAATTCGCAGCATTCTTGGGCATACGTACATACATCATAGAAAAATAATGCAACTGCCATATCAGCATCATGAATCTTTTCCTTACTTTGCAAACATGATTTTATGGTTGATTGCGCCTGATCTTGTAAACTCCGTTTAAATAGGAGTTTATGTCGGTAATGGCCTTTCTTTTCTGACTTAGAGGCGCAAAACCTGGACCAGAACCTTCGCCATCCTCTAAATCAATAAATTGCCTAGTGATGCGAGCTGAATTTAGCTTCAAGTAATAATAATAACCCAACCTACACAATTGCAAGTGCACAGCAAGAGAGTAGTATAGTTCGGGGTCGAACCACAAGGAGATGTTATTTCACTTCAAACTTATAGAGACTGAAAATCAAGCTAGAACAAAATATAAGATGGTTGTGTATGAGAAGTAAATTAGAAAAAAGCAAAGCAGTAATGAAATAGAAATGTAAACAATAAGGAAAAGTACTAGGCATTAGGCAAATCGCAAAGCATCACAAATCATCAACAAGCAATCAAGTGAAAGGGATTCATTACAAACCATTCTTGAACTCAAATCACTTAGGTATGGTTTTCCCACTTTTGTGGCTCAAACCACTATGTTTAATCAACCCAATAGACTCAATTTTCGATGGTTATTGTAAGTTGTAAACATGCATTACAAGGTTCAAGATTCAATTGTTCACAATAGTCCACAACTCAACTTTCGATGGTTGTGACCCATTGCTCACCAAATACTAGTTCCGGCATTATAGCAAGCTTTTGAAGAGTATAATAACCCAAGATCCGATGCTAGATGATCAGAAAAGCAGATGGCATTATGCTAAAGTAAAGGTGAAGAATCCAATAGATTATCCCAATTCACAAGATTAAAGTTAACAATTCATGAACTCATTGATTTACCATTAACCTAGGAAAGGATCTACTCAGCCATGATGCAAACAAACAAGCAAGATATGATTGAAAGCATTATGAGAGTATTATAAATAGATAAGGGATGAAGAAAGCTTCTCTATTGATGAACAAGTCGGAATCTCCCTTGAACTCTCGGATCCAATACAAAGAATGAAAAGAAAAGAAAACAAAACTTTTATGTTGTGCTAGGGTCTTGAACGGCGCCTCCTTTCTCTTCCTCCTGGATGGTGCAGCTCCCTCTGACTTCTCTCTCTGACGGCCAACCCTAGACATACCTTCTTCTGAGGCTAAAAACATGTATTTATAGGTTGTAGGTCGGTTAGGGTATTGAAGTGCCGGAAAAGGAAACTTTCCGATAAGCCGGGCTTGAAGTTTCACGACGTGTATGGGCCGGGATCACGCCAAGGAAACCACCAAGAATATTCTAGGCCTCTGGCTAAGTGATCCAAGGCTTAGCGTGCGGTGGTACGGGCCATAAGGAACACCAAATCTTCCATGGGCTTCATCTCCTCGCCATTCGGACATGTCTCGGTAAAACGGGTTTATCTCCCTGATGGCTGATCTAAATGACCTAATTATACTTCTCCGCGACGCGTGACTCGAATATCTATCCATGAAGACCAAGATCATACTTTTTGGACGTCGTGAACTCCTCCGTTTACGGCCAAACCTCTGATGCCCCGGTTATGTCCAATAGCGAGAATCGGATACTTGGAGTTTTATTGATGCTCTTGACTTGGAAAGTTGCATGGATCATGGTTTGAGGCTATTTTGCTCATTTTTGTATACTTTTTGATATTTTACCCTGTTAAGAATCCAAAACCCACAAATACAAGAAAAATACCTCTAAAGGCATAAAACCTTTATGAAAATACTAAGTAAAAACATGTAAAATATGGATATATCAACTCCCCCAGACTTAGACTTTTGCTTGTCCTCAAGCAAACTAAGCATGAAAGAGAGGTTTGAAAACATGAGAACTTCAAATCTTTTGGAAATCCATATTGACCTTTATCTTAGTAATCCATGAGTTTTGCGATTGTCCCAAAGCAATCCACTCCTCTTTAGACCATCCAAATTCGCCACCCTTGACTGCTTAATTTAGTTTCTAAAAGTGTGGTCTCAACTAGGGAATATCGATCAAGTGGCTCATAGACTCTTACCCATCCTCTTTGATTAAACACATGTCTTACTTCCTGTTTCTCCTCTCTCTCTTCTCTCTTCTTCAAGTTGATTCATCCCTTTTTGAGGGTAGCAATGTATTTTTCTATCAACTTCTTCTCTTTAGTGGTTTAGAGGTTTTTCTTCTTTGGATGGATCTTCCATAGACGCGACTATTGATGGTTGTAGCCACCTAATCCCCGGTTACTTGGATCCATAGGCCTTCCATAGACGCGAGTATTTATGGTGGTTGCCACCTAATCCCCGATTACTTGGACCTTGATGCTTTTTATTTAATTTGAATGGGGGAGAGAGGGAAAATGAACTCACACAGACTTTCATTTGATGGTGAGGATGAGGAGTCATGCGTTTTGTATGCCAAGCCCCTGGCTGATAGAGTTAAGTTCATTAAGGGCGGAGTCAAAGATGGATCCTTCTTAAGCCCTTAGAGATGTGGGTGTTTTTGGAAGATCGATCCACTCATATTGCACCTGTGGTATAGTACACTGCCAAGAACTGCTCAATGGTCACTCAATATCAGCACAACAATGGTTAGTTCCAAGATAAGGTCATAATTCTCGACAAAATGTTTGACTCAATAAAATGAAAAACAATACAAAATGAAATGCCAAAATGAACAAACTTATTAGTAATAATCCCCCCAGACTTAACTTGCACCATCTCGGTGTAAGCAAATCAGATTAAGAGAGGTGAATAAGAAAGTAAAAATGAAAACCTTAAAAAGTAAAGGTTATGATGATGTTACCAAAGTGATGACCTTTGGCAGGAAGATCAGGTCCGGTTTGGTGAATGGGACACTGCCTTATGCAAGATTGGTCGGTGAGTTTTGAACTTCAGGGCTTGGTTCACACCGGTTTGCATTTTGGCCGAGTATTGGACATTTCGGTTGACCGAAAGGTAGTGCTATGAACTACAGAACGAACCGTCAATAATTCCTCGACCCATATTGCAATTTCATCGACCAACCTGATATTTTATGGGCTCTGGTTCAATTTGAGAGCATTCGAACGAGCGGATTGAGAGTTCCTTCACAAAGTGGTCAATTTGGCTCCCGGAAGAGTTTTGTTGACCATCCTTGAGTTTGGCTCGTTCGTTTTCCGATCTTTCTTTGGAAATGTGTTAGTGAAGCTCCAAGAAGTCATTTCCAGCCGGTGGTCGCGCCTATGCCGTGATTTGATTTTGTCGGCCATTTTATTCATCGCGATCGACCGGATGTGGCTCCTTCATATATCTCATGAACCGTGAACATTTAACTGTCCTATCTTTTAGATTTGCCGACCAGAATGTGATTTTATGGCCGCCAGTGAAGTTTGGTGGACTTCGGACATACGGTTTGGGAGTTGACCGAGAATGTTCCTCCTTTGCATTCTCCATGGCCGAGAGAAGTACATCGGATTGGATATGTAACACCCCGTTCCGGCCATGCGCGGCCGCAGACAGTGGGTTCCCTGGTTCGCGCCTCGCTCCCGGCCGAACCTCCAGGCTTAACGCCGTTACAGCGCGAAATCCCCTCTTTGAGGCCTGATCGCCGGTCTATACAATATTTGATGTGATCCCGGATTGGATCGGCCTTGAGGTTAAGTGATGGGTCGATCGGTTTGGTGAGAAACCGATGGTGAATGAGCAAGAGATGGATCAAGTGGTTTATAACAGAGATCCGGCGGAAAGGATCTCCAACACCGCCTCCGACGTGTTGATATTACGCACAACAAGTGAGAGGTTTCACTGTAGATCGGTTGATATTACACACAACAGATGAACAGAGAGATTGATCAAGCATAAAGAGTTTGAGAATAAAATGTTTGATAACATGAAACAAATGACAAAGTCGCAAATATAAAGGACAATAAAGGAAGACGAAAGGATGGCTGGAACACGCTCCAGACACCTTGAAAACAAGCAAAAACTTAAATGCGGTCAAATTTGAAAATAGCATAAGGCGCCTCATTATTCAGACGAGCCGTCGATTCGGCGGGCTCGACAATTATTCAAGTAGATGGTTCGGTTCGATGGTAGTGTATGGCGCAACTGGCTCGGATGATGAAGATAGAATGGAGGTTTTGAAGTGGGTCGTGGGCCTCGTTAAAAACCTATCATGGAAAACCCATTGGGACAAAACCATGACAGGGAAAAAGAGTACACCATTTCCCACTTGTCCCTTTATCCGAATCATCGAGCTGTTAAGCAAACCAGAGTGGGATGCTTAACCTCTTCAGCTTGCCGACCCATTGGCTCGGCAAGAATGGCCTCGACAACAATCTGTTTGATGATGTTCGCCTCGGTGGGTTCAGCTACAGTTGCCACGACATTAGTCTTCTCTGCGGGTTCGGCCAGAATGGCCTCGGCAATTTCCTCATCAGGTTCAAGCTCGGATTCCAGCTGCTTGGCCTCAATCTCCTTGACAGCTAACTGGTTGGCCTCAGCAGCGAGCTGTTCCATCTCCTCGACGGCGAGCTGGTTGTCTTCAACAGCGAGCTGATCCGCGGCTACAAGCCTTCTTTCCTTTGCGCCATGCTCCGGTTCATATCCTTTGTTCGTGGCCTTGGCAATATCATTCCCTCCCTCTTGAAAAGGATTTGTGCTCAAATCTGGATAATCTGCAAGCAAAAGAGAAGAATTCGTGACGTTAAAACTCGATCTCATTTTACATTTACCTCGGAGATCCAAGTTGATCGTGTTTGCTGTTCGGTTCGGGAAAGTGGATCCAGGGACGAAGTCAATGTCGCGAGCTGATGGTTTGGGAAGTGGTTCGGGAAAGTTGATCTGATGCTCAATGCCGCGAGCTGATGGGCGAGCTGATGGGCGAGCTGATAGCAATCCCCTTGGACAATCATCTGGAAACACAATCCCAAATTCCTGCAAAAGTTTAAACATATCACTCGGAATATCCGGTGCTTTGTTAGCGACAAAGTTAAACATTTCTTTAAGATTTATCAAGAGAAATTGTTTATCAGAATACATGGAAGTTTTAACCTGTTTGGATTTGACCAAATAGTTCGATGGTTTGATCGGCTTGGTCGGTTTCTTTTCTGTTTGAGATTTAGTTCTTTGGCCGATCAGCTGGACTTGGTCTTCGTACACTTCCTGCGGAGTCAAAGGTATGAGAGTGATCTTGCGGCCTTTGTGCGATAGAGTGTACTTGTTGGTAAAGCCGTCGTGTAGGGCTCGTCTGTCTGATTGCCAAGGTCTACCTAAGAGAATATGACCTGCATCCATAGGTAAAACATCACACAATATCTCGTCTTCATAGCTCCCAATGGACATAGGCACCATAACTTGACTCTTGACCCTCATTTCTCCAACATCGTTCAACCACTGAAGCTTGTGAGGCTTGGGATGTTTCTGCTGCTTAAGACCAAGCTTCTGGACCATGGTTTCACTTGCTACATTAGTGCAGCTTCCTCCGTCAATGATCACGCTACAAACCTTGTCCTGGACAAGACATCTTGAATGAAAGAGATTCTCTCTTTGCTCTTCTTCTTCTGCTCGGGTTTGAACGCTCAAAGTCCTTCTAGCCACATAAAGACCTCCGGGTTTCTCTTCATATTCATCAGGGGATGAGATTTTATCTTGTTCTTCATCCTGGCTGTGAGTCCATGAGATCGTTCTGGACATCAGGAGCTTGCCACTAACCGGTTTAACATCAGGAGCTTGCCACTTATCATGACTCTCCGGTTGGTACACTCACTAGCAAAATGTCCACGACCTTGATACTTAAAACACTTCAGATCACGAGCCCTAACAGTTGAAGTAGCCTCGGCCTTTCCTCTGTCCTGAATACTTGCTGAAGATCTCGGCTCAAGCTTAGGCGTGAAGACTAGCTCGCTTCCTTTCGGATAACTTGGCTTGCGTAATTCAGAACCATAACGTGAAGAGCCTTTCCTGTTGAGTTGCTGTTCAGCCAGAGTAGCTTTGTGCAACATCTCCTCTAGATCCTCACAGTTATGCATCTCCACAATGTCTTGAATCTCACGTTTCAGTCCCCCCAAAAACCTAGACATGGTAGCTTCCTTATCCTCAGTGACACAAGCTCTCAACTTAAGAACTTCCATTTCCTGATAGTATTCCTCAACCGAACGGGTTCCCTGACTGAGCCTCCTTAGCTTGGAATGAAGCTCACATTGGTAATGACCTGGAACAAACCGATGCCGCATGATCCTTGTCATCTCTCCCCAATTGGTGATAGGAAATCCCCCACTTCTAGCTCTATCGGTCACAATCTGCTCCCACCAGTTCAAGGCGTAATCACATAACTCCGTAGCTGCAAGCTTAACTCGGTTGACATCAGCAAAGTTGTGTAAGTTAAAGGTAAACTCACACTTCTTTTCGCAATCAAGGTAGGCGTCCGGATCGTTCTTCCCATGGAACGGTGGAATTTTCATTTTGTATCCTCCCAGATTTTCTACCATCCGGGTCTGGTTCATGGGTCTGGTTCATCTTGAGACCTCCTTGACCGGCGACGGCTGGATTGAGAAGAGTGACCGCTACTGTAGTACTCCTTGGCTCGCTTATCATTCAGCTTCTTCATTGGCGTCATAGGGTCATCTTTTCTCTCCTCATCCGAAACATGTATCGGACTCTTAGGCACCGTCCGCTTGCCTTCCCGGATCAGATCTCTTCGGTCAAGCTCCTCGGTCAACATCTTTTTAATCTGGTCGAGTAAGGGTTGGTTGACGGATGAAGGCGAGTCATGGCTCGATTCCTCTTCTTCCTTTTCCGACATGGTACCTGAAAGTTAAATCACACACCACGGCAATTAAAAGTTCAAAGGAAAATTATGCAACAATTAAAAATATGCAAACACTCACTAGATAATAAATCAAAGCTAAAATGAGACTAAAATAATTGGAAAAATTATGCAAAAAAATTTTCGTGCATGGGAGATGAACAGCCGTGAACGGGAGATGAACAGCTCTTTCTAAAATGATCAAAATGAAATTTAAATGAGTGAAAATGCATCAGAGGTGAACGATATGCATGTGACAACAACGGAATGATCAGATGAACAACCACAAGACATAGATCTACGATTAGAAGATGAACAGTCAGTACAAACAAAAATCGTAGAGATGAAATCACTTAGCTTCAAGGTGCTCTGATACCACCTGATGTGATCCCGGATTGGATCGGCCTTGAGGTTAAGCGATGGGTCGATCGGTTTGGTGAGAAACCGATGGTGAATGAGCAAGAGATGGATCGAGTGGTTTATAACAGAGATCCGGCGGAAAGGATCTCCAACACCGCCTCCGACGTGTTGATATTACGCACAACAAGTGAGAGGTTTCACTGTAGATCGATTGATATTACACACAACAGATGAACAGAGAGATTGATCAAGCATAAAGATTTTGAGAATAAAATGGTTGATAACATGAAACAAATGACAAAGTCGCAAATATAAAGGACAAGAAAGGTAGACGAAAGGATTGCTGGAACACGCTCCAGCCACCTTGAAAACAAGCAAAAACTTAAATGCGGTCAAGTTTGAAAATAACATAAGGCGCCTCATTATTCAGACGAGCCGTCGGTTCGGCGGGCTCGACAATTATTCAAGTAGATGGTTCGGTTCGATGGTAGTGTATGGCGCGACTGGCTCGGATGATGAAGATAGAAAGGAGGTTTTGAAGTGGGTCGTGGGCCTCGTTAAAAACCTATCATGGAAAACCCATTGGGACAAAACCATGACAGGGAAAAAAAGTACACCATTTCCCACTTGTCCCTTTATCCGAATCATCGAGCTGTTAAGCAAACCAGAGTGGGATGCTTAACCTCTTCAGCTTGCCGACCCATTGGCTCGGCAAGAATGGCCTCGGCAACAATCTGTTTGATGATGTTCGCCTCGGTGGGTTCGGCTACAGTTGCCACGACATTAGTCTTCTCTGCGGGTTCGGCCAGAATGGCCTCGGCAACTTCCTCATCAGGTTCAAGCTCGTGTTCCAGCTGCTTGGCCTCGATCTCCTTGACAGCTAACTGGTTGGCCTCGGCAGCGAGCTGTTCCATCTCCTCGAAGGCGAGCTGGTTGTCTTCGACAGCGAGCTGATCCGCGGCTACAAACCTTCTTTCCTTTGCGCCATGCTCCGGTTCATATCCTTTGTCCGTGGCCTCGGCAATAGTCACATCAATATTACAATAATACGCAGCGGAAATATATCAAATTCTATCAAGGCTATACGCCTTTCCATACTAAGCTATACCATTTGTTAAGGTTTATATCCTTAGTCTAACTTCCAACTAAACACTTCATGAATTGATCACATTGATACAGTGTATCCACCTGATGGTTCGTGTCCAACCATCTCTTTGATCGTATGTATGATCACACCAACTGCTTAGTCGATCATTCCAAACCATTAGCCGATCGATCTACCGTTCGGTGATCGATCCGACTGTCTGCTCATCGATCCATCCTTATGATGATTGATGCAACCGTTCGGATCCCGATCATTATCGCTCTGATTCGCAACCCTTCGACCCATTTGCACAGTTCCGTCATAACACTGACCATAACGTGCACTGGTCGATCATCCCATCAAACCACCAATCCATTCTCTTGGATCGTGGTCCGATCCTTCAGTACGATCAATCGTATCTATCGGAAACATCAACCATCCGCATCCGATCACCAACCGTGATCCATCCGATCACCAACCGTGTTTCATCCGAACACCAACCGTGTTCCATCCGAAGACTAACTGTGATCCATCTACCGATCGTATATACTCACGACCCGACTGGTTCCTTCATCACATCGACTGGATCACTTCACCGTGATGCTTGTACCATTTCTATCGATCAGAACTCCCCTTCCATCGACCGTAATTCATCTCCATCGATCATAACTCTATTATGTCGATCGGGACTCCTTTTCCATCGATCAAAACTCTGTTCTGTCGATCGGAACCCCTTTTCCATCGATCACGGTCAGCTGGATCTATCGGCATCTCAACCAGAACCGTATCGCTACGGTCCATCAACCTTCCTGGTTGACCGGTTCTGTCGACCACCCGCCTATAACATGATATGTCCGATCATGACTGATCGCGATCGATCTATCAGTACCGTTCGGCGATCGATCACGCCGTTTGGTGATCGATCGTATCAGTCCCCCGATTAGAACTCCCGTCGTGGTCTAACCACGCTCCATCCGTCCGGTCGTTTGGTGCATCGACTGGACTATCATCACCGCGGTCCATAAACCGTTCCGGTCGACTGGACCAGTCGATCACTGGACCGTATCCTGATTCGACTGGCCACGGACTATGATCCGTTCGGCCACCGACTATGATCTGTGATCGGATCTATCTTTCTGGTGTATTTGTGCCTTAGGCGTGGGTGTAAGTGAATGCATGGTTAAACGTCCATCCCCTGCATTCGCCCACTGGCCTTGTACTTATAAAAAACGATCGGACACCATTCGTGTCCAACCATTGCATCTGTTCGACCAACCATTGCATCTGTTCGACCAGATGCGTCCCTTGGCCTGTATAACTGCCGACCAGTAACCGCGCAACTGACCATCGACCAGTTAGCTAATCAGTCGACCAGCTCACCCAACTGGGTTGAGCTGACCCCTAGCTCGTCCAACTAGTTCAGCTTGCCAGCTAGCTGGTCCAGCTAGTAGCTCAGCTACTCCAGCTCTTCCAGCTTATTTAGCTCGACCACTTAGTCCCATTTGATCCGACTTAGTCATTTGGTTCGTTTCTCGACCTTGACTAAGTCGTTTCTGATCATTCCTCTAGACATAACTTGTTCACGACCAACCCATGGCCTGAACCAAGTAAGTCTTTTCCAAAACAAATCGACCAACTATCCCGTGCCGGGATAGGGATGTTACAAGTCTCCCCCATCCAATAGGAATTCGTCCTCGAATTCGATGGTGGTAGATCTTGCTTCCGTTCCCTCAACCATGTAACAGAGTCCCATTTGCATTTTTGCTTTGGTTCTGTACATGTACGTTCCTAGTCCTTCTCGACCATAACTTAGTCCGACCTTGGCTTCTCCGGATTGATCACATAACTTGATCATAGCCGATCGTGAATTTGCCATAAACTGATCTCAGTCCTTTCCGGACAGATCATCCCCTGATCAATCTCTGAACAGGTCTATTCGATCCAGGCCATGCCTCTGATTGGATCGCATACCGAACTTGGTCTTGCACGGACTTGGTCATTCTCGACCTTGGTCCTTCACATACTGATCCTTACTTCCCTAACTTAGTTTGATCCTGACTAAGTTAGCCCGATCATAGTCCATCATGACTATGTCATACACGATCTTGGTCAAACTCTGAACAGATCTTAATCTTGCCTTTTTGGCGAGATCATATGTCCCGCGCATAGTGTTTCCCGACTACCGCCTTATGACCCTAACCTCTACCTGCTCGATCATTGATGCGATCATGGACGAGGATGGGATTGATGCCGAGGCCGAGGAGCTTGAACCTGAGTTTGAACCCGAGGAGTCCATTGCCATACCAACTGGCCCGATCACTCGTTCACAAACTAGGGCACTGAACCAAGAGATTGGGAAGGTCCTTAGCCGTTTGAGTCGTCATGATGTTAAGCCAACCACTCTGGTTTGCTTAACAGCCCAACAACTTGGATAAAGAGGCAAGTGTGGTTTGAGTACTCTTTTTCCCTGCCAAGGTTTTGTCCCAATGGGTTTTCCTTGGTAGGTTTTTAAAGAGGCCCAAATCACACTTACAAATCCCCTCTTGTTCATGTTTGTTCGGCCCGGCCCATTGCTCAATAATCTGCGCCAAGAAGATGAAGGGGTCGAGTTTATCTTAGTCAAGTCTTCGTTTCATTTATGTGTGTGTGTGTTTACGAGATGGAAGGAGCATGTTCCTTCCCATCTCTTCATCTCCCTTTCTCCCTTTATATTCTCGCCACAACTCTCTTTGTTCTTTATCAAACAATTTATTATCAAACTCTTTTTCCTGCTTGATCAATCTCTCTGTTCACTTGTTGTGCGTAATATCAACCGGTCTACAGTGAAACCTCTCACTTGTTGTGCGTAATATCAACACGTCGGAGGCGGTGTTGGAGATCTTTTCCGCCGGATCTCTGGTATAAACCGATTAATTCCATCACTCGATCATTCTCCTTCGGATTCTTTGTGATCATAACCATCCCGCACTTAACCTCAAGGTCGATCCAATCCGGGATCACATCAGGTGGTATCAGAGCACCTTGAAGCTAAGTGATTTCATCTATGCGATTTTGTTTTATGTTGACTGTTCATCTACTCAAGTCTGAAAATCGTAGATCTAGTTCTTGTTGTTACTCATCTGATCATTCCATTATTACCATAAGCATATCGTTCACCTCTGATGCACTTTCACTCATCAAAATCTCATTTTGATTATTTTAGAAACAGATGTTCATCTTCCATTCACGGCTGTTCATCTCCCATTCACGAAAAATTTGTTGCATAATTTTTCCAAGCATTTTAGTTTCATCCGTTTGATCATTTGCATCTGAATCTGTTGTTTAAATTATTTGCATAATTTTATAAATATTATCATAAATCATTTTGCTCATTTTAGCATTGATCTATCATCTAGTGAGTGTTTGCATATTTTTAAAATTGTTTGCATAATTTCCTTTGAACTTTTAACTGCCGTGGTGTGTGATTTAACTTTCAGGTACCATGTCAGAAAAGGAAGAAGAAGACTCGAGCCATGAATCTCCTTCAGCCATCAACCAACCCTTACTCGACCAGATAAAGAAGATGTTGACCGAGGAACTTGATCGAAGAGATCAGATCAGGGAAGGCAAGCGGAAGGAGCCTAAGAGTCTGATACATGTTTCGGATTAGGAGAGAATGAATGATCCTATGACACCAAGGAAGAAGCTGATTGATAAGCGAGCTAATGAATATTACAGCAGCGGCCACTCTTCTCAATCCAGTCGACGCCGATCGAGGAGGTCTCGGGATGAACCAGACCGGATGGTAGAGAATCTAGGAGGATACAAATGAAGATCCCGCCGTTCTATGGGAAGAACGATCCAGATGCTTACGTAGACTGGGAGAAGAAGTGCGAGTTCACGTTCAGTCTGCACAACATAGCCGACATAAACTGTGTCAAGCTAGCTGTCACCGAGTTCTATGACTATGCCTTGAGTTGGTGGGAGAATATTGTCACCGAGAGAGCAAGGAGTGGCGGTTTTGAGATTACCCGATGGTTGGAGATGACACAGATTATGAGGCACCGATTTGATGCGATCATGGATGAGGTTAGCCCGGACATGGACCAAGGAGAGTCGGAAGAGCATGTAGCTGCGGAGCAGCTTGAACCTGAGGAAGCATTCGCCATACCGACTGGCCCGGTCACTCGTTCCTAAACTAAGGCTCTTAATCTTTTGGTTGAGAAAGTCCTTAGCCGTTTGAGTCGGCAAGATGTTAAGCTCACCACGTTGGTATGCTTAACGACCCGACAACATGAATAAAAGGGCAAGTGTGTCTTGTGTGCTCTTTTTCCCTTGTCAAGTTTTGTCCCATTGGGTTTTCTTGACAAGGTTTTTAACGAGGCCAAGCCACACTTCAAATCACTCCTTTCTTCATTGTTTGTTCGGTCCGGCCCATTTGATTTGAATCAATCCGCGCCGAGGAATGTCAAGGGCCGTGCATGTTGAGTCTTTATTCATTTATTTCGTGTTGTATTTACGAGGATGGGAGGAGCGTGTTCCGTCCCACCCTCTTCTTTCCCTTATATCTTTGCGACAAACTCTTCTTTGTTCTTTATCAAACATTTTTATCAAAACAAAACCCCTTTTATGCTTGATCAAACTATCTTGGTGTGTCATATCCAAGATTGTCTTCTTCACTTGTTGTGCGTAATATCAACACGTCTAGGAGATTCCTCTTCACCGGTTGTGCGTAATATCAATCTGTCGAGAGGTGGTGTTAAGGATTCATTCCGCGGGATCCTTGGTATAAACCATTCGTTCCATCAATCGCTCATTCATCGGATCCTTGTGTTCCGATCCGTCCCATCGTTTAGTTTCAAGATCGATCCAATCCGGGATCACATCAGGTGGTATCAGAGCACCTTGAATCTATCCCTTTTATTTTCTGTGATTATTTTCGTTCTTGGCTGTTCATCTTCCCGAACTGAAAATATCATCGGTCAAAACCCTATTCCCGTTTGTTGTGTTGTTATCAATCGTTTCTTGTTTCCATTATCATACCGTTCACTCTTGATGCATGATTGTTCAACATAATACCATTTGGAACATCTCTGTGATAACCGTTCATCTTCCATTCAACGAGAATCTCGCTATTACCTTGTTGCATAATTTTTCAAAGCCGACTTGTTCAATCCGCTTATTAGTTTACAAAATCCTTACCGATTCTTTTGTTAAACCTTTTGTCCTTCTTTGAACTATTGACTGCCGTGGAGTGTCTTTTGATTTTCAGGTACCATGGCGACCGAAAGAGACAAAGAAGAAGCTTCAAGTCGTGAGTCACCGTCAAGCCTCAACGAAGCCATGCTCGATCAAATCAAAAAAATGATGATTGAGGAGTTAGACCGGAGGGAACAAATTCGGGATTGCAAACAAAAGGCAACGAAGGATCCGATCAATATCTCGGAAGGAGAGAGACACGATCCTATGACTACTAAGAGACCAACCGATGAGCAAGCTAACATCTATTACGGAAGTGGTCATTCATCTCAAGCCAGCCGACGCCGGACTAGGAGACCTCGGGATGAACCCGACCGAATGATTGAGAATCTTGGAGGTTACAAGATGAGAATTCCGCCTTTCCATGGCCGAAACAGTCCGGATGAGTACATGGACTGGGAGAAGAAATGCGAGTTCAACTTTAACTTGCACAACATTCTCAACATCAACCGGGTCAAGCTCGCCGTTTCTGAGTTTAATGACTATTGATGCATTCGTATTTCATACTCATTTAGCATCATGTTTAGACCTCTTTTGCATGGTTTCATCCATCCTTAGTAGCATTTCTTTGCACTTTCCTCTTAGTTTGCATAATTAGTTGTCCTAGGACGTGCATTGCATACATTTGCATGTTTGGTGTCCTTCTCAGGTGTTTTGGAGCAAAGTCGATGCATTGGAAGGGAAAGCAATCTGCCTTCACCATCCAACTCGATCGAGTTAAGGCAAACCTCAACTCGATCAAGCAACTCGATCGAGCAGAGAAGGATACAACCTTGAACAAGCACCTCGACCGAGCTAGGCCAAACCATCCAACCAAGCAACTCGATCGAGCCAGACAAAAGCCAACTCGATCAACCAACTCGATCGAGTTGGACTAAGGCGGTTACTCCCTTGCTGGAAGCCCTAGTAGCTTGCCTATAAAAGGGCTGCTGACCTCATCCGCCCCCCATCTTAGTTTTTTTCGCATTTTTTACTTTCTGTTCTTAGTTTTTGTTCCAGAAACTTCCTGTTTTCAATTTAAGATTTCAGACTTTGTTATTCACTTTTTGCAATTGCTTGTTTAATAAAAGTTGTTAATCTCCTTTCTGTCTTTCTTATTATGTTGGTTTTAGTTTATTTAGACATGATTTCGATTATGGATCTTGAGTAATTTCTCCCTTAGGCTTAGGGATGGATTAGATTAGGGAATCGATTATGGTTAATCTCTGATGCTTTAGGTTTTCATCCATTATCCCTCTCTGTTTAGCTATGCCCTATGCGATCCAGCCACTGACCATGGTGGATCGATCCTAGACGCTCCTGGCCTGACCCGCTTGGTTGAGCGTCGGATCAAGGCAAAACAGAGGATTAGCTTTATGCCTTTGTCCCACGAGAGTGGTTGCACAGAGGGGCTTCTAGGGCATTACATGGGCCGGTTCTTTATATATCTGGTTCGATCACGCTCAAACTCGATCGAGTTAGCGGGACTGAACCAGAGAGGCGGTTTGTAACGCCACTGGGAAGTGGGATAACCGACCTCGGGGTTCCATGGCCGAAGGGATAAGCACGTGTTCGTGCCGTTTTAGAAAGCATAGCTGATTAGCATTAGATTCTCTATGATCATCAAATCCGTTCCTGAGCCTTTGTCTATCATTCCAGTCTTTACTTACGTTTTCGTTCTGCTTTAGTCTTATTTCACTCTGACTCCATCGAGTCAGTTTAGTGCAAACTCGCATCTTAACTCGATCGAGCTGCACCAGTTTCTCCTTGTTTCATTTTATCCTAACTCGATCGAGCTACCTTTCTCATGGTTAGCTTAACTCGATCGAGCTTGATTTAGTTTATCGTTTTACTTTTCCGCTTTCATTCCCGTTGCATTTCGTTTAGATAGATAGTTTCGTTTCAACACCAAACACCCATCTGTCTTGACTTGTGTCACTATTGCATAATCTTAAGCTGTTTCATTCTCCTCCCACTTTGGATTGATAAACCCTAAGTCCTACATCGACGTGATAGTACAATAGGGGATTGCATAAGTAGTGTAAAAACCTACTATCAATTTGGCGCCGTTGCCGATTTGGGATTTCGTTTGATGCATTTAGGATTCCCGTAGTACCCTAGTTCAAGTTCTTTGTTTACTTTTCGATTATCTTCTTTGCTATCTGGGTTTTTGTCTTTGAATTCTCAGGTGCACGCAAATCCGATCACGTTATCCGTTCCCACTTGAATATTTTGCTATTTGGGTTTTTGATTTTGCCTTTTCAGGTGAATGCAAACACGATCACGAGGCAGTGGTTATCTGATATACTATCTGGATAACATCGACCGAATACAGAGAATTCTGAGAGAACAGAGGCAACAGGCCGAGATCATGGAAAACCCTCCAGCGAGGCCGGTTAGACCAATCGGAGCTGGTGATGCTCCGAACACGCATACTCAGAGACAAGGGATCATACCCCCACCTGTCCAGAACAATAACTTTGAGATCAAGCTGGGTATGATCAACCTCGTGCAGAACAAGATGTTCCACGGATTGCCTTGTGAGGATCCGATCGATCACCTGGACGAGTTCGACCGTTTGTGTAATCTCACTAAGGTGAATGGCGTTTCGGAAGACGCCATCAAACTGCGTTTGTTCCCGCTTACTCTTGGAGAGAAAGCCCACCAGTGGGAGAAAAACTTGCCGCATAACTCGATCACCACATGGAACGAATGCAAGAAGGCATTCCTTGCAAAGTTCTTTTCCACCGGACGCACCGCAAAGCTTCGCACAGAGATCTCTGGGTTCCATCAGAAGAATGGAGAGACATTTTCTGAGGCTTGGGAACGCTTCAAATGTTACACGAGTCAGTGCCCACACCACGGCTTTAGTAACGAATCCCTCCTGAGCACTCTGTACAGAGGTGTCCTCCCGAGGTACAGACAGATGCTCGACACCGCGAGCAACGGAGACTTCCTTAACCAAGACGTTGAGGACGGCTGGCAGCTTGTGGAGAACATAGCTCGCTCGGATGGCAACAACAACGAGGAGTATGACCGCACGAACCGCAGCTCTGTCGAGTCTGATGATAAGTTGAAGAAGGAGGTGAAGGGCTTGACTGAAAAGTTGGATAAGCTACTTCAGGCTCAGTCCGCCATGAAGCATGTTCATTTCATCTCTGAAGATGAATTTGTTCCTGTCCAGGAAGGGGAGTTTGATCAGCAGGTTGAGGAAGTGAGTTATGTGCAGAACAACCAGGGTGGCTACAACAAAGGCTATTACACGTACAACGCCAACCCGAATCTGTCCTACCGCAGTACGAATGTTGCAAACCCTCAGGACCAAGTCTATCCTCCCCAGCCACCGCAGAATCAGCCTACGCAGCAGCAGAACCAACCGCAACAGCAGAAAGTGTTCATTCCGCGAGGGCAGTTTGTGAGCCAACAGGGCGGGTATCAAAGTAGACAGCAGCAGGGAGCACCACCCGGATTTGCTCCACCGCAGGGTCAAGTACCGCCGATTCAGGAACCTGATATGAGAGCCTTGATACAGCAGCTGTTGCAAAGTCAAGCGAATGGTGCTATGGACTTGAGTAAGAAGCTGGCAGACATAAACAACAAAATTGAGACGTTGAGTTCCAGAGTTCAGCACGTGGAAAGCAATGCCGCTTCCACTTCTTCTACCCAGCAGGGACAACTTCCAGGGAAGTCTGTCCAAAACCCAAAAGAGTATGCCCATGCTATCACCTTACGGAGTGGGAAAGAGCTACCAGGACGGTCAGGTGACCAGAGAATCAATGAGGACATTGAGAATATGGAAGGGGAGGATTCAGTCGAAGTTGACACAGCTCCTGTGCCAGACTCGATCGAGTCAGACCCTCCACACGGCGATCCTAAGCTCGATGAAACAACTCGATCGAGCGAAACAATTCAACCAGCTCGATCGAGCCGGAAAGATCAGCCTATCTTACCTCGGAAACCAATCAGCAAAGGGACAGAAACCCTATTTGTCCCGCCTCCTTACAAACCGCCACTTCCTTTCCCAGGCAGATTCAAGAAGCAGCTAATTGAGAAGTATAAGGCGCTATTCGACAAGCAAATGAAAGAGATAGAGGTACGAATGCCTATCATTGATGCTTTCATGTTGGTGCCTCCCTATCAAAAATTTCTGAAGGATGCGGTAATGGATCGAACGAAGGAGCTGCAGGGGATGGTGGTCTTATCGCATGAGTGTAGTGCTATTATTCAGAGAAAGGTGATACAAAAGAAACTTGGAGATCCTGGTAGTTTCACCCTACCATGTTCATTGGGACCCCTGGCTTTTAACAACTGTTTGTGTGATCTGGGAGCGTCAGTCAGTCTGATGCCGCTTTCTGTTGCTAAGAGTCTGGGATTTGATAAGTTCAAACCGTGTAAAATCTCTCTGGTTCTAGCAGACAGATCGGTGAGGTTACCAACTGGGCTGTTAGAAGACTTACCTATCAGGATAGGCAATGTAGAGGTACCGACAGACTTCATAGTGCTCGAGATGGACGAAGAGCCGAAAGACCCGTTGATTCTGGGCAGGCCTTTCTTAGCCACGGCTGGTGCGGTAATTGATGTCAGAAAAGGGAAGATCGACCTGAATCTGGGTAAGGATTTCACCATGAAATTCGACATTAAAGACGCCATGAGGAAACCAACGATTGAGGGTCAGATCTTCTACATAGAGGAAATGGACCAGCTTGCCGATGAGTTATTAGAAGAGCTTGCCTTAACGGATCACCTTCAAATTGCTTTAACTAAGGATGAGGCATCTGGTCTCCTGCATAAGGAGAGTTTAAGCTATGTGAACCTCTTGGATTCACAGGATATAGTAACTGAGTCCGAACCCTTTGAGAAATTAAGTTGCTCAAGCTCTGTGGTGTTGGCAGTGAATGGTACAACTCCAGAAAGCAGAGAGACGTCAGACTCGATCGAGTCAGACAACTCGATCGAGTTAAGCATTCCTGAACCTGATGACTGGTCCGAGTTGAAAGCCCCAAAGGTGGACCTTAAACCTCTGCCACAAGGACTCAGGTACGCATTTCTTGGTCCCAACTCCACATATCCTGTCATTGTAAATGCATCCCTTAGCCCTGATGAATTGCATTCACTCTTGACTGAATTGAAAAAGTTTAGGAAGGCTATAGGATATTCTCTTGATGACATTAAAGGCATTTCGCCAAGTTTGTGCATGCATCGCATCCATTTAGATGATGAATCCAAGTCTAGCATTGAACCTCAGAGAAGGCTAAACCCCAATCTGAAGGAAGTAGTGAAGAAGGAGATACTTAAGTTGCTTGATGCTGGGATTATCTATCTTATTAGTGACAGCACTTGGATATCTCCTGTTCATTGCGTCCCAAAGAAAGGGGGGATTACTGTTATTAAGAATGATAAAGATGAGCTCATCCCCACTAGAACTATTACAGGACATAGGATGTGCATAGACTATAGGAAGTTAAATACAGCATCCCGCAAAGATCATTTTCCGCTTCCTTTTATTGACCAAATGCTAGAACGTCTTGCAAATCATCCATATTATTGTTTTCTAGATGGATATAGTGGCTTTTTCCAGATCCCCATTCATCCTAACGATCAGGAGAAGACAACATTTACTTGTCCTTACGGCACTTTTGCATATAGGCGCATGCCATTTGGCCTTTGTAACGCTCCTGCCACATTTCAAAGATGCATGACCTCTATATTCTCTGACTTGATTGAGGATACCGTTGAAGTATTCATGGATGATTTCTCTGTATATGGTGGCTCTTTTCCTTCTTGTTTGTCAAATTTGCGCAGGGTTCTTAAGCGATGCGAAGAGACCAGCCTCGTTCTCAACTGGGAGAAATGCCATTTCATGGTACAAAAGGGTATAGTGTTGGGACACTTGATATCAGAGAAAGGGATAGAAGTGGATCAAGCTAAGATTGAGGTGATGGTTCAGCTGGCACCACCAAGAACAGTCAGGGATATAAGGAGTTTCTTAGGACACGCTGGGTTCTACAGAAGATTCATCAAAGACTTCTCGAAGATAGCTCGACCCCTAACGCGCCTGTTGTGCAAGGAGACAGAGTTCTTGTTTGATGAAGACTGCCTAAAAGCTTTTAACCTGATCAAAGAAGCTCTGGTCACTGCTCCAATCGTGCAAGCACCGAACTGGGATTATCCCTTCGAGATAATGTGCGATGCTAGTGATTATGCCGTGGGCGCAGTACTTGGTCAGAAAATTGATAAACGGCTAAACGTCATTTACTACGCTAGTCGGACGTTGGATGACGCTCAGGTGAAATATGCTACCACCGAAAAGGAGCTACTAGCTGTAGTATTTGCATTTGAGAAGTTCAGAAGTTACTTGGTGGGTTCTAAGGTCATTGTATACACTGATCATGCGGCTCTTAGACACATCCTTGCAAAGAAGGATACCAAGCCCAGACTACTTAGATGGATTCTGCTGCTTCAGGAGTTTGATATGGAGATTGTTGATAAGCCCGGGATCGAGAATGGAGTAGCTGATCATCTGTCAAGGATGAGAATTGAGGACATAGTCCCAATCAATGATTCCATGCCAGAAGAACAGCTGATGCTCATTAAGATCCTGGAGGAAGGGATTCAGATTCAACATAAGCTGGAAGAAGTTCAGGCGCTGGAGGATAAGGCTTTACCTTGGTACTCAGATATTGTGAATTATTTGGTCTGCAGCGAGGTGCCGGTTGAGCTCGATCGAGTCAGAAGAAAAAAATTCTTCAGAGACATTGTGAACTACTTCTGGGATGAGCCATATCTTTTCAAGAGAGGTTCTGATGGCATGTATAGGAGATGCATTGCAGAAGAGGAAGTTGAGGGAGTTTTAACTCATTGTCATGGTTCCGCTTATGGAGGTCACTTTGCTACCTTCAAGACAACAACCAAGATTCTGCAAGCTGGTCTTTGGTGGCCTACTCTGTTCAAAGATACAGCACACTTCATCCAGAGGTGTGATGCCTGCCAAAGGAAAGGAGGCATCACCAAAAGGAATGAGATGCCACAGACCCCTATCTTAGAAGTGGAAATATTTGATGTATGGGGAATTGACTTCATGGGTCCATTCAAACCTGCCTCTCATGGTAACAATTATATTCTTGTTGCCGTGGACTATGTTTCCAAATGGGTAGAGGCAATAGCATGTCCTGCCAATGATGCTAAGGTAGTCGTCAAACTCTTCAAGACAGTGATATTTCCGAGATATGGGATACCAAGGGTTGTGATCAGTGATGGAGGGTCACACTTCATCAACAAGGTGTTTGAGAACTTAATGAAGAAGTATGGAGTGAGACATAAGGTAGCCACACCATATCATCCCCAGACTAGTGGGCAAGTTGAAGTTTCAAACAGGCAGATCAAGAGCATCCTTGAGAAAACAGTTAGAGTGACAAAAAGGGACTGGTCTACTAAGCTCGATGATGCTCTCTGGGCATACAGGACTGCATTCAAGACTCCAATAGGAAGATCACCATTTTCTCTTCTGTATGGAAAAGCTTGTCACTTACCTGTGGAGATTGAATACAAGGCTTTATGGGCAATAAAGATGCTGAACTTTGATTTGAAGACTGCTCAAGAAAAGAGAGTTATGGACTTGCATGAGCTAGAGGAAATCAGACTAGATGCCTATGAGAGTTCCAAGATCTACAAGGAGAGAACAAAAGCCATCCATGACAAAATGATTGTGCTCAAGGAATTCAAGGCTGGAGATCAGGTTTTGCTATTTAACTCAAGGGTCAAGCTGTTCCCTGGGAAGCTGAAATCAAAATGGTCAGGACCTTTTAATATCAAGGAAGTACTCCCTTATGGTTCGATCACTTTGCTCAACAAGGGTGGCGGAGAATTCACCGTAAATGGCCACAGATGCAAACCATACTTGGGGGATTATCAAATAGGAGAGGAGTCATCTGTCCCACTTGAAGATCCTCCCTCTGCTTGAAAAGAAGAACGGTCAAGCTTAGTGACCTTAAACAAGCTCACATGGGAGGAAGTCTCATGGATATCCTTATAGATAATTCCTTTAGTTTTTGTTATTCTGATGCATTTTGTTGTGTTTTTCTGTTTACGATTCGCAGGATAAGGGTTTGAGCAAAAAGGAGTCCAGTTCGATTCAAGGAACATAGACTCGATCGAGTTAGACATTATGGGAAAATCAGCTCGACCGAGCACAACCTACTCGATCGAGTCAACCTTGTCTGGTAAGAGACCCCTTTGCCTTCGACTCCCCTTTGTACATACCGCCTGCATTATGTTTTTCTTTGCTTTTGTTTTACTCTCATTCTTTCTTTTAGACTTCTGTTACACAGGGGACTGTGTAATTTAAGTTTGGGGGAGGGTCTGAGAGCCATTTGACATTATGTTCTTTGTTCTTAGTTTCAATTTTTCATCCCTTGAGTCTGCATACATCTAAGGCATAGAAAACCACTAAAAATTAAAAAAATTTCGAAAAATCTCAAAAATATTCATATAGTCGCATTCATATTCTTAAGATTGAGTCTAATATACATCATATAGGTATGCATTCACATTGCATTGTTGATATGACCTTGTAAATATGCCATCTCATGCGTTTTGATCTGTGCCCTGGTTCTTGAATCTTTTGTGCATTAGGGTGAGAATGAAGAGTTAAGGCAGAACCATGTTTAACCTGATCATATCAATACATGCACATCTCATTTAAACCATTGCTGTGAATTGATGCATCTCCCTATATATTTGAACCATAATCTTGACTCTTAATTACCATTTCATGCATTGATAAGCAACTCATGGATGTTCATACATACTTGGACATTCTTTTCCCATTTTATCCACTCTCGTTTGTCCAAGTAGCAGACCCTACCCTTACCTTAGCCTTTCTTTCGAACCCTTTGTTGTTCTTGTGTGATTGTGAGTTCTTATTTCGAATATGCTTGGCAAATGGTGTTGAGTTTAAACCGACAAGAGCAGGGGTTTCTGGTAGATTATAATCCGTTCTTAGGCTAAGTTTGGGGGTGTTTCATCTGGGCTTGGGCGAGTCTGTTTATCATTCTGGGATTTGGGAAAAGAAAAGAAAAAGAGTTGTGTTTAAGACCAGGGAGTTGGTTTGTGTTTCATGAAAGTCTAGTAAAGGTTTGGGAAGTTTTTAAAGAAAAAGAAGAGGGTTCTTAGTGTTTAGGAAAAGAAGGCATAAGCCTCAAGTGTTTGAAAAGAAAAGAAAAGTTCCCTAAGTATAAGAGTCCCAAACCGCTAGAGTATGATTAGAAAAACCTCTCCCTTGGCTAAGTACAAAGAAAAAGAAAGAAAAAAGTGATCAAAAGCTCCTCTGTGTCTAAAGGCATTGCCTAAAGGGTAGATAGGAGTTGGTTCTAGTTTCTGGGTTACGGGTTAGACTCGATCGAGTGTGGTGTCTAGGTAGAAGGGATTTCTGCTCTTGTATCATCCTTGGTTCTAACTTTTAACCTTTTGCTGAAGCTTGTTCATTTTCTTGAGAGATCCCTGTTTATAAACTGTTTATTGCATTGAAGGGACCATCTTTGTCTCTTAACCATCACCCTAAGCCAAATGAGTTGTTTAGATTTGCATAAGATTGGTTCACTGTTCTGTTTAATGAATGTTAAAGGGATGTGCTGATATAATTGAATGGTTTGATTGACTGTGAAGTTTGATTGATCTTGTTAAGCATGGCTAGGATTTTTAGAAGTAACTCTCACCATGATGCACTCTAGAGTCTTGCACCTGGACATTGATCAAACCGTTTTTGTTGGCATGTTTTGGTTATATCACCTACTTTCATCCTTCATCTCCTTCCTGTTCTGTTTGTTTGCTTGAGGGCAAGCAAAGGTTAAGTTTGGGGGTGTTGATGCATTCGTATTTCATACTCATTTAGCATCATGTTTAGACCTCTTTTGCATGGTTTCATCCATCCTTAGTAGCATTTCTTTGCACTTTCCTCTTAGTTTGCATAATTAGTTGTCCTAGGACGTGCATTGCATACATTTGCATGTTTGGTGTCCTTCTCAGGTGTTTTGGAGCAAAGTCGATGCATTGGAAGGGAAAGCAATCTGCCTTCACCATCCAACTCGATCGAGTTAAGGCAAACCTCAACTCGATCAAGCAACTCGATCGAGCAGAGAAGGATACAACCTTGAACAAGCACCTCGACCGAGCTAGGCCAAACCATCCAACCAAGCAACTCGATCGAGCCAGACAAAAGCCAACTCGATCAACCAACTCGATCGAGTTGGACTAAGGCGGTTACTCCCTTGCTGGAAGCCCTAGTAGCTTGCCTATAAAAGGGCTGCTGACCTCATCTGCCCCCCATCTTAGTTTTTTTCGCATTTTTTACTTTCTGTTCTTAGTTTTTGTTCC
This sequence comes from Erythrophleum ivorense, assembly GCA_026724425.1. NCBI lineage: Eukaryota > Viridiplantae > Streptophyta > Magnoliopsida > Fabales > Fabaceae > Erythrophleum > Erythrophleum ivorense. Next base: position 706,887 of record JAIUCV010000068.1, on the reverse strand, counting down.
AGAAACTTCCTGTTTTCAATTTAAGATTTCAGACTTTGTTATTCACTTTTTGCAATTGCTTGTTTAATAAAAGTTGTTAATCTCCTTTCTGTCTTTCTTATTATGTTGGTTTTAGTTTATTTAGACATGATTTCGATTATGGATCTTGAGTAATTTCTCCCTTAGGCTTAGGGATGGATTAGATTAGGGAATCGATTATGGTTAATCTCTGATGCTTTAGGTTTTCATCCATTATCCCTCTCTGTTTAGCTATGCCCTATGCGATCCAGCCACTGACCATGGTGGATCGATCCTAGACGCTCCTGGCCTGACCCGCTTGGTTGAGCGTCGGATCAAGGCAAAACAGAGGATTAGCTTTATGCCTTTGTCCCACGAGAGTGGTTGCACAGAGGGGCTTCTAGGGCATTACATGGGCCGGTTCTTTATATATCTGGTTCGATCACGCTCAAACTCGATCGAGTTAGCGGGACTGAACCAGAGAGGCGGTTTGTAACGCCACTGGGAAGTGGGATAACCGACCTCGGGGTTCCATGGCCGAAGGGATAAGCACGTGTTCGTGCCGTTTTAGAAAGCATAGCTGATTAGCATTAGATTCTCTATGATCATCAAATCCGTTCCTGAGCCTTTGTCTATCATTCCAGTCTTTACTTACGTTTTCGTTCTGCTTTAGTCTTATTTCACTCTGACTCCATCGAGTCAGTTTAGTGCAAACTCGCATCTTAACTCGATCGAGCTGCACCAGTTTCTCCTTGTTTCATTTTATCCTAACTCGATCGAGCTACCTTTCTCATGGTTAGCTTAACTCGATCGAGCTTGATTTAGTTTATCGTTTTACTTTTCCGCTTTCATTCCCGTTGCATTTCGTTTAGATAGATAGTTTCGTTTCAACACCAAACACCCATCTGTCTTGACTTGTGTCACTATTGCATAATCTTAAGCTGTTTCATTCTCCTCCCACTTTGGATTGATAAACCCTAAGTCCTACATCGACATGATAGTACAATAGGGGATTGCATAAGTAGTGTAAAAACCTACTATCAACTATGCCTTGAGATGGTGGGAACAGATAGTAACGGCACGTGAGATCGGGGGGGGGGCTTATGAAATCACTACTTGGGAAGAGATGAAAAGAGTCATGAGACAGCGGTTCGTCCCTAGCCATTACCAACGTGAGCTGCACGCCAAACTTCGGAGGCTTACTCAGGGAACTAGAACCGTTGAGGAATATTTCCAGGAGATGGAAGTTATGTTGCTTCGGGCTAATGTGGTTGAAGATAGAGAAGCCACTATGTCGCATTTTCTTGGAGGATTGAACCGTGAGATACAAGACATAGTTGAGATGCAGAATTGTGTGGGATTGGAGGCAATGCTACACAAAGCGGTACTAGCCGAGCAACAACTGAAAAGAAGAACATCCACTCGGACCAACACTGATCAGCGCCGACCACCCTTTAACCGAGACCCTAAATCCTTCTCGCCAAAACCGGATACTAAGCCTTCTGATTCTAATCACGACAAAAGCCGGACAGAAAGGACTCCACCCACCCGGACCCGTGATCTCAAATGTTTCAGATGTTAAGGTTATGGTCATTACGCCACTGACTGCCGTAACAAGAAAGTAATGATCATAAGAGACAATGGTGAGATTGAATCCGAAGAAGAGCCCGAACCGGAGAAAGAGACCGAATCAGATGAATATGAGGCTACTCCAGTCGCGGGAAGACTTCTGGTAGCTCGACGTATCTTGAGTACTCAAGTTAGAACCGAGAAGGATGAACAACGTGAGAATCTATTCCATTCCCGCTGTCTTGTTCAAGACAAGATTTGTAGTTTGATTATTGACGGAGGAAGTTGCACCAACGTTGCGAGTGAGACTATGGTTGAGAAGTTAGGTCTGCCAACAACAAAGCATCCCAAACCCTACCAGTTGCATTGGTTGAATGAAACAGGAGAAATGGCCGTTAGGAATCAAGTGATTGTTCCCTTATCCATCGGCAACTACAAGGATGAAGTCCGTTGCGACATTCTGCCCATGGACGCCGGTCATATCATCTTGGGAAGACCTTGGCAATCAGACAGACGTGTTATGCATGACGGTTTCACCAACCAGTACACGTTACTCCATGAAGGTCGGAAAACTACTTTGATCCCTTTGAGTCCGCAAGAGGTGTATGAGGATCAACTTCAGCTCGCCGTTAAAGAAGCTAAACCAGTCAAGCCAAAGAATTTCTTAGCCAAGCACAAACAGGTTAAAAGTTCCATAAACTCTAGTAAATCATTCTTGTTGTTTATTTTTAAAGAAAAACTGATGGCTTTGACTCATACTACACCGGAGATTCCGAGTGAACTATCTAAACTTTTGCAGGACTTTGGCGATGTCTTTCCAGAAGAAGGACCACCAGGCTTACCTCCCATCCGAGGCATTGAACATCAGATTGACTTTGTTCCTGGATCCACCTTGCCAAACAGACCAGCTTACCGAACTAATCCGGTTGAGACCAAGGAACTTCAACGACAGGTGGATGAACTTATGAACAAAGGCCACATCCGAGAGAGTATGAGTCAATGTGCTGTTCCCGTTCTTCTTGTACCTAAGAAGGATGGAAGCTGGCGGATGTGTGTCGATTGCCGAGCCATCAACAATATCACTGTAAAGTATCGACATCCTATCCCTCGGCTTGATGACATGTTAGATGAATTGCATGGATCTTGCATTTTCTCTAAGATAGATCTTAAAAGTGGTTATCATCAAATTCGAATGAAGGAAGGTGATGAGTGGAAAACGGCATTCAAAACTAAGCATGGTCTTTATGAGTGGCTTGTTATGCCCTTTGGTCTAACTAATGCACCAAGTACATTCATGCGTTTGATGAATCATGTTCTTAGGTCATTCATTGGTCATTTCGTGGTAGTTTACTTTGATGACATTCTCATATATAGTAAGAACATGGCTGATCATCTAAAGCATCTTGCATCTGTTCTTCATGTCCTTAGGGAAGAAAGGTTGTTCGCCAATTTGAAGAAATGCACTTTTTGTACGGATAACATTGTGTTTTTAGGTTTTGTGGTAAGTGCAGATGGCGTACTGGTTGATGAAGAAAAGGTGGCGGCTATCCGAGACTGGCCGAACCCCAAAACCGTTGGAGAGGTCCGTAGCTTCCATGGATGGGCCGGGTTCTATCGGCGGTTTGTGAAAGACTTCAACACTATAGCCGCACCAATGACCGAGATAATCAAGAAAGACGTGGGTTTCAAATGGGAAAAAGCACAGGAGGACGCATTTCAAACTCTCAAAGATCGATTGACTAATGCCCCTGTTCTTATGTTGCCTGATTTTCTAAAAACATTTGAAATTGAGTGTGATGCCTCAGGGATCGGGATTGGAGCCGTTCTTATGCAGGATAAGAAGCCGATCCCCCTTTTTAGTGAAAAACTTGGCGGAGCCACCCTCAACTACCCAACGTATGACAAGGAGCTCTATGCCTTAGTCCGAGCCTTACAAACGTGGCAGCATTATCTTTGGCCGAAGGAATTTGTCATCCATACCGATCACGAATCGCTCAAACACTTCAAAGGCCAGCAAAAGCTCAACAAAAGACATGCTCGATGGGCTGAGTTCATTGAAACATTCCCATATGTCATAAAATACAAGAAAGGTAAGGACAATGTCGTTGCCGACGCATTGTCAAGACGGTACACTCTTATCTCAACTCTTGATGCCAAACTCTTAGGTTTTGAACAAATTAAGGAACTATATGCTTCTGATGCTGATTTTGCTGATGTTTACCAAGCTTGTTCTAAATTTGCTCATGGCCGGTATGTAAGGCAGGATGGGTTCCTCTTTTATGAAAACCGTCTTTGTGTGCCTAATTGCTCTTTGAGAGATTTGTTTGTCAGGGAAGCCCATGGAGGAGGACTAATGGGACATTTTGGAGTTACCAAGACCATCCAGATCATGCGCGACCATTTCCATTGGCCACAACAGCTCCGGGATGTAGAACGCATATGTGCTAGATGCACAACATGTAAGTTGGCTAAATCAAAGGTCCAGCCACTCGGTTTGTATACTCCCCTCCCTATCCCATCTCAACCTTGGATTGAGATTTCGATGGATTTTGTTCTTGGCCTCCCTAGGACTAGACATGGAAGAGATTCCATTTTTGTGGTTGTTGATCGATTTTCAAAAATGGCTCATTTTGTTGCATGTAATAAAACAGATGATGCATCCCATGTTGCTGCTTTGTTCTTCAAGGATATTGTTAGATTGCATGGCATGCCGCGCACCATTGTTAGTGATCGTGACACTAAGTTTCTTAGTTATTTCTGGAAAACCTTGTGGTCGAAATTAGGAACTAAGCTTTTGTTCTCTACTACTTGTCATCCACAAACTGATGGTCAAACTGAAGTTGTTAACCGGACATTAGGAGCTTTATTGAGAACCTTGCTTAAAAAGAATCTCAAGAATTGGGATGATTGTTTGCCACATATAGAATTTGCATATAACCATTTTGTGCATTCGGCAACCAAGTTCTCACCATTTGAAATTGTTTACGGTTTTAAACCTTTGTCGCCTTTGGATTTAATGCCTCTTCCTTTGAGTGAAAGATTGAGTACAGATGGGAGACAAAGAGCAGAAACGGTGAGAAAGATACATGAGCAGGCAAAGAAAAACATTGAGGATAAAACGAAACAGTACGTTGCCAAAGCCAACAAAGGACGGCGTGAGATAGTCTTTGAAGCCGGGGACAAAGTTTGGATCCACCTCCGCAAAGAAAGGTTTCCAGCCGAACGCAAATCAAAGTTACAGCCGAGAGTCGACGGCCCTTTCACGATCACCAAGCGCATCAACAACAACTCCTACCAAGTTGATCTTCAAGGTAAGTACGATATTAGTCCGAGTTTTAATGTTGCTGACCTATCTCCTTTTCTTGCAGATGATCCAGATTTGAGGACAAATCCTTTTCAAGAGGGAGGAGATGATGCGATCATGGATGAGGTTAGCCCGGACATGGACCAAGGAGAGTCGGAAGAGCTTGTAGCTGCGGAGCAGCTTGAACCTGAGGAAGCATTCGCCATACCGACTGGCCCGGTCACTCGTTCCCAAACTAAGGCTCTTAATCTTTTGGTTGAGAAAGTCCTTAGCCGTTTGAGTCGGTAAGATGTTAAGCTCACCACGTTGGTATGCTTAACGACCCGACAACATGAATAAAAGGGCAAGTGTGTCTTGTGTGCTCTTTTTCCCTTGTCAAGTTTTGTCCTATTTGGTTTTCTTGACAAGGTTTTTAACGAGGCCAAGCCACACTTCAAATCACTCCTTTGTTCATTGTTTGTTCGGTCAGGCCCATTTGATTTGAATCAATCAGCACCGAGGAATGTCAAGGGCCGTGCATGTTGAGTCTTTATTCATTTATTTCGTGTTGTATTTACGAGGATGGGAGGAGCGTGTTCCGTCCCACCCTCTTCTTTCCCTTATATCTTTGCGACAAACTCTTCTTTGTTCTTTATCAAACATTTTTATCAAAACAAAACCCCTTTTATGCTTGATCAAACTATCTTTGGTGTGTCATATCCAAGATTGTCTTCTTCACTTGTTGTGCGTAATATCAACACGTCTAGGAGATTCCTCTTCACTGGTTGTGCGTAATATCAATCTGTCGAGAGGTGGTGTTAAGGATTCATTCCGCGGGATCCTTGGTATAAACCATTCGTTCCATCAATCGCTCATTCATCGGATCCTTGTGTTCCGATCCGTCCCATCGTTTAGTTTCAAGGTCGATCCAATCCGGGATCACATCACGATTTGTGCCGAGCTATTACCAACGTGAGCTGCATTCCAAACTCAGGCGACTTAGCCAAGGGTCCAGAACCGCGGAAGAGTATTATCAGGAAATGGAAGTGATGAAACTGCGGGCGAATGTGACCGAAGACCGAGAAGCTACCATGTCCCGATTTCTTGGAGGCTTAAACCGAGAGATCCATGATGTGGTTGAGATGCAGAATTGTGTTGATCTGGAAGAGATGTTGCACAAGGAAAACCTTGGCCGAACAGCAGTTGAAGAGAAGATCAACCTTTTGGACCGGAACCGACCAGCGACGAACAACCTTTGGCCGAGACACAAAACCCTTCTTGCCAAAACAGGTACCAAGCTCTTCCATTACCAACCAAGACAAGGATAAGGGCCGATCTGAAAAGAATCTATCTACCAGGACCCGCGAGATCAAGTGCTTCAGGTGTCAAGGGTATGGACACTATGCCACCGACTGCCTGAACCAGAAAATCATGATCATACGTGAGGATGGAGCAGTTGAGTCCGAAGAAGACCCCAGCCCTGAAAAAGAATTTGAACCAGAAGAGTATGAAGCCACACCAGTCATGGGGAAGCTCTTGGTAACACGACGTATCTTGAGCACTCAAATCAGGTCTGAGTAGAATGAGCAACGGGAAAACCTCTTTCATTCCCGCTGTTTGGTTCAAGACAAGGTGTGCAGTCTGATAATCGATGGAGGAAGTAGCACTAACGTGGCAAGTGAGGCCATGGTTGAGAAACTTGGTCTTAAACCCCAGAAGCACCCTAAACCATATCAGCTGCAATGGATCAACGAAACTGGAGATATGAGTGTCAAAGAGCAAGTGATTGTGCGATTGTCAATTGGGAACTATGAGGATGAGGTCTTGTGCGATATTCTGCCTATGGACGATGGACACATTATTTTGGCCTGGCCATGGCAATCGGACCGACGTGTGATCCATGATGGACATACTAACAAGTATACACTCTTGCACAAGGGCCGTAAGATCACTCTCATTCCCTTAACCCCGCAAGATGTTTATGAGGATCAAGTCCAACTAAACGGTCAGAAGGTCAAATCACGACAAAAGGCCGAGCCACCCAAGCCAAACAAATCACTAAACTGTACATGGTCTTTTAAAGAACAATGGGAGCAAGCAACTCAAGAGAAGGAGGCTCAGCCGAAACTGGATCCACTAGAGTCGAAACCACCAGACCAACAACTTCAAGGTTTAGGTGTGACAAGTAAAAGAGCGGATCAAAGGGAGTCATCAACTCACGTTTCAAATCCGAAGTCAGCAGAAAACACTTTCTGTTTGATGATGCCAAAGGAGATTAGACCAGAACCACACCTTCAGTCTGACCCAGGAAGAATAGAACTAAACAACAAGTGGAAGTCAAATACAGAACAAGGATACAGTCACGCCATGTCTACTCCTAAGCTAAGTGCAATCTTAAACCAACACATTCATCCTGTCTTTTTAACTGTCTTAATGTACCTGTCTTGGTTAAAAGAAGTTGAGAAAGGTACAGCTGAGCAATAGAGACGCCTAGAAGCTCACAAAGCATTAACTTGTCATACCAAGGAGGAGTATGAGCAATATGTTCTTGAGCCAATTGCCGCAGCTGACCTTGCTTCAAAGAAGATAAGTTTTCAAGTTGATTCACTACTGAGCGTTTTGCATAGTACACAGGTAATTGAAGTTCAAAACTTGATTTATTATTGGGATCATTTGATGATACATCAGAAACTTCAGAATTATGTTTTTGAAATTCCCATTTCAAGTATAATGCACTTGTTCTTTTCCTTACGTGTTAACAAAGGAGCAGGTTTGATGGAGAAGCATAAGGACTTAGAAGGAGCAGCATCAAGGAACAACACATTCTCATCTCACGTTCCTATCTTTCCTAGTTCATTTATGGTTTTTTGTTTGAGTTCTCTAATCACTAGAGGCGAGTCAGCACAGATCAGAAATCAAGAAGAATGGCTAGCATATTCCAATCCAATTCCGGAGAAACCACCAGACTCCTACTCACGATATCCAAAGCAACACACTCAAGGTAAGTATTAGGATTCCCCAAGGCATATGAAACCTAACTTGTTCTCTTTTGGTGCAGGAAAAACAGTTTTGAGGACAAAAAAATTTTAAGTGGGAGAGGATGATGCGATCATGGACGAGGATGGGATTGATGCCGAGGCCGAGGAGCTTGAACCTGTGTTTGAACCCGAGGAGTCCATTGCCATACCAACTTGCCCGATCACTCGTTCACAAACTAAGGCACTAAACAAAGAGATTGGGAAGGTCCTTAGCCGTTTGAGTCGGCATGATGTTAAGCCAACCACTCTGGTTTGCTTAACGGCCCAACAACTTGGATAAAGAGGCAAGTGTGGTTTGAGTACTCTTTTTCCTTGCCAAGGTTTTGTCCCAATGGGTTTTCCTTGGTAGGTTTTTAACGAGGCCCAAATCACACTTACAAATCCCCTCTTGTTCATGTTTGTTCGGCCCGGCCCATTGCTCCTCAATAATCCGCGCCAAGAAGATGAAGGGGTCGAGTTTATCTTAGTCAAGTCTTCGTTTCATTTATGTGTGTGTGTCTTTATGAGATGGAAGGAGCATGTTCCTTCCCATCTCTTCATCTCCCTTTCTCCCTTTATATTCTCGCCACAACTCTCTTTGTTCTTTATCAAACATTTTATTATCAAACTCTTTTTCATGCTTGGTCAATCTCTCTGTTCACTTGTTGTGCGTAATATCAACCAGTATACAGTGAAACCCCTCACTTGTTGTGCGTAATATCAACACGTCGGAGGCGGTGTTGGAGATCCTTTATGCCGGATCTATGGTATAAACCGATTCATTCCATCACTCGATCATTCTCCTTAGGATTCTTTGTGATCAGAACCATCCCGCACTTAACCTCAAGGTCGATCCATTCTGGGATCACATCAATCATAATCCCCGATCATAGTCTATCCCGATTATATCGTGTTCCAACCCTGGCTCATCAAGACTTAATCTTTTACCAGATTTTTGGTCTATCTTTGAACGTGGTCTAGTTCCTTGATCATTGTCCCACCAAGACTTGATCATAATTTCCAACATTGGTCCTACACAGACTCGATCATCTTTTCGACCTTGGCCACTCTCCGAATAGGTCGTTTCCCGATCTTGGTCGCTCACAGACTTGACCACATATCCCGATCATAGTTTTTCCCAACTACATCGTATACTGGCCCTGGTCCTTTGCCGACTCGATCATTATCTTGTGATCTTAGCCCCTTTTGAATAAATCAATTCCTGATCACAGTCCCTTATGGACTTGATCGTAACTTTGTGATCGTAGTCCTTTCGACTATATCACTTCCCGATCATAGTCCCCTCCGGACTTGATCATATCCTGATCATAGTACCATCCCGACTTGATCATTTCCCGATCATAGTCCCATCCGGACTTGATCATTTCCCGATCATAGTCCCATCCGGACTTGATTATTTTCCGATCATAGTCCCATCCGGACTTTGTCATAACCATGTGGTCATAGTCTCATCCGACTAACCCACCATTCGATCTTAGGTCAATTTCCTATTTGATCGTCATCATGTGATCTTAGTTGGAAGGAACTAAGTCACTTCCGGACTTGATCATAATCATGTGGTCTTAGTCTCTTCGACTAACCACTTCCCGATCATAGTCCCCTTCGGACTTGATCATTTCCCGATCATTGTCCCATCCGGACTTGATCATTTCCCGATAATAATCCCATCCGGACTTGATCATAATCCTGTGGTCTTAGTCTCTTCGACTAACCACTTCCCGATCATAGTCCCCTCCGGACTTGATCATTTCCTGATCATAGTCCCATCCAGACTTGATCATTTCCCGATCATAGTCCCATCCGGACTTGATCATTTCCCGATCATAGTCCCATCCGGACTTGATCAAAATCATGTGGTCATAGTCTCATCCGACTAACCCACTTTTCGATCTTAGGTCAATTTCCGATTTGATCGTTATCATGTGGTCTTAGTCCCTTCCGACTAAGTCACTCCTCGATCATAGTCCCCTCCGGACTTGATCATATATTGTGATCTTAGTCCCTCCTACTAAATCACTGCCCGATTAGTCCCCTCCGGACTTGATCATAATCTTTTGATCTTAGTCCTTCCGACTAAGTCACTTCCTGATCATAGTTGAAACAACCCATCCCGGCCTCTAAACCGTGAGGTTTGCTTCCAATCGAAACACTACTTGTTCTGATCAACCTTGTTCATTTTAACGACCCATTCCTTAAACAATATCCATTTATATTCGATCATTCTGTGATTCACTAAGTATAGAGTCAAACTGTATTTCTTATTAACATGATATAAGATTTGATACAGCAAATGAGTTTGGTATAAGCTATTACAAGTGTTCGATCCTAACAATACAGTCTATTACACCACACATCCGCACATCAACTGGCTCCGCGCGCCTAGACCGTATCACGATCACCATCTGTTCCTGAAACAACCAAAGAGAGATGAGTTCTCTAATTATATCAGTTGAGCCGAAAATGTAATCTAACGATCTACATGCTCATGAACCGATAATCCCTTTTTATCTACACCGATCTATCACTTGGCCGAGACATACATAACCGTGAACCCACCATGAGGTTCCCGGTCGAGCCTTAGTAAATCTGACCTATTCCTAAGTCACCCGCCGAACCTTGATTCAAATGGCTAAGCATATCTGAACCACAACCTAACAAATCCATTCTAACACTCATGATCGGCCATATCAATTCCGGGCCGATCACGCCTAACTATCATTCTGGACCTGACCGATCGTATCAGTTCCGTTGATCGGTCACGTCATCCTAATCACATCAGAATGGTCGAGTTGCCTGTTCGGAGTCGACCAAAACATGCCTTAACCGTCCGGGACGATCGCACCGTCTGAACGGTTAATCATTCCATCGGTTCCCGTATGCTAATCGTTCGGCCGACTATATCGACCCACCGGCCTATCGTACCGAACGATCCATACGTCCACATGGGCGATCGGTCCCGTTCACCCGGCCGATATCGCCCGTTTGGTGTTTGGTTGATCAGCCATCTGTGATCAACTGTTTACCGATCCCACGATCCTGACCGTTCCCAGGTCGATGGAACCGTTTGTCTGATTGGATCACCGTTCGGTGATCAACCGTCCGGGCTATGGTTTGATCCAGAACGAGCGAGGGATCATTCCGATCGATCACCCTTCTTGACCCGACCACAGAAACAGAATACACAAAGTGTAGAGATATATATATATACTAAACGTAAGAAGTAATGGCCGTGCCATGATCGGATCCCTGAACCGATCGGATCCATCCGGCCAGCCCATGATCGCCGATCACGTCGGACCAACTTCATACCTTGGTGTGCGGATCCGGGGTCTTGGAGACCTTCTTCCCACTCGCCTTATCCCCCTTCTTAGTCGGAGTCTTCTCCGGTTCTCCCATCTCCGTTCGGCCGCCGGTGATAACCGCTCGACCGCCGATCTTTCCTCTCGTTTTCTCTCTTTCTCGCCTAATCTCTTTTACAATCGGGCTGTCCCTTTTTATGTGTATGCGTGAATCGCGATTTCGACCCCTAGCGCTTGTATTTATAGACTCGACCACCCAACAGTTACAACCGTTCGTGGCCTAACCCCCCAGCTATCCCACCCATTCGGCAGTAACCGCCACACTCCATCCGAGTGTAGGTAGCTCAGCTACCGAACACTCGGCCTGGCTGGCCGGAGCTATCCACCAGCTAGTCGAGCTGCCCCAGCTGACCTAGCTCACCCATCCAGCTGCCCTTAACTAGTTTTCAGCTGCCCTCTTCTTCCTTACACGCTAAGTCCTTTTTTCTTCCGGGCTTAGCCATTTCCGGACCATGGAACGAGTTATTCCCTTTCTTTGACCACCTACTCGTCCTTTCTCGACCATGATCTATCCCGCCGATCCTAGCGCCGATCGAGGATTTTACATGTCTCCCCCACCTGAATGGGATTCGTCCCCGAATCCGACCCAAGTGCTTCAACTTCTAAATCTTCAAACCTTTCTGGAAAATCTGCTTTCATCCGGTTTTCAGTCTCCCATGTTGTTTCTTCCTTGCCGTTGCATAGCCAAACAACTTTAACCATCCGGATCATCTTCCTTCTTGTGAACTTTTCCATTCTATCCACAATCCGGATAGGAACGGCTTCGATGGTGAGATTCCCCCTTAAATCCAAAGGTACTTCACGGATCACTACATCCTTGTCCGCCAAACACTTCCTAAGTTGGGACACATGGAACACATTGTGGAATGCCTCCATTTCCGATGGCAATTCCAACTTATATGCCACCATCCCAACCCGTTCCAGTATTCCGAACGGTCATAAGTACCTTGGATCAAGTTTTCCTCTCCTCGACGTTCTGGCTCTGCCCTTGAACGTGATCATCTTAAGGTAAACCCGATCGCCGACCGCAAACTCCACCACCTTCCTACGCTTGTCCTCGTAACTCTTTTGACGATCTTGAGCCTCCTTAATCTTGATCCTCAAGAACTTGATATTTCCTGTGGTTTCTTCTACCAACTCCGGACCGATCATACTCCGCTCACCCACTTGGGTCCAACTGAGCGTGGTCCGACACGGTCGACCATACAATGCTTCATATGGTGACATCCCTATGCTGGCTTGATAACTATTATTGTAAGCGAACTCGGCCAAAGGCAAATACCTTTCCTATGATCCGCCCCAGTCTAGAATGCAAGCCCGTAGCATGTCTTCTAGAGTTTGGATCTTCCGCTCCGATTGTCCGTCCGTTTGCGGATGGTACGCCGTGCTCATGTTTACTCTCGTTCCTAAGGCTTTGTGAAAGGCCTTCCAGAAGTGAGATGTGAAACGTGAGTCTCTATCCGAGACTATGCTGGCCGGCACGCCATGTAATCGGACAATCTCGCTTATGTATGTATCCGCGATTGCTTCGATGCTGCCAGTCTTCTTGATCGCGATAAAGTGTGCCGACTTGGTCAGTCGGTCGACCACAATCCAGGCCGCATCCTTCTTCGCTCTAGACATAGGCAACCCAGTCACGTAGTCCATCGTGACATGGGCCCATTTCCACTCCGGGATTGGCAAGCTTTGCAGCAAGCCACTCGGCACTTGGTGCTCCGCCTTAACCAACTGGCACGTTGGACACTTGGCCACTTGGCCACCCATCCGGCCACGTCCCGTTTCATGCCAACCCAGTGGTAGTACCGCTTCAGGTCCTGATACATCTTGTTGGTCCCTGGGTGGATTGAGAATTTAGACTGATGCGCCTCCTTGAGTATCTCTTCCCTCAATTCCTTGACATTTGGTACGCTCACCCGGCCGTTCACCACGATCGTCCCGTTGTTTGAGGTTTGATACTCGGCCTTGTCATTTTTGACCATCTTCTTCAAGGTCTCGTCTTGCTCTTGAGCAATTCGGATCCTTGTAAGCAAGTCCGCTTGGTCGGCCGCACCCAAGCCTAAAGGTTCCACGTTGATATACCTCTATTTTATACCCTTTTTATATGGTTTTACTATGCTTTTTATAAGGTTTTTAAAGGATTTTCGATCTAAAAAGGTAGTTTTTGTGGATTTATAGTACTAAGAGTCTAAACAGGTCGAAAGATGGATTTAGGAGCAAAACCACAGGATTTGGACTTTACGCCGCTCCACGACACAGCATCAACTTTGAAAGAGCCCCAAAAACATTATACTCAATGGATTTCACCAAAACCAGTTTGCCGCGATGCCTACATGAGTTAGCTTTCCAACGCAATTGGAATCATGCAATTTGGCCACGTAGAATGGGAGATATGATCGTTTTAGTGAAGAGTGTCAAATCAGCCGAAAACCGGACGTCTACACCAACCGCTCGACCGAACCGGTCGGACAGGGCCTCCAAGGCTCCCGTCCGACCCGACCGTCCTTAACTGAACAAGGACACCGGTCGACCAAGCCGGTCGGACAGGGCCTCCAAGTCTCCCGTCCGACCCGACCTTTCTTCAAGACGACGACCATCCGGTCGACCAAGCCGGTCGGACAGGGACTCCATGGCCCTCGTCCGACCCGACCTCCTTTCACCATCCCGTGCGCGCCCGACCGTCATCCCGTGCGACCGTTCGACCGCCAGCTCGACCCGAGCACCAGCCCGACCGACCGGTTGACCGCCCCGCTCGACCACGACACGCCCCGCTCGACCCAGCTCGTTTCCGAATCCCGTTTTGCACGTTTTCACGATTTACTCGGCCCGTTTACCTAATCTCGACCCCTGGAAGACCTAGCACTATAAATACACTTTTTAGCCTCTTTAGAAAAGAACCACAGAGCCGCATTGTATTTTCAGTTTTATAGATCTACTTTTGTTCTTAGAGATTTCAAGGAGAGGATCTCTCCTCCTTACCACAATTTGGAGAAGTTTTCTGAACCTTTGTTCTGTATTTATGCTTTCTTCATCATCTTTCTGTGTTGTTACTTTAATTATGTCTGAGTAATTCACTTGTTAGGTCGTGGGTTAATCAAAGAGTCCATGCATTGTTAGGGTTTTAAATCAAATTAGGGGTTCATCATTATAGGTCTTCACCCTTGCTTAATCTTATTGCTGCATGCTTTTCTGATCAACTAGCATAAGATCTTAGGTAGACTTGAGCCACGGAAGTGCTGTATCATTCGCCTAAACTATTATTTGGTGGGCAACACTTCATAGACTGCGGAAGTTGATCTATGCGGGGTTGTGAACAATTGAGACTTGAACGAATTAATGCTTGTTTAACAATCTAATGACATTCCGAAAGATTAGCGATTAGGTTAGTTAACAAAGAGGTCGGAGCCACGGAAGTGGAATGATCTTACATCTGTGTTTTGAGTTCTAGACGGCACCCAATTAAACCCCCTAATAAGTCGATTTAACCTAGTAATCATTGATCTCTGCGAGTCTCCCATTGCCTAGCGCCTTCGTACCTTGATCTTTTACTGTTTTTACATCGCTTTCAATTAGTTTAGTTAGCTATCTTACCAATCACAACCAAAAAGCTTATCTTGTCCTAGCTAAATTGGATTTACATAACTTGTAGTGCATCTCTCTGCTCCTTGTGTTCGATATACCCGTTACTACTCTCGATCTGTGCACTTGCAGAAAAGGGATAGAAATTGGGAAAAGTTTAATCCCCATCAAGCTTTTTGGCGCCGTTGCCGGGGAGCATTACAGCTGCCTACAAGTTCTCAAGACTGATCTAGCCTAGGATTTTTAATTTCAGTACTTGCAAATTTAATTTTCAGTTTTTCTTTCTTTACATTTTAAAAAATTCCCTTTGTGTATTTCAGGTAAAAATCTGAGCAGAAGACCTTGAGATGAGTGACTCGGAAAGTCATTCAGAAGATGAAAACGCTGCCGCAGCAGCCATGATGTTTAGACAACTGCAGGATCCACCGCTGAATACACTCGGTGATAGCATACCCGTGCGCCTGGACAAAGAAACTATGGGGGATTTTGACTCGGCCCCTACATTGCTTTTAAGCCGAAATCCTATTCATCCGCTGCTCCCGGAAGGAAGGGATTATGAGATCTCACCGGAAGTAATTGCTTTGGTAAAACAAAACCAGTTCCAAGGATTAACTGAGGAGAATCCTTTAGAGCACATTGATGCATTTGAAGAAATATGTGGGACCATTAGTGCGGATGGAGCTCCCAAAGATTATTTGAAATGCAAGCTTTTCCCTTCACACTCAAAGGGAAAGCCATAAGATGGGTAAAATCCCTTCCAGCTCAGTCCATCACGACTTGGAAGGAATAGAAAGGAGCATTCCTAGGACACTTTTTCACTAAGCAAAGGGCGAATTTGTTAAAGGAAAAGATTTCTAGTTTTCAACAAGGGCCAGTGGAGCCATTTCATGAAGCATTGGAGCGCTTCAAGGATTACACAAGAGAATGCCCGAACCATTGTTTTTCAGAAGGAAACCTATGGAACATCTTCTATAGAGGGATAGATAGGAAATGTCGATTCTCACTCGACACTGCAAGTAACGGAAACTTCATGACCAAGACAGTGATGGAAGCAAAGACTTTGATTGAGAATTTGGCATCCAGTGACAGTGACAACTTCATAGGGCATGAGAAGGCTGTTAAAGCAATAAATTCGAGCCCAAGCCGAGAAGAGTATAATGAGATGAGAGCAATCATGTTAACGATATTGAGGAATCAGGAAAATGCAGTGAGTGATAGAGAGGGCTGTATGACTTACGACATAGATGGACGAAGATGTTTAGGAGATTTTGCACCTGAATTCCAAGAAGAAGTAAATTTTATTGGCATAAGAGATCAACACTTCAGGAGAGAGCACAGAGATTTACGAGTTTGGAATGATGAGACTTTAGAATCCGAATATCAACAGAAAGTTCAGAATGGAGAAAGATACCAGCAGTATGGGTATGGGCCGCAGAATGTCAGGCAAGGTGCATACGGAAGAAGCTCCATGGAATCTCGAGACAACCTTGACCCAGTGATAAGTGAGCTCTTGGACTCACATCGGAAGCACCTGAACGAAGTTGAAGAGAAGCTGGATTTTATATGTAGGGACATGAATGAAAAATTCGACCTCATCGCTGCCGCCACAAAGAGTTTAGACTTCAAAATTGCTGAAATAGCCGAAACTGTTAAGAGGGAGATGGGAGTCCTTCCTGGAAAAGTAGAGATAAATCCAAGAGGTGAAAATGTTGCTGCCATAACCCTAAGGAATGGGAAGGAATATAAACCACCAGCCTACCCTGAGGAAGAATTAACCACCAGCCTACCCTGAGGTGAAAATGTTGCTGCCATAACCCTAATCATCAATATTATTGTTTTCTTGATGGATATTCAGGATTTTTCCAGATACCAATACATCCGGATGATCAAGAGAAGACAACCTTCACATGTCCGTATGGCACTTTTGCCTATAGAAGAATGCCTTTCGGTCTATGCAACGCACCAGCCACTTTCCAAAGATGCATGATGTCCATATTCACTGACTTTATAGAGAAAATCATGGAAGTATTCATGGACGACTTCTCAGTATATGGTTCATCCTTTAAGGCATGCCTAGCAAATCTTGGAAAAGTTTTACAGCGATGTGAATATAAACACTTAGTTCTAAATTGGGAGAAATGTCACTTCATGGTCAGATATGGGATTGTCCTCGGGCATCGAATCTCAGAAAAAGGAATTGAAGTAGACAAAGACAAGATTGAAGTCATGACAAACCTACAACCTCCAAAGAGTGTAAAGGATATAAGGAGTTTCCTCGGCCACGCCGGATTCTACAGGAGGTTCATCAAGGATTTCTCCAAGATAGCAAGACCATTGACACGACTGTTATGCAAAGACATCACATTTGAATTCACGGATGAATGTCATGCTGCTTTCACCAAGATCAAGGAGGCCTTAGTTAGCGCACCAGTTGTCCAGTCACCAGATTGGGAACAACCCTTTGAGATCATGTGTGACGCCAGCGACTATGCAGTAGGAGCAGTGCTTGGACAACGAAAGGATAAGAAGTTACATGTCATCTACTATGCTAGCCGAACTCTAGATGAAGCACAATGCAAATATGCAACCACAGAGAAAGAACTCCTCGCCATAGTCTTTGCATTCGAGAAATTCCGCTCATACTTGGTAGGCTCCAAAGTAATAGTTCATTCTGACCATGCCGCACTGCGATATTTATTGTCTAAAAAGGATGCAAAGCCAAGGCTTTTAAGATGGATATTACTCCTCCAAGAGTTTGATGATATCATCATATTTTGCATGTTTTCACTAAGTATTTATTGGTGTTTTCAAATGTTTTCAATAAGGTTCTATGCCTTTAGAGGTAGTTTTCTTGTATTTGTTGGTTTTGGAGTCTCAACAGGTTAAAACATCAAAAAGGATTCAAAAAGGAGCAAAAGAGCCTCAAACCATGATCCATGCAAGTTTCCAAGTCAAGAGCATCAATAATACTCCATTTGTCCGATTCTCGCATTTGGACAGAACCGGAGCATCCGAAAGATAACCGCGGCAAGGGGTCTTCCCGACGTCCAAAAATCATGATCTTGGTCTTGATGGATAGATATGTTAGTTATGCATCACGACGAAGTGGATTCAAGTCATTTGGATCAACCATCACGGAGATACGCTTTTTCTCCCAAGACGTGTCCGACAGGCGAGTCAACGAAGCCCATGGAGACTTGGCGCCACCAAATGGCCCGGGATGCAGCGGCATGTACCTTGTCTCGACTTAACACAAGCCCAGCTTGCTTTTGGTGGTTTACTTGTCCTAAACCCGGTCCAATCACGTCGCAAATCTTCAGAGTCGGTTAACCGGAAAGTTTCCTTTTTCAGCACCTCAATACCCTAGCGACTTCAAGCCTATAAATACAATGTTTTTAGCCTTTGGAGGGGGAGAGAGCCGCGAGTGTATTGTGCAAAAGAGAGAGCAGCCGTCAAGGAGGAGAAGCCCTAGGTGGTGCGCCGTCCAGAAGGAAGAAGGAGGCGCCGTTCAACTCTTGCACTCGCATTCATCTTTGTTCTTTCATCTTTTCCTTTTCTCTTTTGTACTTTGGATCGAAAGTTATCAAGGGATTCGACTTGTTCTTCATCAGAGAAGCCTCTTTTAATCTCTTATCTCTTTTAATACTTGCATAATGATATCAAATATGCCTTGCTTGCTTGATCTCACTATGTCCGAGTAGATCTCTCGGTTAGGCCGAGGGAGATCGATGGACTCTTGATATGTTTTGACTTGTTTGATTGCATAAAACGGGATTCACTCTTTTGGTTCTTCATCTTTGCTTGCTCTTATTGCTTGTTGTTAGGAAAGCGCGCCTCAACAACTCGAACTTAGGTTGATACACTCTCCAAAAGCTTGTTGTATTGCCGAAACTAGTATTTGATGAGCTAAGTGTTTTAGGCTTCCAAAAGTCGACCTAAGGAACTTAGTGAACAATCACAACTTGAACATTAACTAATGCATGCTTATAACTTGTAATAACCATCGAAATTTGAGTCTATTAGGTTGTTTAAGCATAGTGGCCGGAGCCACGAAAGTGGAAAAGCTATACCTTAGTGTTGTGAGTTCAAGACGGTTTATAAATTATCCCATGCAATCTCTTGTCATTTCATTGACGGTTTCCATTGATTTTCCCTTGCCTAACATCTTTCCCATCTTGTTTACAACCTCATTCACTTGCTCACTTGTTTTCATTAGATATTAAGACCACCCCACACTCATATCTTCGTTCTAGCTACTCATTACTCAACATAGACTTGAAACGAGATCACTCTTCCTTGTGTTCGACCCCGACTTACCACGGCTGTGCACTTGCAGCTCTACCAAGTTGGGTTATAAATTGTATTAGTTTGAAGCATAAAACCCAACGCATCAAGCTCTTTGGCGCCGTTGCCGGGGAAGAGTTGCATTTCTTTCAAGTTTCTTGATTGATTTTTAGTCTAGTCCTTTTTATTTTTGCATTTCACCTTTTGTTTTTCATAAAACTTTATAAAACCATAAAAATTTTACTTAATCCTCTTTCTTTGTGTCTCTTAGGTGCATGACAAGAAGGTCCAATCCGGATAATACCATAGAAGAAGATCTTGACATTGACCAACTTGAAAGAACACTTAGGCGGCAAAGAAGAGAAAGAATGAATCAAGGCGGTGAAGCCGCGGCACAAGATGGCCAACAACACGCCCCTGACCAAGAACAACAACCACAAGCCCCTCATGTCTTACCAGAAGCCGGAGTTGACCAGCCAGCACAAGGAGCCGTGGCTCAACCTAATCAAAACGCTCCCGGTGTAGCCGATCAGCCGCAGCCGCAACAACAACAACAACAACAACAACAACAACCGGGACAACAAGACGCCGGTCAACCACCAAACCAGCATCATCAAAACCCCCATGGCGGTCACCAAGGGATGCCTCAAGCTCAACCACATGTGCCTCCAAGGAGAGCCCAATTCGCTCAGCATCCAAGGCATCCGACTATGGGAGATTTTGATTCATCCGATGCATTCTTCTTGGATAGGAATCCAATCCGACCACCACAACCCCCAAGGAACGACTTTGAGATCAAGCCACAAATCATTGCCTTGGTGAAACAAAACCAATTCCATGGTTTGTCAACCGAGCATCCACTTGACCATGTCGACACCTTTGAGGAGATATGTAGCACTACTCGGATCAATGGAGTGTCACCGGACTACTTCAAGTGCAAATTGTTTACCTTCTCTCTAAGTGACAAAGCACTTAGATGGGTAAAGTCTCTACCACCTCAATCCATTACAACATGGAATGAATACAAGGGAGCTTTCTTAAACTAATTCTACACTAAGCAAAGATCAAACTCTATAAGGAGCAAGATATCCGGGTTTAAGCAAGCACCAATGGAGTCTTTCTATGAAGCTTTGGAGCGCTTCAAGGAGTATGCAAGAGATTGCCCTAATCATGGCTTCTCAGAAGGTAACCTTTGGAACATCTTTTACAATGGGATTGATCACAAGTACAAGCTTTCACTTGACACCGCAAGCAATGGCAACTTCATGACCAAATCGGTGCCGGAAGCTAAGCTTTTGATAGAAAACCTTGCTGCAAGTGATTCCAATGCCTGCCCTGAGTACAATAGAGGAGTGAGAACCATGAGCTCATCATCGGAATCAGCTCAAATCATGGAGTTGAAGAACATGGTCTAACAATTACTAAAGAACAACCGAGGAGTGCATGCGGTCGATGATGTCTTGGCCACTAATGAAGAGCCTCTCATGGAGTTTATGAGAGATGGAGCAGAAGAGAATCAAGAGGAAGTCAACTACATAGGAGGTAACTACGGTAATAGAGGATACAATCAGCCATTCCGCCCCCATCCCAACCTTTCTTACCGAAGCACCAATGTGGAGAATCCAAATGATCAAGTCTATCCGGGCCAAAACGCATACCAAGGAGGTCAATACCAGCCTAAGCAACAATTCTATCCTAAGGGAGTCTACCAAGTGAAGCAGCCACTCACTTTCCCCCAAGGAGTTGCACCAGCTCAACAAGAAGAAAAAGTAGATGTGGCGGTTAAGAAATATATGGAGGAGCAAAGACAAGCTACCAAGAGCTTACATGAGAAGATGGATCACATGTTTGGTGATCTAAATAATAAGTTTGGGGCGTTGTCAACTCACGTCCAGAAGTTAGATGTTCAAGTCTCTCAAACAGCCGAGGCGGTTAAAAAGCAACAAGAGGTAAATCCGCAAAAGTTTTGTAGTGTTGTTTCATCCAAAGAGGATCCACCGGCCATTGTCTCCGTACCATCTCAAGAAGAAGAAAGAGAAGATGAGCTTAAGGAGAGGTACAAACCAGGGAGTCAAGGCGAGCTTACAAGAGAAGGCTTGACAACAAGCCGTTGCTAAAACAAGGAGATCCCGGGAAGTTTGTTATCCCCGTTTGTATCAATGGATACCAACTCACCGATTGCTTGTGTGATAGTGGAGCAAACGTGAACCTCATGTCTCTTGCACTAGCCAAAGATTTGGGATTCAAATATTTCAAAGAGCCTAAGGTGAGAGTAGAGTTTGCGGATCTATCGAGCATGGAGCCTTATGGAGTGCTTGAAGATGTTATGCTAGAGATTGGAGAGAGACACGTCCCAACCGATTTCCAAATCATGGTATGGGAAGGATCAAAGAGGAATCAGCTGATTCTTGGTACCCCATTCTTAGCCACAGCCGGTGTAATAACCGTGAAGTGAAGTAAGAAGGAATGTGGATATTCCTTCTGGGAGGAGAGGAGAGATGAAAAAGAGGAGGAACGGTCGAAACAGAAGTGGATTTGACCGAGTACAACTCGAGTTATGCTGAAAAAAAGTGATCACGGACGATAGCGGACTGCCGGTCCGATCGTCGTGTAACCGAGAACGATCGCCGTACTATCGAGCGTGATATGCGGGTTGACTATTAAGCGTGCGTCCAGGACGTGACCAAGGCGAGAAACGGTCATGGGACGGACAACATTTACGGTTGGCCGCGGGAAAACGAGAATGGCCGCGGGACGATCGCGGGAAGCACTCGGTCGAGTTGTCGAACGGGAGTGCAGGATGCGGTCGCGGCACGATTGAAGCGCGGGACAGACGGACCGCGGGATGGATCGAGTGAGTATAAGACTCGATCAAGCATGTGCTGAAATACACATGCCAACTTGTGATTGGTTGGAACTTAAATGAGGCACATGTCACATAAAGGAAGTTTCATGTGCATGGGAGAGTGACTCTTCAAGCCTATTTGCTTGAGGTGTCAACGTGAGTTTGTGCATGAGGAGCTAGCTGTGTTAGGTGGCGACCAAGGAAACAGCTCGTGCTTAGACAAGGGCGAGGTGTCGCCGATTTAGGCATGTTTCTCCGCATGTGAAGGAAACATCGCCATATGACCACGGAGGTGTCGATCGGACATTGGACCTCCGGTAACCACTTGTCTCCCCTAATGGCCTATAAATACCCCTCCCTCACCATGAGAAAACCATTTGATCACTTGTTGTTCTTAGAGAAAAGAGAAAAGTGAAAAAGGAGTGGTTTAGGTGAGCGGTTCGATCGTGTGAGTTAGTGAGAGTAGGTTTGGGCAAGCGGTAAGGGTAAGAGCGTGGTGAAAGCTCTTGTGTTAGCTTCCGATAGCGAGGTTTGGTCGGTAAGCTTTAGAACCCTTAACCCTTTTTATCTAAACCTTACCTAGAACCCGATCTAAACTATGTGTTGGATCTAGTTCGGGTGCAGTGAGGAGATCTCGGTTCTGTGAAGCAGTTCGGCTTGATCTTCGACAAAAGTGAGTTCCGGTAGCTTAAGAGTAAGCTAACGTGTTTTCATGCAGGGCCAAGGGCAAGAAGACACTTGTTTGTTTTCTTGATTGGTTGCATGTTGTGGTAGATCATAGCGTGGTGAAAGCTATGGATCTATTGTGTGAGATCATGGTGAGAACCATGGATCTATTGTGTTTGAGTGTGTTAGATCATAGCGTGGTGAAAGCTATGGATCCATTGTGTTTTTGTGTGTGTGAGGTCATAGCATGGTGAAAGCTATGGACCTGTTGTGTGTGAGATCATGGCCCAAAGCCATGGATCTGTTGTTTGCTAGGACATAGTGTGGTGAAATCTATGTCTCTAGTTGCGTAAATAGATCATTGTGTCGTGAAACCAATGATCTTAGCGGTGCTCGTGATGCTCCTCACCCCTGACGGTTCATTCACTGAGAAACCCTCTTGGATGGATCGGCAGGATGACTCAGAGATAGTACTTGGGTAGCGCCCATGGCTGAGTTCTGCACGACGGTGCAGCCGGGATGTGACCATCTGGGAGACAGAACTCGTGTGGGTTGTGAACCATGGAAACGGCAACCCAACGGGATGTGACTGTCTGGGAGATGGAACTCGGGTGTGATGATCTAGTCAGGGTTTCTGTGTGATTCCTTGGTCGCTGATATCACAGTGATGATCTAGTCTGGGTTTCTGTGTGATTCCTTGGTCGCTGATATCACGGTTGAGGAGGTCCAGCACGATAGACAAACCGCGTAGTTTTGGTGGTAGTGTCTATGCATAATAGTTTGGTGAACACTGTTATGTTGTGTGATGTTGTGTGATGTTGTGTGGTGTGTGTGAAAGCTTCCGCGTTTTCTTGTTGATTGATTGTGTGATTGATTGACTTGAGATATATGCGTGCTTTGATTGTGGGGATAGTCGGGGTGGGGACTTATACTGTGATGGATAGAGGGTCCTGGACTCACTGAGTAATCTTAGATTACTCATGACGACTATTTGTTTTGCAGGTAAGCCGTAGTCCAATTCGGGCAAGGTAGCGTGGAACGTTAGGAGCTGGAGTAGTTTTCCTTGGCTTTTGTAAAACTCCGGTTTGTGATAAAGTATGTATAATTACTTCTTTTGGCACTAGGCCTCGGCCGATCGAACATATATGTTTTTGTGAATTCCATCTTTGATGAAATAAAGTATGTTTTTGTTAAAGATGGCTTGTTTGGATGATATTTGTTTTAGTCCAAACAAACACAACTCAGTTTCCGTCTTACGGGTTGCAAAGCCTTAGTAATACAGAAACTGAGGTACGGGAACTGGGTGGGATCGGGCCATGTGTTGTGGAACCCCTCCGCGACTTGACCTGAACCTGCTTAGCCAACCCGACGTAGCATTCTCGGTTTAATCTATGTATAGACCGAACCGGGGGTGTTACAAATGGTGGTATCAGATCATGGTTTATGATCATGCTCACGGACAAGCCTTTTCAAATGTTTTTCGAGTCAAAATGTGTCGCAAAAGCCAATTAGGATAATCCAGTACGTTCCATGAGTAAGGTTAGGACTCACCCTTTTTCTTTGGCAGATGTCAAATCAGGGTGGTGGTCAATCGTGGGGTTCGCAATCGGGTAGGGACGTGTCGGGGTCGCAGTATATGAATATCTCTTCAGATACCACGATGTATTCGCAAGATGAAAGTATGTGGAGTGGGGAGGTGCATGGCTATATGCCATCATTGGCGAGTGAGTCTGATTATGGAAATCAGTGGTACTATGGCCCATGGGATAACCCCATGTCGTCATACCCAGCAATGACGCATTCACCGGTAGGAAACCCGGGACATTTTCAAGAACCGCAAAGTTACCAGCATCCGAATGCTTCGGCTGGACAGCCAATGTCTGGAGCTGGGACGTCTGTGAGAGATGATACGGTGGAACAGCCGGGACAACAACAAGTAGATCCGACTTTGAGTATGGTGCATAATCTACTGTCCCAAGTGCTGCAGCAAGGTCAAGCTGGTGCAGGCAATGGAACGCCTCCTCCACCGGACTTTTTGAAAATTGTCACAACAATGAAGACATTGGAGACCTATAGATTTGCGGGAAACCCAGATCCTTATGCGGCGGACGCATGGATGCAATGTCTTGAGAAGAACTTCTCGGCGACCAGATGTCCCCCGGAGTTCAAGAAGGATGTGGCAGTGTATTATCTCGAGCAGGAAGCTCTGGATTGGTGGAATAGTCTTGATCGACAGACTTACCACACAATCTATAGTTGGGAGGTCTTTCGAGACGAGTTTAAACAAAAGTATTTCCCTCCAGAGGCGCATGATCGCTTGGAGCAAGCTTTCATTACGTTAACTCAAGGGAAACGGAGTGTGAGGGAGTATGAAGCGGAATTCATTAAGTTACAGAAGTATGTGACTTTTGGATACGGTGATGAGAAGGCGATGGTACGTAAGTTTCTACAAGGATTGAAGCCGGAGATCGGTGGCCGACTTCAAGCGGTGACCTATGCTCATCTCTATGAAGTTATAGAGAAGGCGGTGAATGTGGAGACGTACCTCAGTAAGGAGGAAGCGGTGACGGGCAAGGCTAGAGAAAATCGGAACCAAGGAGGTGGTTCGAACTCTAAGCAAACCCAGTCAGCAAGAAGGAATAATACGTCCAATTATGGAGAAGGACGTAAAGGTGGAGATTCTAGGCCAAATGATTATAAGCCTAGGAGCATAAACTGTTATGAGTGTGGAATGGAGGGACATATCTCACGAGATTGTCCAAGGATAAGAAACTCAGCTCCGACCTGGGTGATATGTTTTGAGTGTGGTGAAAGGGGACATTATGCAAATGTATGTCCAAGGAGGAGAGTTGATACGTCCAAGGCGGACGGGAACCAGCCGTCAACTACCCGATATGCGAAAGAACCCCCGGTTAAGCGCCAAGCCACTGCAGGGAGAGTGTATGCTTTAGGCGCTGAGGTTGGTAAACCTCCAGAATCGTCAAGTGGTCCTATCACAGGTTTGTTTGGGTGTTAACTCTCTTTGTGTGAAAGATTGTTTGCTTGTGATATGAACTTGATTGATTGATAGATTAGATTGCATGTGGTGAAATTGCTTTCTTTTCTTGAGTATGGTGAATGTGAATGATCATGACTTGCATGTGGTGAAAGTGCAAAGTCGAGTAATGATTATTCTTGTGGTTGTGGTGGTGTTAGGAACATTACATGTTGATGGTAACCCCACTCATGTCTTGTTTGATTCGGGTGCGTCACATAGTTTTGTGACTCCTGATGTGGTGAGGAAGTTTCGAAGGATCTATGTGTTGAAAGAGGTAAGTGTTTCCGTGCTAACCCCAGGAAACCAAATCCTTAGATCTTCGAACTTGGTGGTAGGTGTTCCCATAGAGATTGTGAAGAGAATCTTTAGGGCAAACCTACTAGTAGTGCCTATGGCCGGTTATGAGGTGATATTAGGCATGGATTGGCTATCTAGGTATAGGGCCAATCTAGATTGTAGTAGAGGAAGGGTCACCTTGGAGGGGGACCAAAATGCGGTGGTGGTTTACCAAGGGATACGGCCTAGTTCGGGTATCTCTGTGGTATCGGCATTGAGGGTGAGACAACAACTGATAGAGGATGGTGCCTATCTAGTTGCCATACGGGTGGTTGAAGCGGAAGTGGAGGAAGAAACGACGGTAGAGGATATACCAGTCATTTGTGAGTATGAGGATGTGTTCAAGTTGTTGACGGAGTTACCTCCACCTCGGAGTAACCCGTTCACCATAAACTTGATACCGGAGGCGTCTCCTATAGCAAAGACTCCTTACCGGATGGCGCCGGCAGAACTGGCCGAGTTGAAGGCGCAGTTGGAGGATTTGTTGGAGAAAGGGTTTGTGCGATCAAGCTCTTCACCGTGGGGTGCGCCAGTATTATTCGTAAAGAAGAAGGATGGGAGCATGAGGCTCTGCATTGATTATCGAGGGATCAACAACATCACGATCAAGGATAAGTATCCACTCCCTAGGATCGATGAATTGTTGGATCAATTGCGGGGAGCAAGTTGGTTTTCGAAAATCGACTTGGCTTCGGGGTATCATCAAATCCCCATTGAGAGTAGGGATGTGATGAAAACGGCATTCAATACTCGGTACGGTCAGTACGAGTTTTTGGTAATGCCGTTTGGATTAACCAACGCACCGGCGGCGTTTATGCGGTTAATGAATGAAGTGTTTCACGATTACTTGGATAGTTTCGTGATCATCTTCATTGATGATATTCTGATCTACTCTCGGACCAAGGAAGAGCATGAGGAGCACTTAAGGAAGGTCTTGGAGAGGTTGAGAGATCAGAAATTATACGCGAAGTTTAGTAAGTGTCGCTTTTGGAAACGGGAGATAGGTTTCCTAGGACACAAGATCTCTGAACAAGGTGTGTCAGCAGATTCGGAGAAGATAGAGGTAATCCGAGAGGTGACGGAGGTGAGGAGCTTTCTTGGATTGGCCGGTTATTATCGGAAATTTGTGAGTGGATTTTCATCCATAGCAAAACCGATGACAAAGTTAACAGGGAAGGGAGTTCCTTTTGTGTGGAGTGACGATGTGGAGAAAGCTTTCACAAAGCTTAAGGAGGCTTTGACTACGGCACCGATACTAACGTTACCGGAGCCGGGCAAGCCGTATGATGTATACGCGGATGCGTCGAGAGTCGGATTGGGATGTGTTTTAATGCAAGAAGGGAAGGTGTTGGCCTATGCTTCCAGGCAACTTAGAAAACACGAAGAGAATTATCCGACTCATGATTTGGAAATGGCAGCGGTTGTGTTCGCCTTAAGGATATGGAGATCATATCTTTATGGCGAGAGTGTTCAAGTATTTACGGATCACCAAAGTCTGAAATACTTATTCACTCAAGGAGATTTGAATTTACGGCAGCGGCGATGGATGGAGTTCATCGCGGACTATGATTTAAAGATCCAATACCATCCGGGTAAAGCCAATGTGGTAGCGGATGCTTTAAGTCGACGAAGATTGGAAGTCAGCAAGGAGAAAGAATTGGAAGCTCTTAATGAGGAGTTCCAAACGATAAGGCTTTCAGCCTTGGAAGGAGAATCAAGTGAACCTTTGGGATTTCAAGCTGTAAACCAGGCGGGTTTAATCCAAAGGATTCGAGAGGCACAATTGCGGGATGACAAGATCCGCAAGATTGTGGAAAAGATTGAGGAATCGGACGAGGAGGAGAATTTGAGTGAGTATCAGTTGGCGGAGGATGGAACCTTAATGGTTCATGGAAGAATCTCCGTACCTGAAGGAGATGGGTTACGAGATGAGATACTAAGGATCGCACACCAGTCCGTACTTAGTATTCATCCTGGAAGCACAAAAATGTACAAAGACGTGCGAAGGTACTATCATTGGCCAGGCTTGAAGAAAGCGGTAGCCAAATGGATAGCACAATGTCAAGCGTGTCAACAAATTAAGGCAGAACATCGGGTGCCAGGAGGGCTACTTCAAAGTCTGCCTATACCGGAGTGGAAATGGGATTCCATAGCGATGGATTTGATCACCGGGCTACCAATTGCAAGGGGCCGGATGAACAATTCCATATGGGTCATTGTGGACCGGTTGACAAAGGTGGCTCACTTACTTGCAATACGAGATTCTGACAAGGTAGAGACGTTGGCGGAGCTCTACATTAATCAGATCGTGAGACTACACGGAGTACCGGCAGATATAGTATCTGACCGAGATCCAAGGTTTACGGCAAAATTTTGGCAAGCGCTGCAAGGGGCATTAGGAACGGTACTAAATCTTAGTACGGCCTTTCACCCTGAGACGGATGGACAGACGGAGCGTACCATCCGGACCTTGGAGGATATGCTAAGATTATGCATATTGGATTGGGGTGGAGTTTGGGAAGACTATCTACCATTGATAGAATTTTCCTACAACAATAGCTACCACACGAGTATCGGTATGTCTCCGTATGAGGCGTTATACGGGAGGCCATGCCGTACGCCTTTGTGTTGGACGGAAGTTGGTGAACGAAGAGTGTTTGGTCCGCAAATGGTCGATGAGACTATGGACAAACTGCTCACTATCCGGGCCAACATGAAGAAGGCGCAAGATCGGCAAAAGAAGTATGCTGATCAAGCAAGACGGGATGTGAATTTTGAAGTCGGAGATATGGTATATCTCAAGGTATCGGCTCAAAAAGGAAAAGATCGATTCGGTAAGGTGGGCAAGCTAGCGGTACGCTACATAAGGCCATACCGAGTCATGGGGCGAGTGGGGTTGATGGCTTATCGGCTAGACCTACCCCCGGAGATGAATTTGCATCCAGTGTTTCATGTTTCCATGCTAAGGAAACATGTACCGGACCCAAATGCGGTCGAACTAGAGAGGCTGGAAGAACTTAGACAAGATCTAACCTATCCAGAGGGACCTCTCAAGATTGGTCTTCGACGAGAGCGGAGGTTGAAGAACCGGACTATCCCACAAATACAAGTGTTCTGGGGAAAGCAGAACCGAATGGTTATTACGTGGGAAGACGAGGAACGGTTTCGTTCGAACTATCCGGAGTTCTTCAAGGAAGATCTTTATGTGGACGAAGGAGAGCCCTCGCATACTTAGAAGAATTCGGGAGGAATTCTAATAAGGGGGGGAGAATGTAATAACCGTGAAGTGGAGTAAGAAGGAATGTGGATATTCCTTCTGGGAGGAGAGGAGAGATGAAAAAGAGGAGGAACGGTCGAAACAGAAGTGGATTTGACCGAGTACAACTCGAGTTATGCTGAAAAAAAAGTGATCACGGACGATAGCGGACTGCCGGGTCCGATCGTCGTGTAACCGAGAACGATCGCCGTACTATCGAGCGTGATATGCGGGTCGACTAATAAGCGTGCGTCCAGGACGTGACCAAGGCGAGAAACGGTCATGGGACGGACAACATTTACGGTTGGCCGCGGGAAAACGAGAATGGCCGCGGGACGATCGCGGGAAGCACTCGGTCGAGTTGTCGAACGGGAGTGCGGGATGCGGTCGCGGCACGATTGAAGCGCGGGACAGACGGACCGCGGGATGGATCGAGTGAGTATAAGACTCGATCAAGCATGTGCTGAAATACACATGCCAACTTGTGATTGGTTGGAACTTAAATGAGGCACATGTCACATAAAGGAAGTTTCATGTGCATGGGAGAGTGACTCTTCAAGCCTATTTGCTTGAGGTGTCAACGTGAGTTTGTGCATGAGGAGCTAGCTGTGTTAGGTGGCGACCAAGGAAACAGCTCGTGCTTAGACAAGGGCGAGGTGTCGCCGATTTAGGCATGTTTCTCCGCATGTGAAGGAAACATCGCCATATGACCACGGAGGTGTCGATCGGACATTGGACCTCCGGTAACCACTTGTCTCCCCTAATGGCCTATAAATACCTCTCCCTCACCATGAGAAAACCATTTGATCACTTGTTGTTCTTAGAGAAAAGAGAAAAGTGAAAAAGGAGTGGTTTAGGTGAGCGGTTCGATCGTGTGAGTTAGTGAGAGTAGGTTTGGGCAAGCGGTAAGGGTAAGAGCGTGGTGAAAGCTCTTGTGTTAGCTTCCGATAGCGAGGTTTGGTCGGTAAGCTTTAGAACCCTTAACCCTTTTTATCTAAACCTTACCTAGAACCCGATCTAAACTATGTGTTGGATCTAGTTCGGGTGCAGTGAGGAGATCTCGGTTCTGTGAAGCAGTTCGGCTTGATCTTCGACAAAAGTGAGTTCCGGTAGCTTAAGAGTAAGCTAACGTGTTTTCATGCAGGGCCAAGGGCAAGAAGACACTTGTTTGTTTTCTTGATTGGTTGCATGTTGTGGTAGATCATAGCGTGGTGAAAGCTATGGATCTATTGTGTGAGATCATGGTGAGAACCATGGATATATTGTGTTTGAGTGTGTTAGATCATAGCGTGGTGAAAGCTATGGATCCATTGTGTTTTTGTGTGTGTGAGGTCATAGCGTGGTGAAAGCTATGGACCTGTTGTGTGTGAGATCATGGCCCAAAGCCATGGATCTGTTGTTTGCTAGGACATAGTGTGGTGAAATCTATGTCTCTAGTTGCGTAAATAGATCATTGTGTCGTGAAACCAATGATCTTAGCGGTGCTCGTGATGCTCCTCACCCCTGACGGTTCATTCACTGAGAAACCCTCTTGGATGGATCGGCAGGATGACTCAGAGATAGTACTTGGGTAGCGCCCATGGCTGAGTTCTGCACGACGGTGCAGCCGGGATGTGACCATCTGGGAGACAGAACTCGTGTGGGTTGTGAACCATGGAAACGGCAACCCAACGGGATGTGACTGTCTGGGAGATGGAACTCGGGTGTGATGATCTAGTCAGGGTTTCTGTGTGATTCCTTGGTCGCTGATATCACAGTGATGATCTAGTCTGGGTTTCTATGTGATTCCTTGGTCGCTGATATCACGGTTGAGGAGGTCCAGCACGATAGACAAACCGCGTAGTTTTGGTGGTAGTGTCTATGCATAATAGTTTGGTGAACACTATTATGTTGTGTGATGTTGTGTGGTGTGTGTGAAAGCTTCCGCGTTTTCTTGTTGATTGATTGTGTGATTGATTGACTTGAGATATATGCGTGCTTTGATTGTGGGGATAGTCGGGGTGGGGACTTATACTGTGATGGATAGAGGGTCCTGGACTCACTGAGTAATCTTAGATTACTCATGACGACTATTTGTTTTGCAGGTAAGCCGTAGTCCAATTCGGGCAAGGTAGCGTGGAACGTTAGGAGCTGGAGTAGTTTTCCTTGGCTTTTGTAAAACTCCGGTTTGTGATAAAGTATGTATAATTACTTCTTTTGGCACTAGGCCTCGGCCGATCGAACATATATGTTTTTGTGAATTCCATCTTTGATGAAATAAAGTATGTTTTTGTTAAAGATGGCTTGTTTGGATGATATTTGTTTTAGTCCAACCAAACACAACTCAGTTTCCGTCTTACGGGTTGCAAAGCCTTAGTAATACAGAAACTGAGGTACGGGAACTGGGTGGGACCGGGCCATGTGTTGTGGAACCCCTCCGCGACTTGACCTGAACCTGGTTAGCCAACCCGACGTAGCATTCTCGGTTTAATCTATGTATAGACCGAACCGGGGGTGTTACAGCCGGGGCGATCATCAATTACATGAGAAACCAATTAACACTTGGTCATATCCGGCAAGATGTCTTTTTCCCAAGCATCAACTTCAAACAAGCTCCAAGTGCAGTCAAACTACCACCAGAAAACAGCACACTCATGCAAAGAGGAGGAGCCGAGCAGCCAAGAAGCACCAAGAAGGGCGAGCCCTACCCTAAACCAAAAGAAGCGATGAAACCGTTGAAGCCGAAACATGAGAATGTCTTCAAGGATATTCACTCGTTCTTGTCACCATCTTTTGACAATCACGGAGCTGAAGAAGAACCTAACGGTGTGCCTAAGTCCTTTGCCAGCATAAGAATCCTTCTCCCAAAGGATTCGGACCCCAAAGATGAGCAAACCGCAAAGGAAAGACTCGGAAAAACCTTAAAACTTTTTCCGAGAGCTTTGGTATTTAAGGACGACATGGGCGATGATCATGGAGAGCCCAAACCACCTCATGAGCCACCTGAACCAGAATGTGAAGACACCAAAGGGATCCTAAACCCTTTGGCCGATCACATCCGCACCTAATCAAACAAATAAAAAAGGAGTCAAGCTAGATGACTTTAAAACAAGCGCTTTGTGGGAGGCAACCCACACGGTATTTTTCTTTTCCTTTTTCATTTTTAGTTTTCACATCATTATTGCATGCATTTTGTTAGGATGAGAAACCAAGGGGAGACCAAACAAGGAAATGTCCCACCCATTCATCCCACCCTTGTCCAAACCGACACCACGGAGCGGGCAACGGCTGGGAATACCAAAGGAAGGAAGCAGAATCATTTCGGTCAAAGAACATCACCAAACGGTCGAGTAAAATTCAAGATAATCCATCCGGCGTAATTCTCTCGACCAAACGGGTGCAACGGAGGACCATCTTGCCCTATCTCACAATCCGTGTGACCGAAGTCCACCAAACTTCACAGGCGACCAGACAATACCATATTGGTCGGCATATCCAAAAGATAGGACGGAGAAATGTGAACGGATGAGGAGATACGCACGAATGCCACATCCGGTCGATGGCGGGTCACCGAAGGCCGACAAAAACCAAAATCACGGCATGGAGACACCACCACATGGAAATGGATTCTTGGAGCTTCACAATCACCATTCCCAAAGAAAATCAAGGACCGAACGAGCCAATTTCAAGAACGATCAAGAATCTCTTCTCGGAGCCGTTTACACCACGTTGTGACGAAAGTCTCAGACAGCTCATCCATTTGACCTCAAACTTCACCAGTGCTCATAAAATATGAAGTTGGTCGGTGGAATTTCAAGCTCGGTCAGGAAATTCGTCACCGTTTGAGCTGTGGTCTATTGCACCTTCTTCGGATCGTCCGGATGGCCACCAAATGATGAATCTCCCAAACTGCACGTTTGTTTGACCTCAAACTTCACCACTGCTCCTAAAATATATGATTGGTCGGTGGAATTTAAATATAGGTCGGCGAAATATTGACGGTTCGAGCTGTGGTCCATCACATCACCTTACGGCCGTCCGAAGAATCCACCCGGTACCGGATTTTCAACTCTGCTCATCCAAACGACCTGAAACTTCACCAGCGGCTCTAAAACATCATATTGGACGGTAAATTTTCAACCCCGTTCATAAAATTCTTAACGGTTTGTCATGTGGTTCATAGCACTCATTCCGGGTCGACCGAATGAGACGTACACGACCTAAACGCAAACCAAAGGATTTCGGGCCTTGACCTTCAAAAATTACCGACCACTCATGCCTCCCGAAGAGCCCCATTCCGTCGTCTGACTATGATCTTCATTCCCGTTGGTCATCACTTGGTAACATCATTCTAACCTTTCCCTTTTTCAAATTTATTATGTCTTTCACCTCTCTTAATCCGATTTTTCTTACACCGGGACGGTGCAAGTTAAGTCTGGGGGGATTATACTAATAAGTTTGTTCATTTTGACATTTTTGTTTGCATTGTTTTCATCTCATCGAGTCGTTTTTATTGAGTCAAAACTTTTGTCGAGAATTATGACTTTATCTTGGACCTAACCATTGTTTTGCATGCGTTTAAGTGACCATTGATCAGTATTTGGCAGGCTACTTCATCACATGTGCACCATGAGTGGATTGATCTACCAAAAACGTCCACACCTCCAAGGGTTTAAGAAGGATACATCTTTGACTCCGCACCTTAATGAACTTAACTCTCTCAGCTAGGGGCTTGGTTTTACAAAGGGTACGACTCCTCATCCTCACCAAATAGTGAAAGTTTATGTGAGTTCGGTTTCCCCTCTCTCTCCCCTTCAATTTAAGAAAAAGCACCAAGGTCCAAGTAACCGGGGATTAGGTGGCTACAACCATCAATACTCACGTCTATGGAAGACCCTTTGATCCAAATAACCGGGGATTAGGTGGCTACAACCATCAATACTCGCGTCTATGGAAGATCCACCAAAAACCTCCACAAAGAGGAGAAGAAGTCGAATAAAAAAAAAAAATACTATGCTACCCTAAAAAAGGGATGAATCGACTTAAGAAGTGAGAAGAGAGAGAGGTGAAACAAGAGCCAAGACATGTGTTTTATAAAAGAGGATGGGTAAGAGTCTATAACCCCTTTGATCGATACTCCCTAGTTGAGACCACACCTTTAGAAACTAAAGGAGTCAAAGGTGGGGAATTTGGATGGGCTAAAGAGAAGTGGATTGCTTTGGGATGATTGCAAAACTCATGGTATGTACTCCCTTGTTCTTAATTATAAATGCCATCGCTGTTTTATGTGGATCACTAAGATAAATGTCGACATGGATTTCCAAAAAGATTTAAGAGTTCTCACGTTTTCAAACCTCTTTTCCTTTCTTAGTTTGCTTGAGGACAAGCAAAGGCTAAGTCTGGGGGAGTTGATATCATCATATTTTGCATGTTTTCACTAAGTATTTATTGGTGTTTTCAAATGTTTTCAATAAGGTTCTATGCCTTTAGAGGTAGTTTTCTTGTATTTGTTGGTTTTGGAGTCTCAACAGGTTAAAACATCAAAAAGGATTCAAAAAGGAGCAATGGCAACATTTCTAAGGTACACGGACAATCTAACGTTAACTCCACCCTAATCAATCTAGTTTTTCTTGTCAAGGGACTTGGCATACATATGAGTCGTTCCTCGCTTGATCTCAAAAGGGTGTGTCCAATACAAAGTGCAGTTCTCCTCTCTCTCAGAAAAATAAAAATCAAAAGCTTTTAAGCACAAGGAAAACGTGTAAGCAAGACATACGTCTGCACCTTCTTGTCTTATGGAGACCTACCAAAAACAAGGAAAAAGCGAAAGCCTATCCTATGTTATTTCCCCAAAAGAAAAAGAAAGGGAAGAAGGATCGATAGAAAAAATAAAAGGATACCCTAGAAAAGTAGGGCAAGATCGATCCTTCAAAAGAAAAGAGAGAGGAAAAGAACTCAAAAGTTTAAAAAAGAGGACTATCCTGGAGAGACTCAAGTGGGTAAGAACAAGTGCTTAATGATCGATATTCCCTTGATAAAGACCGCACGTTTTAAATTTATGCAAGGAGTTAACAATGGAAAGTCTGGAATGCTGGATGAGACTAGTTGAGTTTGGTATGGTTCGCTAAGCTTGCCGAGTATTATGTGAAGCTAGTTTAACATTGGTTATGTTTTTAGTGGAATACAGGAGAGGAAGCCGCCACAGTTTTCTCAAAAAGGATAAGGAGTTTCTACGTTTTCAAACCTCTTTCTCTGATTTGGATTCTATTTGCTTGAGGACAAGCAAAGATCTAAGTCTGGGGGAGTTGATATACCTCTATTTTGTACCCTTTTTATATGGTTTTACTATGCTTTTTATAAGGTTTTTAAAGTCTTTTCGATCTAAAAAGGTAGTTTTTGTGGATTTATAGTACTAAGAGTCTAAACAGGTCGAAAGATGCATTTTGGAGCAAAACCACAGGATTTGGACTTTACGCCTCTCCACGACACAGCATCAACTTTGAAAGAGCCCCAAAAACATTTTACTCAATGGATTTCACCAAAACCAGTTCGCCGAGATGCCTACATGAGTTAGCTTTCCAACGCAATTGGAATCATGCAATTTGGCCACGTAGAATGGGAGATATGATCGTTTTAGTGAAGAGTGTCAAATCAGCCGAAAACCGGACGTCTACACCAACCGCTCGACCGAACCGGTCGGACAGGGCCTCCAAGGCTCCTGTCCGACCCGACCGTCCTTAACTACACAAGGACACCGGTCGACCGAGCCGGTCGGACAGGGCCTCCAAGGCTCCCGTCCGACCCGACCTTTCTTCAAGACGACGACCATCCGGTCGACCGAGCCGGTCGGACAGGGACTCCATGGCCCTCGTCCGACCCGACCTCCTTTCACCATCCCGTGCGCGTCCGACCGTCATCCCGTGCGACTGTTCGACCGCCAGCTCGACCCGAGCACCAGCCCGACCGACCGGTCGACCGCCCCGCTCGACCACGACACGCCCCGCTCGACCCGGCTCGTTTCCGAAGCCCGTTTTGCACGTTTTCACGATTTACTTGGCCCGTTTACCTAATCTCGACCCCTGGAAGACCTAGCACTATAAATACACCTTTTTAGCCTCTTTAGAAAAGAACCACAGAGCCGCATTGTATTTTCAGTTTTATAGATATACTTTTGTTCTTAGAGATTTCAAGGAGAGGATCTCTCCTCCTTACCACAATTTGGAGAAGTTTTCTGAACCTTTGTTCTATATTTATGCTTTCTTCATCATCTTTCTGTGTTGTTACTTTGATTATGTCTGAGTAATTCACTTGTTAGGTCGTGGGTTAATCAAAGAGTCCATGCATTGTTAGGGTTTTAAATCAAATTAGGGGTTCATCATTATAGGTCTTCACCTTTGCTTAATCTTATTGCTGCATGCTTTTCTGATCAACTAGCATCAGATCTTAGGTAGACTTGAGCCACGGAAGTGCTGTATCATTCGCCTAAACTATTATTTGGTGGGCAACACTTCATAGACTGCGGAAGTTGATCTATGCGGGGTTGTGAACAATTGAGACTTGAACGAATTAATGCTTGTTTAACAATCTAAGGACATTCCGAAAGATTAGCGATTAGGTTAGTTAACAAAGAGGTCGGAGCCACGGAAGTGGAATGATCTTACATCTGTGTTTTGAGTTCTAGACGGCACCCAATTAAACCCCCTAATAAGTCGATTTAACCTAGTAATCATTGATCTCTGCGAGTCTCCCATTGCCTAGCGCCTTCGTACCTTGATCTTTTACTGTTTTTACATCGCTTTCAATTAATTTAGTTAGCTATCTTACCAATCACAACCAAAAAGCTTATCTTGTCCTAGCTAAATTGGAATTACATAACTTGTAGTTGATGCAGCCGCCATTGTTACTTCCTTTTCTATTTTTAAAGACATTTGCCATTTTTGTTTAAAGCTTTGTTCCTTTTCTTTGATTTTCCTTTTACTAGTTATTTTCCTTTTCCTTTAATCGTAGAGCTTATATATATGAACCTCTTGGTTTGTAAGAGGAGATACTTTTGACTGAATTATTAATAAAGAGCTTGTTACTCTTAATCCTTGTTCACGGCATATCAAAACTTGATCTCAACGTTAATGAGAAGGCTTTAATCGATCGGGTATTCTTAGACTAAACGATCTGTTCTTGCAGCTACTATCCTCCATGCTATCAGTTGGTATCAGAGACCTCTCGATCCCTCGATGGCACCTCGGAAGAAACCCTCGCTTGAAGAACAGACTGATGCGCTGCATCATCAACTGTCTGCTTTTCAACAAGACCTCAAAATCTCGCTTCGTGATGCAGTTCAGGAAGCCTTATCCACAGTTTTACAAAGTCGACACCCTCCACCACTCTCCACCGCTTCTTCTGTGTCTGAATCCTTTGACGCCGAAACAGAGAATCCATGGGCTCATCAAGGTCGCAAAAATCACCGTCATGACGATCGTGACACCGGTGATGCTCGCTGGGAATCTAGTTTCAAGATGGATATCCCTGAATTCTTGGGTACTCTCCAACCCGAAGATTTCCTTGATTGGCTCCATTCCGTTGAAGAAGTCCTTGATTTCAAACGTGTTCCAGATGATATGCGTGCGTCGCTCGTCGCTACGAAATTCAGAGGCCGTGCTTCTGCGTGGTGGCAACAATTTAAAGTTTCTCGTCAAAACTCTGGCAAGCCTAAACTCTGTTCTTGGGAAAAGCTTAAAAAACATATGCGTCGAACGTTCCTACCGTATAACTACGAACGAACTCTTTACACTAAGTTGCAAAATCTCAGACAAGGTTCACGTAATGTTAAGGATTATGCAGCAGATTTTTTTCAACTTTTAGCCCGTACCTCATTGACGGAAACAGAGGATCAATTGGTTTCTCGATTTTTGAGTGGTCTACGACAGCAACTGCAAATTCCCCTACAGCAATTCAACCCGACCTCAGTTTCAGAAGCCTATCAACGAGCTGTTTCCATGGAACTTCAAATTCGACCACAATGGGGTGCTAGTGTTTCTCGTTCACGCGTTACTCCTTCTCAAGAGAGCACTCCTCCTATTGTCACAGACACAACTCCATCATCTCGCCCTAATCCATCTAGACCACCACTCCCATCCGACACTCCTAACATCTCCAGACCTTCTCGTCCTAACGCTCTTCGCTGTTTCTCCTGCGGCGAACAAGGTCATCGCCAGACAGCTTGTCCCAATACCAATCGTCGAGGTCTACTTCTCAACGAAACCGATTTTGAACAAGACGCAAAGTATGATGATTATGGTGATGATCCTCCACCCGCTGATAACGAAGATGCATTCGGTGATGCAGGACAACTCTTGGTCATTCGTCGCAGTTGTTTCCTTCCACGATCATCACAAGAACCATGGCTGCGTTCTGACTTGTTTCGTTCTACTTGCACTGTGAATGGGAAAGTTTGCACATTCATTATTGATTCTGGTAGTTGTGTGAACGCTATTTCTGATATTGCAGTTCAAAAGCTGGAGTTACAAACTGAGCCACATCCTTCTCCGTATTCATTGGCTTGGGTATCCACTACTTCGCTTATGCGCGTCTCCAAACAAGCCCTTGTTTCATTATCAATCGGTAACACTTATAATGATACTCTCTTATGCGATGTGTTACCTATGGATGCGGGTCATCTCATTCTAGGTCGTCCCTGGCAATTTGATCGTGATTCCACTCACCATGGGCGCGCTAATACTTACTCTTTCACTTTTGGAAACCGCACCATCACTCTACACCCCTCACCAGTTCATCAAGACACTTCCTCTGTTATTCCTCCACCGCCAGCCATCGCTTCTTCTCGGACAAAACCACCGCTTTTGCTTCTTTCTAAAGGTGCCTTTGAGGAACAAATTGACAAATCTTCTATGATTTTTGCTTTGGTTCAGCGGCCTGCCTCTCCTGACAACACTCTTCAAGCACCGAAAAGTTTTCATCAGATTCTTGACGACTTTCACGATATTTTTCCGGCGGATCTTCCTTTGGGTTTACCGCCTCTCCGCGACATTCAACACCATATTGATCTTGTTCCTGATGCCGTGTTACCCAATCGCCCTCACTATCGCATGAGTCCGCAGGAACATGATGAGCTTCGTCGTCAAGTCGAAGATCTGCTCGCTAAAGGTCACGTTCGTGAGAGTTTGAGCCCTTGTCCTGTCCCAGCTTTATTGATTCCAAAAAAAGATGGATCCTGGAGAATGTGTGTCGATAGCCGCGCTATCAACAAAATCACCATACGCTACAGATTTCTGATTCCTCGTCTTGACGATCTCCTCGATCAAATTGGCTCTGCCTCTCTGTTTACAAAACTGGATTTAAAGAGTGGATATCATCAAATTCGCATTCGTCCTGGTGATGAGTGGAAAACAGCTTTCAAAACCCGAGAAGGTTTATTTGAATGGTTAGTCATGCCTTTTGGTCTCTCCAATGCTCCAAGTACCTTTATGCGTATCATGAACCAAGCCTTACGCCCATTCATTGGCAAGTTTGTTGTTGTTTACTTTGATGACATCCTCATTTTTAGTTCTGACTTGGAAACTCATCTATCCCACCTCCGTGACGTTCTCACCATCCTCCGAAAAGAGCAACTTTTTGCAGCCCGTCACAAATGCGTTTTTGGCTCTTCTCAAGTTTTGTTTCTCGGCTATATTGTGTCTTCTCGTGGTCTGCAAGTTGATCCTAACAAGATTGAAGCTATACTTTCTTGGCCGACTCCTACTTCTATTAGTGAAGTACGAAGCTTCCATGGTTTGGCTTCCTTTTATCGTCGTTTTGTACCCCACTTCAACAATATTTCTGCACCATTAACAGAATGTATGAAGGGCTCGACATTCGTGTGGAATTCAGATGCCGACAAAGCCTTTGCCGAGCTTAAAGTGAAATTGACTTCTGCCCCAATTCTTGCTTTACCTGATTTCACAAAAATCTTTGAACTTCATTGTGATGCTTGTAAACTTGGGATTGGAACTGTTTTAAGCCAACAAGGACGTCCGGTGGCTTTCTTTAGCGAGAAGATTTCAGGCTCTCGTGCACGCTACAGTACCTATGATGTTGAGTTTTATGCTATTGTTCAAGCAATAAAACACTGGCGCCATTATTTGTTTCATCAAGAGTTTATTCTCTATACCGATCACGACGCATTAAAGCATTTAGGAAGCCAAGTGAAGATATCTTCTCGTCATGCTTCATGGGTGGCTTTCTTACAACAATTCACTTTTCTGATCAAACATCAATCTGGGAAAATTAATAAGGTTGCCGACGCCTTAAGTAGACGCCATGCACTATTAGCTACTTCTCAACCCACGGTTCCTGGTTTCTCCTCCTTACCTGACTTATACCCTCAAGACGCGTTCTTTTCTGGTATATTGATTGAGTTACAGCAAGGTATTAGGTCTTCTTATACTCTTGTCGATGGGTTTATTTTTCGTGATAATAAATTGTGTATTCCAAAGAGTAGTCTCCGTTTGCAAATCATTAAGGAACTACACAATGAAGGACATGTGGGACGTGACCGTACCTTTCAGCTGGTTTCTGATTCATACTTTTGGCCGAATTATCGTCGTGATGTCGCCAGATTTGTCGAGAGATGCGTTATTTGTCAACAATCTAAAGGCCATGCTACAAATCAAGGTCTTTATCTTCCTCTGCCGATTCCTACTCAGCCTTGGACAGACATAAGCATGGATTTCGTATTGGGACCTCCACGAACTCAACGAGGCAATGATTCCATCTTTGTCGTTTTTGATCGTTTCTCCAAAATGGTCCACTTCATTCCCTGTAAAAAGACTACCGATGCTGTTCAAGTTGCAAATTTGTTCTTTCGAGAGATCTATCGCCTTCACGGTCTTCCTCTTTCCATCGATCGGGATTCACGCTTCCTCAGTCACTTTTGGAGATCTTTATGGAAGCTTCTACGTACAAGTCTTGATATGAGTTCTGCATATCACCCTCAATCCGATGGCCAAACAGAGGTTACCAATCGATCGTTAGGAGATATGTTGCGTTGCCTTGTTGGAGATCATATCAAAACTTGGGATTCGGTTCTTTGTGCGGCTGAATTCGCTCACAACCATGCGGTCAACAAAAGCACTCAATTTAGCCCATTTCGGATTGTATATGGACTCATTCCTCGTGGTCCACTTGACCTTGGAGTTGTCCCTGATTATACTCGCTCTCATGGCCAAGCTAAGGATTTTGTTGTGGATCTCACTCACATTCATATGCAGGTTCATGATAACCTGCAACTTTCCACCTCAAAGTATAAAGAAGCAGCTGATCGTCATCGTCGAGATGTTCAGTTCAAAGTAGGTGACCTTGTCTGGGCAGTTTTGACAAAAGATCGCTTCCCACCTCATGAATACAACAAACTGAAAGCAAGGAAGATTGGTCCTCTTGAGGTTTTAGAAAAGATAAATGCTAATGCCTATCGACTACAACTCCCACCACATGTTCGCTCTTCCGATGTCTTCAATGTCAAGCACTTAATCAAACATGTTGAAGCTGATAACGTTGCCGATTCGCGGACGAATCTTCTCTTACCCCCGCAGACCTGATGCAGCCGCGATTGTTACTTCCTTTTCTCTTTTAAAGACATTTGCCATTTTTGTTTAAAGCTTTGTTCCTTTTCTTTGATTTTCCTTTTACTAGTTATTTTCCTTTTCCTTTAATCGTAGAGCTTATATATATGAACCTCTTGGTTTGTAAGAGGAGATACTTTTGATTGAATTATTAATAAAGAGCTTGTTACTCTTAATCCTTGTTCACGGCAGATCAAAACTTGATCTCAACGTTAACGAGAAGGCTTTAATCGATCGGGTATTCTTAGACTAACCAATATGTTCTTGCAGCTACTATCCTCCATGCTATCAGTAGTGCATCTCTCTGCTCCTTGTGTTCGATATACCCGTTACTACTCTCGATCTGTGCACTTACAGAAAAGGGATAGAAATTGGGAAAAGTTTAATCCCCATCAAGCTTTTTGGCGCCGTTGCCGGGGAGCATTACAGCTGCCTACAAGTTCTCAAGACTGATCTAGCCTACGATTTTTAATTTCAGTACTTGCAAATTTAATTTTCAGTTTTTCTTTCTTTACATTTTAAAAAATTCCCTTTGTGTATTTCAGGTAAAAATCTGAGCAGAAGACCTTGAGATGAGTGACTCGGAAAGTCATTCAGAAGATGAAAATGCTGCCGCAGCAGCCATGATGTTTAGACAACCGCAGGATCCACCGCTGAATACACTCGGTGATAGCATACCCGTGCGCATGGACAAAGAAACTATGGGGGATTTTGACTCGGCCCCTACATTGCTTTTAAGCCGAAATCCTATTCATCCGCTGCTCCCGGAAGGAAGGGATTATGAGATCTCACCGAAAGTAATTGCTTTGGTAAAACAAAACCAGTTCCAAGGATTAATTGAGGAGAATCCTTTAGAGCACATTGATGCATTTGAAGAAATATGTGGGACCATTAGTGCGGATGGAGCTCCCAAAGATTATTTTGAAATGCAAGCTTTTCTCCTTCACACTCAAAGGGAAAGCCATAAGATGGGTAAAATCCCTTCCAGCTCAGTCCATCACGACTTGGAAGGAATACAAAGGAGCATTCCTAGGACACTTTTTCACTAAGCAAAGGGCGACTTTGTTAAAGGAAAAGATTTCTAGTTTTCAACAAGGGCCAGTGGAGCCATTTCATGAAGCATTGGAGCGCTTCAAGGATTACACAAGAGAATGCCCGAACCATTGTTTTTCAGAAGGAAACCTATGGAACATCTTCTATAGAGGGATAGATAGGAAATGTCGATTCTCACTCGACACTGCAAGTAACGGAAACTTCATGACCAAGACAGTGATGGAAGCAAAGAATTTGATTGAGAATTTGGCATCCAGTGACAGTGACAACTTCATAGGGCATGAGAAGGCTGTTAAAGCAATAAATTCGAGCCCAAGCCGAGAAGAGTATAATGAGATGAGAGCAATCATGGTAACGATATTGAGGAATCAGGAAAATGCAGTGAGTGATAGAGAGGGCTGTATGACTTACGACATAGATGGACGAAGATGTTTAGGAGATTTTGCACCTGAATTCCAAGAAGAAGTAAATTTTATTGGCATAAGAGATCAACACTTCAGGAGAGAGCACAGAGATTTACGAGTTTGGAATGATGAGACTTTAGAATCCGAATATCAACAGAAAGTTCAGAATGGAGAAAGATACCAGCAGTATGGGTATGGGCCGCAGAATGTCAGGCAAGGTGCATACGGAAGAAGCTCCATGGAATCTCGAGACAACCTTGACCCAATGATAAGTGAGCTCTTGGACTCACATCGGAAGCTCCTGAACGAAGTTGAAGAGAAGCTGGATTTTATATGTAGGGACATGAATGAAAAATTCGACCTCATCGCTGCCGCCACAAAGAGTTTAGACTTCAAAATTGCTGAAATAGCCGGAACTGTTAAGAGGGAGATGGGAGTCCTTCCTGGAAAAGTAGAGATAAAACCCAGAGGTGAAAATGTTGCTGCCATAACCCTAAGGAATGGGAAGGAATATAAACCACCAGCCTACCCTGAGGAAGAATTAACCCCAGCCAGAAAAGATAAACCTTTAGAGTATGTTATAATTGGAGATGGAGAGGAGCCACCTAAAGAAGTACGGGTGCGCACAGAACCAGGAATTCAAGAACAAGATATTGACCCACCAGTCATACCAAAGGTTTATGAACCAAAGCTTCCATACCGCAGTGTTCTTAACCAGCCAAAGAAAGAGAAGGAGCAAGCCAAACTTAAGGACCTAGTTAGCCAGCTGACAGTCAGGTTACCATTTGTAGATGCTTGCCATATCATACCGTCTCTAAAGAAGTATATGAAGGGTATACTTACAAGCAATGTAAGTCTAGAGGAAGGAGCCATGATGATCACCAAAGAGTCCAGTGCGATCCTCCAGAACAGAATGCCGGAAAAACTAGATGATCCGGGAAGTTTTGTTCTAGCTTGTGAGATTGGAGGAACACTTTTCGATCGGGCCCTCTGTGATTTGGGATCAAGCGTCAATTTAATGCCCTACTCAGTAGCAAGACTACTAGGAATCACAAACTTTAAACCTACAAAAATATCTCTTGTTTTTGCAGATCGATCCGTTCGACGCCCCATAGGGGTTGTTTTGGACGTAACCATTGTTGTACGAGGATGCAACATCCCAGCCGATTTCGTGGTCCTGGAATTGGAGCATGAACCCAAAGATCCTATAATACTAGGACGTCCCTTCTTAGCCACTGCCGGAGCAATGATAGATGTGAAGAATGGGAAGATTGACCTTCACCTGGGAGATATTGTTATGAACTTCGAAGTCAACAGAACGATCGATAGGCCTACAATGGATGGACAAACTTTTTGGATTGGAGAGGCA
Source organism: Erythrophleum ivorense (assembly GCA_026724425.1). Classification (NCBI taxonomy): domain Eukaryota; kingdom Viridiplantae; phylum Streptophyta; class Magnoliopsida; order Fabales; family Fabaceae; genus Erythrophleum; species Erythrophleum ivorense. The sequence goes on along the minus strand of JAIUCV010000068.1, from coordinate 662,222 downwards.
AAAGAAGAGATATTGGAGGATATGTTGCTTCATGATCCTCTTGAATTAGCCTTAACCCGAGCTGAAGAAGAGTTGGGTTATGCAGAAAGAGAAGCACAAGGCTTAGTCAAATTCATGGATTCGGTCAAAGCATACAAAGAACTAGTGGCATACACGGATTTGAAGGGAAGTAAATAAGAGGAAGCCAAAGCAGAGAAAAAAAAATCAGCTCCCCAGCCAGAACCAGACCCATGGTGCCCCTTGAGAGCACCAAAAACAGACCTGAAACCGCTCCCTGTTGGGCTGAGGTATGAATATCTAGGTCCAAATGAAACTTATCCTGTGATAATAAATTCCGGACTACCTAATGAGGAGACCGCTTTACTCGTTCACGAACTGAGAAAGCACAGAAGGGCCCTGGGTTATTCTTTGGATGATATAACAGGAATCTCACCAAACCTCTGCATGCATAGAGTCATCTTAGAAGACGGATCCAGCTCATCAATTGAACATCAGAGACGGCTTAACCCGAACCTCAAGGAAGTAGTCAAGAAGGAAATAATGAAACTTTTGAATGCAGGGATAATTTACCCAATCTCGGATAGCAAATGGGTTAGTCCAGTACACGTGGTACCAAAGAAGGGAGGGATCACAGTTGTTAAGAATGAGCAAGACGAGCTAATCCCTACCAGGACGATAACAGGACACCGGATGTGTGTCGATTACAGGAAGCTAAACTCATCCACCCGAAAAGATCATTATCCTTTACCATTCATAGATCAAATGCTTGAACACCTTGCTAATCATCAATATTATTGTTTTCTTGATGGATATTCAGGATTTTTCCAGATACCAATACATCCGGATGATCAAGAGAAGACAACCTTCACATGTCCGTATGGCACTTTTGCCTATAGAAGAATGCCTTTCGGTCTATGCAACGCACCAGCCACTTTCCAAAGATGCATGATGTCCATATTCACCGACTTTATAGAGGAAATCATGGAAGTATTCATGGACGACTTCTCAGTATATGGTTCATCCTTTAAGGCATGCCTAGCAAATCTTGGAAACGTTTTACAGCGATGTGAAGATAAACACTTAGTTCTAAATTGGGAGAAATGTCACTTCATGGTCAGAGATGGGATTGTCCTCGGGCATCGAATCTCAGAAAAAGGAATTGAAGTAAACAAAGCCAAGATTGAAGTCATGACAAACCTACAACCTCCAAAGAGTGTAAAGGATATAAGGAGTTTCCTCGGCCACGCCGGATTCTACAGGAGGTTCATCAAGGATTTCTCCAAGATAGCAAGACCATTGACACGACTGTTATGCAAAGACATCACATTTGAATTCACGGATGAATGTCATGCTGCTTTCACCAAGATCAAGGAGGCCTTAGTTAGCGCACCAGTTGTCCAGCCACCAGATTGGGAACAACCCTTTGAGATCATGTGTGACGCCAGCGACTATGCAGTAGGAGCAGTGCTTGGACAACGAAAGGATAAGAAGTTACATGTCATCTACTATGCTAGCCGAACTCTAGATGAAGCACAATGCAAATATGCAACCACAGAGAAAGAACTCCTCGCCATAGTCTTTGCATTCGAGAAATTCCGCTCATACTTGGTAGGCTCCAAAGTAATAGTTCATTCTGACCATGCCGCACTGCGATATTTATTGTCTAAAAAGGATGCAAAGCCAAGGCTTTTAAGATGGATATTACTCCTCCAAGAGTTTGACCTCGAGATAAAGGATAGAAAAGGTGCAAATAATGGAGTGGCGGATCACCTTTCACGGATGAGAGTTAATGAAACCATGCCATTGGATGACAGGCTGCCTGAAGAAACTGTTTACGCGGCCCAAGCTACAACCATTACTCATCCGTCAAGCCATCCCAAACCAAAGCCAAGAATTTCATCAGCGAACACTCCATGGTTTCGCCACATTGCAAACTTCCTTGCAGCAGACCATCCACCCCCACAATTCTTTAGCTACAGAAAGAAGAAATTTCTCCGTGAAATTAGATGATATTTTTGGGATGAACCTTATCTTTATAAAAAATGCTCTGACGGTATGTTTCGTAGGTGTATTCCAGAGGAAGAGATAGAGGGAATATTATTCGCCTGCCACAGCTCCAGCTATGCCGGTCATTTCGCCACTTATAAAACAGTTTCTAAAGTACTTCAATCAAGATTCTGGTGGCCGACCATGTTTAAAGATGCCCACACCTTCATATCCCGATGTGATGCCTGCCAAAGAATGGGAAACATAAGCAAAAGAAATGAGATGCCACAAATTTTCATTCTAGAAGTAGAAGTTTTCGACGTGTGGGGAATAGATTTCATGGGACCTTTTCCGACATCTTTTGGTGACCAATACATTCTCGTTGCAGTGGACTATGTTTTGAAATGGGTGGAAGCAATAGCAAGCCCGACCAATGATTCTCAAGTTGTTATCAAGATGTTCAAATCTATCATCTTCCCGAGATTTGGAGTACCAAGGATTGTCATTAGTGATGGAGGATCTCACTTTATCAATAGGATTTTCGCCAACCTTTTGAAGAAGCATGGAGTGACACACAAAGTTGCTTCCCCATATCATCCTCAGACTAGTGGCCAAGTGGAAATTTCAAACAGAGAACTTAAAAGCATCCTACAAAAGACTACAGGAAAGACAAGAAAGGATTGGAGTGCCAAGTTAGATGACGCTCTATGGGCGTACCGCACTGCTTTCAAAACACCACTGGGCACAACCCCTTTCCACTTAGTCTATGGAAAAGCCTGTCACCTCCCTGTTGAGTTAGAATATAAGGCGGCATGGGCAGTAAAGGAGCTAAACTTCAACCTTAAAACAGCAGGAGAAAGAAGACTCATTCAACTCAATGAGCTTGATGAGATCCGCCACCTTGCATATGAGAATGCGAAGATATACAAAGAACGGACCAAAGCTTTCCATGACAGGAAGATCATACCAAAGACATTCGCACCAAATGATCAAGTCCTCCTTTTCAACTCCCGTCTTAAACTTTTTCCAGGGAAGCTTCGTTCTAGATGGTCAGGACCATTCACAATCAAAGAAGTTCGGCCATACGGAGCAGTTGTGCTATTAACTCCATCCGGAGGTGAATTCACAGTCAATGGGCAAAGACTTAAACCGTATCTAGCCAATACAGAGACATCACAAGAAGTCCAAATCGATTTGGACGATCCCTCACCAGTCTGAATCACAAACGGTCAAGCTAAAGACCTTAAACAAGCGCTTTATGGGAGGCAACCCATAAGTTTTACTCTTCTTTTTTACTTTTTGTTTTAATTTAATGATTTTTGTTTTGCTTTTGAAGTTTTGGATACAGCGATTTGAGAATCTAACATGAAAATTGAGAAGAAACCTTGGAAAATGAAGAAAGAAGCAATTGTCCCCTCTAACATTAACAATGAATGTGGCAAGGAACAACCACGTTCATATATCCGTTTGCTCCAGCACAACAGCATATCCCACCTATGCCTTACCTTCGGCGGACTTCAAGAGCCTTTACCATGGACGCATGGTACTTGATCATCTACGCCGGGATACAAGCCATTGCTTTGGAGTTCATTATAACGCACCATGGGACATATTTTACCAAGCTTATCAACAGCCATAGACAGCAACATACCACCAATAGGTTATCTCTTCATGGACTTAATGTCTAATCAGGTTACATCTTTCCTCTCATTCACAAACGCCTTACTCCCTTTTTCTTTTACCTCCTTTAATCGGATTTGCTTTCACCGGGACGGTGCAAGTTAAGTCTGGGGGGATTGTCGGTACTAATGCGTTTGTTCATGTCTTGTCTTGATCTTATATCTATTTCTCTTATTAACCTTTTTCAAAACTTCTGTTTTATTGAGTCAAAACCTTAGTTGGAAATTATGATCTATCTCTATGATTCTCCGGTGCTGTGCTAACAATCTATGACCCTAGAGCGGACATCAGTTGCAGACATAAGCCTAACAGAACCTCTAACGGTGGATCGACCTACTGACTTGGCAACATTTCTAAGGTACCCGGACAATCTAACGTTAACTCCACCCTAATCAATCTAGTTTTTCTTGTCAAGGGACTTGGCATACATATGAGTCGTTCCTCGCTTGATCTCAAAAGGGTGTGTCCAATACAAAGTGCAGTTCTCCTCTCTCTCAGAAAAATAAAAATCAAAAGCTTTTAAGCACAAGGAAAACGTGTAAGCAAGAGGAATGCATACGTCTGCACCTTCTTGTCTTATGGAGACCTACCAAAAACAAGGAAAATGCGAAAGCCTATCCTATGTTATTTCCCCAAAAGAAAAAGAAAGGGAAGAAGGATCGATAGAAAAAATAAAAGGATACCCTAGAAAAGTAGGGCAAGATCGATCCTTCAAAAGAAAAGAGAGAGGAAAAGAACTCAAAAGCTTAAAAAAGAGGACTATCCTGGAGAGACTCAAGTGGGTAAGAACAAGTGCTTAATGATCGATATTCCCTTGATAAAGACCGCACGTTTTAAATTTATGCAAGGAGTTAACAATGGAAAGTCTGGAATGCTGGATGAGACTAGTTGAGTTTGGTATGGTTCGCTAAGCTTGCCGAGTATTATGTGAAGCTAGTTTAACATTGGTTATGTTTTTAGTGGAATACAGGAGAGGAAGCTGCCACAGTTTTCTCAAAAAGGATAAGGAGTTTCTACGTTTTCAAACCTCTTTCTCTGATTTGGATTCTATTTGCTTGAGGACAAGCAAAGATCTAAGTCTGGGGGGAGTTGATATACCTCTATTTTGTACCCTTTTAATATGGTTTTACTATGCTTTTTATAAGGTTTTTGAAGGCTTTTCGATCTAAAAAGGTAGTTTTTGTGGACTTATAGTACTAAGAGTCTAAACAGGTCGAAAGATGCATTTTGGAGCAAAACCACAGGATTTGGACTTTACGCCTCTCCACGACACAGCATCAACTTTGAAAGAGCCCCAAAAACATTCTACTCAATGGATTTCACCAAAACCAGTTCGCCGAGATGCCTACATGAGTTAGCTTTCCAACGCAATTGGAATCATGCAATTTGGCCACGTAGAATGGGAGATATGATCGTTTTAGTGAAGAGTGTCAAATCAGCCGAAAACCGGACGTCTACACCAACCGCTCGACCGAACCGGTCGGACAGGGCCTCCAAGGCTCCCGTCCGACCCGACCGTCCTTAACTGCACAAGGACACCGGTCGACCGAGCCGGTCGGACAGGGCCTCCAAGGCTCCCGTCCGACCCGACCTTTCTTCAAGACGACGACCATCCGGTCGACCGAGCCGGTCGGACAGGGACTCCATGGCCCTCGTCCGACCCGACCTCCTTTCACCATCCCGTGCGCGCCCGACCGTCATCCCGTGTGACCGTTCGACCGCCAGCTCGACCCGAGCACCAGCCCGACCGACCGGTCAACCGCCCCGCTCGACCACGACACGCCCCGCTCGACCCGGCTCGTTTCCGAAGCCCGTTTTGCACGTTTTCACGATTTACTTGGCCCGTTTACCTAATCTCGACCCCTGGAAGACCTAGCACTATAAATACACCTTTTTAGCCTCTTTAGAAAAGAACCACAGAGCCGCATTGTATTTTCAGTTTTATAGATCTACTTTTGTTCTTAGAGATTTCAAGGAGAGGATCTCTCCTCCTTACCACAATTTGGAGAAGTTTTCTGAACCTTTGTTCTATATTTATGCTTTCTTCATCATCTTTCTGTGTTGTTACTTTGATTATGTCTGAGTAATTCACTTGTTAGGTCGTGGGTTAATCAAAGAGTCCATGCATTGTTAGGGTTTTAAATCAAATTAGGGGTTCATCATTATAGGTCTTCACCTTTGCTTAATCTTATTGCTGCATGCTTTTCTGATCAACTAGCATCAGATCTTAGGTAGACTTGAGCCACGGAAGTGCTTTATCATTCGCCTGAACTATTATTTGGTGGGCAACACTTCATAGACTGCGGAAGTTGATCTATGCGGGGTTGTGAACAATTGAGACTTGAACGAATTAATGCTTGTTTAACAATCTAAGGACATTCCGAAAGATTAGCGATTAGGTTAGTTAACAAAGATATACCCGTTACTACTCTCGATCTGTGCACTTGCAGAAAAGGGATAAAAATTGGGAAAAGTTTAATCCCCATCAAGCTTTTTGGCGCCGTTGCCGGGGAGCATTACAGCTGCCTACAAGTTCTCAAGACTGATCTAGCCTACGATTTTTAATTTCAGTACTTGCAAATTTAATTTTCAGTTTTTCTTTCTTTACATTTTTAAAAATTCCCTTTGTGTATTTCAGGTAAAAATCTGAGCAGAAGACCTTGAGATGAGTGACTCGGAAAGTCATTCAGAAGATGAAAACGCTGCCGCAGCAGCCATGATGTTTAGACAACCGCATGATCCACCGCTGAATACACTCGGTGATAGCATACCTGTGCGCCTGGACAAAGAAACTATGGGGGATTTTGACTCGGCCCCTACATTGCTTTTAAGCCGAAATCCTATTCATCCGCTGCTCCCGGAAGGAAGGGATTATGAGATCTCACCGGAACTAATTGCTTTGGTAAAACAAAACCAGTTCCAAGGATTAACTGAGGAGAATCCTTTAGAGCACATTGATGCATTTGAAGAAATATGTGGGACCATTAGTGCGGATGGAGCTCCCAAAGATTATTTGAAATGCAAGCTTTTCTCCTTCACACTCAAAGGGAAAGCCATAAGATGGGTAAAATCCCTTCCAGCTCAGTCCATCACTACTTGGAAGGAATACAAAGGAGCATTCCTAGGACACTTTTTCACTAAGCAAAGGGCGAATTTGTTAAAGGAAAAGATTTCTAGTTTTCAACAAGGGCCAGTGGAGCCATTTCATGAAGCATTGGAGCGCTTCAAGGATTACACAAGAGAATGCCCGAACCATTGTTTTTCAGAAGGAAACCTATGGAACATCTTCTATAGAGGGATAGATAGGAAATGTCGATTCTCACTCGACACTGCAAGTAACGGAAACTTCATGACCAAGACTGATATGATCATGGGTGAGGTTAGCCCGGACATGGACCAAGGAAGGCGGGACGAGCTTGAACCTGAGGAAGCTTTGGCCATACCGACTGGCCCAGTCACTCGATCCCAAACTAAGTTATTCAACCAAGGAGTGGGAAGAATACTTAGCCGTTTGAGTCGGCATGTTCAGGAAGTTAAGCACCCCACCATGGTTTGATTAACGGCCCAACACTTGGGTTAAAGAGGCAAGTGGATCTTAGTGTGCTCTTTTTCCCTGCCAAGGTTTTGTCCCACTGGGTTTTCCTTGGTAGATTTTTAACGAGGCCTAAGACCCACTTTCAGTTTTACCTCTTTACTTTTGCTGTTCGGTCCGGTCCAGCCCGTTAAGTCTTGGCGACAAGGCTCCCTTTTCTTTTGAATTTTCAAACGTTGTCTTGCATTTATGTGTTTTGTGTTTACCGAGTTTTGGAGCGTGTTCCATTTATTTCTTTCTCTCTCTCGTTGCCTTATGTAAACCGAAACTCATTTCCTTGTTTTCTTTATCAAACATCTTTTTACAAAAACCTTTCGTATGCTTGATCATCTCTTGGTGCGTTACATCCGAGAAATCCCTAGTTCTTGTTGTGTGTTGTATCAACTAGATTTAGGTGGTGTTGGAGATCCCTTTCCGCAGGATCTCTGTTATAGCCAAACGATCCATTCGATTATCTCACCCGTTCCATCGCTTCATCTACCGAACCTCTACTCGATCGGGCCGATTCATCGTTTGTTCATCGTCCCATTCAATCCGATCGCCGTCCATACTTGCTTCAAAGTGTCGAATCCTGACAAGGATCATATTAAGTGGTATCAGAGCCACTTTGAAGTTAAGTTCATCATCTCGTTTGTGAAACCGTTCATATTCACTTTCGTTCATCATCCGATCGATCATTTTCTTACCATCATCCGCCCGGTCTTTTTCCGTTTGTTATTTGCGGCCGATTGATCTTTGTTGCTTTATCGATTTTTTTTTGATTCATATTTATTTTCAATCCATTTGTTTTGACCGTTCATCTTCTGGCCTTGTTCATCATTGATCTCTTGTCAGTTTTTTTTTTGTTATAAATATTTTTCGAAAATTTACTTTCCTTTGAACAAATAACTGCCGAGTGTTTGTTTGATCTTTTGTAGTGAGCAACGATGGCTGAAGACGACGAGGAGTTATCATCCGGAATCAGTGCCAATAACAAAGTTTTGATCGAAGCTCTTACTAAGATGATGGATGAGAAACTTGATGCTATGCGCAAAGAGCTTAAAGGCAAAGCAAAAGTGACGGTCGAACAAATCCATGACTTGGAAGAGGAGCTACCACCAAACCCGCCGAATTCTAAGAAGAAACCAATTGATAGCCAAGCCGAGGACTACTACAACAGCCCTGGCCATTCATCTAATGGTAGCTGACGCCGGTCTCGGAGAGTCAGAGAAGAGCCGGACCGAATGATTGAGAATCTCGGAGGATATAAGATGAAGATTCCCCCATTCTATGGCCACAACAATCCGGACGAGTACATGGATTGGGAGAAAAAGTGCGAGTTCAACTTCAATCTTCACAACATTGCCAAGATGAACCGAGTTAAGCTTGCCGTGTCAGAATTCAACGATTATGCTCTACGTTGGTGGGAACAAATTACGACCGCCCGGGAAATCGGAGGAGCTTATGAGATCACTACGTGGGAAGAGATGAAAAGAGTAATGAGGCAGCGGTTTGTCCCCAGCTACTTGATGTACTTGTATTTTCATTGTTTTATCATTCTTAATTCATTCCTTTTGCATACATATACCATCACATCTTTACCATTTACATCCATATGCATCTACTTTTCACACATGATAGGATTTGCATTGGCATTGCATGCATTCCTGCATTTGGAGTTGTTTTCAGGTGCTTTTGGAGGCTTTAGAGGAGATCTTGAAGGTGAGAGATGGGGGCTCGATCAACGGGAATGAAGTGGGACGCAGAAACCAGAAGAAGGAAGGATGTGTGTACGGACTCGACATGCAGACTCGACCAGCATGTCGAGTCGGAGCCAAAGGCGACACCTTTACGCGGACACGATCAAGCCCGTCGAGTTGGTGATCGAGTTGGTGTCAAAGGCAGCTCCTTTACGCGAACACGATCAAGTCCGTCAAGATACATGTCGTGTTTGCACGCACGTGCCATTTTTACTTTTTTTTTCTAAACCTAGTATAAAAGGTTGGCTGATGTCATTTGTGTCAGACATCTTCTTTTCACTCTCAAAAACCAGAAAATCGCCCCTTAGGGTTCTTTCCTTGTATTTCAGATTGCTTCTTTGTCTTTGAGATTTTGCAACTATTTCCTTCAATAAAGTTGTTTAGTTTTCAATCCTCTTTCTAATGATGCAAGTTTTATCAATTTCTGTCTTTGATTTTTGCATGGCGATTTCTGAGTAGTTTATCTAGGGTTCTTGAGGATGGGTTAAATTAGTGAAGATCCTTGATTACCCAGGGTGTTTAAGCTTTGATTTACTGTTTTCCCTTCTTGATTAGTGAGTTTAATGCTAATTCCTTTCTGATCATCTGGAATTTGAACTTAGGGCATTTCCCACCCAGAAGGTGTTTGATGAAATGCCCCAACCAACCTTTCCAAGAGATTTGCATTTCATGCCTAAGATATTAGTTGTCTTGAGTGCATTTTGGCTTGTGTGAACTGTTTCTTAATGCCAGCTGAGGTGTGTTTCGCTGATGAGAGTTGGGTCTGGAAGCACCTCAGACTTGATAGCTTCCGTCACGAGAGTGAGCTAGCTTTAGTGTTCGAGTTCACAGCCTAGGGTTAGCTCTGTTGAGTTTTGTTAAGCACCTTAGTTTAATCAAGGAGATTCATTAGTCAATTACCCCATCCTTAAGATCCTTTGCTTTAATTGATTTATTTTTAAGAATTGTCTATCAAGCTTTCTGGTCTTTAGTTTCTTTTATTTTATTTTTCTTATTATTGCTTTAACTTACTGCTTTCCATTTCTGTTAATTAGGTTATTAGTTTACAAAACCGCAATTTGCATTTGGCTTGACTTAGTTATGCTTGATTGCATCTTATCTGCATAGCATCTCACCTGATTGGATTGACTCCCTTAAGTACTGCATCGACATGATAGTGCTGTAGGGTAATTGCATAGTGAAAATCCTACTATCAGTTTGGCGCCGTTGCCGATTGGGTGTTTGTTTGCTACATTTAGGATTTCAAGTTACTTAAGATCAAGTTCGTTTCCGAGTTACACAGTTCCTGATTTTGCCAATTCTCTCTGTCTTTGTCATTGCAGGTACCGACCACGACAGACTCTACGTGCAAACTCGACGAACACCATCGAGTTAGTATTTTGGTTGTATGCAAACGAGATCAAAGGGCAGTGGCAACTTGATCAACTACTTAGACAACATCAACCGACTGAACAGAGCGTCACGGGTTTCTGTTGACCAGGTCAGAGAGGAGAATCAGGATCACCAGGCAGAAACTGAGCAGTGTGTTGACGCCATGGACAACCCTCAGGGTAATGGCAATGCTCCGGTTAGGCCGATCAAACACATTGGAGCAGGGGATGCTCCAAACATACACACACAGAGGCAGGGTATTGTTCCACCCCCTGTCCAGAACAACAATTTTGAGATAAAGCTGGAAATGATCAACCTTGTGCAGAACAAGATGTTCCACGGTTTACCTTGTGAGGATCCCATTGACCATTTGGACGAGTTCGATCGCCTCTACAATCTCACGAAGGTCAATGGCGTTTCTGAAGACGCGGTCAAGTTGCATCTTTTTCCTCTCAGTCTTGGAGAACGAGCTCACCAGTGGGAGAAAAATTTGCCCCACGGATCGATCACCACTTGGGACGACTGTAAGAAAGCTTTCCTTGCTAAAATCTTCTCTACAGGACGCACAGCCAAGCTGAGAAGTGATATCTCGGGTTTCCAGCAGAAAAATGGCGAGACATTCTCTGAGGCATGGGAACGGTTCAAGGGGTACACCAGTCAGTGCCCTCATCATGGTTTCAGTAATGAATCCATCCTCAGCACTATGTATAGAGGAGTCTTACCAAGGTATAGGCAGATGTTGGATACAGCAAGTAACGGTGATTTCCTGAACCAGGACGTGGATGATGGCTGGCAGCTTGTGGAGAACTTGGCTAGGTCAGATGGGAATTATAACGAAGAATATGACCGCACTACCAGGAGCACTGTTGAGTCTGATGACAAGCATAGGAAGGAAATGAAAGCCATGAATGAGAAATTGGACAAATTACTTCAAGTCCAAACAACCATGAAGCAAGTCCATTTTGTTTCTGAGGACGAATATGTGCAGGTCCAGGAAGGGGAGATTGATCAGCAGGTTGAGGAAGTTAGTTATGTGCAGAACAACCAGGGTGGCTACAACAAAGGCTATTACACGTACAAAGCCAACCCAAATCTGTCCTACCGAAGTACGAATGTCGCAAATCCTCAAGATCAGGTTTATCCTACACAAACACCGCAGAGTCAGTCTACGCAGCCGCAGGGCCAACCACAGCAGCAGCAAGTGTTCGTTCCGCGAGGGCAGTTTGTGAGCCAACAGGGCGGGTATCCACCTCGACAGCATCAGGGAGCACCACCAGGGTTTGCTCCTCCGCAGGTACAGGCGCCACAGCCTCAGGAACCAGACATGAAAGCAATGCTACAGCAGCTTCTACAGGGACATGCAAATGGGGCCATGGAAATGAGTAAGAAAATGGCAGACATGAATAACAAGTTTGAGACTTTGAACACTAGGATTCAGCTTCTCGAGAGCAATGTTGCATCTAGCTCCTCTGCAAAACCAGGACAGCTCCCTGGAAAAGCTGTACAAAACCCAAAGGAGTATGCCCATGCTATCACCTTACGGAGTGGGAAACAACTACCAGGACGGTCCAGTGACCAGAGAATCAATGGGGACACTGAGGACCAGGAAGGGGAGGATTATATTGAAGATTTGACTCAGGAAAATCACCCCGAAGTCGAACTCGATGTGCAGACTCGACCAGCTGATCGAGTTAGTCCGCCAAGTCTGACCAAACCAGTTGAACCCAAACAGCCAGATGCACTATTTGTCCCACGCCCTTACAAACCGCCGCTTCCCTTCCCAGGAAGGTTCAAGAAGCAGCTGGTTGAGAAGTATAAGGCGTTATCCGACAAGCAAATGAAAGAGATAGAGGTGCGAATGCCTATCATTGATGCTTTCATGTTAGTGCCTCCCTATCAGAAATTTCTGAAGGATGCGGTAATGGAACGAACGAAGGAGCTACCGGGGATGGTGGTCTTGTCGCATGAGTGTAGTGCTATTATACAGAGAAAGGTGATACAAGAGAAACTTGGAGATCCTGGTAGTTTCACCCTACCATGTTCATTGGGACCCCTAGCTTTTAACAACTGTTTGTGTGATCTGGGAGCGTCAGTTAGTATTATGCCGCTTTCTGTTGCTACGAGGCTGGGATTTGATAAGTTCAAACCGTGTAAAATCTCTCTAGTTCTAGCAGACAGATCGGTGAGGTTACCAACTGGGCTGTTAGAAGACTTACCTATCAGGATAGGCAATGTAGAGGTACCGACAGACTTCATAGTGCTCGAGATGGACGAAGAACCGAAAGACCCGTTGATTCTGGGAAGACCATTCTTAGCCACGGCTGGTGCAGTGATTGATGTCAGAAAGGGGAAGATCGACCTGAATCTGGGTAAGAATTTCACCATGAAATTCGACATTAAAGACGCCATGAGGAAACCGACAATCGAGGGTCAGATCTTCTACATAGAGGAAATGGACCAGCTTGCTGATGAGTTGCTAGAGGAGCTAGCTTTAACAGATCACCTTCAAATCGCTTTGACTAAGGATGAAGAATCTGGGTTCCTACATGAGGAGAGTTTGAACTATGTGAAATTACTAGATTCACATAGGGAAATAGCTGATTCGAAACCTTTTGAGGAATTGGGATTGTCAGACTCTGAGTTATTTGCAGTGAACGGCACAACTCCAGGAAACAACGACAGGTCAGACACGACGTCAGGATCGACGAACACCGTCGAGTTAGTCTCTTCCAGCCAGGGAAGCACGAGTTCGATCAAGGATTTAGATAAGGCTATCGAGTTGAGCGTTCCAGAACCTGATGATTGGTCTGAGCTAAAGGCCCCAAAGGTGGACCTTAAACCTCTGCCACAAGGACTCAAGTACGCATTTCTTGGTCTAAATTCCACATATCCTGTCATTGTAAATGCATCCCTTAGTTCTGATGAATTGCATTCACTCTTGACTGAATTGAAAAAGTTTAGGAAGGCTATAGGGTATTCTCTGGATGACATTAAAGGAATTTCACCTAATCTGTGCATGCATAGAATTCATTTAGATGATGAGACTAAGTCTAGCATTGAACCTCAGAGAAGGCTTAACCCCAATCTGAAGGAAGTAGTGAAGAAGGAGATACTTAAGTTGCTAGATGCTGGGATTATCTATCCTATTAGTGACAGCACTTGGATATCTCCTGTTCATTGCGTCCCAAAGAAAGGGGGGATCACTGTGATTAAGAATGATAAAGATGAGCTCATCCCCACTAGAACTATTACAGGACATAGAATGTGCATAGACTATAGGAAGTTAAATGCAGCATCCCGCAAAGATCATTTTCCGCTTCCTTTTATTGACCAAATGCTAGAACGTCTTGCAAACCATCCATACTATTGTTTTCTAGATGGATATAGTGGGTTTTTCCAGATCCCCATTCACCCTAATGATCAGGAAAAAACGACCTTTACTTGCCCTTACGGCACGTTTGGATATAGGCGCATGCCATTTGGTCTCTGTAACGCACCTGCTACGTTCCAGCGTTGTATGACGTCAATTTTTTCAGATCTAATAGAGGAAATGGTGGAGGTGTTCATGGACGACTTTAGCGTCTATGGCTCCACTTTTTCCTCATGTTTGCTCAATCTGTGCAGGGTGCTAAAGCGGTGCGAAGAGACGAACCTCGTCTTGAATTGGGAGAAGTGCCACTTCCTGGTCCAGGAAGGCATCGTGTTAGGTCATAAGATTTCCGAGAAGGGGATAGAAGTTGATAAAGCCAAGATAGATGTGATGCTGCAGCTTCAGCCTCCGAAGACTGTGAAGGACATTAGAAGTTTTCTGGGTCACGCAGGTTTCTACAGGAGGTTCATTAAAGACTTCTCCAAGCTGGCTAGGCCATTGACGAGGTTGCTCTGCAAGGAAACGGAATTTGCGTTTGATGACGAGTGCTTGAAGGCGTTCGACCTGATCAAAGCAGCTCTAGTTTCTGCCCCGATAGTACAGGCTCCAAACTGGGACCATCCGTTTGAGATCATGTGCGATGCAAGCGACTTCGCTGTGGGTGCTGTTCTGGGTCAGAGGATAGATAAGAAGCTTCACGTGATCTACTACGCCAGTCGCACCATGGATGATGCTCAAAGCCGATACGCCACAACGGAAAAGGAATTACTTGCTGTGGTTTTTGCCTTTGAGAAGTTCAGGAGTTACTTGGTGGGTTCAAAAGTCATTGTGTACACTGATCATGCAGCTCTTAGGCACATTTATGCTAAGAAGGACACCAAGCCTAGACTACTTAGGTGGATACTACTTCTCCAAGAGTTTGATATGGAGATTGTGGATAAGAAGGGTGTTGAGAATGGGGTGGCAGATCACTTGTCCCGGATGAGGATTGAGGATGCAATACCAATCAACGATTCAATGCCAGAAGAACAGCTTATGGCAATCGAGATTCTACGCAAAGGCTACGAAGCCAAGATCAAACTCGATGAAGTCAGAGCTCTGCAAGATGAGAATCTGCCCTGGTATACAGATATGGTGAACTACTTAATATGTGGAGATGTGACAAAGGACCTGGATCCTTACAAGAAGAAGAAACTCTTCAGGGAAGCTTCACACTACTTTTGGGATGAACCTTACCTTTACAAGAGAGGCTCTGATGGCCTTTTCAGGAGATGCATAGCTGAACAGGAGGTTAATGGAGTTCTTGAGCATTGCCATGGTTCTGCTTATGGGGGACACTTTGCGACCTTCAAGACAGTTCAGAAGATACTTCAGGCAGGTTTATGGTGGCCAAGCATCTTCAAGGATGCTCAATCTTTCATATCTAAGTGTGATCCATGCCAAAGAGCTGGGAACATCAGCAGGAGAAATGAAATGCCTCAGAATCCTATCTTAGAGGTTGAGGTTTTTGATGTATGCGGAATTGATTTTATGGGACCTTTTAACCCAGCTTCTCATGGAAACAGTTATATCTTGGTAGCTGTTGATTATGTGTCAAAATGGGTAGAAGCTATAGCTTGCGTCACCAACGATCACAGGCATGTGATCAAGCTCTTCAAAAACATCATTTTTCCCAGATTTGGAGTGCCAAGAGTGGTGATAAGTGATGGTGGATCCCACTTTATCAATAAGGTGTTTGAGAGTCTTCTCAAGAAACATGGTGTTAAACACAAGGTAGCCACACCTTATCATCCACAAACTAGTGGACAGGTTGAAGTCTCCAACAAGCAGATAAAGGCTATCTTGAACAAAGTTGTGGGGATATCAAGGAGAGACTGGGCAGTTAAGTTAGATGAAACTCTCTGGGCTTACAGGACCGCCTACAAGACCCCTATAGGAAGGACACCTTTCCAGCTGCTTTACGGGAAAGCTTGCCATCTGCCGGTGGAAATTGAGTACAAGGCAGTTTGGGCTACTAAGCTTCTGAACTTTGATCTGAAGACGGCACAGGAGAAAAGGATAACCGACTTGCATGAGTTAGAAGAGATCAGACTTGATGCTTTTGAGAACTCAAGGATCTATAAGGAGAGAACAAAAGCCTTTCATGATAAGACGATCCTACGAAAAGAACTCAAATCCGGTGATGATGTATTACTCTTCAACTCGAGGCTGAAGTTATTCCCAGGGAAGCTGAAATCAAGATGGTCAGGACCTTTTAAGATAAAGGAAGTTTTGCCCTATGGAGCTGTAACATTAGTCAGAAACGATGGGGTTGAATTCACTGTGAATGGTCAGAGGGTTAAACGCTACATGGCTGATCAGACCATACCAGAGGGGGTCTCAATTCCTCTCTATGAACCACCCCAAACCTGAACGGTAAAGCGGTCAAGCTTAGAGACCTAAAACAAGCTCACTTGGGAGGAATTCCCATGTTTATCTTTGTATATAGTCTTTCAATTATGTTTTGTTTTGCCTTTTAGTGTTATTATGGCAGGAAAAAGGGTTTGAGCATGATGTGATCAGCAGACAGAATTTTGGAAAGTGATTATGAGCAGACACGATGTACAGACTCGACGAACACCGTCGAGTTGGTAAACCAGGTTTTATCTGAAATTCAAATTTTGAATAATGTGTGAGCTCCACTCTCTCTTTGGGCGCGTGGGACTTCTCAAAACCTGCTCTATTCACCTTTTCACTGTTCCCTGTTCAGAATCCCATCAGCTTTTGCCTCCCCTTTTTCTTTGTTGAAATCGCCACCCTTGTGTTTTCTTTTTACCCTTTTATTTTAAACTCCTTGATAAATTTACCACCACCCATAGTTTATCCTCACTCCTTTTATTTTATTTTCTACTTTCTTATCTTCTCCCCTTTGCACATCGAAAATCACCCTCTCCTTATTTACTTCAACACATCGTCTCTCTCCCCCTCTCCCCCACCTTGTTCATATCGACAATTTCCTTTTCTTCTTTCCTACTCGATAGCTCCCTCTTCTTATCTCAAATTCGATCACTCTCGCTCACCTTCTTCTTAACTCGATCGATTCCACTCTTTTCCCTTGCAAAATCGTGATACCATGAACCGTTTTGAGCGAATGTTGACTAGAGCCAAGTAAGAGCTTTATTTTTAACCCTAGAATTCGAAATTGCTCAACCTTTAGGTTGAAGTTTTGGGTTTCTCTTGGTCCATTGTGTTTGCCCGCATGTTCAATAGCAAGATTGAATTCGATTGTGCCTTGGTTTTGCTTTGAATTTTCTTGACAGGTTGCTTCTATGTAGTTTTAAGTCGAATTCTGGGTTTTGTTTATTCTCACCTGTTCTAAGCCCGAGTTTGTTTGTACAAAAATCATCCTATTCTCTGTTTTGATCACTTGAGCTAGCATTGAAGTATATAGAAGCTGTCGAGTCTGCTGAACGTTTTTTGTCTAATCGCTCGATTGAGTAGTATAACTCTTGTTTTTGATTTTCAAACCCGTCACTTCTGCTCTGTTTCGGCTTAACAATCGTTTTTCTTGGATAATCATTTTGACTCTCTGAAATTGCTCTGTTTTGGTTCAACTCGATGACTCCCGCTCGCTAACCAAGTCGAGTTAGCTATTCAAAAGCTAGACACTTTGTAAACTCGACTTGCGTACCGAGTTTGAGCGTCGAGTGTGTAGATAATCGGCTGATATCTTCTTCTGTATTTGCTTTCAGGTTGCGAAAACCACCGCGCCCTACAACAGAGCAAGTATGTAGGCGAATCACACAGGCCAAGGGCAATAGCAAGAAAGAGGAAATCAGACAAGGAAAGCAACATGTCGAAACGATTGAAACAGAGAGTGACAGCGGGGACTATGTTGAGCAAGTAGAGGATGAACAATGCCAGAACGAGGAAGTTGATCAAGCGGCAGATCGAGAACAGAGCTATGAGAATGTCGCAGAGGGCCTTGAGAGCAATGACTGCGAGATAGAGATGGTGCAACCGGTTAAGAGAAGCACCAGAACCCCACCACTGCGACCGAATCAGAAACAGATGCTGAAAATTCTGGGATGGATGCGGTTTACAGGCACGAGGTATCCTCACCAAGATACGCTGCGTGAGCTGGGGATCAAGAGAGACGTCGAGTACCTCATGGAAATGTGCGGACTTTCCACAATGATGAGCCAGCGCTGCGGTGCCTTTCAGGAGGAAACCTGCCAGTTCCTAAGCTCATTTGAACTGCATTTCTATGAGGATGAGCCTGAGGTTGAATCAGACGGCGGTCTGGGTTATATCACTTTCGAAGTGAACGGTGAAGAGTACTCCCTCACAACGAACCAGCTTGATGTTCTTTATGGATTCCCAAGTGGGGAAGGTCGCTGCAGGGAAATTGAGAAGAATGAGCTATTATCTCTCTGGAAAACTATTGGAGACAAGGAAGAGTATGCTTCTAGGAGTTCCAAGAGTGCTAAAATCAGAAGTCCTGTGATCCGGTACCTCCACAAGTCAATCGCTAACACCTTTTTCGCTAGAAAGGTTACGGGAAACATCAATGAGGGGGAGCTTCAGTTTTTGGATATAGCAGTCGGACATGTTGTAGACTTCACTTCTGAGGGAGTGGCACTACAAGGGGATACTTCAAATACAGGATTAACAGTGGCTCTGCTGGACCAGTTCCTCTACTACAGAAATTGGGCAGCTACAATGTTTAAGAAGAAGGTTCAAGGAGAGCTGAGTATTGGCGGGTTGGTAACTCCTATTCTAGTAGCTTGTGGGATCGATCTGATGGGAGAAGAGCACAAACCGAGGTGGATTAACATCCCGTATCTTACCAAGGCCGGTTTCCTGGACAACAAGAAGATTGATGGGCGCTTTGTCTACAAATTTCACCACCCCTTGACTGACACGGAGATGTTGCTGCCGTTGCCGTGTGTGGAATACACTACGGTGAGACAAGGGGGTAATGTTAACTTCTGCCCACCGCTTGAGTTAGTCTATGGTGCTTCATACGTGCAGACACCGCAGCCTCAGACCAGCGCGCCTGATGAAGACGACGCTACCAACTCCGACGAGTTTGATTTTGAGGATTACACTGCACCAAGGCAAGGTGTTGCTGTAAAAGCTGCTCACACGAATATCGGTCTTCTCAAACGGTGGAATAAGTATCAAAGCAAGGTCATCAAATCTTTGAAGAGCACGGTCAGCGAGATGAAGGACCAGATCAAAGAACTTCAGCGCAAGGTGAACGGTTCATCACGCAAGGCTACAAGGGATGTAGGAACAGAGCCTATGGTCATGGAGAGAAGCCGCTCCCTTGTACTTGAAGCTAGGCGCCATTTTCCGATTGACCCACCAAGATCGTCTTCCTTTGAGCCGAGAGAATTCAAGAGGAGAGCTGTGCGGTTTGCAACATTGGTTCTGCCGGGCTCGACCTCCACAGACGAACCTCACATCGAGCCGGAAGCTGACGAGGGAGAAAACCCGAACGACGAGCTCGAACAGCATTCACTTCCCGCTTACACGCGTGAGAGCATGGAGGAGTCTGTCGATTCCTTTTTCTCCCATCCTTGAGGTAACAACTCCATCTCCATTGTATATACCATTTCATTTGTGTTTTATTGGTTTTTGATTCTTGAAACCTTCTCCTTTCTTTTGTTACACAAGGGACTGTGTAATTCAAGTTTGGGGGAGGGGTTGAGATGTATTTGACCTTGTTTTCTATTTTCTTATCTCAAATTTTTTGCATCATGTAAGGCATAGAAAAACACATAAAAATTTGAAAAGTTTTCGAAAAATCCAAAAATATTCATGTAGTTGCATTCATATTTGTTAGATTAAGTTTCCATTGCATCTCATAGATTCACAATCATGTTGCATAGTTGATACAGCCTTGTAAAATAACAATCTCATGCGATATGATTTGTGCCTTGGTTTTTGATTCTCTGATGCATTAGGGTGAGAATGAAGCATTTAAAACGAAACCGTGTTTAACTTGATCACATCATGACATGCACATCTCACTTGATCACTGCTGCGAATTGAGGCTTATCCCTGTTTATCTGAACCTTAATCTTGACTTTTAAATATCATTGCATGCATTGAAAGCAACTCATGGATAGCATACATATCTGGACAATCTTTTCCCATTTGTTTATCCTCTTTGTTTGTCCAGGTAGTTTTCTTTCCCGCACCCTGAACACTTTAGCCTTTTCATTCAAACCCCCATTACTCTTGTGTGTGCTTGTGAGGCCTTGTTTCGATTATGCTTAGCAGAACGTGTTGAGTTTAAATCGGCAAGAGTAGGATGTCTAGGTATCTAGTTCGATTTTGGGTTTGTTTTCAGGCTAAGTTTGGGGGTGATGTCTTGAGCGCTATGGTTTCATATTCAAAAAGTGGGAAAAGAAAAGTGTTTTGTTTAAGGCCAGGGAGTTGTTTCGTGTTTCAAAAGGGTCTAGTAAAGGTTTGGGAATAGTTTTAAGAAAGAAAAGAAAAAAAAAAGAGGTTCTAAGTTAAAAGAAAAGAAGGCAATTGCCTCAGCTGTTTAAAAGAAAGAAAGGAGTTCCCTAAGTGTTAGGTTTCCCAAACCGCTAGATATTACCATAAGATCACCTCTCCCTTGGCTAGATCACGAAAGAAAAAGAAGAAAAGAGCAAGTGCTCCTCTGAGTCTAAAGGCGCAAAGCCTAAATGGTAGTTAGGAGTCGTTTGGTTTTTATGGGGTTCGGGTACTGACGCTATCGAGTCTGAGCTAGGTAGTTAGAGGTTCTGCTCTTGCATCCTCCTGGGTTATAACTCTTAGCCTTCTGCCAAAGCATTGTCATTTTCTTGAGAGATCCCTATCCTTTAAACCGTTTTATGACTTTAAGAAACCATATTTTTCTCTTGACCTTTACCTTGAGCCAAATGAGTTGTTAATTTGCATGTTTATGATTCATTGTTCACCATAATGAATGTTAAAGGGATTTTGCTGATAAGAATGCATTGTTTGAGTGACTGTGAAGTTGGATTGATCTTGTTAAGCATGATACAGATTTTCAAAGAAATAGCTCTCACCTTGCTGCATCTTAGAACCGTAAACTTGGACATATATCAAATCGTTTTTGCTTGTTGTTTTTGGCTGTATCAACTCGTTTTCAAACCTCATCCCTTTCTTTGCTCTTATTTGTTTGCTTGAGGGCAAGCAAAAGACAAGTTTGGGGGTGTTGATGTACTTGTATTTTCATTGTTTTATCATTCTTAATTCATTCCTTTTGCATACATATACCATCACATCTTTACCATTTACATCCATATGCATCTACTTTTCACACATGATAGGATTTGCATTGGCATTGCATGCATTCCTGCATTTGGAGTTGTTTTCAGGTGCTTTTGGAGGCTTTAGAGGAGATCTTGAAGGTGAGAGATGGGGGCTCGATCAACGGGAATGAAGTGGGACGCAGAAACCAGAAGAAGGAAGGATGTGTGTACGGACTCGACATGCAGACTCGACCAGCATGTCGAGTCGGAGCCAAAGGCGACACCTTTACGCGGACACGATCAAGCCCGTCGAGTCGGTGATCGAGTTGGTGTCAAAGGCAGCTCCTTTACGCGAACACGATCAAGTCCGTCAAGATACATGTCGTGTTTGCACGCACGTGCCATTTTTACTTTTTTTTTCTAAACCTAGTATAAAAGGTTGGCTGATGTCATTTGTGTCAGACATCTTCTTTTCACTCTCAAAAACCAGAAAATCGCCCCTTAGGGTTCTTTCCTTGTATTTCAGATTGCTTCTTTGTCTTTGAGATTTTGCAACTATTTCCTTCAATAAAGTTGTTTAGTTTTCAATCCTCTTTCTAATGATGCAAGTTTTATCAATTTCTGTCTTTGATTTTTGCATGGCGATTTCTGAGTAGTTTATCTAGGGTTCTTGAGGATGGGTTAGATTAGTGAAGATCCTTGATTACCCAGGGTGTTTAAGCTTTGATTTACTGTTTTCCCTTCTTGATTAGTGAGTTTAATGCTAATTCCTTTCTGATCATCTGGAATTTGAACTTAGGGCATTTCCCACCCAGAAGGTGTTTGATGAAATGCCCCAACCAACCTTTCCAAGAGATTTGCATTTCATGCCTAAGATATTAGTTGTCTTGAGTGCATTTTGGCTTGTGTGAACTATTTCTTAATGCTAGCTGAGGTGTGTTTCGCTGATGAGAGTTGGGTCTGGAAGCACCTCAGACTTGATAGCTTCCGTCACGAGAGTGAGCTAGCTTTAGTGTTCGAGTTCACAGCCTAGGTTAGCTCTGTTGAGTTTTGTTAAGCACCTTAGTTTAATCAAGGAGATTCATTAGTCAATTACCCCATCCTTAAGATCCTTTGCTTTAATTGATTTATTTTTAAGAATTGTCTATCAAGCTTTCTGGTCTTTAGTTTCTTTTATTTTATTTTTCTTATTATTGCTTTAACTTACTGCTTTCCATTTCTGTTAATTAGGTTGTTAGTTTACAAAACCGCAATTTGCATTTGGCTTGACTTAGTTATGCTTGATTGCATCTTATCTGCATAGCATCTCACCTGATTGGATTGACTCCCTTAAGTACTGCATCGACATGATAGTGCTGTAGGGTAATTGCATAGTGAAAATCCTACTATCACTACTACCAACGTGAACTACACTCTAAGTTGAGAAAACTTAGCCAGGAGTCTAAGACCGTTGAAGAATATTATCAAGAAATGGAGGTTATGTTGCTTCGGGCAAACGTTATTGAAGATAGGGAGGCTACTATGTCCCAGTTTCTTGGTGGGTTGAATGTGGAGATTCAAGATATTGTTGAAATGCAGAATTGTGTGGGATTGGAGGCTATGCTACATAAGGCTGTTTTGGCTGAGCAACAACTTAAGAAGAAGGTGATTTTCCGGTACAACCATGAGTCTCGCCGACCTAGCTACCCGAGAGACAACAAGTCAGCCGTTACTCCTAAACCAGAGTCAAGAGGAATCCCTTTCAGTCAAGATAAAGGCAAGGCTGGGGCAACGTCTACTACTACCAGAGCCCGCGAGATTAAGTGCTTTAAGTGCCAGGGGTTTGGACACTATGCCCATGAGTGCCGTAACAAGAGACTTATGATCATTAGAGAAGACGGTGAAGTTGAGTCCGAAGATGAGGTCATAGTATACCAGCCAGATCAAGCGCCTGTTCCAGAAGAACGTGAGGTTGCTCCCGTTCGGGGAAAACTATTGGTTGCCAGGAGACTCTTGAACACTCAAGCCCGACCAGAATTGGAAGAGCAACGGGAAAACTTGTTTCATACTCGCTGTCTAGTCAAGGAAAAGGTATGCAGTTTGATCATTGATGGCGGCAGTTGTACTAATGTGGCGAGTGAGACTATGGTCGAGAAACTTGGTCTTGAAACTCAGAAACACCCCAGACCATACCAGCTGCAATGGATAAACGAGACGGGGGATATGAGTGTTAAGAAACAAGTGTTTGTGCCACTGTCGATAGGAAGTTATGAGGATGAGATCTTGTGTGATGTCTTGCCCATGGATGCTGGACACATTATTTTGGGAAGGCCATGGCAGTCAGACCGACGAGTGATACACGACGGCTTTACCAACAAGCACACTCTCTTGCATAAGGGGCAGAAGATTACTCTCATTCCTCTATCACCCCAAGAAGTCTACGAAGATCAAATCCAGTTGACTAGCCACAAGATTAAACCGCAGCCAGAGGAGAAACAAGACAAGCCGCGCAAACCAACGAACTATCTTATCAAGTCCAAACAGGTTAAAAGTTCGCTTTCCTTGGATAAACCTTTTCTGTTATTTATTTTCAAAGGATCATTTAACCTCTTTGTTAACCATGCACCGGAGATTCCGAGTGAAGTGTCCAATCTTTTGCAGGAATTCAAGGACGTCTTTCCAGACGACTGTCCTAAAGGATTGCCACCAGTCCGTGGCATTGAGCATCAAATTGATTTTGTTCCAGGAGCCACTCTTCCAAACCGGCCAGCATACCGAACCAACCCTGTTGAAACCAAAGAGTTGCAACGTCAAATAGATGAGTTAATGGACAAAGGACATATCCGGGAAAGCATGAGTCCTTGTGCTGTGCCCGTCCTTCTTGTACCCAAAAAGGATGGAAGTTGGCGTATGTGTGTGGACTGCCGTGCCATCAATAATATCACTGTAAAGTATCGACATCCTATACCTAGACTTGATGATATGCTTGATGAGCTGCATGGTTCATGCATTTTCTCTAAAATTGATTTGAAAAGTGGTTATCATCAGATTAGAATGAAAGAAGGTGATGAATGGAAAACTGCATTTAAGACTAAGCATGGTTTATATGAATGGCTTGTTATGCCATTTGGTCTCACTAATGCACCTAGTACATTCATGCGCTTAATGAACCATATTTTGCGAGATTTCATCGGCCATTTTGTTGTGGTTTACTTTGATGACATTTTGATTTACAGCAAGAACCTTGATGAGCATCTAGATCACCTTGCATCGGTTATGGCTGTTTTAAGAAAAGAGAAATTATTTGCCAATCTTAAGAAATGCACTTTTTGCACCGATAATGTGGTTTTTCTAGGATTTGTTGTAAGTGCAGATGGAGTCAAGGTGGATGAGGAGAAAGTCACGGCCATTCGTGATTGGCCCAGCCCGAAAACCGTTGGAGAGGTCCGAAGCTTCCATGGCTTAGCCGGATTCTATAGGCGGTTTGTTCGTGACTTTAGTACTTTGGCCGCACCACTCACTGAAGTTATCAAGAAGGAAGTGGGATTCAAATGGGAAAAGGCTCAAGAGGATGCTTTCCAAGCTCTCAAAGATCGTCTTACTAACGCCCCTGTTCTTATATTGCCTGACTTCTTGAAAACTTTTGAGATTGAATGTGATGCTTCAGGTATTGGCATAGGAGCTGTTTTGATGCAGGACAAGAAGCCGATTGCCTTCTTTAGCGAAAAACTTGGTGGCGCCACTCTCAACTATCCCACATACGACAAGGAGTTATACGCCTTGAAGTTGAATAAAAGACACGCCAGGTGGGTCGAATTCATTGAGACCTTTCCATACGTCATCAAGTACAAAAAAGGTAAAGACAATGTTGTCGCCGATGCATTGTCCCGAAGGTACACCCTACTTTCAACTCTTGATGCTAAACTGTTAGGCTTTGAGCAAATAAAGGACTTGTATGATTCTGATTTTGATTTTGCTGAGATTTATAAGTCATGTTCTAAGTTTTCTTCAGGACGATATTCGAGGCAAGATGGGTTTCTCTTTTATGAGAACCGTCTCTGTGTACCTAACTGTTCTTTGAGAGATCTTTTTGTTAGGGAAGCCCATGGCGGAGGCTTGATGGGACACTTTGGTGTCGCCAAAACTTTGCAGGTTATGCGTGATCATTTTCATTGGCCTCATATGATCAGAGACGTTGAGAGGATTTGCTCTAGATGCGCCACTTGTAAGCTGTCCAAATCTAAGGTTCAGCCGAACGGTTTGTATACTCCTCTCCCTATCCCATCTCACCCTTGGACCGACATATCAATGGATTTTGTCCTTGGTTTACCTAGGACTAGAACTGGTAAAGATTCCATATTTGTGGTTGTTGATAGGTTTTCGAAAATGGCTCATTTTGTGGCATGTCATAAGACTGATGATGCATCTCATATAGCTGCTTTGTTCTTTAGGGAAATTGTTAGATTGCATGGGATGCCTCGCACTATTGTTTCTGATCGTGACACTAAGTTCTTAAGTTATTTCTGGAAAACATTGTGGTCTAAGTTGGGGACTAAGCTTTTATTTTCTACTACTTGTCATCCCCAAACTGACGGCCAAACTGAAGTTGTTAACAGGACTTTCAGAACTTTGTTGCATGCATGTATTAAAAAGAATCTTAAAAGCTGGGATGAATGTTTGCCACATATAGAATTTGCATATAATCATGATGTGCATTCTGCTTCTAAATTCTCACCCTTTGAAATTGTTTATGGGTTTAGACCCATCTCTCCTTTGGATTTGATGCCTTTGCCTGTGAGTGATAGGATAAGTACAGATGGGAAGCACAAGGCGGAAACCGTGAAGAAACTTCATGAACAAGCACGGAACAATATTGAGGAGAAAACAAAGCAGTATGCCAAACAAGCCAACAAAGGGCGACGCAAAATGATTTTTGAGGTTGGAGATAAAGTGTGGATACACTTGCGCAAAGAAAGGTTCCCTGCCGAACGAAAATCCAAGCTTATGCCAAGAATTGATGGAACTTTTGAGATCACCAAGCGGATCAACGACAACTCCTACCAAATAAACCTCCAAGGTAAGTATAATATCAGTCCGAGTTTTAATGTTGCTGACCTCTCTCCTTTTCTTGCAGATGAACCAGATTTGAGGACAAATCCTTTTCAAGAAGGAGGGGATGATATGATCATGGGTGAGGTTAGCCCGGACATGGACCAAGGAAGGCGGGACGAGCTTGAACCTGAGGAAGCTTTGGCCATACCGACTGGCCCAGTCACTCGATCCCAAACTAAGTTATTCAACCAAGGAGTGGGAAGAATACTTAGCCGTTTGAGTCGGCATGTTCAGGAAGTTAAGCACCCCAACATGGTTTGATTAATGGCCCAACACTTGGGTTAAAGAGGCAAGTGGATCTTAGTGTGCTCTTTTTCCCTGCCAAGGTTTTGTCCCACTGGGTTTTCCTTGGTAGGTTTTTAACGAGGCCTAAGACCCACTTTCAGTTTTACCTCTTTACCTTTGCTATTCGGTCCGGTCCAGCCCGTTAAGTCTTGGCGACAAGGCTCCCTTTTCTTTTGAATTTTCAAACGTTGTCTTGCATTTATGTGTTTTGTGTTTACCGAGTTTTGGAGTGTGTTCCATTTATTTCTTTCTCTCTCTCGTTGCCTTATGTAAACCGAAACTCATTTCCTTGTTTTCTTTATCAAACATCTTTTTACAAAAACCTTTCGTATGCTTGATCATCTCTTGGTGCGTTACATCCGAGAAATCCCTAGTTCTTGTTGTGTGTTGTATCAACTAGATTTAGGTGGTGTTGGAGATCCCTTTCCGCAGGATCTCTGTTATAGCCAAACGATCCATTCGATTATCTCACCCGTTCCATCGCTTCATCTACCGAAACTCTACTCGATCGGGCCGATTCATCGTTTGTTCATCGTCCCATTCAATCCGATCGCCGTCCATACTTGCTTCAAAGTGCCGAATCCTGACAAGGATCATATTAAAGACAGTGATGGAAGCAAAGACTTTGATTGAGAATTTGGCATTCAGTGACAGTGACAACTTCATAGGGCATGAGAAGGCTGTTAAAGCAATAAATTCGAGCCCAAGCCGAGAAGAGTATAATGAGATGAGAGCAATCATGGTAACGATATTGAGGAATCAGGAAAATGCAGTGAGTGATAGAGAGGGCTGTATGACTTACGACATAGATGGACGAAGATGTTTAGGAGATTTTGCACCTGAATTCCAAGAAGAAGTAAATTTTATTGGCATAAGAGATCAACACTTCAGGAGAGAGCACAGAGATTTACGAGTTTGGAATGATGAGACTTTAGAATCCGAATATCAACAGAAAGTTCAGAATGGAGAAAGATACTAGCAGTATGGGTATGGGCCGCAGAATGTCAGGCAAGGTGCATACGGAAGAAGCTCCATGGAATCTCGAGACAACCTTGACCCAATGATAAGTGAGCTCTTGGACTCACATCGGAAGCTCCTGAACGAAGTTGAAGAGAAGCTGGATTTTATATGTAGGGACATGAATGAAAAATTCGACCTCATCGCTGCCGCCACAAAGAGTTTAGACTTCAAAATTGCTGAAATAGCCGGAACTGTTAAGAAGGAGATGGGAGTCCTTCCTGGAAAAGTAGAGATAAATCCCAGAGGTGAAAATGTTGCTGCCATAACCCTAAGGAATGGGAAGGAATATAAACCACCAGCCTACCCTGAGGAAGAATTAACCCCAGCCAGAAAAGATAAACCTTTAGAGTATGTTATAATTGGAGATGGAGAGGAGCCACCTAAAGAAGTACGGGTGCGCACAGAACCAGGAATTCAAGAACAAGATATTGACCCACCAGTCATACCAAAGGTTTATGAACCAAAGCTTCCATACCGCAGTGTTCTTAACCAGCCAAAGAAAGAGAAGGAGCAAGCCAAACTTAAGGACCTAGTTAGCCAGCTGACAGTCAGGTTACCATTTGTAGATGCTTGCCATATCATACCGTCTCTAAAGAAGTATATGAAGGGTATACTTACAAGCAATGTAAGTCTAGAGGAAGGAGCCATGATGATCACCAAAGAGTGCAGTGCGATCCTCCAGAACAGAATGCCGGAAAAACTAGATGATTCGGGAAGTTTTGTTCTAGCTTGTGAGATTGGAGGAACACTTTTCGATCGGGCCCTCTGTGATTTGGGATCAAGCGTCAATTTAATGCCCTACTCAGTAGCAAGACTACTAGGAATCACAAACTTTAAACCTACAAAAATATCTCTTGTTTTTGCAGATCGATCCGTTCGACGCCCCATAGGGGTTGTTTTGGACGTAACCATTGTTGTACGAGGATGCAACATCCCAGCCGATTTCGTGGTCCTGGAATTGGAGCATGAACCCAAAGATCCTATAATACTAGGACGTCCCTTCTTAGCCACTGCCGGAGCAATGATAGATGTGAAGAATGGGAAGATTGACCTTCACCTGGGAGATATTGTTATGAACTTCGAAGTCAACAGAACGATCGATAGGCCTACAATGGATGGACAAACTTTTTGGATTGGAGAGGCCAAAGAAGAGATATTGGAGGATATGTTGCTTCATGATCCTCTTGAATTAGCCTTAACCCGAGCTGAAGAAGAGTTGGGTTATGCAGAAAGAGAAGCACAAGGCTTAGTCAAATTCATGGATTCGGTCAAAGCATACAAAGAACTAGTGGCATACACGGATTTGAAGGGAAGTAAATAAGAGGAAGCCAAAGCAGAGAAACAAAAATCAGCTCCCCAGCCAGAACCAGACCCATGGTTGATGCAATCTTCCTTAGATCTCACGCTCGTAATCGGATTGATAAACGATAGGACCCGGACCCAAACGGTTAAGGCTTGGATAGCGGAGATGGAATTCGAACGGCTCCGTCTCGTACTATGATTGGCACGAGATTAACCAAGGACCAAAGGTTAAATCCACCTAAGATCGATCACTGCTCGTTGGCTAAATCCACCAAAGATCAGTGCTGGGTTTTCGTTGGCTAAATCCACCAAAGAAAACGAAGCGATTATTTGGCTAAAACCACCAAGAAATCGGAAAGTCCCAAAGGAACAAAGAGAGATTCTCTCAAAAATAGATTTATTAAAAAAAGGTTGTGTTCTTAAAATGACAGAAGAAGAGTATGTTTATAGAGAAGAAGGGAGGAAGGGGAAAGATCAAACGATCCTTGAAGTATGAAATTCTAGAAATTAATAACTAAAATTTAAAGAAGGGATAAGAGTAATCCTTGAGCTTCTCTTGCTTGATTCATGTGTTCTTTGGCATTCTCATGAAGTTGGACCGTAGATATAAGCATAAGTCATTGCCTCATTAAAACCTCTACTCGTAAAACCCAAAGGGACAAAACCGAGCATAGGAAAAAGAGTACAACGTCTTAGCTTGCGGCCAACCTCAAGTCGAATCCATGAATGATATTGAGATGAGAGCACCATGCGTAAGTTGACATTCTTCCATGATTCGTACCTCATCAAGTATCTTCCGGATAGCTCCAGCTATCCTTTTGGCCTTAGACCGAGTGATAGGACCTTCAGGAATGACCAAAGCTGCTTCCGGAACCTCATCCAAAGCATGTGTGTCCTTGATCACATCATCCCCCTCCACTTGAAATGGACTTGTCCTCAAGTCTGCTTCATCTGCAACATAAGGAACGATATCAGCAACATTAAAACTAGAACTCACAGCATACTTACCTTGGATATCAATTTTATAGGCGTTGTCATTGATCTTTTCCAGAACGGTAAATGGTCCGTCAACTCTCGGTAAGAGCTTAGACTTCCTTTCTTTCGGAAACCGGTCCTTCCTCAAATAAATCCAAACTAGATCGCCGGGTTCATATGTCCTCTTGTTCCGTTTCTTATTGGCATGCTTGCGATATTGCTCGGTCTTTTGCTCTATGTTTTGTTTTGCCTTTTCATGCATCTTTTTAACCAACTCGGCCTTTTTCTGTCCATCCATGCTTACACGCTCACTCAAAGGTAAAGGAGTTAGATCAAGGGGTGTAAGAGGATTAAAACCATAAACAAGCTGAAAAGGGGAAAACAAAGTGGCGGAATGCACGGCATGATTATATGCAAATTCTACATGAGGTAGACAATCTTCCCAAGTTTTCAGATTCTTTTTGATTACAGCCTGTAAAAGAGTTCCTAAAGTCCTATTGACCACCTCGGTCTGACCATCGGATTGCGGGTGACAAGTTGTAGAGAAACAAAGTTTGGTTCCTAGCTTAGTCCATAAGGTCTTCCAAAAATAACTCAAAAACTTTGTATCTTTATCCGAGACTATAGTCCTAGGCATACCATGCAAGCGCACAATTTCCCTAAAGAATAAGTCAGCTATATTCGACGCATCATCGGTCTTATGGCAAGGTATGAAATGTGCCATTTTAGAAAATCTATCTACCACAACAAAAACCGAATCGCTTCCTTTCCTGGTCCTTGATATACCTCTATTTTGTACCCTTTTTATATGGTTTTACTATGCTTTTTATAAGGTTTTTAAAGGCTTTTCGATCTAAAAAGGTAGTTTTTGTGGATTTATAGTACTAAGAGTCTAAACAGGTCGAAAGATGCATTTTGGAGCAAAACCACAGGATTTGGACTTTACGCCGCTCCACGACATAGCATCAACTTTGAAAGAGCCCCAAAAGCATTCTACGCAATGGATCTCACCAAAACCAGTTCGCTGTGATGCCCACATGAGTTAGCTTTCCAACGCAATTGGAATCATGCAATTTGGACGTGTAGAATGGAAGATATTATCATTTTAGTGAAGAGTGTCAAATCAGCCGAAAACCGGACGTCCACACCATCCGCTCGACCGAGCCGGTCGGACAGGGCCTCCAAGGCTCCCGTCCGACCCGACCTTCCTTCACGATCCGGTCGACCGAGCCGGTCGGACAGGGCCTCCAAGGCTCCCGTCCGACCCGACTCCTTTTCACCATCCCGTGCGCGCCCGACCATCATCCCGTGCGACCGTTCGACCCCCAGCTCGACCCGAGCACCAGCCCAACCGACCGGTCGACCGCCCCGCTCGACCGCCGCCGTCCCGCTTGACCCGGCTTAGCCAACTAAGGCCCGTTTTGCACGTTTTCACGATTTACTCGGCCCGTTTACCTAATCTCGACCCCTGGAAGACCTAGCACTATAAATACACCTTTTTAGCCTCTTTAGAAAAGAGAGAGAGAAAGAGAGAGAACAACATAGCCACATTGTATTTCAGTTTCATAGATCTACTTTTGTTCTAGAGATTTCAAGGAGAGGATCTCTCCTCCTTACTACAATTTGGAGAAGATTTCTGAACCTTTATCTATTATCATGCTTTCTTCATCTCTCTGTGTTGTTACTTTGATCATGTCTGAGTAATTCACTTGTTAGGTTGCTAGGGTTACTAATTCAATGAGTTGTTTGCTTGATCTATGATTTCGATGAACTGTTAGGGATATCATTAGAGTCTTTGTCTCGTTTTGCTCACTAATTAATGCTGATTGCTTTACCGCGCATCTAGCAATCTGATCCTAGGTTGATTTGAGCCACGGAAGTGCTGTATCATTCGCCGGACCTATTCTTTGACAAGCTAGGTTTCTTAGACTGCGGAAGTTGATTTACTAAGCCTAGTGAACTGTATCCGAACTTGATCGATTTAATGCTTGATTAACTATCTAAGGACATACCAAAAGTTTAGCGATTAGATAAGTTATCATAGGAGTCGGAGCCACGGAAGTGGAAAGACTTATTTTCGTGTTTTGTGTTCTAGACGGATCTATCATCCCATCATCCCTAAATTGATTCATATCTATCATCGAACTGATCATTGCTTGCTTCTCTGCGAATTAGCCCCTAGAGACCTAACGCTTTTCCCTCATTGCTTTACAACTTCGATTTCTTAGCTTTAGTATTTAGTTATTAGACAACCAACCAATCATCCTTTATCTTATTCTAGCTTGATCCGAACTCCATAGATTTAAAGTGTATTCATTTTAGCCAGTCCTTGTGTTCGATAACCCGTACTTCTACGATCTGTGCACTTGCAGGATTTTAAAAAGTCGGTAAAACCTGACCACACATCAGTCCTAGGCAAGCCTAACACAAAATCCATAGATATGTCGGTCCAAGGTGCACTAGGAATTGGCAAAGGGGTATACATACCTTGGCTTTGGCCTGTGGACTTAGATAACTTACAAGTTGTGCATCGGCTACAAACTCTTTCCACATCACGCTTCATGTGCGGCCAAAAGAAATGGTCTTGCACAATAGAGAGTGTTTTGGTAATGCCGAAGTGCCCCATCAAGCCTCCACAGTGAGCTTCCCTAACAAGCAAATCTCTCAAAGAAGAATTAGGAATACAAAGACGATTCTCGTAAAACAGGAAACCATCACTCCTAAAATATTTTCCCGAAGCAAATTTTTCACAAGATAGAAATACTTCCTGGAAATCTGAGTCATTGGCATAGGCTCCTTTGATCATCTCAAATCCGAGAATTTTGGCATCAAGAGTAGAGATCAAAGCATATCTCCGAGAAAGAGCATCGGCCACGACATTCTCCTTTCCTTTCTTGTATTGGATCACGTAAGGGAAGGTCTCAACGAACTCCATCCACCGAGCATGTCTCTTGTTCAGCTTTTGTTGGCTCTTCAAGTGTATAAGTGATTGATGATCGGTGTGAATCACGAACTCTTTTGGCCAAAGATAGTGTTGCCACGTTTGGAGTGCACGGACTAAGGCATAGAGCTCCTTATCGTACGTCGGGTAGTTAAGAGTAGCTCCACCGAGTTTCTCGCTAAAGAAGGCGATTGGTTTCTTCTCTTGCATTAGGACGGCTCCTTTACCTACACCAGAAGCATCGCATTCAATCTCAAAGGTTTTCATAAAATCAGGTAAAACGAGAAGTGGGGCGTGAGTAAGCTTGTGTTTTAGAAGCTGAAAAGCGTCCTCTTGAGCTTGCTCCCATTTAAATCCCACATCCTTCTTGATCACTTCAGTTAGTGGTGCGGCGATGGTACTGAAATCTCGAACGAATCGTCGATAGAATCCAGCTAAACCGTGAAAACTTCGAACCTCACCAACCGTCTTAGGGCTCGACCAATCTTGGATTGCCTTGATCTTGTCCTCATCCACCTGTATGCCCTGAGAACTCACCACAAAACTGACGCAGTCGGAAATCACTAAGGTCAGCAAACACTAAACCGTAGAAGTAATTCAAGTCCTCAAACAAGAACTTGAAAAGAAAGCTCTGGATTCCCCCAGAAAAGATTAAAAGCTTTGAAACTTTTATTGAAAGGTAATAATAAGATTGTGTCTAAAACAGAATACCTAAGCCTCTTATATAGAGAGAGCTTAGAACAAAGAATAGAAAATTCTAGTAAAAACCCTATAGAAAAAGGAAAACACCTAATAAAAGGATGATGTGAGCGTGGGATTGCTTCAAGTTTTACCCACTAGATGCTACCTGCAAGTGCACAACAACGAGGTAAGTATAGATGGGATCGAATCCACAAGGACCTATCGGTTGTACTACAAATTGTAAGGAGGTTGAATCAAGCTAAAACAAAATAGTGTTTGGTTCGTATTTTAACTAGAATGAAAGTAGCAAACAAGTAGAGAAAATGGAAATCAATAAGTGGAGATACTAGGCATTGGGCTAACCTCAAGGCATCATGAATCATTAACAAGTTAATCGAATGGAAGGGATATGATAGAAACCGTTCATGAACTCATAACACAAAGGTATAGTTATCCCACTTTCGTGGATCAAACTACTATGTTAAATCAACCTAATAGACTCAACTTTCGAAGGTTATTACAAGTTGAAAACATGCATTAAAGGTGTTCAAGTTATGATTGTTCACAATGATTCACAACTCATCTTTCGGTGGTTGTGATTCATCGCTCACCAAATACTAAGTCCGGCAATATAACAAGCTTTTGGAGAGTATATTAACCCAAGATCCGATGCTAATTGATCAGAAAAGCAAGCGGCATTACGCTCAAGTAAAGGTGATGAAACCAAACAAATTATCCCAACTCAAAAGATCAAGTTAACAAATTCATGAGCCTTTCGGCTTAGCCCTTAACCTAGCGGGTAGACTACTCAATCATGGCGCGGTTAACACAACACACGATGAGTATGGACATTATAAGCAATGAAAAAGAGGTAAAGGGTGAAGAAAACTTCTCTATATTTAAGAATAAGTCGGCCTCTCCACAATAATCTCTCGGATTCAATACAAGAGAAAAGAGAAAAGAACAAGTGTAAGGATGTCTTGAGTGCAAGAGTGTGTGCGCCTTCGATCTTGAGAGGAACCTCTTCTCTCTGCTTCCAGGATGGCTTTCTCTCCTTCTCTTGACGGCGCAGCTGCTCTCTCCCTTTTTCTGAGGTTAAAAACTCGTATTTATAGGCTAGGTTTGTTAAGTGTCGAAAAAGGAAACTTTCCGGTTAACCGGCATTGATGATTTGCGACGTGATCAGACCGGGTTTAGGACAAGTAAACCACCAAAAGAAAGCTGGGCTTGTGCTAAGTCGAGACAAGGTCCATGCCGCTGCATCCCGGGCCATTTGGTGGCGCTAAGTCTCCATGGGCTTCGTTTACTCGCCTGGCGGACACGTCTTGGGAGAAAAAGAGTATCTCCGTTATGGTTGATCCAAATGACTTGAATCCACTTCGTCGTGATGTATAACTCAAATATCTATCCAACAAGACCAAGATCATGATTTTTGGACGTCGGGAAGACCCCTTGCCGCGGTTATCTTTCGGATGCTCCGGTTCTGTCCAAATGCGAGAATCGGACAAATGGAGTTATATTGATGCTCTTGACTTGGAAACTTGCATGGATCATGGTTTGAGGCTCTTTTGCTCCTTTTTGAATCCTTTTTGATGTTTTAACCTGTTGAGACTCCAAAACCAACAAATACAAGAAAACTACCTCTAAAGGCATAGAACCTTATTGAAAACATTTGAAAACACCAATAAATACTTAGTGAAAACATGCAAAATATGATGATATCAAAGGAAAACACCTAATAAAAGGAAAACTTCTAGAAACAATAGATCTGGTTCCATAAGTTTATGATTCTCCTACATCAGTCTCCTCCACCTCCAAAGAACTCGACCCCGAGTTCTCTTCTGGATAAAGAACACTATCAGCATGGTACTCATAGATGTCAGCTACATTGAATGTATTAGAAATGTTCAGGTTTTCTGGAAGTGCCACCACATAAGCATTATCATTTATCTTCCGCAAAATCTTGAAAGGACCATATTTACGAGGCTGAAGCTTGCGGTATGTACCAACTGGAAATCTCTCTTTTCGTAGAAACACCATCACTTCATCTCCTTCTTTGAAAACCTTGAGTCTCCTACGCTTGTCTGATGCATCCTTATTCTTTTGAGCAGTTGCTTCTAATTTAGCTCGGACAGCTTCTTTAGTGGCTAAAATTTCTTCTGCCATAGCCTCAGCTGAAACACTAACTCCAGGAGCTTTAGACAACTTAACCAAATCGACCACATGTTTCGGAATAGAAGTATAGACCAAAGAAAAAGGCGACCTCCCTGTAGCGGAATGCACGACACTGTTGTAAGCAAACTCCACTTGAGGTAAAGCTAGATCCCATTATTTCGGTTTGTCTCCATAGACACTTCGAATCATATTCCCCAAAGTTCTGTTTGTTACCTCGGTTTGCCCATCAGTCTGTGGGTGAGCTGTTGAACTACGTTTCAAGCTGGTTCCAAACATTCTCCAAAGTGTAATCCAAAAATGGCTGAGAAACTTGGTATTTCTGTCTGAAATTATTGTCTTAGGAACCCCATGAAGGCGTACTACTTCCCGAAAAAACAACTTGGCGATGTTGGAGGCATCTGCGGTCTTTTTACAGGCTATGAAATGCGACATCTTAGAGAACCTGTCAACGACCACAAAAACAGAATCGACTCCTCGCTGTGTACGGGGTAAACCTAGCACAAAATCCATGGACAAGTCTTGCCATATATCCTCTGGGATCGGTAATGGCATATAAAGACCAGTGTTCTGAGATTGTCCTTTAGAAACCTGACAAACATAACACCTTTTAACTATAGCACCCGCATCTCTCCTTAAATGCGGCCAATAAAACCTTGCCTCCAAGCTAGCAATGGTCTTGTCTCTCCCCAAATGTCCACTAAGACCGCCACCATGTAAGTCTCGAATCAACTTTTCTCGTAATGACGAGCAAGGAATGCACAACCTATCTCCTTTGAAAAGAAAGCTATCTCGAATATGGAAATCTGCAGAAGGATGCTTACTATTGCACTTATCCCACAATTCTTTGAATTCAGCATCAATTTCATACAACTCCTTCAATAACTCAAAACCCACAATCTCATGTGTCAAGGTAATAAGTAAAGAAGCTCTTCTACTCAAAGCATCTGCTACCTTATTAAGAGTCCCAGACTTATGCTGAATAATGAAAGGAAACTTCTGTAGGAAGCTTACCCATCGAGCATGCATCTTGTTTATCACTTTCTGGCTATGAAGGAACTTCAGAGCTTGGTGGTCAGTGAACAGGATAAACTCTCTCTGAACCAGGTAATGCTCCCACTGCCTTAGAGCTCTAAACACTGCATAAAACTCTTGATCATAGGTACTCCATTTCTGGCGAGCCTCACTCAATTTCTCACTAAAGAAAGCCAACGGTCTTTTCTCTTGAGATAAGACAACACCTATGCCAACTCCACTAGCATCACATTCAACTTGGAATACTTTATCAAAATCAGGCAATGCCAAGACTGGTGCAGTACAAAGCTTCTCCTTGATTAAAGCAAAACTCTTGTCTTGTTCAGACCCCCAATAGAATTTTCCTTTCTTCAAACACTCAGTAATAGGAGCAGTGATAGTACTAAAATCTCTAACAAATCTCCGATAGAAAGTAGCTAGACCATGAAAGCTGCGTACCTCAGTGACTGATTTAGGGGCAGGCCAATCCCTAATAGCTCTCACTTTCTCCTCATCAACTTGAATCCCTTCTTCACCAACAACAAATCCTAGAAATACCAGCTTGTTGGTACAGAATGTACACTTTTTCAGATTAACGTACAACTGGTTTTCTTGTAAAACTTGTAAAACCTGCTTCAAATGATCCAAGTGCTCTTCTTTGGTCTTGCTGTAAATCAAAATATCATCAAAGTACACAACCACAAAAGAACCAGTGAATGGTCGAAGAACCTGGTTCATCAATTTCATGAAAGTACTAGGAGCATTTGACAACCCAAAAGGCATCACCAACCACTCGAATAATCCATCTTTGCTCTTGAAAGCTGTGTTCCATTCGTCTACAGGCCTGATTCGAATTTGATGATATCCACTGCGAAGATCTATCTTTGAAAATACCTTAGAACCTGACAACTCATCAAGCATATCTTCCAATCGAGGGATAGGGAATCGATACTTAATGGTTATCTTGTTAATGGCTCGACTATCAACACACATCCGCCACTGGTTACCCTTCTTAGGAACTAGAAGGACCGGTACGGCACATGGACTCATGCTCTCACGAAAATCCTTTTCTCAGCAAATCTTCAATCTGTTCTCTTAAAATCTCTTTCTCCTTGGGGCTCATACGGTAGTGAGGAAGATTCGGTAGACTAGATCCTGGAATCAAGTCAATATGGTGCTGAATATCTCTCATGGGCGGTAGATCATTAGGCAGTTCGTCCGCAATAAGCTCTTTGAAATTGTCCATAATTTCTGACACTTCACGTGGAATTGACGTGTCCTCCTTTACGGCGCTTAACAGCCCTTTAACCACCAACGGATAGAAACACTTTGCTTCTTTAACATCCATATCAAACTCTTTGTCGTCCTGTGTCATAACCAAAAAACTTGACTTCTTTTCCTTCACACTGTTACAAAAATCCTTAACAGGTGCCATGGCAATTTTATGATTGCCCCACGTAAACATTATCACATTGTCTCGACCTCGATATGTGATATCGTTATCATACTGCCAAGGTCGTCCAAGAAGAATGTGACAAACATCCATGTCAAGAACGTCACAAGTGGTCTACCTATAGATATGAGAACCTTGCAAGTCATGCTAACTCGAACTTGCGACCCTCTCTTTACCCAACCAAGGCCATATGGTTTCTCATGACGAGTCGTAGGTAACTTTAAATAATCTACCAGCTTTTGAGAAACTAAATTCTCCGAGCTTCCATTATCCACAATCACATTACACACCTTGTTTTGAATAGAACAATGTGTTCTAAACAAATTCTTACGCTGACCTTCCTCTTTAGATGACAACAAGACTCGTTGCAGCACAAGGTTTATCATCTCTTCAGATTCTTCTTCAGCGAATTCAGCTCCCTCATATTCTTCATTCTCAGCGTAACCCCTTTCATCATCTTCGCCTTCTTCTTGTATTATAGCGACTGTTCTCCGACTTGGACAGACATTTGATTTATGACCATGTCCTTGGCAACGGAAACACTTGTCAAGGGAGGGCTTATCATAAGGACGGTTCTGTTTTTGAGCTGCTGTTTTGTTCTGTTGTGTAATATTAGAGTTACAAGCCCCTTTGTTTCCTGGATTGGAGTCTCTATTGGCTACGCTCTTTTCTTTCTCACTCGTTGGTTCAAAACTGGTCTGAGCCGTGTTTCTCCTGAATGTTGAGAACCCTCGCGACGACTTCTCCATTAACTCGGCCTTCAACGCTAGACTGGAAGCTTTCTGCACGGTCCATACGGTTTGCAAACCCATCTTTCCTTGAAGAGAACCCTTCAAACCGCTGATGTACCTAGCCACCTTCTGATTCTCTGTCTCCCCTAACTCATTGCGTTCAGAGAAACGCAAGAATTCTGCTGTGTATTCAGTAACAGTTCTGTTGCCTTGAATACAATCGAGGTACATATT
This sequence comes from Erythrophleum ivorense, assembly GCA_026724425.1. Taxonomy (NCBI): domain Eukaryota; kingdom Viridiplantae; phylum Streptophyta; class Magnoliopsida; order Fabales; family Fabaceae; genus Erythrophleum; species Erythrophleum ivorense. The sequence goes on along the minus strand of JAIUCV010000068.1, from coordinate 623,350 downwards.
GTAGAGAATTTGTTCATAGTCTTCTGGTAAGAATCGCTCCAGCATTAATTGCTTCATTCGGCGCCAAGTCTTAACAGGTCCTTTCCTTTGTCTTTGCCTTTGGACGACCAGCTTATCCCACCACACTGCAGCAGTCTTCTTCAGTTTGATTGCTACCATCTTCACTTGTTTATTCTCTGGGATTCCCATGACGTCGAAGAATCGATCAACATCGATTTGCCAATCAAGAAATTCTTCCACTCCCATAGTTCCATAGAACAATGGAATATCAGCCTTTACTCGATAATCGTGATTGTTTTGTTGGTTTCCTTCAGCTATTTCTTCTTCAGATTCCTCTTCTGAACTGGAATTATCAACAATAGCCTCACGATTATTCCTGCCTTGAAGAACCCTATTTCCAGCAACAATATCCCGATTATTTCTTCCTTGTTGAACCCGAATTGGTTCCCTTCCCCTATCTCTTTGCCCAGCATTATTAATCTGGTTGGGTAATGCCACAACCTGATTAGTTAACGTGGTCAGCAAATTTGTTAGGTTTTCGATAGCTGCCGTTAAACCCTCCAAATCTGCTCTGGTCACCGGTTGATCACCCATCGCTAATCAAGTTTCAAAAAGAGAAGGAGAAAGCCTTGCTCTGATACCACTTGACGCAGTCGGATATCACTAAGGTCAGCAAACACTAAACCTTAGAAGTAATTCAAGTCCTCAAACAAGAACTTGAAAAGAAAGCTCTGGATTCCACCAGAAAAGATTAAAAGCTTTGAAACTTTTATTGAAAGGTAATAATAAGATTGTGTCTAAAACAGAATACCTAAGCCTCTTATATAGAGAGAGCTTAGAACAAAGAATAGAAAATTCTAGTAAAAACCCTATAGAAAAAGGAAAACACCTAATAAAAGGAAAACTTCTAGAAACAATAGATCATGTTCCGTAAGTTTATGATTCTCCTACATCAAAAACCTAGAAACACAACGTTATCTGAACAAAAAGAACATTTCTTAAAGTTACCAAAGAGAAGTTCTTTTCTAAGCACGTCTAGGACCAAACGCAAGTGTCCTACGTGATCATCAAGAGTCTTACTATAAATCAATATGTCATCAAAATAGACAACCACAAATACACCTATAAATGATCAAAGAACATGGTTCATAAGACGCATGAAAGTACTAGGTGCATTTGTGAGACCAAACGGCATGACAAGCCACTCGTATAAACCGTGTTTAGTTTTGAAAGCGGTTTTCCATTCATCACCTTCCTTCATCCGGATTTGGTGGTAACCACTTTTCAAATCAATTTTAGAGAATATAGTAGATCCATGAAGTTCATCTAACATATCATCTAACCTTGGAATCAGGTGGCGATACTTTACCGTAATATTGTTGATGGCTCGGCAATCAACGCACATTCGCCAAGATCCGTCTTTCTTAGGAACAAGTAGCACCGGAACGGCGCACGGGCTCATACTCTCTCGGATAAGACCCTTCTCCATAAGCTCACTGACTTGTTGTTGGAGTTCCTTGGTCTCCACCGGATTGGTTCTATACGCGGGCCGGTTTGGAAGTGTTGCTCCGGGAATGAAGTCTATTTGATGTTCGATCCCTCGAATGGGGGGTAAGCCTTTTGGGCTATCTTCTGGAAATACATCGTTATATTCCTGTAAAAGAGACAACACATTGCTCGGGAGTTCCGGCTCGGGATTAGTAATACTAGCGAGAGCATCCTTAAAGATAAGCAAAATGATAGGTTGTTTGGTTACAAGAGCATGCTTGATCTCACGAGGCCTCACGAAAAGAATTTCTTGCCTCTCGGGTTTACTCTCAAAGGCCTTTGACTTGGGTTTTCTCATAGAACTCTCACACTCAGATTTAGTAGTAGAAGTGTTTAGGGGGTCACTCACAATGGTCTTGCCGTGGTGGTTTTGTTCAAGTTGGCGCTGATCTAGATAGACCTCTTGCGGTGTTAGTGGTGCAAGGGTAATCTTCCGGCCATGGTGCTCGAAAGAGTGCTTATTGGTGAAGCCATCATGAACGGCTCTTCGATCATATTGCCAAGGTCTTCCAAGTAGGATATGACCAGCCTCCATAGGTAACACATCACACACAATCTCATCTTCATAGCGTCCAATCGCTAAAGGAACCGTGACTTGCCGGGTGACTTTGAGCGGACTTTGGTTATTCAACCACCTAAGGCTGTAAGGTTGTGGATGCTTCCTAGTCTCCAAACCCAACTTCTCCACTAGGGTTGTGCTCGCCACATTAGTGCAACTTCCTCCATCGATGATCAAACTACACTCCCTGCTTTTCACAATGCATCGGGTATGAAACAAGTTCTCCCTTTGCTCGTCATTTACGGCTTGCTCCTGAGACATAAGAACTCGCCTAGCTACAAGTAGCTCTCCTGCAGCCGAATGTTCTTCACCATCATCATCATAGATAGGTGCAGACTCTATATCCCTCTCATCCTCGGTTACGACCTCGCCATTGTCCAACATAACCATCACACGTTGGTTCGGACACTTGTTAGCGAAATGACCCTTTCCCCTACACTTGAAACACTCAATGTCACGATTACGAACAGTAGAGGAGGTCTCGGCCTTACCCTTGTAGTCTTGCCCGGAAGGACTTGGCTTGTAGTCCGGTTTGGGCTTAGAGTCGACACGGGCCGGGTAACTCGGTTTAGGAATATATGGTGACCGTATAATACCCTTCCTCTTGAGTTGCTGTTCCAATAGAATAGCCTTATGCAACATTTCCTCCATGGAATCATAAGATTGCATTTCCATCCGATCTTGCAATTCTCGGTTCATTCCACCCAAAAAACGTGCCATAGTCGCATCATTGGGCTCGTCAACATCAGCCTTGAGCATGAGCTTTTCCATCTCTTGGAAGTAATCCTCAACTCCTCTAGTCCCTTGTGAAAGTCTTCTCAATTTTTGATGGAGTTCACGTAGATAGTGAGTTGGCACAAACCGTCTCCTCATGACCAAAGACATCTCTTCCCAAGTCTCGATGGGATTTTCTCCATTACGTCTCCTGCTAGTCACCAATTGATCCCACCAGTCAATAGCGTAATTGTGAAATTCCGTAGCGGCTATCCTGACCTTCTTGTGTTCGGGAAAATCTTGACAATCAAAGACCAAATCGACCTTTTTTCCCACTCCAGGAACGCATCCGGGTCGTTTGTTCCGTAGAAAGGGCGAATGCGAAGCTTCAAACCGCCAAGATCGTTATTATTTCGTCGTCTGGCCGATTGTTGCCTGGTTTGATCCTCGTCGGTGAAGTCGTGAAATGGATTGTCTTCTTGCTCCATTGGTTGATGTTGTTGGCCTCTCCGGTTTTGTCTATGTCGAGATGGTTCTCGCTTTCCTTTGTTAAGTGCCGCCAATTGGTTTCTTATTTCGTTTAGCATTGTGGACATGGCATCCATCTTGCGATTTATTTCGCGGTCTCTTCTTCTCCTTGTTCGTGAATCATCACTTCCATCGGATATTTTGTTTTCCGATAATCAAGAGCGTGGCTCTGATACCACCTGATGCAATCTCCCTTAGATCTCACGCTCGTAATCGGATTGATAAACGATAGGACCCGGACCCAAACGGTTAAGGCTTGGATAGCGGAGATGGAATTCGAACGGCTCCGTCTCGTACTATGATTGGCACGAGATTAACCAAGGACCAAAGGTTAAATCCACCTAAGATCGATCACTGCTCGTTGGCTAAATCCACCAAAGATCAGTGCTGGGTTTTCGTTGGCTAAATCCACCAAAGAAAACGAAGCGATTATTTGGCTAAAACCACCAAGAAATCGGAAAGTCCCAAAGGAACAAAGAGAGATTCTCTCAAAAATAGATTTATTAAAAAAAAGGTTGTGTTCTTAAAATGACAGAAGAAGAGTATGTTTATAGAGAAGAAGGGAGGAAGGGGAAAGATCAAACGATCCTTGAAGTCTGAAATTCTAGAAATTAATAACTAAAATTTAAAGAAGGGATAAGAGTAATCCTTGAGCTTCTCTTGCTTGATTCATGTGTTCTTTGGCATTCTCATGAAGTTGGACCGTAGATATAAGCATAAGTCATTGCCTCATTAAAACCTCTACTCGTAAAACCCAAAGGGACAAAACCGAGCATAGGAAAAAGAGTACAACGTCTTAGCTTGCGGCCAACCTCAAGTCGAATCCATGAATGAAATTGAGATGAGAGCACCATGCGTAAGTTGACATTCTTCCATGATTCGTACGTCATCAAGTATCTTCTGGATAGCTCCAGCTATCCTTTTGGCCTTAGACCGAGTGATAGGACCTTCAGGAATGACCAAAGCTGCTTCCGGAACCTCATCCAAAGCATGTGTGTCCTTGATCACATCAATGGTGCCCCTTGAGAGCACCAAAAACAGACCTGAAACCGCTCCCTGTTGGGCTGAGGTATGAATATCTAGGTCCAAATGAAACTTATCCTGTGATAATAAATTCCGGACTAACTAATGAGGAGACCGCTTTACTCGTTCACGAACTGAGAAAGCACAGAAGGGCCCTGGGTTATTCTTTGGATGATATAACAGGAATCTCACCAAACCTCTGCATGCATAGAGTAATCTTAGAAGACGGATCCAGCTCATCAATTGAACATCAGAGACGGCTTAACCCGAACCTCAAGGAAGTAGTCAAGAAGGAAATAATGAAACTTTTGAATGCAGGGATAATTTACCCAATCTCGGATAGCAAATGGGTTAGTCCAGTACACGTGGTACCAAAGAAGGGAGGGATCACAGTTGTTAAGAATGAGCAAGACGAGCTAATCCCTACCAGGACGATAACAGGACACCGGATGTGTGTCGATTACAGGAAGCTAAACTCAGCCACCCGAAAAGATCATTATCCTTTACCATTCATAGATCAAATGCTTGAACGCCTTACTAATCATCAATATTATTGTTTTCTTGATGGATATTCAGGATTTTTCCAGATACCAATACATCCGGATGATCAAGAGAAGACAACCTTCACATGTCCGTATGGCACTTTTGCCTATAGAAGAATGCCTTTCGGTCTATGCAACGCACCAGCCACTTTCCAAAGATGCATGATGTCCATATTCACCGACTTTATAGAGGAAATCATGGAAGTATTCATGGACGACATCTCAGTATATGGTTCATCCTTTAAGGCATGCCTAGCAAATCTTGGAAAAGTTTTACAGCGATGTGAAGATAAACACTTAGTTCTAAATTGGGAGAAATGTCACTTCATGGTCAGAGATGGGATTGTCCTCGGGCATCGAATCTCAGAAAAAGGAATCGAAGTAGACAAAGCCAAGATTGAAGTCATGACAAACCTACAACCTCCAAAGAGTGTAAAGGATATAAGGAGTTTCCTCGGCCACGCCAGATTCTACAGGAGGTTCATCAAGGATTTCTCCAAGATAGCAAGACCATTGACACGACTGTTATGCAAAGACATCACATTTGAATTCATGGATGAATGTCATGCTGCTTTCACCAAGATCAAGGAGGCCTTAGTTAGCACACCAGTTGTCCAGCCACCAGATTGGGAACAACCCTTTGAGATCATGTGTGACGCCAGCGACTATGCAGTAGGAGCAGTGCTTGGACAACGAAAGGATAAGAAGTTACATGTCATCTACTATGCTAGCCGAACTCTAGATGAAGCACAATGCAAATATGCAACCACAGAGAAAGAACTCCTCGCCATAGTCTTCGCATTCGAGAAATTCCGCTCATACTTGGTAGGCTCCAAAGTAATAGTTCATTCTGACCATGCCGCCCTGTGATATTTATTGTCTAAAAATGATGCAAAGACAAGGCTTTTAAGATGGATATTACTCCTCCAAGAGTTTGACCTCGAGATAAAGGATAGAAAAGGTGCAGATAATGGAGTGGCGGATCACCTTTCACGCATGAGAGTTAATGAAACCATGCCATTGGATGTCAGGCTGCCTGAAGAAACTGCTTACGCGGCCCAAGTTACAACCATTACTCATCCGTCAAGCCATCCCAAACCAAAGCCAAGAATTTCATCAGCGAACACTCCATGGTTTCGCCACATTGCAAACTTCCTTGCAGCAGACTATCCACCCCCACAATTCTTTGGCTATAGAAAGAAGAAATTTCTCCGTGACATTAGACGGTATTTTTGGGATGAACCTTATCTTTATAAAAAATGCTCTGACGGTATGTTTCGTAGGTGTATTCCAGAGGAACAGATAGAGGGAATATTATTTGCCTGCCACAGCTCCAGCTATGCCGGTCATTTCGCCACTTATAAAACAGTTTCTAAAGTACTTCAATCAGGATTCTGGTGGCCGACCATGTTTAAAGATGCCCACACCTTCATATCCCGATGTGATGCCTGCCAAAGAATGGGAAACATAAGCAAAAGAAATGAGATGCCACAAAATTTCATTCTATAAGTAGAAGTTTTCGACGTGTGGGGAATAGATTTCATGGGACCTTTCCCGACATCTTTTGGTGACCAATACATTCTCGTTGCAGTGGACTATGTTTCGAAATGGGTGGAAGCAATAGCAAGCCCGACCAATGATGCTCAAGTTGTTATCAAGATGTTCAAATCTATCATCTTCCCAAGATTTGGAGTACCAAGGATTGTCATTAGTGATGGAGGATCTCACTTTATCAATAGGATTTTCGCCAACCTTTTGAAGAAGCATGGAGTGACACACAAAGTTGCTTCCCCATATCATCCTCATACTAGTGGCCAAGTGGAAATCTCAAACAGAGAACTTAAAAGCATCCTACAAAAGACTACATGAAAGACAAGAAAGGATTGGAGTGCCAAGTTAGATGACGCTCTATGGGCGTACCGCACTACTTTCAAAACACCACTGGGCACAACCCCTTTCCACTTAGTCTATGGAACAGCCTGTCACCTCGCTGTTGAGTTATAATATAAGGCGGCATGGGCAGTAAAGGAGCTAAACTTCAACCTTAAAACAGCAGGAGAAAGAAGACTCATTCAACTCAATGAGCTTGATGAGATCCGCCACCTTGCATATGAGTATGCGAAGATATACAAAGAACGGACCAAAGCTTTCCATGACAGGAAGATCATACCAAAGACATTCGCACCAAATGATCAAGTCCTCCTTTTCAACTCCCGTCTTAAACTTTTTCCAGGGAAGCTTCGTTCTAGATGGTCAGGACCATTCACAATCAAAGAAGTTCGGCCATACGGAGCAGTTGTGCTATTAACTCCATCCGGAGGTGAATTCACAGTCAATGGGCAAAGACTTAAACCGTATCTAGCCAATACAGAGACATCACAAGAAGTCCGAATCGATTTGGACGATCCCTCACCAGTCTGAATCACAAACGGTCAAGCTAAAGACCTTAAACAAGCGCTTTATGGGAGGCAACCCATAAGTTTTACTCTTCTCTTTTACTTTTTGTTTTAATTTAATGATTTTTGTTTTGCTTTTGAAGTTTTGGATACAGCGATTTGAGAATCTAACATGAAAATTGAGAAGAAACCTTGGAAAATGAAGAAAGAAGCAATTGTCCCCTCTAACATTAACAATGAATGTGGCAAGGAACAACCACGTTCATATATCCGTTTGCTCCAGCACAACAGCATATCCCACCTATGCCTTACCTTCGGCGGACTTCAAGAGCCTTTACCATGGACGCATGGTACTTGATCATCTACGCCGGGATACAAGCCATTGCTTTTGAGTTCATTATAACGCACCATGGGACATATTTTACCAAGCTTATCAACAGCCATAGACAGCAACATACCACCAATAGGTTATCTCTTCATGGACTTAATGTCTAATCAGGTTACATCTTTCCTCTCATTCACAAACGCCTTACTCCCTTTTTCTTTTACCTCCCTTAATCGGATTTGCTTTCACCGGGACGGTGCAAGTTAAGTCTGGGGGGATTGTCAGTACTAATGCGTTTGTTCATGTCTTGTCTTCATCTTATATCTATTTCTCTTATTAACCTTTTTCAAAACTTCTGTTTTATTGAGTCAAAACCTTAGTTGGAAATTATGATCTATCTCTATGATTATCCGGTGCTGTGCTAACAATCTATGACCCTAGAGCGGACATCAGTTGCAGACATAAGCCTAACAGAACCTCTAACGGTGGATCGACCTACTGACTTGGTAACATTTCTAAGGTACCCGGACAATCTAACGTTAACTCCACCCTAATCAATCTAATTTTTCTTGTCAAGGGACTTGGCATACATATGAGTCGTTCCTCGCTTGATCTCAAAAGGGTGTGTCCAATACAAAGTGCAGTTCTCCTCTCTCTCAGAAAAATAAAAATCAAAAGCTTTTAAGCACAAGGAAAACGTGTAAGCAAGAGGAATGCATACGTCTGCACCTTCTTGTCTTATGGAGACCTACCAAAAACAAGGAAAAAGCGAAAGCCTATCCTATGTTATTTCCCCAAAAGAAAAAGAAAGGGAAGAAGGATCGATAGAAAAAATAAAAGGATACCCTAGAAAAGTAGGGAAAGATCGATCCTTCAAAAGAAAAGAGAGAGGAAAAGAACTCAAAAGCTTAAAAAAGAGGACTATCCTGGAGAGACTCAAGTGGGTAAGAACAAGTGCTTAATGATCGATATTCCCTTGATAAAGACCGCACGTTTTAAATTTATGCAAGGAGTTAACAATGGAAAGTCTGGAATGCTGGATGAGACTAATTGAGTTTGGCATGGTTCGCTAAGCTTGCCGAGTATTATGTGAAGCTAGTTTAACATTGGTTATGTTTTTAGTGGAATACAGGAGAGGAAGCCGCCACAGCTTTCTCAAAAAGGATAAGGAGTTTCTACGTTTTCAAACCTCTTTCTCTGATTTGGATTCTATTTGCTTGAGGACAAGCAAAGATCTAAGTCTGGGGGAGTTGATATACCTCTATTTTGTACCCTTTTTATATGTTTTTACTATGCTTTTTATAAGGTTTTTAAAGGCTTTTCGATCTAAAAAGGTAGTTTTGTGGATTTATAGTACTAAGAGTCTAAACAGGTCGAAAGATGCATTTTGGAGCAAAACCACAGGATTTGGACTTTACGCCGCTCCACAACACAGCATCAACTTTGAAAGAGCACCAAAAACATTCTACTCAATGGATTTCACCAAAACCAGTTTTCCGTGATGCCTACATGAGTTAGCTTTCCAACGCAATTGGAATCATGCAATTTGGCCACGTAGAATGGGAGATATGATCGTTTTAGTGAAGAGTGTCAAATCAGCCGAAAACCGGACGTCTACACCAACCGCTCGACCGAACCGGTCGGACAGGGCCTCCAAGGCTCCCGTCCGACCCGACCGTCCTTAACTGCATAAGGACACCGGTCGACCGAGCCGGTCGGACAGGGCCTCTAAGGCTCCCGTCCGACCCGACCTTTCTTCAAGACGACGACCATCCGGTCGACCGAGCCGGTCGGACAGGGACTCCATGGCCCTCGTCCGACCCGACCTCCTTTCACCATCCCGTGCGCGCCCGACCGTCATCCCGTGCGACCGTTCGACCACCAGCTCGACCCGAGCACCAGCCCGACCGACCGGTCGACCGCCCCGCTCGACCACGACACGCCCCGCTCGACCCGACTCGTTTCCGAAGCCCGTTTTGCACGTTTTCACGATTTACTCGGCCCGTTTACCTAATCTCGACCCCTGGAAGATCTAGCACTATAAATACACCTTTTTAGCCTCTTTAGAAAAGAACCACAGAGCCGCATTGTATTTTCAGTTTTATAGATCTACTTTTGTTCTTAGAGACTTCAAGGAGAGGATCTCTCCTCCTTACCACAATTTGGAGAAGTTTTCTGAACCTTTGTTCTATATTTATGCTTTCTTCATCATCTTTCTGTGTTGTTACTTTGATTATGTCTGAGTAATTCACTTGTTAGGTCGTGGGTTAATCAAAGAGTCCATGCATTGTTAGGGTTTTAAATCAAATTAGGGGTTCATCATTATAGGTCTTCACCTTTGCTTAATCTTATTGCTGCATGCTTTTTGTGATCAACTAGCATCAGATCTTAGGTAGACTTGAGCCACAGAAGTGCTGTATCATTCGCCTGAACTATTATTTGGTGGGCAACACTTCATAGACTGCGGAAGTTGATCTATGCGGGGTTGTGAACAATTGAGACTTGAACGAATTAATGCTTGTTTAACAATCTAAGGACATTCCGAAAGATTAGCGATTAGGTTAGTTAACAAAGAGGTCGGAGCCACGGAAGTGGAATGATCTTACATCTGTGTTTTGAGTTCTACACGGCACCCAATTAAACCCCCTAATAAGTCGATTTAACTTAGTAATCATTGATCTCTGCGAGTCTCCCATTGCCTAGCGCCTTCGTACCTTGATCTTTTACTGTTTTTACATCGCTTTCAATTAGTTTAGTTAGCTATCTTACCAATCACAACCAAAACCCTTATCTTGTCCTAGCTAAATTGGAATTACATAACTTGTAGTGCATCTCTCTGCTCCTTGTGTTCGATATACCCGTTACTACTCTCGATCTGTGCACTTGCATAAAAGGGATAGAAATTGGGAAAAGTTTAATCGTAATGGCCATACCGCGTCCGGAATGCTGTCTTGCGCACATCCGATGGTTCGATCGGGATTTGGTGGTATCCCGAGGCTAAATCGATCTTGGAAAACCAAGTCGCTCCTTTGAGTTGGTCCAACAACTCATCTATCCGAGGCAGGGGATACTTATTCTTCACCGTAACCCTGTTCTATCCCCGATAGTCGATGCATAGCCTAAAGCTACCATCCTTCTTTTTAACAAACAACACCGGTGCACCCCATGGAGAGCTACTCGGCCTGATGAACCCCTTATCTAACAGTTCCTCCAACTGCTTCTTGAGCTCGGCCATCTCGGCCGGAGCCATTCGATAAGGCGCCTTTGAGAGCGGAGCGGTTCCTGGCTCTAGTTCTATCGTGAACGGATCCGACCTATCCGGTGGTAAACCTTGTAAGGCCGCGAATACGTCCTCGAACTCCTTGGCCACTGGGATACCGCTTAACTCCACATCCTTTCCTACTTCCGTGGTTGAGAGGGTCGCTAGGTCAGCTTCACATCCCCGTTCCAGCATCCGTCCCGCCTGGATTGCCGATACCACTAGGCTTCCCGACATGGGTCAAATTCCTTGGAATTTTAGCTTCTGTCCGGCCTGTTCGAACTGCAGCCTTCCCCGGTGGCAGTCCAACGATGCCTTGTATTTTCCCAGCCAGTCCATGCCCAATATCACCTGGTGATTCTTGAGTTGGACAATGACTAGGTCTATTGGCATTACTATGCCTCCAATGGTAACCGCGATGTTACGGACCATTCCTAGTGAATGCATAACTTGCCCACCGTCTGCATTCACTATATCAATCTCTTTCCCGGGTTCCCTCCTGAACCCGTCTTTTCCAATCATCTCCGGACTCACAAAACTATGTGTAGCCCGGAGTCAAATAAGGTGTGTGTCGCCACACCACCTATATCAATGGTCCCTACACATTCACCCCCGGATGCTAAGTTTTCTAACCATTCCCATGCATGATGCAATGCCATGCTTTTATTTAATTAGGACGGGTCAGTGGGGTCTCTTACCAGTGATCAAGCTGTAGTCTCCTCCGGCCTCCCCAGTTTCCTTAGACAGCTCATAGACCCGCGTTACCATCGTTTGCCTCTTGGCTTGAGCCGACTGGTTATTACCCCTGCGGTATACTCCTTGACCATCTTGCCTTTCCGACTGTGGAACCAGACAATCCTTTTTGAAATGCCCTGTCTTCCCACAACGGAAACAAGCCCTCGGTCCACTTGTCAGTTGGCCTTGCCCTTGATTGTCCTTCTGTGGGCAATTTTGGATAGCGTGGTCCTTGCTTCCACAGTTTGCACACGCGGCCGTTGCACCGCAGCATTCCCCGCTGTGCTTCTTTCCGCAAGTCGTACACTCCCGGTACGGCCAATTGCCCTTGGGATCCACCTTGTCCCATTTACGCTTATTATCGGCCGACTTACTAGCCGTTCCCGACCGCGGTTGCGTCCTGGCCCTAGTCTCCTCTGCGAGACTGGCCTCCACGTTAGCCGCCCTTTCCACCAACTCTGAGACCGTGGCGAATGTGCGGACTGAGCAATGAACTCGCAGCTCCACCCTTAGGCCGCGCATGAATCGCCTAACCTGCGACTGCTCATCCTCATGCTTGTCCACATAGCGTCTCAATCGGTTGAATTTCTCCTCGTACTCCCTGACCGTTCACTTCCCTTGGACCAGGTCCAAGAACTTTGCTTCCAGTCTGTCCCATGGTTCGGCAGGGAAGTACATCCTTTTGAACTCGGCCTCAAACGCAGGGAAGGTGCCTATGCGACCCCTTGTGCGTTTGTCCACCGCAAGCCACCAGTTATGCGCGTCTCCTTCTAGGAAGTGAACAGCAATGTCCTTCTTGTAGTCCTCCGGGCAGCGAGTGGATCGAAAGTTCCTTGCGAGCCAACACCTCCACTCATCCGCCTCTATCGGGTCTGCACTTCCCTTGAAGTGTTTGGTACCCAAACGTGAGACATGGTCCAAAAGGCTCAGGTAATCCACCTTACGACCGGTCTTCGCAGTCGGTGGTCCAATCTCCATCACCTCGGGTGCACTATCCACTTGTTCTCCATCCGTTGGCATCGAATGTAGAGCCCCGGCCGACTGTCCCACCGTTGGATTCTCAAACGGCGTAGCCGCCTGAGTTAGTACCTCCATTTGGCTCATGACTTTTTGCATCATGGTCCACATTTTTGCTACCGAAGGGGTCTGCTCCTGATTCACACGCCCAGTCGCTGTCATGTTCCCTTCCTCAATCCGGACCGATGAGTCGCTCTCATAGCTATCATCGTCATCCTCATCTCCGAAGATGTTCGGGTGTTTTCTGGGTAAACGGTATAGTCGCTGAAGGCGGGGTCCGCGCGGCGAGATCCCCTGGAGCCGTGCTTCCCTGTCCAACCACAGGACCAGTTGGACCATCAGTACGTGGATTCACCACCGCCTCAGCCTTATCCTTGCCCATGTTGGCCGCTTCATTGTCCTTCCTACTCTTGGAGGACTTGTCCTTCGGATCCTGAAAATTTCAGCAAGTTAGTTCTCCTAACCGTCATTAACTTCAAGACAAACAAAAACCTAGCGTGAGCCGTTGTTGCCGACGTGTGTGGTGTACCCTAAACCAAACAAACCGTCCTAGGAGCAAGCATGCTCTGATACCAACTTGAAACAACCCATCCAGGCCTCTAAACCGTGAGGTTTGCTTCCAATCGAAACACTACTTGTTCCGATCAACCTTGTTCATTTTAAGGGTCCATTCCTTAAACAATATCCATTTATATTCAATCATTATGTGATTCACTAAGTATAGAGTCAAACTGTATTTCTTATTAACATGATAAAAGATTCGATACAACAAGTGAGTTTGCTATAAGCTATTACAAGTTTTTGATCCTAACAATACAGTCTATTACACCACACATCCGCACATCAACTGGCTCCGCGCGCCTAGACCGTATCACGATCACCATCTGTTCCTGAAACAACCAAAGAGAGAGGAGTTCTCTAATTCTATCAATTGAGCCGAATATGTAATCTAACGATCTACATGCTCATGAACCGATAATCCCCTTTTTATCTACACCGATCATCACTTGGCCGAGACATACATAACCATGAACCCACCATGAGGTTCCCGGTCGAGCCTTAGGAAATCTGACTGATTCCTAAGTCACCCGCCGAACCTTGATTCAAACGGCTAAGCATATCCGAACCACAACCTAACAAATCCATTATAACACTCATGATCGGCCATATCAATTCCGGGCCGATCACACCTAACTATCATTCTGGACCTGACCGATCGTATCAATTCCGTTGATCGATCACGTCGTCCTAATCACATTAGAATGGTCGAGTCGACCAAAACATGCCTTAACCGTCCAGGACGATCGCACCATCTGAACGGTCGATCATTCCATCGGTTCCCGTATACCAATCGCTCGGCCGACTATACCGACCCACCAGCCTATCATACCGAACGATCCATACGTCCGCATGGGCGATCGGTCCTGTTCACCCGGCCGATCTCGCCTGTTTGGTGTTCGGTTGATCACCCGTCCGTGATCAACCGTTTACCAATCCCACCATCCTGGCCGTTCCCCGGTCGATGGAACCGTTTGTCCGATTAGATCACCGTTCGGTGACCAACCGTCCGGGCTATGGTTTGATCCAGAACGAGCGAGGGATCATTCCGATCGATCACCCTTCTTGACCCGACCACAGAAACAGAATACACAAAGTGTAGAGATATATATATACTGAACATAAGAAGGAATGGCCGTGCCATGATCGGATCCCTAAACCGATCGGATCCATCCGACCAGCCCATGATCGTCGATCACGCCGGACCAACTTCATACCTTGGTGGGCGGATCCGGGGTCTTGGAGACCTTCTTTCCACTCACCTTATCCCCCTTATTAGTCGCAGTCTTCTCCGGTTCTCCCATCTCCGTTCGGCCGCCGGTGATAACCGCTCAACCGCCGATCTTTACTCTCGGTTTCTGATGTGTGGTCAGGTTTTACCGACATTTTAAATCCTGCAAGTGCACAGATCGCAGAAGTACGGGTTATCGAACACAAGGACTGGCTAAAATGAATACACTTTAAATCTATGGAGTTCGGATTAAGCTAGAATAAGATAAAGGTTGATTGGTTGGTGATCTAATAACTAAATACTAAGGCTAAGAAATCGAGGTTGTAAAGCAATGAAAGAAAGGCGTTAGGTCTCTAGGGGCTAATTCGCAGAGAAGCAAGCAATGATAAGTTCGATGATAGATATGAATCAATTTAGGGATGATGGGATGATAGATCCGTCTAGATCACAAAACACGAAAATAAGTCTTTCCACTTCCGTGGCTCCGACTCCTATGATAACTTATCTAATCGCTAAACTTTCGGTATGTGCTTAGATAGTTAATCAAGCATTAAATCGATCAAGTTCGGATACAGTTCACTAGGCTTAGTAAATCAACTTCCGCAATCTAAGAAACCTAGCTTGTCAAAGAATAGGTCCGGCGAATGATACAACACTTCCGTGGCTCAAATCAACCCAGGATCGGATTGCTAGATGTGCGGTAAAGCAATCAGCATTAATAAGTGAACAAAACGAGACAAAGACTCTAATGATATCCCTAACAGTTCAACGAAATCATAGATCAAGCAAACAACTCATTGAATTAGTAACCCTAGCAACCTAACAAGTGAATTACTCAGACATGATCAAAGTAACAACACAAAGAGATGGAGATAGCATGATAATAGATAAAGGTTCAGAAATCTTCTCCAAATTGTAGTGAGGAGGAGAGATCCTCTCCTTGAAATCTCCAGAACAAAAGTAGATCCATAAAAACTGTAATACAATGCGGCTCTACGGTTCTCTCTTTCTGATGTGATCCCTGATTGGATCGCCCTTGAAACTAAACGATGGGATGGTTCGGAACACAAGGATCCGATGAATGAGTGAATGATGGAACGAACGGTTTATACCAAGGATCCCGCGGAACGAATCCTTAACACCACCTCTCGACAGATTGATATTACGCACACTCGGTGAAGAGGAATCTCCTAGACGTGTTGATATTCCGCACAACAAGTGAAGAAGACAAACGGGTTGATCAAGCATAAAGAGAGATTTTTGATAAAAATGTTTGATAAAATCAAAAGACGAGTTGTAGCGATAGATAAAGAGAGTGGGACGGAACACGCTCCTCCCATTCTCGAAAACATAAGACAAAATAAATGAACAAAGACTCAACATGCATGACCCTTGACATTCTTAGCGTGGATTAGAATTCAAACACATGGGCCGGACCGAACAACAATGAGCAAAGGAGTGATTTGAAGTGTGGCTTGGCCTCGTTAAAAACCTTGTCAAGAAAACCCAATGGGACAAAACTTGACAAGGGAAAAAGAGCATACAAGACACACTTGCCCCTTTATCCATGTTATTGGGTCGTTAAGCATACCAACGTGGTGAGCTCAACATCTTGCCGACTCAAACGGCTAAGGACTTTCTCAACCAAAAGATTAAGAGCCTTAGTTTGGGAACGAGTGACCGGGCCAGTTGGTATGGCGAATGCTTCCTCAGGTTCAAGCTGCTCCGCAGCTACAAGTTTTCCCGACTCTCCTTGGTCCATGTCTGGGCTAACCTCATCCATGATCGCATCACTTTCTAAAGAGGCTAAAAAGGTGTATTTATAGTGCTAGGTCTTCCAGGGGTCGAGATTAGGTAAACGGGCCGAGTAAATTGTGAAAACGCGCAAAACGGGCCTTAGTCGGCTAAGGCGGGCTGAGCGGGAAAGGCGGCGGTCGAGCGGGGCGGTCGAGCTGGGCGGTCGAGTGCGCACGGGATGGTGAAAAGTGGTCGGGTCGGACGAGGGCCATTGAGTCCCTGTCCGAGCGGCTCGGTCGACCAGATCGGTCGTCGTCGTGAAGGAAGGTTGGGTCGGACGGGAGCCTTGGAGTCCCTGTCCGACCGGCTCGGTCGACCGGCTGATGTAGACGTCCGGTTTTCGGCTGATTTGACACTCTTCACTAAAATGATAATATCTTCCATTCTACACGTCCAAATTGCATGATTCCAATTGCGTTGGAAAGCTAACTCATGTAGGCATCACGACAAACTGGTTTTGGTGAAATCCATTGAGTAGAATATTTTTGGGGTCTTCCAAAGTTGATGCTGTGTCGCGGAGCGGCATAAAGTCCAAATCCTGTGGTTTTGCTCCAAAATGCATCTTTCGACCTGTTTAGACTCTTAGTACTATAAATCTACAAAAACTACCGTTTTAGATCAAAAAGCCTTTAAAAACCTTATAAAAAGCATAGTAAAACCATATAAAAAGGGTGCAAAATAGAGGTATATCAACTCCCCCAGACTTAGATCTTTGCTTGTCCTCAAGCAAATAGAATCCAAATCAGAGAAAGAGGTTTGAAAACGTAGAAACTCCATATCCTTTTTGAGAAACCTGTGGTGGCTTCCTCTCCTGTATTCCACTAAAAACATAACCAATGTTAGACTGGCTTCACATAATGCTCGGCAAGCTTAGCGAACCATACCAAACTCAACTAGTCTCATCCAGCATTCCAGACTTTCCATTGTTAACTCCTTGCATAAATTTAAAACGTGCGGTCTTTATCAAGGGAATATCGATCATTAAGCACTAGTTCTTACCCACTTGAGTCTCTCCAGGGTATCATTTTATTTTTTTCTATCGATCCTTCTTCTCTTTCTTTTTCTTTTGGGGAATAACATAGGACAGGCTTTTGTTTTTTCCTTGTTTTTGGTAGGTCTCCATAAGACAAGAAGGTGCAGACGTATGCATTCCTCTTGCTTACACGTTTTCCTTGTGCTTAAAAGCTTTTGATTTTCATTTTTCTGAGAGAGAGGAGAACTGCACTTTGTATTGGACACACCCTTTTGAGATCAAGTGAGGAACGACTCATATGTATGCCAAGTCCCTTGACAAGAAAAACTAGATTGATTAGGGTAAAGTTAACGTTAGATTGTTCGGATACCTTAGAAATGTTGCCAAGTCAGTAGGTCGATCCACCGTTAGAGGTTCTGTTAGGCTTATGTCTGCAACTGATGTCCGCTCTAGGGTCATAGATTGTTAGCACAACACCGGAGAATCATAGAGATAAATCATAATTTCTAACTAAGGTTTTGACTCAATAAAACATGAAAATATAAGAAAAGGACATAAAAAATATAAGAAAAGAAAGAGAATAGATTAGTAAAGGATAAAACTCCCCCCAGACTTAACTTGCACCGTCCCGGTGAAAGCAAATCAAATTAAGGGTGAGAGGAAACGGACTCAATAAAGAAAAATAAAAAGAAATTCATTAAAATAAGATACCGAGTGAAGTGTGGGTGCCTAGTGTAGAGGGTGAGTGAGAACTCTCCAAGTTCTTGCTCATGGGTTAATGTGGAAGGGCGGAAAAGGCGATCGGGAGCGATGTGGCGAACAACACGGATGAGGCGCGAGATGAAGCGGGATTGGCACTGAACGGTTCTCTCCAGATGGCCAAGGCGGTCTAAAGCATGGTTGGCAGCTTGGCTGGCTGTCATGACGTTGAAGTTCCGAATGGGGCGCCTTGCCCGGATGGTCCTCTGCGTGAGATAGTAGGTATTTATCTGGTAGCGCGGTGATTCTGGGGTTTCAATGAAGTACTTCTCTGGTGGTGGTGAGAATGTGACAGCACCTGAGCTGAGGAGTGGGAGGTTGTCACAAGGCAGTTGCACAAGCGCGGTGTCAGATGTTCCAATGGGGCATACATAGCAAAACTGGGTTGGGTTCTTGGTCCAGCCATTTAGGAAACGAATATGTTGAAGGGCTGTGAGGTCTAAAGGAGCGGCGTCGTTACTGGGCCGGTAATGTGAGATGTCAATCTTGCAATGGTTGACAATTGCTGTGATAAGTCTCCCAAAACGCACAACAACCTTCTTGTTGTCGGTGTGCCGTGCCAAAAGCTTCACATTCACAAGTGTTTTTGAAAACAAAAGGCCAAGGTTTGCATTGTATTTGTAGCGGAAGAAGGGCGTTGTCAGGATGTAGAACTCGTCTGCTGTGACTTTGCTGGTTTCCGGTTTGCACTGTAGAGTGGTGGTGATGAGGCGGTGCACATAGCGGATTGCCGGATGAGAGATTCGTGAAACCTTTGATCGGGAAGCGAGGAACGGTTCATCAGCGAAGTGGGTCCAGTTGGAGAAATCATTATCACGAGTGAGGTGGTTCTCCTTGAAGTCATGAGCGGTCTCATTGGCGAAACCAAAGAGCTTGCAAATGGTGGCTATGGATATCCGACCACTTTGATCACCAATCGTGAAGAAAAGTATCCCATTGCCGGCTGGCTGGTCATCATTGTTGTTGGGGAAGGCAAGAGTGACGGTGGAGAGGAAGTCTCTTGTAAGTTCTATGTACTCCTTGCAATCTATCTTCAAAAACTTGCTCATTCCTAGCTTCTTTAGGTACCATATGACATCACTCCTGATGTTGAGGAGATCAAGAGTGTGATTATCCATTGTCACACATGGTTCAATGATGACTCTTTCCATTGCCTTTCCATACTCTCCATTGCATTGAATAGGTTGGTTGATAAACTTGACAAGGGGCTGATTATCGGAATCACTTGAATGCGCCTCGATCTCCTTGCCTTTTCGTTGGTTTTGATTGTTGATTTCGATGTGGTTGCTCATTCAGTGAGGCTTTGGTTTGCTTTTAGCTTGATTTGTTTCCTTGGTGGCTCTAAAGCGACATCCTTCTTCCTTATTGCCTCAGTTAGCTTTGTTCTTGCCATGGTACCTTGTGTTGGAAAGAGAGATTGGGGATTGGGAGAGCTAAAATCAAAATCCAATTGAAGAAATACCAAAGTTTTAAAGAAAAGTTTTTATGAAGGTCTTTCAATGGAGGTTAGGGTTTTCAAAAAGCTTTTCTTTGGAGAAGAGAATGAAAAGTGGTGTTTTCAATCTCAAAAATCTCTTTAAATCCTTCTTAAAATCTCTTGGAGTCCCTGCCCGAACGTGTTTGGTCGACCCGGACGGCTTGGCGGTTCCACTTCTATGTTCCTCTTGCACCATTGTGATATCCATTCTATCCTATCCTGCTAAAAGAAAACAAAGAAAACAAAGTAAAACTAAAACTAAAACTGAAATTTAAAGGTGTTACCTTATGGGTTGCCTCCCATACAGCGCTTGTTTAAGGTCTTTAGCTTGACCGTAATGCTCTTTAGGATTTAAGAGAGGGTAGTGATCAATGGAACTTTTTGTCCATCAAGATCTTTCTTCTTGGGATTTATATCAGGAGGATGATTCACGGCGGGATAGACAATCTCTCCATGCTTGTCCCGGGGCACTTCAGCCATAGGAAAAAGTTTTATAGTGTTAGCAAACTTTTCCTTAAATCGTTCCAAAGTTTCATCATTCAGCTTTTCCTGGAGGAGAATCCTAACTTTTGCAAATCCTTTAGTTTGCTTAACCTTCTTAATGGTCTCTGTCCCGGTCTTGTCCTTGATCGGCCATTTTGGTGGATGTTTAGGTGATGCCGTAGTCTTACTTTTTGCTGCCGGGGCAAGTTGCTTGGGCTGGTAGGCAAGGTCTTTGCTGGGCAAGCTGGACAGGATTTTCTCTTCTTCTGGAGGCTTGGGGATGATCTTATTCTCTTGCACCATATCAACTGATGGGTTCTTTGTTGAACACATGGGGAAAAATATCTCTTTATTCACCTTGTTGAATGAGATCCTCCGGTTGGGAAAATCGAAAATGGCTCCAACGGTTGATAGAAAAGGGGTGCCAAGGATGAGGGGTCTATGGCTACTTTCTCTCATTTCCACTATTTGAAAGTCGGTAGGAATATAACAGTTCCCAAGTCGTAACATCACGTCCGGGATGAAACCATAAGGTGTTTACGAGAATGAATCGGCATAGTTGATAGAGATGGATGAAGGTTGGATGTTGGTAAGGCCTATCTCGTCTGCAATCTTCTTTGACATGATGTTGACATTAGCTCATGTGTCACAAAGAGAATCGGTGAGATTAACTTCATTAATAGAACATGGAACTACAAACTTCCCAGAGTTATCCGCCTTTGGGATGATCTTGGGGAAAAGGCGTCTTTTCCTTGCACGGTTGGATTCTTTCTCGGGATAGTTTTCTTCAGGCCAGGTCATACAATCATACTTAGGTGGGGAGAGCTTCCATTTGGGGATAGAATCCTCAAACTTCTTTTCTATTGCAACGGAGTTGCAAAAAGATTTCTTGGACTCCATCTCTTGTTTTTTAACTGCTTCTGCGGGCTTGTACTTCCAATTTCTTGACATGAGCGGCAATGGCATCATATTTGGCATGGAGATCATTGAACAAAGTGTCCATCTTCTCATTCATCTCCTTGTTGTTCCTCTTTTGACCTTCCATGATCTGTTGAAACATTCCCTCGAACTTGTTATTAGGTTGGGCTAAAGGAGGTTCGCTGGAGGGTAAACCATATGGTTCCTTTGGTGGGTATGGTGCTCTTTGGTCATAGTTCGGCCTTGGTTGAAACTGGTTTCCTTGCTGCTGGAAACGATCTCCATAGGATTGGAAGGGTGGTCTCTGCTGCTGGAATCTTGAGGGATAGATTTGGTCTTGTGGGTTCTCCACATTGGTGCTGCGGTAAGAAAGGTTTGGGTCGGACCGGTAGTTGGGATTGTATCTCCTGTTTCCATAGTTGCCAATGTAGTTAAATTCTTCCTCAAGATGATCAATTGAGAAATCTCCTATGCATTCCCTTGTAGGATCATCATTGACATCATTTATTCCCTCAACTGCATGTATGTGTCTTTGCTGTCCTTTTAGAACTTGAGCCATCATATTCTTCAGTTCAGCCATGTGAGTAGCATCAGGGGGTGTGTTGGTAGAGCGGTTTGATCTATAATAATCGGGGCAGTTGTTGCAATCACTTGCTGCAAGGTTCTCAATCAAGACTTTGGCTTCCTCAACAGTCTTTGTCATAAAATTTCCATTGCTTGAAGTATCCAAGGATAGCTTATACTTGTGGTCTATGCCACGATAGAAGATGTTCCAAAGGTTCCCCTCCTTGAAACCGTGGTTAGGGCAGTCCCTAATGTACTCCTTGAATCGATCCAATGCCTCATAAAATGATTCGGTTGCTCCTTGGCGAAATCCAGAGATCTTGTTTCTAACCGAAATTGATCTTTGCTTAGTGTAGAAATGGTTGATGAATGCTGCGTTGTACTCGTCCCAAGTAGTGATCAAATGGGCAGGAAGAGACTTTAACCATCTAAGGGCTTTGTCGCCAAGAGAAAATGAGAAAAGTATGCACTTTAGTTAGTCGGCTGAGACTCCATTGGCTCGGGTGGTGCTGCAAATCTCTTCAAAGTTATCTATGTGATCAAGCGGGTGCTCAGCTGGTAGGCCATGAAACTGGTTTTGCTTAACCAATGCTATGATTTGAGGCTTGATCTCATAGTCATTCCTCTGAGGTGGAGGTGGGTGGATCGGATTTCGATCTGTGAAGAAGGCATCAGCGGAGTCATAGTCTCCAATGGTTGGGTTGTTAGCTTGAGGTTGTTCATCAACTTCCCCAGCAGGAGGTTGTGGTGCTAAGGGTGGAGGTGGATCTCTCCCTTCAGCTACAGCTCTAGCTACTGGTGCATCATGAGCGGCTTGGGCCATATCTTGAGCTCTTTGCCTTCTAAGTGTCTTTTAAGTCGGTCAATTTCAGCAACTGGTTCAACTACATTGTCTCTATTAGACTGTCTAGTCATGCACCTGAAAAACAAAATAAGAAAACAAATGAAAAGTCAGATAAACTAGAAAAACCAAAAGCAAAAAAAAAATAAAATGAAAATGCAAGAAAACAATAAAATCCTAGACTAGATCCTAATCGAGATTCAAAGGTACTGCTGCAGTCCTCGGCAACGGCGCCAAAAACTTGATGTGTGGTCAGGTTTTACCGACTTTTAAAATCCTGCAAGTGCACAGATCGTAGAAGTACGGGTTATCGAACACAAGGACTGGCTAAAATGAATACACTTTAAATCTATGGAGTTCGGATCAAGCTAGAATAAGATAAAGGATGATTGGTTGGTGATCTAATAACTAAATACTAAGGCTAAGAAATCGAGGTTGTAAAGCAATGAAAGAAAGGCGTTAGGTCTCTAGGGGCTAATTCGCAGAGAAGCAAGCAATGATCAGTTCGATGATAGATATGAATCAATTTAGGGATGATGGGATGATAGATCCGTCTAGAACACAAAACACGAAAATAAGTCTTTCCACTTCCGTGGCTCCGACTCCTATGATAACTTATCTAATCGCTAAACTTTTGGTATGTCCTTAGATAGTTAATCAAGCATTAAATCGATCAAGTTTGGATACAGTTCACTAGGCTTAGTAAATCAACTTCCGCAGTCTAAGAAACCTAGCTTGTCAAAGAATAGGTCTGGGGAATGATACAGCACTTCCGTGGCTCAAATCAACCTAGGATCGGATTGCTAGATGCGCGGTAAAGCAATCAGCATTAATAAGTGAACAAAACGAGACAAAGACTCTAATGATATCCCTAACAGTTCAACGAAATCATAGATCAAGAAAACAACTCATTGAATTAGTAACCCTAGCAACCTAACAAGTGAATTACTCAGACATGATCAAAGTAACAACACAAAGAGATGGAGAAAGCATGATAATAGAAAAAGTTTCAGAAATCTTCTCCAAATTGTAGTGAGGAGGAGAGATCCTCTCCTTGAAATCTCTAGAACAAAAGTAGATCTATAAAAACTGTAATACAATGCGGCTCTGCGGTTCTCTCTTTCTAAAGAGGCTAAAATGGTGTATTTATAGTGCTAGGTCTTCCAGGGGTCGAGATTAGGTAAACGGGCCGAGTAAATCGTGAAAACGCGCAAAACGGGCCTTAGTCGGCTAAGGCGGGCCGAGCGGGAAAGGCGGCGGTCGAGCGGGGTGGTCGAGCTGGCAGTTGAGCACGCACGGGATGGTGAAAAGAGGTCGGGTCGGACGAGGGCCATGGAGTCCCTGTCCGACCGGCTTGGTCGACCGGATCGGTCATCATCGTGAAGGAAGGTCGGGTCGGACGGGAGCCTTGGAGTCCCTGTCCGACCGGCTCGGTCGACCGATGTCATTGTGCAATGAAGGACGGTCGGGTCGGACGGGAGCCTTGGAGTCCCTGTCCAACCGGCTCGGTCGACCGGCTGGTGTAGACGTCCGGTTTTCGGCTGATTTGAAACTCTTCACTAAAATGATAATATCTTCCATTCTACACGTCCAAATTGCATGATTCTAATTTCGTTGGAAAGCTAACTCATGTAGGCATCGCGGCGAACTGTTTTTGGTGAAATCCATTGAGTAGAATGTTTTTGGGGCTCTTCCAAAGTTGATGATGTGTCGCGGAGCGGCGTAAAGTCCAAATCCTGTGGTTTTGCTCAAAAATGCATCTTTCGACCTGTTTAGACTCTTAGTACTATAAATCCACAAAACTACGTTTTTAGATCAAAAAGCCTTTAAAAACCTTATAAAAAGCATAGTAAAACCATATAAAAAGGGTGCAAAATAGAGGTATATCAGTTTCTCTCTTTCTCGCCTGATCCCTTTTACAATCGGGCTGTCCCTTTTTCTGTGTATGCGTGAATCGTGATTTCGACCCCTAGGGCTTGTATTTATAGACTCGACCACCCAACAGTTACAACCGTTTGTGGCCTAACCGCCCAGCTCTCGCACCCATTCGGCAGTAACCGCCACACTCCATCCAAGTGTAGGTAGCTCAGCTACCGAACACTCGGCCTGGCTGGCCGGAGCTATCCACCAGCTGGTCGAGCTGCCCCAGCTGACCTAGCTCACCCATCCAGCTGCCCTTAGCTAGTTTTCAGCTGCCCTCTTCTTCCTTACACGCTAAGTCCACTTCTCTCTCGGGCTTAGCCATTTCCGGACCATGGAGCGAGTTTTTCCCTTCCTTTGACCACCTATTCGTCCTTTCCCGACCATGGTCCATCCCTCCGATCCTTGCGCGGATCGGGGATGTTACAATAGTCCCATCCGGACTTGATCATATCCTATGGTCTTAGTCCCTCCGACTAAATCACTTCCATCGGCACGATCGACTCCCACGATCGTCTGACCCATCGGCCCGATCGACTCCCACGATCGTCCGGCTCAACCTTTTGCTCGACCATAGTTCATCAACTATACCATATCCCTGAATTCATTGAACCAGATCGTGTACTAGTCACGCATAGCACCTGTACCTTTGGTAAGTCTATCTTGGCCCATAGATTTTGCCTTAGCGAAACGCATTCCCGTTCCCTAAGCGCCTATCTCACCTGCCTCAACTTCCGTTTAGTCCCATCATGCTACCGTGATCAAGCTACCTAGATCCCAGATTCACCCTTGACCATTTATGGTCCATTCGATCATCCTCCTGAACCGATCCACTCGGATAACTCTTCTCGTGGTACGGTTCTTGTCGTAGGGCAGTCCATCTTGGCTCAGAAGAATCGTCTAAGACATCTCGGGTACTTAGCACGATATCTCCTCTTGCCTCAACTCCCAGTCGACTCACCATTACTCACGGTTTGTACACAGCCCTAGTTTTTTTTTCAGAGTCTCGATCATTCTCCCGATCATAGCAACTGATACCTCCGAGTAGCATCTAGACTCCCAAGTACTTGTCTCATTTCTCAGCATACGGACTGTATCCAATCTAATGTACAATCAAGTTTACAGTCGCTGAGCAGCTATCCGATCCTAGGATCAAGCATGCTCTGATAGCAACTTGTAACACCCCGTCCCGGCAGTGCCGGGCCGCAGACGGCGGGTTCCCCTGTTCGCGCCTCGCTCCCGGCCGAACCTCCCGGCTTAACGCCGTTACCACGCAAAATCCCCTCTATGAGGCCTGATCTGTTTATACAATATTACAATAATACGCATCGGAAATATATCAAATTCTATCAAGGCTATAGGCCTTTCCATACTAAGCTAAACCATTTGTTAAGGTTTATATCCTTAGTTTAACTTCCAACTAAACATTTCCTGGTATGATCGTCTTTCTACCTCGGACAGTCTACGCGACTTCCGATCAGTTTATAGATCGATCCTAGACTCAGTCAAGTCATGCAACCTAGCATTGTTCGTGCAATTTCCTTAGACCGTTATATCTAAGATCTAGGCAATCATAAACCATTCTGTTCCACAGTCGTGAACATACCTTAGCCATATTGCAGATATCGATCCACGTTCTGGTTGACTCCAATCGATCGTGTATCCAAACTGATCGAATCTCCTGATCGAATCACACTTGATTCTCCCATGATAAACCAAATCCCCGTCTTTACTTATTCATTCAACCAACCAACCCCGCTGACTTAAGTTTAGATCGAAGAGGCATCATGCCCATGGATCGGCTAGGGTCGTCCATGTCCTTTTAACCAGATAGTCCGCGATCCTTCCCTGATCCGACTCTCACCTTTTAACCAAGTCATGATCTACACCGATCATGTACATTGTTAACCCGACTATGTGTCAATCCGTAATTTATCACATTGATACAGTGTATCCACATGATGGTTCATGTCCAACCATCTCTTTGATCGTAATTATGATCGCACCAACCGCTTAGTCGATCATTCCATACCATTAACCGATCGATCTACCGTTCGATGATCGATCCGACTGTCTGCTCATCGATCCATCCTTGTGATGATCGATGCAACCATTCGGATCCCGATCATTATAGCTCACGCCTGTTCACGTGATCGATCAGATTCGCAACCCTTCGACCCATTTGCACCGTTCCGTCATAACCCTGACCAGAACGTGCACTGGTCGATCATCCTATCAAACCACCAATCCATTCTCTTGGATCGTGGTCCGATCCTTCAGTACGATCAATCGTATCTATCGGAACCATCAACCATCCGCATCCGATCACCCACCGTGATCCATCCGATCACCAACCGTGATCCATCCGATCACCAACCGTGATCCATCCGATCACCAACCGTGATCCATCCGATCACCAACCATGATCCATCCGATCACCAACCGTGATCCATCCGATCACCAACCGTGATCCATCCGATCACCAACCGTGATCCATCCGATCACCAACCGTGATCCATCGGTTCACTAACCATGTTCCATCCGAACACCAACCGTGTTCCATCCGAACACTAACTGTGATCCATCCGATCACTAACCGTGTTCCATCCGAACACTAACTGTGATCCATCTACCGATCGTATATACTCACGACCCGACTGGTTCCTTCATCACATCGACTGGATCACTTTACCGCGATGCTTGTACCATTTCTATCGATCAGAACTTCCCTTCCATCGACCGTAATTCATCTCCATCGATCAGAACTGATGTGATCCCGGATTGGATCGACCTTGAAACTAAACAATAGGACGGATCGGATCGCAAGGAACCGATGAATGAGCGAGCGATGGAACGAATGGTTTATACTAAGGATCCCGCGGAGAGAATCCCTATGACCACCTCTCAACAGATAGATATTACGCACAACCGGTGAAGAGGACTCTCCTCGACGTGTTGATATTACACACAACAAGTGAAGAAGGAAATCTTGGATATGACACACCAAGATAGTTTGATCAAGCACAAAAAGGGGTTTTTGATAGATAAAATGTTTGATGAAAAATGAAAAGAAGAGTTGTAGCAAGAGATAAAGGGAAGGAAGAGAAAGTGGGACGGAACACGCTCCTCCCAATCTCGTAAACACAACAAAAATTAAATGAACAAAGACTGAACACACGACGCCTTGACTTCCTTAGCGCGGATTTGATTCAAATGTATGGGCCGGACCGAACAAACAAGAACAAAAAGGTGATTTGAAGTGTGGCTTGGCCTCGTTAAAAATCTTGTCAAGAAAACCCAATGGGACAAAACTTGACAAGGGAAAAAGAGCACACAAGACACACTTGCCTCTTTACCCATGTTGTTGGGTCGTTAAGCATACCAACGCGGTGGGCTTAACATCGTGCCGACTTAAACGGCTAAGGACTTTCCCAACCATATGGTTAAGAGCCTTAGTTTGGGAGCGAGTGACCGAGCCAGTTGGTATGGCAAATGCTTCCTCAGGTCCAAGCTGCTCTGCAGCTACAAGCTTTTCCGACTCTCCCCGTCTTCCTTGGTCCATGTCCAGGCTAACCTCATCCATGATCGCAACATCTCCTCCCTCTTGAAAAGGATTTGTCCTTAAATCTGGATCATCTGCAAGAAAAGGAGATAGGTCAGCAACATTAAAACTCGGACTAATATCGTACTTACCTTGGAGATCAACTCGGTAGGAGTTGTTGTTAATGCACTTGGTGATCGTGAAAGGGCCGTCGACTTTCGGCTGTAACTTAGACTTGCGTTCGGCTGGAAATCTTTTTTTGCGGAGATGGATCCAAACTTTGTCCCCGGCTTCAAAGACTAACTCACACCGTCCTTTGTTGGCTTTAGTAACGTATTGTCTCGTTTTATCCTCAATGTTTTTCTTTGCCTGCTCATGTATCTTTCTCACCGTTTCTGCACTGTGTTTCCCATCTGCACTCAATCTTTCACTCAAAGGAAGAGACATTAAATCCAAAGGAGACAAAGGTTTAAAACCATAAACAATTTCAAATGGTGAGAACTTAGTTGCCGAGTGCACGTAATGGTTATATGCAAATTCTATATGTGACAAACATTCATCCCAATTCTTGAGATTCTTTTTAAGCAAGGTTCTCAATAAAGCTCCTAATGTCCGGTTAGCAACTTCAGTTTGACCATCAGTTTGTGGATGACAAGTAGTAGAGAACAAAAGCTTAGTCCCTAATTTCGACCACAAGGTCTTCCAAACATAACAAAGGAACTTAGTGTCACGATCACTAACAATTGTGCGCGGCATGCCATGCAATCTAACAATATCCTTGAAGAACAAAGCAGCAACATGGGATGCATCAAAATGAGCCATCTTTGAAAACCGATCAACAACCACAAGGATGGAGTCTCTTCCATGTCTAGTCCTAGGGAGGCCAAGAACAAAATCCATCGAAATGTCAATCCAAGGTTGGGATGGGATAGGAAGAGGTGTATACAAACCGTGTGGCTGGACTTTTGACTTAGCCAACTTACATGTCGAGCATCTAGCACATATTCGTTCTACGTCCCGGAGCATGTGTGGCCAATAGAAATGGTCACACATGATTTGAATGGTCTTGATAACTCCAAAATGTCCCATTAGTCCTCCTCCATGGGCTTCCCTGACAAACAAATCTCTCAAAGAGCAATTAGGCACACAAAGACGGTTTTCATAAAAGAGGAACCCATCTTGTCTCACATACCGGCCATGAGCAAATTTAGAACAAGCTTGGTAAACATCTGCAAAATCAGCATCAGAAGCATATAGTTCCTTAATTTGTTCAAAACCTAATAGTTTGGCATGGAGAGTTGAGATAAGAGTGTACCATCTTGACAATGCGTCGGCAACGACATTGTCCTTACCTTTCTTGTACTTTATGACATATGGAAATGTTTCAATGAACTCAGCCCACCGAGCATGTCTTTTATTGAGTTTTTGCTGGCCCTTGAAGTGTTTGAGCGATTCATGGTCGGTATGGATGACAAATTCCTTCGGCCAAAGATAATGCTGCCACGTTTGTAACGCTCGGACCAAGGCATAGAGTTCCTTGTCATAAGTTGGGTAATTGAGAGTGGCTCCGCCAAGTTTTTCACTAAAATAGGCGATCGACTTCTTATCCTGCATAAGAACAGCTCCAATTCCGATCCCTGAGGCATCGCACTCAATTTCAAATATTTTTAGAAAATCAGGTAACATAAGAACAGGGGCATTAGTTAATCAATCCTTGAGATTCTGAAATGCTTCCTCTTGTGCCTTCTCCCATTTGAAACCAACTTCTTTCTTGATTATCTCGGTCATTGGTGCGGCTATGGTACTGAAATCTTTTACGAATCACCGATAGAACCCGGCCAAACC
This sequence comes from Erythrophleum ivorense, assembly GCA_026724425.1. Classification (NCBI taxonomy): domain Eukaryota; kingdom Viridiplantae; phylum Streptophyta; class Magnoliopsida; order Fabales; family Fabaceae; genus Erythrophleum; species Erythrophleum ivorense. The sequence goes on along the minus strand of JAIUCV010000068.1, from coordinate 593,797 downwards.
ATGGAAGCTTCGGACCTCTCCGACGGTTTTGGGGCTCGGCCAGTCCCGGATAGCAGCCACCTTTTCTCCATCAACCTGTACGCCATCTGCACTTACGACAAAACCTAAAAACACAACGTTATCCGTACAAAAAGTGCATTTCTTCAAATTGGCGAACAATCTCTCTTCCCTAAGGACATGAAGAACATACGCAATATGTTTTAGATGATCAGTCATGTTCTTACTATATATGAGAATGTCATCAAAGTAAACTACCACGAAATGACCAATGAATGACCTAAGAACATGATTCATCAAACGCATGAAGGTACTTGGTGCATTCGTTAGACCAAATGGCATAACAAGCCACTCATAAAGACCATGCTTAGTTTTGAAAGCTGTTTTCCACTCATCACCTTCCTTCATTCGGATTTGGTGATAACCACTTTTAAGATCAGTCTTAGAGAAAATGCAAGATCCATGCAATTCATCTAACATGTCATCGAGCCGAGGGATAGGGTGTCGATACTTTACAGTGATATTGTTGATGGCTCGGCAATCGACACACATCCTCCAACTTCCATCCTTCTTAGGTACAAGAAGAACGAGAATAGCACATGGGCTCATACTCTCTCGGATATGTCCTTTGTCCATGAGTTCTTCCACTTGTCGTTGAAGCTCCTTGGTCTCAACCGGATTAGTTCGGTAAGCCGGTCTGTTTGGTAAGGTGGATCCAGGAACAAAGTCAATCTGATGTTCAATGCCTTGGACGGGAGGTAAGCCTGGTGGTCCTTCTTCTGGAAAAACATCGCTAAAGTCCTGCAAAAGTTTAGATAGTTCACTCGGAATCTCCGGTGTAGCATGAGTCAAGGCCATCAGTTTTTCCTTAAAAATAAACAACAAGAAGGGTTTATTAGAGTTCATGGAACTTTTAACCTGTTTATGCTTTGCTAAGAAGTTCTTTTGCTTGACTGGTTTAACTTCTTTACCGGCGAGCTGAAGCTGATCTTCATACACTTCTTGCGGACTCAAAGGAATCAAAGTAGTTTTTCTACCTTCATGGAGTAACGTGTACCGGTTAGTGAAACCGTCGTGTATAACACGTATGTCTGATTGCCAAGGCCTTCCCAAGATAATATGACCGGCGTCCATGGGTAGAATATCGCAAAGGACTTCGTCCTTGTAGTTGCCGATGGATAAAGGAACAACCACTTGATTCTTAACGGCCATTTCTCCTGTTTCGTTCAGCCACTGTAACTGGTAAGGTTTGGGATGCTTTGTGGTTGGCAGACCTAACTTCTCAACCATAGTCTCACTCGCAACATTGGTGCAACTCCCTCCATCAATAATTAGGCTACAGACCTTGTCTTGAACAAGACAGCGAGAATGGAATAGATTTTCACGTTGCTCATCCTTCTCGGTTATGACTTGAGTGCTTAAAATACGTCGAGCTACCAGAAGTCTCCCCGTGACTGGAGTAGCCTCATATTCATCTAGTTCGGTCTCTTTCTCCAGTTCGGGTTCTTCTTCGGATTCAATCTCACCGTTATCCCTTATGATCATTACTTTCTTGTTACGGAAATCAGTGGCGTAATGACCATATCCTTGACATCTGAAACATTTGAGCTCTCGGGTCCGGCGTAATGACCATATTCTCCACGTTAGCCCGAAGTAACATAACTTCCATCTCCTGGAAGTATTCCTCAACGGTTCTGGTTCCCTGAATGAGTCTCCGAAGTTTAGCGTGCAGCTCACGTTGGTAATGACTAGGGACGAACCGCTGTCTCATGACTCTTTTCATCTCTTCCCAAGTAGTGATTTCATAAGCCCCTCCAATCTCACGTGCCGTTACAATCTGTTCCCACCATCTCAAGGCGTAGTCATTAAACTCAGAAACTGCGACCTTGACCCGGTTGATGTTGAGGATGTTGTGCAAGTTAAAATTGAACTCGCATTTCTTCTCCCAATCCATATACTCGTCCGGATTGTTTCTGCCATTGAACGGCGGAATCCTCATCTTATAACCTCCCAGATTCTCGACCATTCGGTCCGGTTCATCCCGAGGTCTCCTAGAGCGGCGTCGGCTGGATTGAGATGAATGTCCACTTCCGTAATAAACTTTGGCTTGCTCGTCGGTCGGTCTCTTTGAAGTCATAGGATCTTGTTTTTCTTCTTCCGACATATTGATGGGTCCCTTTGGTACTTTCTGTTTGCCTTCTCGAATCTGCTCTCTGCGGTCAAACTCCTCGATCATCATTCTTTTGATTTGTTCGAGCATGACCTCGTTGAGACTGATTCGTGGCTTGACGTTTCTTCTTTCTCTCTTTCGGTCGCCATGGTACCTACAAATCAAGAGGCACTCCACGGCAGTCAATGGTTCAAAGAAAGACAAAGATTTACCAAAAGATTTCGGCAAGGATTATGCAAGCGGTTTAATGGATTGAAACTAGACGGTTTGAGAAAATTATGCGACAAGGTACTAGTGGTATGCTCGTTGATAATCATGAATGGAAGATGAACGGTTATCACAAAAATGATCCAAATGGTATTATGATAAATAATCATGCATCAAAAGTGAACGGTATGAAAATGGAAACAAAGAAACGATAGAAAAACACCACAACAAATGGAAGTATGATTTAGATCTATGATATTTTCAGTTCGGGAAGATGAACAGCCAAGAACGAAAATAAACACAGAGACTAAAATGAATAGATTCAAGGCGCTCTGATACCACCTGATGTGATCCCGGATTGGATCGACCTTGAAACTAAACAATAGGACGGATCGGATCGCAAGGAACCGATGAATGAGCGAGCGATGGAACGAATGGTTTATACTAAGGATCCCGCGGAAAGAATCCCTAACACCACCTCTCAACAGATTGATATTACGCACAACCAGCGAAGAGGACTCTCCTCGACGTGTTGATATTACACACAACAAGTGAAGAAGGAAATCTTGGATATGACACACCAAGATAGTTTGATCAAGCATAAAAAGGGGTTTTTGATAGATAAAACGTTTGATGAAAAATGAAAAGAAGAGTTGTAGCAAGAGATAAAGGGAAGGAAGAGAGAGTGGGACGGAACACGCTCCTCCCAATCTCGTAAACACAACAAATATTAAATGAACAAAGACTGAACACACGACCCCTTGACTTCCTTAGCGCGGATTTGATTCAAATGTATGGGCCGGACCGAACAAACAAGAACAAAAAGGTGATTTGAAGTGTGGCTTGGCCTTGTTAAAAACCTTGTCAAGAAAACCCAATGGGACAAAACTTGACAAGGGAAAAAGAGCACACAAGACACACTTGCCTCTTTATCCATGTTGTTGGGTCGTTAAGCATACCAACGCGGTGGGCTTAACATCGTGCCGACTAAGGACTAAGGACTTAGGACTTTCCCAACCATATGGTTAAGAGCCTTAGTTTGGGAGCGAGTGACCGGGCCAGTTGGTATGGCAAATGCTTCCTCAGGTTCAAGCTGCTCCGCAGCTACAAGCTTTTCCGACTCTCCCCGTCTTCCTTGGTACATGTCCAGGCTAACCTCATCCATGATCGTATCAAGAACTCTATTCTGTCGATCGGGACTCCTTTTCCATCGATCAGAACTCTGTTTAGTCGATCGGAACCCCTTTTCCATCGATCACGGTCAACTGGATCTATCGGCATCTCGACCAGAACCGTATCGCCACGGTCCATCGACCTTCCTGGTTGACCGGTTTTGTCGACCACCCGCCTATAACATGATATGTCCGATCATGACTGATCGCGATCGATCTATCAACCGTTCGGCGATCGATCACGCCGTTTGGTGATCGATCGTATCAGTCCCCCGATTAGAATGCCCGTCGTGGTCTAACCACGCTCAATCCGTCCGGTCGTTCGGTGCATCGACTGGACTATCATCACCGCGGTGATATACCTCTATTTTACACCCTTTTTACATCGTTTTTATATACTTTATGCATGGTTTTACCGTGGCGTTTTGCTTTAAAAGGTAGTTTTTATGCATATAGAGTGCCAAGAGTCATTTCAGATCAAACGATGCAGTTTGGAGCAAAACAAAGGAAAAGGTCCTCAAGGCAGCCTCATGCACTATCATTAAGTTTGGAGGAGCCTCAAAAACATTCTACTCAATGGATTTCACCAAAATCAGTTTGCCGCGATGCCTACGTGAGTTAGCTTTCCAACGCAATTGGAATCATGCAATTTGGCCATGTAGAATGGGAGATATGATCGTTTTAGTGAAGAGTGTCAAAGGAGCCGAAAACCGGACATCATCAAAGCCGCTCGACCAAAGCCGGTCGGACAGGGACTCCATGGCCCTCGTCCGACCCGACCTTCCTTCATGACGACGACCATCCGGTCGACCGAAGCCGGTCGGACAGGGACTCCAAGGCTCCCGTCCGACCCAACCTTTCTTCACCATTCCACGCGCGCTCGACCGCCCCGCTCGACCCAGACGCCATCCCGACCGACTGGTCGACCGCCCCGCTCGACCACGACATGTCCCGATTGACCCGGCTCGTTTCCAAAGCCCGTTTAGCACGTTTTCAAGCCCAAATTTACACCGCCTCTTATGTTTCGACCAAGACCTAGGTCAAGCCGCCCTTCAACTTCTGAAGCATTATAAATACATCTTTTTAGCCTTGTAAAAGAGAGAGCCACACATAGAGATACAAAACATATTATTTTCAATACAAGTTCTTATAGTTTTTGCTTTCTTTCCTTGTCTCCTTCAAGAGAGGATCTCGGATCTCTGTTCTTATGAATATGAATTCGATTTCCTTCTCTATGTCTGAGTAGTTACCTTGTTAAGTGATAGGAAATCAAAGGATAGTGTTCATGCTTGCTTGATAATCGATATATAGAATTAGGGTTTACATAAACTCTTCACCTTTGCTTGTGTTCATTGCTTGGTGTTGATCTGGCCAATCAACATATGCTCCTAGGTAGATTTGAGCCACGGAAGTGATGAATCATTCGCCTGAACTAGTATTTGGTGGGCAACCTCTCTTAGACTGCGGAAGTTGATTTACTAGAGGTTGTGAACAATTGAGACTTGATCGAATTAATTCTTGTTTGATTATGTAAGGACATACCGAAAGTTTAGCGATTAGATAGATCAACATAGGGGTCGGAGCCACGGAAGTGGAAAAATCTAAATTAGTATCTTGAGTTCTAGGTGGTACACATTCTTAAAATCCTAAGAAGTCGAACTTGCTTGCTTGAATCACTCATCCCGGGATTATCCTATTGCTTAGAGCATTCCATCCACTGATTTACGACTTTATTTTCTTCATTGACTTGCTTTTTTACTTGCTTTAATCGTGACAACAACCAAATTCATATTGATTTCCTAGCTAAATCTCAATCTCATACCTTGTAGTGCACTAACTGGTCCTTGTGTTCGATAAACCCGTTACTACTCTCGATCTGTGCACTTACAGAAAAGGGATAGAAATTGGGAAAAGCTTATCCCGCATCAAGCTTTTTGGCGCCGTTGCCGGGGACCAAAATCGTGCCTACAAGTTCTTGAAAGAGATCTAGTCTAGGTTTTTCCTGTTTTAAGTCTTTCTCCTAGATGGAAGAGGATTTGAGAAGTCCTAGTCCTATAAGGGCGATTCCTATACGCCACGTATCTCCTCCTAGAGACAGTCCAACAGAGAAGAGGATGTCGAACCCTCCAGCTATTTCACCTTCATGGGATTCTCGCAGTAGTCATCCCGGACTAGCACCCTTGAAGACCACGAAGAACTTTCTCCCCTACCCTAATGCGGCCGAACTGGAGACGTCTAGCCAAGCCTACTATGAAAGAGAAGAACACCTTCTAGCCTCACCAGAAGAAGAAATAGATCCGGAGCTGATTGAGTTTGTGAAGAGAGACAAATTCCATGATCTCTACAATGAGCATGCACTAGAACACATTGATCACTTTGAAGGTCTTTGTGATTCTTATGGAGTCTATAATTTTGAGAAGAAGCTAATGCTATTCAGCATGTCTTTAGCTGGGAGAGCTCTTGAGAGGGCGCAATACTCTCCCCTTTTCAGATCAACACTTGGTTAGACTGCAGAGAAGCTTTCTTGAAGAGGTTCAGCAGGAACCCACCTTTCAAATCCAAGTATAACCAAAGCTCTTACCCTCACCACAACCAATCTTATGAAGAAGAAGATGATGCCTCTTTACCACCGGAGGCCATCAATGGCGACCTGATCAAGTATGTAGTAAGAGATCCTTTCCATGACTTCATATCGGAGTGTGCTCAAGAACATGTTGAGAACTTCGAAAATCTCTGTGATTACTATGGTTTGGGAGAAAACCCAAAGAAGATCAGCTTGTTCTTAACATCTGATGCGATCATGATCGAGGATAATCAGAAGTACCATGAATCTGAGCTTGAACCAGTGGAGCAGCATGAACCAGAGGAGCAACTTGCAGCTAAGGATGGAAACAAAGGCGGAAAAGAGTATGGAAAAGATGCTATCTTAACCTCGTTGGTTTTGATACATGATCATCAATGGGCATGTGTCTCATTTGTACTCTTTTTCCCTTGTCAAGTTTTGTCCCAATGGGTTTTCTTGACAAGGTTTTTAATGAGGCAATTGGGTCACATACAAATCACCCATTTGATGATCCAGATCATGGCATAAGGTTCACAATTCAGCCCAAAGGAGCATATATGAAGTCCAGCTCGTTTTATGCCATGTACAAGCCCACGAAGACCCCAAACAAAGTGCTTAATTTCCTGGTCAAGAGGAGTGACGAAAATGGCATATGAATGGTCTTATTTCGTTCAAACTTGCATTTAAGTTTATGTGTGTTTCCGACGTGGTCTTTGGAGCTTGTTCCTTGACCTATCTCTTAGTATTCTTCTCTCCTTCCCCTTTATATGTTGCTGGACGAAAACCCTTTTAAGCTATCTAAGTTTTTATTCTCAAACCCTTTACATTCTTAGATCAAATCTCTTTGGTGTGTCATATCCTTTGAGATCTCTGTTCACTCTTGGTGTGTAATATCCAATGAGTCTTCAGGGAATCCTATTCACTCCTGGTGTGTAATATCCAGCGAGTCTTTAGGATGCCTATTCACTCCTGGTGCGTAATATCCAGCGAGTCTTTAGGTTGGTGTTTTAGAGATCATTCCGCAGTCTCTGAATCAAACCGTTCAACCATTTACTCCTTCCATCATCACGGCAAACGCCAAACCTATCCAACCTCAGCTCCAGAGTGCCGATCTAGGGAGGATCTCATCAAAGAAGATCAGCTTGTTCTTAACATCCCTAGCTGGCCGAGCTCAAGGGTGGGTTAGATTTTCTGCCCAACATGATTTCAAGACATGGAGAAGATACAAGGAAGCTTTCCTCAACAAGTTTCCCCGTGGACAACCCTACGTGCCGCCACTCAAGCCCTACCACCCGCCCTATAGAAACCACCAACCTCCACTGCACATTGAGCAGCTGCCCCAAGTCACAGAAGGATTACCCCACAGCCCACACCTAACCAAGCTTGAAGAGATGCTACAAGAGTACCTTGACTATCAAGTCACAAGTACAAGAGAGATGGAGAAGAAGATCGAATATGTTCAGCTCACCCTTGGAGAAAAGATGGATGTTCTTTTTAACCATATTATCAAGTTTGACAAAGATATCAAGCAACTCAAGGAAGACCATAATCGATCACTCAACCTTGTCAAGCTAGATGTTGCTGCAAAATACCATGAGCTACTTAGCAAGAGCATTGGTGCCCATAGCTTCAATGATGATAATTGCAAACATCTTGGAATCATCTATAACCGGCTGTCAGCTGTAGAAGGATCTCTTTTCTCTAAGAACCAGAGAGAAAGAAGCCCCACACCCAAACCACTTCCTTTCCCTTGCAATGTCATCACAGCAATCTCCAAGTAAAACTCATCACATCTTGTAAGAAAAGAAGAAGAAGATCAAGAGTATGAGGAAGACTATGAAGATGATGAAGAAGAGAAGAAGAGTTTTAACAGCAATGCAAGCTCTAGAGGAAGTGAAACTAGTCCACAGCAAACTGATCCGCGATTCTCTTCACCTCCAGCTCGCACACTCGCCCTTCCTAGAATCACCGGCATTCAAAGAAAGAGAACCATCCTGGATGAACCAAAGGATTCATTCCAATATGATCCCATCGACCCTACTAAGATAAGCCCAGAGAAGCTCAAGGAGTTTAACAAGAAGGTGAAGTCCATACCATTCTATGTCCCATTTGAAGAAGCTTGGAACAACCATGATTTGGTTGAGTTTTTCTTTAGTAGCAAAGAAACCAAGGATGAGATTAAGCAACTCTTTAGGCGAGCCCGCCTCTCTATGTCATCTTATGCAGCAATCCTACCCCCATCTCCGCCCTCTACACCTCCTCCCAAGTGGTACAGCAACCCCATCTCCCGAGAGAAGCTAGCTGAATTCAACCGCTTTGTCCAAACACTACCAGCAAGCATGACCTTTCATGAGGCCTGGAAGAACCACCCACTCACCAACTTCTTCCACAACTGCAAAGAGACCCCAGAAGAGATTCAGGAGCTATTTGAGAAATCTAAAAAGAAACCTTCTTTCAGAACCCTCTACAAGGTAGAAGACCCAGGACAGTTTACCATACCCTCCACAATCAATGGAAGGTACTTTGATAGCTACATTTGTGATTCTGGTTCATGCATAAACCTGATGCCCACACACACTGCCAAACTCCTTGGGATCACACGCCTACAACCTTCACAAATCAGCATTGGACTTGCTGATCTCACCATTGCACTACCCATAGGTGTTGTTTATGATGTCTTGCTCGAAATTGGAGATACAAAGATACCGGTAGATTTTCATATCATGAATATCAAAGGAGGAAGTGACATGCCTATTATACTTGGAAGATCATTCTTGGCAACTGCTGGAGCCATCATGGATTGGCCAAACCGCCGCATCTCTCTTGCCAATGTCAACAAATCTGTTTTCTATGATGCCGTCCCCGTTTTCACTTCTACCAAGCATTCTCGGTTCATATCTCCTCATGAACCACATGATCATCAACAAGGACGTGATGGGACACGCACAAAAAGGCTTTGTCTCAGGCCATGTCCTTCCACTTCTTCTTAGAAAAGCCAAACGGTCAAGCTAAAGACCATAAACAAGCGCTGTATGGGAGGCAACCCATAAGGTCTTTTCTATCCCTTTTTAATCTTTGTTTTCATTTAATAGTTTTGTTTTGAAGTTTTGGATACAGAAATTTGAGAATCTAGCATGAAAGAAGCATTACATCTTTCCTCTCATTCACAAACGCCTTATTACCTCTTTCTTTTACCTCTTTTAATCGGATTTGCTTTCACCGGGACGGTGCAAGTTAAGTCTGGGGGGATTGCCAGTACTAATGCGTTTGTTCATGTCTTGTCTTCATCTTATATCTATTTCTCTTATCAACCTTTTTCAAAACTTCTGTTTTATTGAGTCAAAACCTTAGTTGGAAGTTATGATCTATCTCTATGATTCTCCGGTGTTGTGCTAACAATCTTTGACCCTAGAGCGGACATCAGTTGCGGACATAAGCCTAACAGAACCTCTAACGGTGGATCGACCTACTGACTTGGCAACATTTCTAAGGTACCCGGACAATCTAACGTTAACTCCACCCTAATCAATCTAGTTTTTCTTGTCAAGGGACTTGGCATACATATGAGTCGTTCCTCACTTGATCTCAAAAGGGTGTGTCCAATACAAAGTGCAGTTCTCCTCTCTCTCAGAAAAACGAAAATCAAAAGCTTTTAAGCACAAGGAAAACGTGTAAGCAAGAGGAATGCATACGTCTGCACCTTCTTGTCATATGGAGACCTACCAAAACAAGGAAAAAGCAAAAGCCTATCCTATGTTATTCCCCAAAAGAAAAAGAAAGGGAAGAAGGATGGATAGAAAAAATAAAATGATACCCTAGAAAAGTAGGGAAAGATCGATCCTTCAAAAGAAAAGAGAGAGGAAAAGAACTCAAAAGCTTCAAAAAGGACTGTCCTGGAGAGACTCAAGTGGGTAAGAACAAGTGCTTAATGATCGATATTCCCTTGATAAAGACCGCACGCTTTAAATTTATGCAAGGAGTTAACAATGGAAAGTCTGGAATGCTGTATGAGATTAGTTGAGTTTGGTATGGTTCGCTAAGCTTTCCGAGCATTATGTGAAGCTAGTCTAACATTGGTTATGTTTTTAGTGGAATACAGGAGAGGAAGCCACCACAGGTTTCTCAAAAGGATAAGGAGTTTCTACGTTTTCAAACCTCTTTCTCTGATTTGGATTCTATTTGCTTGGGGACAAGCAAAGATCTAAGTCTGGGGGAGTTGATACACCTCTATTTTACACCCTTTTTACATCGTTTTTATATACTTTATGCATGGTTTTACCGTGGATTTTTGCTTTAAAATGTATTTTTTATGCATATATAGTTCCAAGAGTCATTTCAGGTCAAACGATGCAATTTGGAGCAAAACAAAGGAAAAGGTCCTCAAAGCAGCCTCATGCACTATCATTAACTTTTGAGGAGCCTCAAAAACATTATACTCAATGGATTTCACCAAAACCAGTTTTCCGCGATGCCTACGTGAGTTAGCTTTCCAACGCAATTGGAATCATGCAATTTGGCCATGTAGAATGGGAGATATGATCATTTTAGTGAAGAGTGTCAAAAGAGCCGAAAACCGGATATCATCAAAGCCGCTCGACCGAGGCCGGTCGGACAGGGACTCCTTGGCCCTCGTCCGACCCGACCTTCCTTCATGACGACGACCATCCGGTCGACCGAAGCCGGTCGGACAGGGACTCCAAGGATTCCATCCGACCCGACTTCTTTTCACCATCCCGTGCGCGCTCGACCGCCCAGCTCGACCCGACCACCATCCCGACCGACCGGCCGACCGGCCCGCTCGACCATGACATGTCCTGATCGACCCAGCTCATTTCCGAAGCCCGTTTTGCGCGTTTTCAAGCCCAAATTCACGCCGACTTCTATTCTTCAACCAAGACCTAGGTCAAGCCGCCCTTCAAGTTCTGAAGCATTATAAATACATCTTTTTAGCCTTGTAAAAGAGAGACCCACACATAGAGATACAAAAAATATTATTTTCAATACAAGTTCTTATAGTTTTTGCTTTCTTTCCTTGTCTCCTTCAAGAGAGGATCTTGGATCTCTGTTTTTATGAATATGAATTCGATTTCCTTCTCTATGTCTGAGTAGTTACCTTGTTAAGTGATAGGAAATCAAAGGATAGTGTTCATGCTTGCTTGATAATCGATATATAGAATTAGGGTTTACATAAACTCTTCACCTTTGCTTGTGTTCATTGCTTGCTGTTGATCTGGCCAATCAACATATGATCCTAGGTAGATTTGAGCCACGGAAGTGATGAATCATTCGCCTGAACTAGTATTTGGTGGGCAAACTCTCTTAGACTGCGGAATTTGATTTACTAGAGGTTGTAAACAATAGAGACTTGATCGAATTAATGCTTGTTTGATTATTTAAGGACATACCGAAAGTTTAGCGATTAGATAGATCAACATAGGGGTCGGAGCCACGGAAGTGGAAAGATCTAAATTAGTGTCTTGAGTTCTAGGTGGTACACATTCTTAAAACCCTAAGAAGTCGAACTTGCTTGCTTGAATCACTCATCCCGCGATTATCCTATTGCTTAACGCCTTCCACCCACTGATTTATGACTTTATTTTCTTCATTGACTTGCTTACTTTACTTGCTTTAATCGTGACAACAACCAAACTTATATTGCTTTCCTAGCTAAATCTCAATCTCATACCTTGTAGTGCACTAACTGGTCCTTGTGTTCGATAAACCCGTTACTACTCTCGATCTGTGCACTTGCAGAAAAGCGATAGAAATTGGGAAAAGCTTATCCCGCATCACGCGGTCCATAAACCGTTCCGGTCAACTGGACCAGTCGATCACTCGACGGTATCCTGATCCGACTGGCCACGGACTATGATCCGTTCGGCCACCGACTATGATCTGTGATCGGATCTATCTTTCTGGTGTATTTGTGCATTAGGCGTGGGTGTAAGTGAATGCATGGTTAAACGTCCATCCCCTACATTCGCCCACTGGCCTTGTACTTATAGAAAACGATCGGACACCATTCGTGTCCGTTCGACCAACCATTGCATTTGTTCGACCAGATGCGTCCCTTGGCCTGTATTACTGCCGACCAGTAACCGCGCAACTGACCATCGATCAGTTAGCTAATCAGTCGACCAGCTAGTGACAGTACTCGATCAGCTCACCCAACTGGGTTGACCTGACCACTAGCTCGTCCAGCTAATTCAGCTGGCCAGCTTGATGCGATCATGGATGAGGTTAGCCCGGACATGGACTAAGGAAGACAGGGAGAGCCGGAAAAGCTTGTAGCTGCGGAGCAGCTTGAACCTGAGGAAGCATTTGCCATACCAATTGGCCCGGTCACTCGTTCCCAAACTAAGGCACTTAACCAAGTGGTTAGGAAAGTCCTTAGCCGTTGGTTTGCTTAACGACCCAACAACATGGATAAAGAGGCAAGTGTGTCTTGTGTACTCTTTTTCCCTTGTCAAGTTTTGTCCCATTGGGTTTTCTTGACAAGGTTTTTAATGAGGCCAAGCCACACTTCAAATCACCTCTTTGTTTCGTGTTTGTTCGGTCCGGCCCATGTTTTTGAATCAAGCCGCGCGGGGAAGTCAAAGGGGCGAATGTTGAGTCTTTGTTCATTTATTGTTTTATGTTTACGAGTTGGGAGGAGCCTGTTCCGCCCTAACTCTTTCCCTTTTATCTCTTGCTACAATTTTTTTTTTCACTTTATCAAACATTTATCTATCGAAAACCCTCTTATGCTTGGTCATTCAATCTTGGTGTGTCATATCCGAGATTTCCTTCTTCACTTGTTGTGTGTAATATCAACACGTCGAGGAGAGTCCTCTTCACCGGTTGTGCGTAATATCAATCTGTTGAGAGGTGGTGTTAGGGATTCTTTCCGCGGGATCCTTAGTATAAACCAATCGATCCATCGATCACTCATTCATCGGTTCCTTGCGATCCAATCCGTTCTATCGCTTAGCCTCATGGCCGATCCAATCCGGGATCACATCAGGTGGTATCAGAGCACCTTGAAGCTATTCATTTTAGTCTCTGTGTTTATTTTTGTTCTTGGCTGTTCATCTTCTCGAACTGAAAATATCATAGATCTAAGTCATACTTTCATTTGTTGTGGTGTTTTCAATCGTTTCCTTGTTTCCATTGCCATACCGTTCACTTCTGATGCATGATTGTTCATCATAGTACCATTTGGTTCATATTAGTGATAACTGTTCATCTTGCATTCATCAATATCAACGAACATCTCATTGGTACTTTGTTGCATAATTTTCTCAAGCCGTCTAGTTTTACCCGCTTACCCGTTTGCATAATCTTTACTGAATTCTTTTGGTAAGCCTTTGTCTTTCTTTGAACTATTGACTGCCGTGGAGTGTCTCCTGATTTGTAGGTACCATGGCGACCGAAAGAGACAAAGAAGAAGAGTCGAGCCACAAATCACCGTTAAGCCTCAACGAGGTCATGCTCGATCAAATCAAAAGAATGATGGTTGAGGAGTTTGACCGAAAACAGATTCGGGAAGGCAAGCAGAAAGTACCAAAGGATCCAATCAATATATCGGAAGGGGAGAAACAAGATCCTATGACGTCAAAAAGACCGACCGACGAGCAAGCCAAAGTCTATTACGGAAGTGGACATTCATCTCAATCCAGCCGACGCCGCTCTAGGAGACCTCGGGATGAACCATACCAAATGGTCGAAAATCTTGGAGGTTACAAGATGAGAATTCCGCCGTTCCATGGCAGAAACGATCCGGACGAGTACATGGACTGGGAAAAGAAATGCGAGTTCATCATCAACCGTGTCAAGCTCGCAGTTTCTGAGTTTAATGACTACCCCCTGAGATGGTGGGAACAGATTTTAACGGCACGACAGATCGGAGGAGCTTATGAAATCACTACTTGGGAAGAGATGAAAAGAGTTATGAGGCAGCGGTTCGTCCCTAGCCATTACCAACGTGAGCTGCACTCTAAACTCCGGAGACTCATTCAGGGATCCAAAACCGTTGAGGAATACTTCCAGGAGATGGAAGTTATGTTACTTCGGGCCAATGTGGTTGAAGATAGAGAAGTCACTATGTCTCGTTTTCTTGGAGGTCTGAACCGTGAGATACAAGATATCGTTGAGATGCAGAATTGTGTGGGTTTAGAAGCGATGCTACACAAAGCTGTGCTAGCCAAGCAACAGCTGAAACGAAGATCATCCACTCGGTTCAACACTGATCAGCGCCGACCATCCTTTAGCCAAGACTCTAAACCATTCTCGCCAAAGCCGGAGTCAAAGCCATTGGATACTAATCAAGACAAGAGCCGGTCAGAAAGGAATCCGCCCATCCGGACCCATGAGCTCAAATGTTTCAGATGTCAAGGTTATGGTCATTACGCCACTGACTGCCGTAACAAGAAAGTAATGATCATAAGGGATAATGGTGAGGTTGAATCTGAAGAAGAACCTGAACTGGAGAAAGAGGTCGAACCAGAGGAATATGAAGCCACTCCAGTCACGGGAAGACTTCTGGTAGCTCGACGTATTTTAAGCACTCAAGTCAGAGCTGAGAAGGATGAGCAACGTGAAAATCTATTCCATTCTCGCTGTTTTGTTCAAGACAAGGTCTGTTGCCTAATTATTGATGGAGGGAGTTGCACCAATGTTGCGAGCGAGACTATGGTTGAGAAGTTAGGTCTGCCAACCACGAAGCATCCTAAACCTTATCAGTTACAGTGGCTGAACGAAACAGGAGAAATGACCGTTAAGAATCAAGTGGTTGTTCCTTTATCTATCGGCAACTACAAGGATGAAGTCCGTTGCGATATTCTACCCATGGACGCCGGTCAAATTATCTTGGGAAGACCTTGGCAATCAGACAGACGTGTTATACACGACGGTTTCACTAACCGGTACACGTTACTCCATGAAGGTCGGAAAACTACTTTGATTCCTTTGAGTCCGCAAGAAATGTAGAGAATCAGCTTCAGCTCGCCGGTAAAGAAGTTAAACCAGTCAAGCAAAAGAACTTCTTAGCCAAGCACAAACAGGTTAAAAGTTCCATGAACTCTAATAAACCGTTCTTATTGTTTATTTTTAAGGAAAAACTTATAGCTTTGACTCATACTACACCGGAGATTCCGAGTGAACTATCTAAACTTTTGCAGGACTTTAGCGATGTTTTTCCAGAGGAAGTACCACCAGACTTACCTCCCGTCCGAGGCATTGAGCATAAGATTGACTTTGTTCCTGGTTCCACCTTACCAAACAGACCGGCTTATCGAACTAATCCGATTGAGACCAAGGAGCTTCAACGACAAGTGGATGAACTCATGGACAAAGGACACATCAGAGAGAGTATGAGTCCATGTGTTGTTCCCGTTCTTCTTGTACCTAAGAAGGATGGAAGTTGGAGGATGTGTGTCGATTGCCGAGCCATCAATAATATCACTGTAAAGTATCGACACCCTATCCCTCGGCTCGATGACATGTTAGATGAATTGCATGGATCTTGCATTTTCTCTAAGATCGATCTTAAAAGTGGCTATCACCAAATCCAAATGAAGGAAGGTGATGAATGGAAAACAGCATTCAAAACTAAGCATGGTCTTTATGAGTGGCTTGTTATGCCATTTGGTCTAACGAATGCACCAAGCATTCATTGGTCATTTTGTGGTAGTTTACTTTGATGACATTTTGATATATAGCAAGAACATGACTGATCATCTAGAACACCTTGCGTCTGTTCTGCATGTCCTTAGGGAAGAGAAATTGTTCGCCAACTTGAAGAAATGCACTTTTTGTACGGATAACGTTGTGTTTTTAGGTTTTGTTGTGAGTGCAGATGGCGTACAGGTTGATGAAGAAAAGGTGGCTGCTATTCGGGACTGGCCGAGCCCCAAAACCGTTGGAGAGGTCTGAAGCTTCCATGGATTGGCCGGGTTCTATCGGCGATTCGTAAAAGATTTCAGCACCATAGCCGCACCAATGACCGAGATAATCAAGAAAGAAGTTGGTTTCAAATGGGAGAAGGCTCTCAAGGATCGATTAACTAATGCTCCTGTTCTTATGTTGCCTGATTTTCTAAAAACATTTGAAATTGAGTGTGATGCCTCAGGGATCGGAATTGGAGCTGTTTTTATGCAGGATAAGAAGCCGATCGCCTATTTTAGTGAAAAATTTGGAGGAGCCACTCTCAATTACCCGACTTATGACAAGGAACTCTATGCCTTGGTCCGAGCGTTACAAATGTGTCAACATTATCTCTGGCCGAAGGAATTTGTCATTCATACCGACCATGAATCGCTCAAACACTTCAAAGGTCAGCAAAAGCTCAATAAAAGGCATGCTCGGTGGGCTGAGTTCATTGAAACATTCCCATATGTCATAAAGTACAAGAAAGGTAAGGACATTGTTGTTGCCGACGCATTGTCAAGACGGTACAATCTTATCTCAACTCTCGATGCTAAACTCTTAGGTTTTGAACAAATTAAGGAACTATATGCTTCTGATGCTGATTTTGCTGACATTTATCAAGCTTGTTTCAAATGTGCTCATGGCCGATATGTGAGACAAGATGGGTTCCTCTTTTATGAAAACCGTCTTTGTGTGCCTAATTGCTCTTTGAGAGATTTGTTTGTCAGGGAAGCCCATGGAGGAGGACTGATGGGACATTTCGGAGTTATCTAGACCATTCAAATCATGCGTGACCATTTTCATTGGCCACACATGCTCCGGGACGTAGAACGAATATGTGCTAGATGCACGACATGTAAGTTGGCTAAGTCAAGGGTCCAGCCACACGGTTTGTATACACCTCTTCCTATCCCATCTCAACCTTGGACTGACATTTCAATGGATTTTGTTCTTGGCCTTCCTAGCACTAGACACGGAAGAGATTCCATCTTTGTGGTTGTTGATCGGTTTTCAAAAATGGCTCATTTTGTTGCATGTAATAAAACAGATGATGCATCCCATGTTGCTGCTTTGTTCTTCAAGAATATTGTTAGATTGCATGGCATGCCGCGCACCATTGTTAGTGATCGTGATACTAAGTTCCTTAGTTATTTTTGGAAAACTTTGTGGTCAAAATTAGGAACTAAGCTATTGTTCTCTACTACTTGCCATCCTCAAACTGACGGACAAACTGAAGTTGTTAACCGGACATTAGGAGCATTATTGAGAACCTTGCTTAAAAAGAACCTCAAGAATTGGGATGATTGTTTGCCACATATAGAATTTGCATATAACCATTATGTGCACTCGGCAACTAAATTCTCACCATTTGAAATCGTTTACGGTTTTAAACCTTTGTCTCCTTTGGATTTAATGCCTCTTCCTTTGAGTGAGAGATTGAGTACAGATGCAAAACAAAGAGCAGAAACGGTGAGAAAGATACATTAGCAGGCAAAGAAAAACATTGAGGACAAAACGAGACAATACGTTACTAAAGCCAACAAAGGACGGCGTGAGATAGTCTTTGAAGCCGGGGACAAAGTTTGGATCCATCTCCGCAAAGAAAGGTTCCCAGCCGAACGCAAGTCCAAGTTACAGCCGAGAGTCGATGGCCCTTTCACGATTACCAAGCGCATCAATAACAACTCCTACCGAGTTGATCTCCAAGGTAAGTACGATATTAGTCCGAGTTTTAATGTTGCTGATTTATCTCCTTTTCTTGCAGATGATCCAGATTTGAGGACAAATCCTTTTCAAGAGGGAGGAGATGATGCAATCATGGATGAGGTTAGCCCGGACATGGACCAAGGAAGACAGGGAGAGCCGGAAAAGCTTGTAGCTGCGGAGCAGCTTGAACCTGAGGAAGAATTTGCCATACCAACTGGCCCGGTCACTCGCTCCCAAACTAAGGCTCTTAACCATATGGTTGGGAAATTCCTTAGCCGTTTGAGTCGGCATGATGTTAAGCCCACCACGTTGGTTCGCTTAACGACCCAACAACATGGATAAAGAGGCAAGTGTGTCTTGTGTACTCTTTTTCCCTTGTCAAGTTTTGTGCCATTGGGTTTTCTTGACAAGGTTTTAAATGAGGCCAAGCCACACTTCAAATCACCTCTTTGTTTCTTGTTTGTTCGGTCCGGCCCTTGTTTTTGAATTAAGCCGCGCGGGGAAGTCAAAGGGGCGAATGTTGAGTCTTTGTTCATTTATTGTTTCATGTTGACGAGTTGGGAGGAGCCTGTTCCGCCCTAACTCTTTCCCTTTTATCTCTTGCTACAACTTTTCTTTTCACTTTATCAAACATTTATCTATCGAAAACCCTCTTATGCTTGATCATTCAATCTGGGTGTGTCATATTCGAGATTTCCTTCTTCACTTGTTGTGTGTAATATCAACACGTCGAGGACAGTCCTCTTCACCGGTTGTGCGTAATATCAATCTGTTGAGAGGTGGTGTTAGGGATTCTTTCCTCGGGATCCTTAGTATAAACCAATCGATCCATCGATCACTCATTCATCGGTTCCTTGCGATCCGATCCATTCTATCGCTTAGCCTCAAGGCCGATCCAATCTGGGATCACATCACAGCTAGCTGGTCCAGCTAGTAGCTCAGCTACTCCAACTCTTCCAGCTTATTTAGCTCGACCACTTAGTCCCATTTTGATGTAATTCTACCCAAAACCGGCACACAGAAGTAGGTTCTCGGTCGAGCCTTAGTAAATCTGACCGATTCCTAAGTCACCCGCCGAACCTTGATTCAAACGGCTAAGCATATCCGAACCACAACCTAACAAATCCATTCTAACACTCATGATCGGCCATATCAATTCCGGGCCAATCACGCCTAACTATCATTCTGGACCTGACCGATCGTATCAATTCCGTTGATCGGTCACGTCGTCCTAATCACATCGAAATGGTCGAGTCGCCTGTTCAGCGTCGACCAAAACATGCCTTAACCGTCCGGGACGATCACACCGTCTGAACGGTTGATTATTCCATCGGTTTCCGTATACCAATCGCTCGGCCGACTATACCAAACCACCGGTCTATCGTACCGAACGATCCATACGTCCGCATGGGCGATCGGTCCCGTTCACCCGGCCGATCTCGCTCGTTTGATGTTCGGTTGATCAGCCATCCGTGATAAACCGTTTACCGATCCCACCATCCTGTCCGTTCACTGGTCGATGGAACCGTTTGTCCGATTGGATCACCGTTTGGTGACCAACCGTCCGGGCTATGGTTTGATCCAGAACGAGCGAGGGATCATTCCGATCGGTCACCCTTCTTGACCCGACCACAGAAACAGAATACACAAAGTGTAGAGATATATATATACTGAACGTAAGAAGGAATGGCCGTGCCATGATCGGATCCCTGAACCGATCGAATCCATCCGACCAGCCCATGATCGCCGATAACGCCGGACCAACTTGATGCGATCATGGATGAGGTTCTTGCCGAGACCAACGTTGCCGAGACGGATTATGCCGAGCAGCTCGTTACCGAGGAAGGAAATGCCGAGCAGCTTGAGCCTGAGGAGGCAATAGCCATACCAACTGGCCCGGTGACCCGTTCTAAAACTAAGGCACTGAACCTACGCATTGGGAAAGTCCTTAGCCGTCTGAGTCGGCATGATGATAAACCAACCACTTTGGTTTGCTTAATGGCCCAACAATCGGGATAAAGAGGCAAGTGTGTCTTGTGTGTGCTCTTTTTCCCTTGTCAAGTTTTGTCCCATTGGGTTTTCTTGACAAGGTTTTTAATGAGGCCCAAGTCACACTTCCCATCACCTCTTTGTTCTTGCTTGTTCGGTCCGGCCCGGTTTTTATTTGAATAAGTTTGCGACATTACCGTTTGGCGGGTCTTATGTTTAATATCGGTCTTATGTATTTAAGTCTTGTTGTTTTCCGAGCATTGACCGGAGCCTGTTTCATTCAATGCTCACACTCCTTCTCTTTCTCTCTCGCCTTCTTAAACCACAACTTGTTCTCTTTTTCATTTATCAAACATTTTATCAATCAAAAACCCCTTTATGCTTGATCACTTTGCTACTCACTTGTTGTGTGTAATATCAACTAAGTCGGTAGTATATCTTCTTCACTTGTTGTGCGTAATATCAACACGTCGAGGAGATTCCTCTTCACTGATTGTGCGTAATATCAATCCGTTGAAAGGTGGTGTTAAGGATTCATTCCGCAGAGTCCTTAGTATAAACCGTTCGATCCAACATCTGATCATCCATCATCGGTTCCTTAGCGATCCGACCCATCCATACCCTTAACCTCAAGGCCGATCCAATCCGGGATCACATCAGGTGGTATTAGAGCACCTTGTTGTTAAGAATTTCAGTTTCTGCGATTTTGTGACTGTTCATCTTCTTGAGCTTACAAATCGTAGATCCATTTATGTCTTTCATTTGTTGTTATGCTATCAATCGTTTCCTTGTTTCCATTGCTATTTCGTTCACTTTTTGATGCATGTCTGTTCATCCAAGTCTCATTCCGATCATATTAGAAAGGCTGTTCATCTCCTAATCATACATATCATTAACCCTTGCATTAGAATTTTGTTGCATAATTTCTCTAATCATTTTTGTGTCACCCGTTTGATCGTTTGCATTACGATCTATCATTTTGAATTTTCTCATAATTTTAGAATAATTATCATTCATCATTTGGTTCAGTCTTGCATTGATCCGTTATCACTAAGTGTTTGCATATTTTTTTAAAAATATATTTGCATAATTTTCAGAATTATTTTGCAATTTTCTTTGAGCCTTTGATTGCCGTGGAGTGTATTTTGATTTTCAGGAACCATGGCGACCGGAAGAGACAAGGACGAAACGTCAAGCCACGAGTCACCATCAAGCCTCAACGAGGCCATTCTCGGACAAATCAAAAAGATGATGATCGAAGAGCTTGACCGAAGGGAGCAAATTCGGGAAGGCAAACAAAAAGCCACAAAGAATCTGATCGATATCTCGGAAGGAGAGAAACACGATCCCATGACGCCTAAAAAGCCAACCGACGAGCAAGCTAACATCTATTACGGAAGTGGACATTCATCTCAAGCCAGCCGACGCCAAACTAGGAGACCTCGGGATGAGCCCGACCGAATGGTGGAAAATCTTGGCGGCTACAAAATGAGAATTCCGCCGTTTCATGGCCGAAACAGTCCGGATGAGTACATGGACTGGGAGAAGAAATGCGAGTTCAACTTTAACTTGCATAACATTCTCAACATCAACCGGGTCAAGCTTGCCGTGTCTGAGTTTAATGATTATGCTTTGAGATGGTGGGAACAAATTGTAACGGCACGTGAGGTTGGAGGAGCGTATGAGATCACTACTTGGGAAGAGATGAAGAGGGTCATGAGACATCGATTCGTCCCAAGTCATTACCAACGTGAGCTACATTCCAAGCTCCGGAAACTTATTCAGGGAACCAAAACTGTTGAGGAATACTTCCAGGAGATGGAGGTTATGTTGCTTCGGGCTAATGTGATTGAAGATAGAGAAGCCACTATGTCGCGTTTCCTTGGAGGCTTGAATCGTGAGATACAAGACATCGTTGAGATGCAGAATTGTGTGGGATTGGAAGCGATGCTACACAAAGCGGTACTAGCCGAGCAACAACTGAAGAGAAGATCATCCACTCGGTCCAACATTGATCAGCGCCGACTACCCTTTAACCGGGACTCTAAACCTTTCTCGCCAAAACCGGATACTAAGCCTTTTGATGCTAATCACGACAAGAGCCGGACAGAGAGGACTCCACCCACCCGGACCCGTGATCTCAAATGTTTTATATGTCAAGGGTATGGACATTATGCCACTGACTGCCAGAATAAGAAGGTTATGATCATCCGTGAAAATGGAGAGGTTGAGTCCGAGGAGGAACCTGAGCCAGAAAAGGAACATGAGCCAGAAGAGTTTGTCGCACTGGTCCCTGGAAGGCTCTTGGTTGCTCGACGTATTTTGAGCACTCAGCTCCGGACAGAACAGGATGAACAAAGAGAGAACCTGTTTCACTCTCGCTGTTTGGTACAAGAAAAAGTTTGCAGCCTAATAATCGATGGGGGAAGCTGTACTAATGTTGCAAGTGAGGCCATGGTTGAGAAGTTGGGTCTCCGGACTAAGAAGCATCCCAAGCCTTTTCAATTGCAATGGCTGAATGAAACAGGCGAGATGAGTGTCAAGAAGCAAGTGGTTGTTCCTTTGTCTATCGGTCACTACAAGGATGAGATCCTTTGCGATGTTCTGCCCATGGACGCCGGCCACATCATTTTAGGGAGGCCTTGGCAGTCTGATAGACGAGTCATGCATGATGGCTTCACTAACCGGTATACTCTGCTCCATGAAGGCCGGAAAACCACACTAATTCCTTTGAGCCCGCAGGAAGTGTATGAGGATCAACTCCAGCTCGCTGGGAAGGAAGTCCAGCCAGCCAAACCCAAGAATTTCCTAGCCAAACAAAAACAGGTTAAAGGTTCCATGAATTCTAATAAACCTTTTCTTTTGTTTGTATTTAAGGATAAGCTGATTGGTTTAACTAACCATGCACCGGAGATTCCGAGTAAACTAGCTAAGTTTTGCAGGATTTTCGTGATGTTTTTCCAGAGGAAAGTCCACCAGGATTGCCTCCTGTTCGAGGCATTGAGCACCAAATCGACTTTGTTCCTGGATCCGCTTTACCAAACCGACCAGCCTATCGAACTAATCCGGTCGAGACTAAAGAGCTTCAGCGACAGGTGGACGAACTCATGGAAAAAGGGCATATTAAAGAAAGCATGAGCCCATGTGCCGTTCCTGTTCTTCTCGTGCCAAAGAAGGATGGAAGTTGGAGGATGTGTGTCGATTGCCGAGCCATCAATAACATCACTGTAAAGTATCGACATCCTATCCCTAGACTCGATGACATGTTAGATGAATTGCATGGATCTTGCATATTCTCTAAAATTGATCTTAAGAGTGGTTATCACCAAATCCGCATGAAGGAAGGTGATGAGTGGAAAACCGCATTTAAAACTAAACACGGTCTATATGAGTGGCTTGTTATGCCATTTGGATTAACAAATGCGCCTAGTACATTCATGAGGTTGATGAATCATGTTCTTAGGGCTTTCATTGGGCATTTTGTTGTTGTTTACTTCGATGACATTCTGATCTATAGTAAGAGCATGACTGAGCATATAGAGCACCTCACTTCTGTTATGCATGTCCTTAGGCAAGAGAAATTGTTTGCCAATTTTAAGAAATGCACTTTTTGTACGGATAACGTTGTGTTTCTAAGCTTTGTGGTCAGTGCAGATGGTGTACAGGTTGACGAGGACAAAGTTGCAGCTATTCGGGACTGGCCTACTCCCAAGACCGTTGGAGAGGTTCGAAGTTTCCATGGCTTAGCAGGGTTCTATCGCCGGTTCGTAAAAGACTTTAGCACCATAGCCGCACCAATGACCGAGATCATCAAGAAAGACGTTGGATTTAAATGGGAAAAGGCACAGGAGAATGCATTCCAAATTCTTAAGGATCGACTAACTAATGCACCAGTTCTTATGTTGCCTAACTTTCTTAAAACGTTTGAACTTGAGTGTGATGCCTCAGGGATCGGGATTGGAGCTGTCCTTATGCAAGATAAGAAGCCGATCGCCTACTTCAGTGAAAAACTTGGCGGAGCGACACTCAACTATCCAACCTATGACAAGGAACTCTATGCCTTGGTCCGAGCTTTGCAAACGTGGCAACACTATCTTTGGCCGAAGGAATTTGTCATTCACACCGACCATGAATCGCTCAAACATTTCAAGGGCCAACAAAAGCTCAACAAAAGACATGCTCGATGGGCTGAGTTCATTGAAACCTTTCCATATGTGATCAAATACAAGAAAGGTAAAGACAATGTCGTTGCCGACGCATTGTCAAGACGGTATACTCTTCTCTCTACTCTTGATGCCAAACTCTTAGGCTTTGAGCAAATAAAAGAACTATATGCTTCTAATGATGATTTTGCTGACATATATCAAGCTTGTTCTAGATTCGCTTCTGGACGATACGTCAGGCAAGACGGGTTCCTTTTCTTTGAGAACCGTCTTTGTGTACCTAATTGTTCTTTGAGAGACTTGTTTGTCATGGAAGCCCATGGAGGAGGTTTGATGGGACATTTCTGAGTGATTTCGGAGGTTTGATGAGGCTGATTTCCACATCTTAGAGATGAAAGATGACCCTCACAAGCCACTGATATTTGGTTCATCATTTCTTCATGCCAATAGAGCTTTCGTGGAGCATTTGAATCAAAGAGTTTATCTCCCCAAACCCAAAAACGACAACTATCCGGTGGTTCCTATCAAAAGCACTCATTCTGCAGATGTATGTGCTAGAAAGGAGCCAATATCAGAGCCTAATAATGACCAAGAGGATTTCATAGACGTCATATCAGCAGCCCCTCTCATCATACCTAAGGAAGTTGTTATACCAGCAAAGGCCAAGTGCATTGAGGTTTCAAGTCCAAGCCAAATTTTGACACCAAGGGAGTATAAGGAGGACGTGATTGATGCCACATCACAGCCTACAAGGTCTTCAAGATGCTTCTCTAAGTTCAGAATCAGTTCCTCAAATAAGGAAAACGAAGAACCCAACAAAGATAAGCTACACAAGAGGAGGAATCTCTTTCCCGATATGATTGTTTCTTGCAACTACATTCAAGAACTTCAAGATGTCAATAGGAGGATTTTCAAACCGTCGGGTCCGGACTGTAGAGAAGCTAAAGGAGCCTCAACTCTTCTAGTTGATCCATTGGATAACTAGAAAGAGAAAGAGTCAAGCTAAAAGACTATAAACAAGCGCTATATGGGAGGCAACCCATAAGGTCATTTCTCTCCCTTTTTACTTTTTTGTTTTAGTTTAATGGTTTTTGTTTTGTTTTTGAAGTTTTGGATACAGAGATTTGAGAATCTAGCATGAAAATTTGAGAAGAAACCTAGAAAATGAAGAAAGGAGCAATCGAGTGGCCGGACCAATAGAGTAGAAGCAACACAGCTAAGCTCGCTCGACCAAACTCGGTCGATCAGGGGATCTAAGGACCTCGCTCGACCTGCCAGCCAAGCTACCTGGTCGACCAAACACGTTCGAGCAGGAGCTCCAAGAGATTCGGTCGATCGGTCGACCAAAACATTCAAGGTCGACCAAAACCAATCGACCGAACTACCATCCATTCCGTCCCATCATACCATTCCACCATAACATCCCATACCACCCATTCCGTCCCATCATCCCATCCCACCATCCCACTAATCCCATCACACCATCCCATCCTATCCCACTTATCCCATCCCACCTCGCCACCACCTATCCCACTTCACCCTTTGTCCAGCATCCATTCCAAAGTCCCAAAAACACATCAACAATGATTGTGGCATGAATTCACCATGATCACTCATCCGTTTGCTTCAAGTCCAAGGCTAATCCCACCTATGCCTCACCTTAGGCGGTACTTAAAGAGATTTTACCGTGGACGCATGGTACTTGATCATCTTAGCCGGGATACAAGCCATTATTTGGAGTTCATTCAAACGCAACGTGGGAGAAGGTTTGCCATGCTTATCTCAAAGGACAAGGACAGCAACATACCACCAATGGGTCATTTCTTCATGGACTTAATGTCTAATCAGGTTACATCTTTCCTCTCATTCACAAACGCCTTATTACCTCTTTCTTTTACCTCCCTTAATCGGATTTGCTTTCACCGGGACGGTGCAAGTTAAGTCTGGGGGGATTGTCGGTACTAATGCGTTTGTTCATGTCTTGTCTTCATCTCATATCTATTTCTCTTATTAACCTTTTCAAAATTTCATGTTTTATTGAGTCAAAACTTTAGTTGGAAATTATGATTTATCTCTATGATTCTCCAGTGTTGTGCTAACAATCTATGACCCTAGAGCGGACATCAGTTGCAGACATAAGCCTAACAGAACCTCTAACGGTGGATCGACCTACTGACTTGGCAACATTTCTAAGGTACCCGGACAATCTAACGTTAACTCCACCCTAATCAATCTAGTTTTTCTTGTTAAGGGGCTTGGCATACATATGAGTCGTTCCTCACTTGATCTCAAAAGGGTGTGTCCAATACAAAGTGCAGTTCTCCTCTCTCTCAGAAAAATAAAAATCAAAAGCTTCAAAAAGGACTATCCTGGAGAGACTCAAGTGGGTAAGAACAAGTGCTTAATGATCGATACTCCCTTGATAAAGACCGCACGTTTTAAATTTATGCAAGGAGTTAACAATGGAAAGTCTGGAGTGCTGGATGAGACTAGTTGAGTTTGGTATGGTTCGCTAAGCTTGCCGAGCATTATGTGAAGCTAGTCTAACATTGGTTATGTTTTTAGTGGAATACAGGAGAGGAAGCCACCACAGGTTTCTCAAAAAGGATAAGGAGTTTCTACGTTTTCAAACCTCTTTCTCTGATTTGGATTCTATTTGCTTGAGGACAAGCAAAGATCTAAGTCTGGGGGAGTTGATATACCTCTATTTTGTACCCTTTTTATATGGTTTTACTATGCTTTTTATAAGGTTTTTAAAGGCTTTTCGATCTAAAAAGGTAGTTTTTGTGGATTTATAGTACTAAGAGTCTAAACAGGTCGAAAGATGCATTTCGGAGCAAAACCACAGGATTTGGACTTTACGCCGCTCCACGACACAGCATCAACTTTGAAAGAGCCCCAAAAACATTCTACTCAATGGATCTCACCAAAACTAGTTCGCCGCGATGCCTACATGAGTTAGCTTTCCAACACAATTGGAATCATGCAATTTGAACGTGTAGAATGGAAGATATTATCATTTTAGTGAAGAGTGTCAAATCAGCCGAAAACCGGACGTCTACACCAGCCGCTCGACCGAGCCGGTCGGACAGGGCCTCCAAGGCTCCCGTCCGACCCGACCTTCCTCCACGATCCGGTCGACCGAGCCGGTCGGACAGGGCCTCCAAGGCTCTCGTCCGACCCGACCTCTTTTCGCCATCCCGTGCGCGCCAGCTCGACCCGACCATCATCCCGTCCGACCCGACCTTCCCCCAGCTCGACCCGAGCACCAGCCCGACCGACCGGTCGACCGCCCCGCTCGACCGCCGCCGTCCCGCTCGACCCGTCTTAGCCGACTAAGGCCCGTTTTGCACGTTTTCACGATTTACTCGGCCCGTTTACCTAATCTCGACCCCTGGAAGACCTAGCACTATAAATACACCTTTTTAGCCTCTTTAGAAAGAAGAGAGGGAGAGACAAGAGAGACACAACAGAGCTGCACAGGAGAGGAGCCACAAGAGAGGGCCGCACTAGGGAGATCCCCTTAGAGGGATTCTCCATTGTTTTACTTCCTTCTCATTGTTTTCCTTAGGGAGAAGATCCCTTCTTTGTATCTCAACATAGAGAAGATTTCTAAACCCTGTTCTCCTTATAATAATATGATTTCTTTCTCAGATTTGTGCTTGTTTACTTGCATCATGATTGAGTAGATTTCTAGTTAGGTTTTAGGGTTTCAAAGAATTCATATGCTGATTATGATTTGATGAATTAACTAGGGATATCATTAGAGTCTTTGTCTCGTTTTGTTCACTTATTAATGCTGATTGCTTTACCGCGCATCTAGCAATCCGATCCTAGGTTGATTTGAGCCACGGAAGTGCTGTATCATTCGCCGGACCTATTCTTTGACAAGCTAGGTTTCTTAGACTGCGGAAGTTGATTTACTAAGCCTAGTGAACTGTATCCGAACTTGATTGATTTAATGCTTGATTAACTATCTAAGGACATACCAAAAGTTTAGCGATTAGATAAGTTATCATAGGAGTCGGAGCCACGGAAGTGGAAAGACTTATTTTCGTGTTTTGTGTTCTAGACGGATCTTACATCCCATATCCCTACATAGATAGAAGTCAATCATCAAACTTATCATCTATGAATCTCTGAGAATTACCTATTGCCTAGCGTCTTTCCACCTTGAACTTACACCGCTTTTATTCTTGCTTTTACTTAGTTTAGTTAATTTGCATCTCAAAACCCAAAACCCCCTCATTTGTCCTAGCTTGATTAGACTCGCATAGCTCGTAGTGCACTTATCTGCTCCTTGTGTTCGATATACCCGTTGCTACTCTCGATCTGTGCACTTGCAGAAAAGGGATAGAAATTGGGAAAAGTTTAATCCCCATCAAGCTTTTTGGCGCCGTTGCCGGGGAGCAATACAGTTGCCAACGAGTTCCCGAGAATAGCCTAGTCTAGGATTTTCAATTTTAGTAGTTTTTGCATCATCATTATCATTATAGTTTTTGCATTATCATCTTAGTTTTTTTGCATCATCATCATATATAGTTTTGCATCTTAGTTTTATTATCATCATCATCATTATAGTTTTGCATCATCATAATCATACTAGTTTCTGCATTAATCACTTGTTTTAGCTTTTGTTTAAATTTTTCTTTAAGCCTTTATCTTTGTGTGTTTCAGGTGAAAACTTGAGTAAAAGATGAAAGCTATGATCTATGGCCAGACCCAAGATCATGTCCTCCAAAGGCGTGCCCCTCACTACCAAGAAACCATTGGAGATTTTGAAAAGGAGCAGTCACAAGAAGCTAACTATCTTGATGATTTCATTTACCCTCCTGACTTCCAGCAGCAAGCACCACGTTTTCAACAGCAAGGAAATCAATTCCAGACTATGCAGCAGTACAATCAACAAGGCATGTACCCCATGGATCAACCTTACAACTTTCATCCAACCGGACCTCACCCGGGTCAGCAAGACAACATGTTTGAAGGATCTCTTCAACAAATCTTAAACAGCCAAGAGAGGGATTACAAGGTGTTGAATGAGCAGATAGACTTCATTTACAATGACCTTACTACAAAGTACGAGTCTGTAATTACTCAACTCAAGAAGATGGAGGTCCACATTGATCAAATTAATGAAGAATTGAAAAGACAAGAGATGAAAGAACAAAATAGCAAGATTCAAACAATGCTTCAGCATATCGTGGATGATCAAATACAGAGCACTAAGGACTTGAATGAGAGGATGGAAATATTGGTCAACAGTTTCATTGTCAAGAACGAGTCTCTCGCTGGTCGAATCAAGAAACTTCACACCCAAATTGCTCAAACCGAAGAGTTAAAAAGACAAGAGATGGAGGAAAAGAAAGCCTTTTGTAAAGTCATCCCTACAAGAGAAGCTGAGTTCGTGCCCACCCATACACCACCCCAAACTGCTGTTAACATGGCTACAAGACCAGAACAAGAGCATTTCTCCTTGGACTCAACCGGAGGTTACAAGCCGAAGCCACTCAAGCGGAAGCTTGGATTACCTTGCATCATTAATGGAGTTTTGTTCAAGGATTCCTTATGTGACACAGAATCTCACATTAACATCATGTCTAAAGGAATAGCAAAGAAGGTTGGGATTGAAGAAATGAAACCCTCTAAGACACCCATGCCGTTTGGAGAGGATACATCTATTATCTCACATGGTTTCATCTCGGATCTTCCACTATCCATCGGAGATCATGTCTTCAAGGCTGATTTCCACATCTTAGAGATGAAAGATGACCCTCACAAGCCACTGATATTTGGTTCATCATTTCTTCATGCCAACAGAGCTTTCGTGGAGCATTTGAATCAAAGAGTTTATCTCCCCAAACCCAAAAACGACAACTATCCGGTGGTTCCTATCAAAAGCACTCATTCTGCAGATGTATGTGCTAGAAAGGAGCCAATATCAGAGCCTAATAATGACCAAGAGGATTTCATAGACGTCATATCAGCAGCCCCTCTCATCATACCTAAGGAAGTTGTTATACCAGCAAAGGCCAAGTGCATTGAAGTTTCAAGTCCAAGCCAAATTTTGACACCAAGGGAGTATAAGGAGGACGTGATTGATGCCACATCACAGCCTACAAGGTCTTCAAGATGCTTCTCTAAGTTCAGAATCAGTTCCTCAAATAAGGAAAACGAAGAACCCAACAAAGATAAGCTACACAAGAGGAGGAATCTCTTTCCCGATATGATTGTTTCTTGCAACTACATTCAAGAACTTCAAGATGTCAATAGGAGGATTTTCAAACCGTCGGGTCCGGACTGTAGAGAAGCTAAAGGAGCCTCAACTCTTCTAGTTGATCCATTGGATAACTAGAAAGAGAAAGAGTCAAGCTAAAAGACTATAAACAAGCGCTATATGGGAGGCAACCCATAAGGTCATTTCTCTCCCTTTTTACTTTTTTGTTTTAGTTTAATGGTTTTTGTTTTGTTTTTGAAGTTTTGGATACAGAGATTTGAGAATCTAGCATGAAAATTTGAGAAGAAACCTAGAAAATGAAGAAAGGAGCAATCGAGTGGCCGGACCAATAGAGTAGAAGCAACACAGCTAAGCTCGCTCGACCAAACTCGGTCGATCAGGGGATCTAAGGACCTCGCTCGACCTGCCAGCCAAGCTACCTGGTCGACCAAACACGTTCGAGCAGGAGCTCCAAGAGATTCGGTCGATCGGTCGACCAAAACATTCAAGGTCGACCAAAACCAATCGACCGAACTACCATCCATTCCGTCCCATCATACCATTCCACCATAACATCCCATACCACCCATTCCGTCCCATCATCCCATCCCACCATCCCACTAATCCCATCACACCATCCCATCCTATCCCACTTATCCCATCCCACCTCGCCACCACCTATCCCACTTCACCCTTTGTCCAGCATCCATTCCAAAGTCCCAAAAACACATCAACAATGATTGTGGCATGAATTCACCATGATCACTCATCCGTTTGCTTCAAGTCCAAGGCTAATCCCACCTATGCCTCACCTTAGGCGGTACTTAAAGAGATTTTACCGTGGACGCATGGTACTTGATCATCTTAGCCGGGATACAAGCCATTATTTGGAGTTCATTCAAACGCAACGTGGGAGAAGGTTTGCCATGCTTATCTCAAAGGACAAGGACAGCAACATACCACCAATGGGTCATTTCTTCATGGACTTAATGTCTAATCAGGTTACATCTTTCCTCTCATTCACAAACGCCTTATTACCTCTTTCTTTTACCTCCCTTAATCGGATTTGCTTTCACCGGGACGGTGCAAGTTAAGTCTGGGGGGATTGTCGGTACTAATGCGTTTGTTCATGTCTTGTCTTCATCTCATATCTATTTCTCTTATTAACCTTTTCAAAATTTCATGTTTTATTGAGTCAAAACTTTAGTTGGAAATTATGATTTATCTCTATGATTCTCCAGTGTTGTGCTAACAATCTATGACCCTAGAGCGGACATCAGTTGCAGACATAAGCCTAACAGAACCTCTAACGGTGGATCGACCTACTGACTTGGCAACATTTCTAAGGTACCCGGACAATCTAACGTTAACTCCACCCTAATCAATCTAGTTTTTCTTGTTAAGGGGCTTGGCATACATATGAGTCGTTCCTCACTTGATCTCAAAAGGGTGTGTCCAATACAAAGTGCAGTTCTCCTCTCTCTCAGAAAAATAAAAATCAAAAGCTTCAAAAAGGACTATCCTGGAGAGACTCAAGTGGGTAAGAACAAGTGCTTAATGATCGATACTCCCTTGATAAAGACCGCACGTTTTAAATTTATGCAAGGAGTTAACAATGGAAAGTCTGGAGTGCTGGATGAGACTAGTTGAGTTTGGTATGGTTCGCTAAGCTTGCCGAGCATTATGTGAAGCTAGTCTAACATTGGTTATGTTTTTAGTGGAATACAGGAGAGGAAGCCACCACAGGTTTCTCAAAAAGGATAAGGAGTTTCTACGTTTTCAAACCTCTTTCTCTGATTTGGATTCTATTTGCTTGAGGACAAGCAAAGATCTAAGTCTGGGGGAGTTGATATACCTCTATTTTGTACCCTTTTTATATGGTTTTACTATGCTTTTTATAAGGTTTTTAAAGGCTTTTCGATCTAAAAAGGTAGTTTTTGTGGATTTATAGTACTAAGAGTCTAAACAGGTCGAAAGATGCATTTCGGAGCAAAACCACAGGATTTGGACTTTACGCCGCTCCACGACACAGCATCAACTTTGAAAGAGCCCCAAAAACATTCTACTCAATGGATCTCACCAAAACTAGTTCGCCGCGATGCCTACATGAGTTAGCTTTCCAACACAATTGGAATCATGCAATTTGGACGTGTAGAATGGAAGATATTATCATTTTAGTGAAGAGTGTCAAATCAGCCGAAAACCGGACGTCTACACCAGCCGCTCGACCGAGCCGGTCGGACAGGGCCTCCAAGGCTCCCGTCCGACCCGACCTTCCTCCACGATCCGGTCGACCGAGCCGGTCGGACAGGGCCTCCAAGGCTCTCGTCCGACCCGACCTCTTTTCGCCATCCCGTGCGCGCCAGCTCGACCCGACCATCATCCCGTCCGACCCGACCTTCCCCCAGCTCGACCCGAGCACCAGCCCGACCGACCGGTCGACCTCCCCGCTCGACCGCCGCCGTCCCGCTCGACCCGTCTTAGCCGACTAAGGCCCGTTTTGCACGTTTTCACGATTTACTCGGCCCGTTTACCTAATCTCGACCCCTGGAAGACCTAGCACTATAAATACACCTTTTTAGCCTCTTTAGAAAGAAGAGAGGGAGAGACAAGAGAGACACAACAGAGCTGCACAGGAGAGGAGCCACAAGAGAGGGCCGCACTAGGGAGATCCCCTTAGAGGGATTCTCCATTGTTTTACTTCCTTCTCATTGTTTTCCTTAGGGAGAAGATCCCTTCTTTGTATCTCAACATAGAGAAGATTTCTAAACCCTGTTCTCCTTATAATAATATGATTTCTTTCTCAGATTTGTGCTTGTTTACTTGCATCATGATTGAGTAGATTTCTAGTTAGGTTTTAGGGTTTCAAAGAATTCATATGCTGATTATGATTTGATGAATTAACTAGGGATATCATTAGAGTCTTTGTCTCGTTTTGTTCACTTATTAATGCTGATTGCTTTACCGCGCATCTAGCAATCCGATCCTAGGTTGATTTGAGCCACGGAAGTGCTGTATCATTCGCCGGACCTATTCTTTGACAAGCTAGGTTTCTTAGACTGCGGAAGTTGATTTACTAAGCCTAGTGAACTGTATCCGAACTTGATTGATTTAATGCTTGATTAACTATCTAAGGACATACCAAAAGTTTAGCGATTAGATAAGTTATCATAGGAGTCGGAGCCACGGAAGTGGAAAGACTTATTTTCGTGTTTTGTGTTCTAGACGGATCTTACATCCCATATCCCTACATAGATAGAAGTCAATCATCAAACTTATCATCTATGAATCTCTGAGAATTACCTATTGCCTAGCGTCTTTCCACCTTGAACTTACACCGCTTTTATTCTTGCTTTTACTTAGTTTAGTTAATTTGCATCTCAAAACCCAAAACCCCCTCATTTGTCCTAGCTTGATTAGACTCGCATAGCTCGTAGTGCACTTATCTGCTCCTTGTGTTCGATATACCCGTTGCTACTCTCGATCTGTGCACTTGCAGAAAAGGGATAGAAATTGGGAAAAGTTTAATCCCCATCAAGCTTTTTGGCGCCGTTGCCGGGGAGCAATACAGTTGCCAACGAGTTCCCGAGAATAGCCTAGTCTAGGATTTTCAATTTTAGTAGTTTTTGCATCATCATTATCATTATAGTTTTTGCATTATCATCTTAGTTTTTTTGCATCATCATCATATATAGTTTTGCATCTTAGTTTTATTATCATCATCATCATTATAGTTTTGCATCATCATAATCATACTAGTTTCTGCATTAATCACTTGTTTTAGCTTTTGTTTAAATTTTTCTTTAAGCCTTTATCTTTGTGTGTTTCAGGTGAAAACTTGAGTAAAAGATGAAAGCTATGATCTATGGCCAGACCCAAGATCATGTCCTCCAAAGGCGTGCCCCTCACTACCAAGAAACCATTGGAGATTTTGAAAAGGAGCAGTCACAAGAAGCTAACTATCTTGATGATTTCATTTACCCTCCTGACTTCCAGCAGCAAGCACCACGTTTTCAACAGCAAGGGAATCAATTCCAGACTATGCAGCAGTACAATCAACAAGGCATGTACCCCATGGATCAACCTTACAACTTTCATCCAACCGGACCTCACCCGGGTCAGCAAGACAACATGTTTGAAGGATCTCTTCAACAAATCTTAAACAGCCAAGAGAGGGATTACAAGGTGTTGAATGAGCAGATAGACTTAATTTACAATGACCTTACTACAAAGTACGAGTCTGTAATTACTCAACTCAAGAAGATGGAGGTCCACATTGATCAAATTAATGAAGAATTGAAAAGACAAGAGATGAAAGAACAAAATAGCAAGATTCAAACAATGCTTCAGCATATCGTGGATGATCAAATACAGAGCACTAAGGACTTGAATGAGAGGATGGAAATATTGGTCAACAGTTTCATTGTCAAGAACGAGTCTCTCGCTGGTCGAATCAAGAAACTTCACACCCAAATTGCTCAAACCGAAGAGTTAAAAAGACAAGAGATGGAGGAAAAGAAAGCCTTTTGTAAAGTCATCCCTACAAGAGAAGCTGAGTTCGTGCCCACCCATACACCACCCCAAACTGCTGTTAACATGGCTACAAGACCAGAACAAGAGCATTTCTCCTTGGACTCAACCGGAGGTTACAAGCCGAAGCCACTCAAGCGGAAGCTTGGATTACCTTGCATCATTAATGGAGTTTTGTTCAAGGATTCCTTATGTGACACAGAATCTCACATTAACATCATGTCTAAAGGAATAGCAAAGAAGGTTGGGATTGAAGAAATGAAACCCTCTAAGACACCCATGCCGTTTGGAGAGGATACATCTATTATCTCACATGGTTTCATCTCGGATCTTCCACTATCCATCGGAGATCATGTCTTCAAGGCTGATTTCCACATCTTAGAGATGAAAGATGACCCTCACAAGCCACTGATATTTGGTTCATCATTTCTTCATGCCAACAGAGCTTTCGTGGAGCATTTGAATCAAAGAGTTTATCTCCCCAAACCCAAAAACGACAACTATCCGGTGGTTCCTATCAAAAGCACTCATTCTGCAGATGTATGTGCTAGAAAGGAGCCAATATCAGAGCCTAATAATGACCAAGAGGATTTCATAGACGTCATATCAGCAGCCCCTCTCATCATACCTAAGGAAGTTGTTATACCAGCAAAGGCCAAGTGCATTGAAGTTTCAAGTCCAAGCCAAATTTTGACACCAAGGGAGTATAAGGAGGACGTGATTGATGCCACATCACAGCCTACAAGGTCTTCAAGATGCTTCTCTAAGTTCAGAATCAGTTCCTCAAATAAGGAAAACGAAGAACCCAACAAAGATAAGCTACACAAGAGGAGGAATCTCTTTCCCGATATGATTGTTTCTTGCAACTACATTCAAGAACTTCAAGATGTCAATAGGAGGATTTTCAAACCGTCGGGTCCGGACTGTAGAGAAGCTAAAGGAGCCTCAACTCTTCTAGTTGATCCATTGGATAACTAGAAAGAGAAAGAGTCAAGCTAAAAGACTATAAACAAGCGCTATATGGGAGGCAACCCATAAGGTCATTTCTCTCCCTTTTTACTTTTTTGTTTTAGTTTAATGGTTTTTGTTTTGTTTTTGAAGTTTTGGATACAGAGATTTGAGAATCTAGCATGAAAATTTGAGAAGAAACCTAGAAAATGAAGAAAGGAGCAATCGAGTGGCCGGACCAATAGA
Organism: Erythrophleum ivorense; assembly: GCA_026724425.1. Lineage (NCBI taxonomy): Eukaryota > Viridiplantae > Streptophyta > Magnoliopsida > Fabales > Fabaceae > Erythrophleum > Erythrophleum ivorense. The sequence goes on along the minus strand of JAIUCV010000068.1, from coordinate 557,982 downwards.
GTAGAAGCAACACAGCTAAGCTCGCTCGACCAAACTCGGTCGATCAGGGGATCTAAGGACCTCGCTCGACCTGCCAGCCAAGCTACCTGGTCGACCAAACACGTTCGAGCAGGAGCTCCAAGAGATTCGGTCGATCGGTCGACCAAAACATTCAAGGTCGACCAAAACCAATCGACCGAACTACCATCCATTCCGTCCCATCATACCATTCCACCATAACATCCCATACCACCCATTCCGTCCCATCATCCCATCCCACCATCCCACTAATCCCATCACACCATCCCATCCTATCCCACTTATCCCATCCCACCTCGCCACCACCTATCCCACTTCACCCTTTGTCCAGCATCCATTCCAAAGTCCCAAAAACACATCAACAATGATTGTGGCATGAATTCACCATGATCACTCATCCGTTTGCTTCAAGTCCAAGGCTAATCCCACCTATGCCTCACCTTAGGCGGTACTTAAAGAGATTTTACCGTGGACGCATGGTACTTGATCATCTTAGCCGGGATACAAGCCATTATTTGGAGTTCATTCAAACGCAACGTGGGAGAAGGTTTGCCATGCTTATCTCAAAGGACAAGGACAGCAACATACCACCAATGGGTCATTTCTTCATGGACTTAATGTCTAATCAGGTTACATCTTTCCTCTCATTCACAAACGCCTTATTACCTCTTTCTTTTACCTCCCTTAATCGGATTTGCTTTCACCGGGACGGTGCAAGTTAAGTCTGGGGGGATTGTCGGTACTAATGCGTTTGTTCATGTCTTGTCTTCATCTCATATCTATTTCTCTTATTAACCTTTTCAAAATTTCATGTTTTATTGAGTCAAAACTTTAGTTGGAAATTATGATTTATCTCTATGATTCTCCAGTGTTGTGCTAACAATCTATGACCCTAGAGCGGACATCAGTTGCAGACATAAGCCTAACAGAACCTCTAACGGTGGATCGACCTACTGACTTGGCAACATTTCTAAGGTACCCGGACAATCTAACGTTAACTCCACCCTAATCAATCTAGTTTTTCTTGTTAAGGGGCTTGGCATACATATGAGTCGTTCCTCACTTGATCTCAAAAGGGTGTGTCCAATACAAAGTGCAGTTCTCCTCTCTCTCAGAAAAATAAAAATCAAAAGCTTCAAAAAGGACTATCCTGGAGAGACTCAAGTGGGTAAGAACAAGTGCTTAATGATCGATACTCCCTTGATAAAGACCGCACGTTTTAAATTTATGCAAGGAGTTAACAATGGAAAGTCTGGAGTGCTGGATGAGACTAGTTGAGTTTGGTATGGTTCGCTAAGCTTGCCGAGCATTATGTGAAGCTAGTCTAACATTGGTTATGTTTTTAGTGGAATACAGGAGAGGAAGCCACCACAGGTTTCTCAAAAAGGATAAGGAGTTTCTACGTTTTCAAACCTCTTTCTCTGATTTGGATTCTATTTGCTTGAGGACAAGCAAAGATCTAAGTCTGGGGGAGTTGATATACCTCTATTTTGTACCCTTTTTATATGGTTTTACTATGCTTTTTATAAGGTTTTTAAAGGCTTTTCGATCTAAAAAGGTAGTTTTTGTGGATTTATAGTACTAAGAGTCTAAACAGGTCGAAAGATGCATTTCGGAGCAAAACCACAGGATTTGGACTTTACGCCGCTCCACGACACAGCATCAACTTTGAAAGAGCCCCAAAAACATTCTACTCAATGGATCTCACCAAAACTAGTTCGCCGCGATGCCTACATGAGTTAGCTTTCCAACACAATTGGAATCATGCAATTTGGACGTGTAGAATGGAAGATATTATCATTTTAGTGAAGAGTGTCAAATCAGCCGAAAACCGGACGTCTACACCAGCCGCTCGACCGAGCCGGTCGGACAGGGCCTCCAAGGCTCCCGTCCGACCCGACCTTCCTCCACGATCCGGTCGACCGAGCCGGTCGGACAGGGCCTCCAAGGCTCTCGTCCGACCCGACCTCTTTTCGCCATCCCGTGCGCGCCAGCTCGACCCGACCATCATCCCGTCCGACCCGACCTTCCCCCAGCTCGACCCGAGCACCAGCCCGACCGACCGGTCGACCTCCCCGCTCGACCGCCGCCGTCCCGCTCGACCCGTCTTAGCCGACTAAGGCCCGTTTTGCACGTTTTCACGATTTACTCGGCCCGTTTACCTAATCTCGACCCCTGGAAGACCTAGCACTATAAATACACCTTTTTAGCCTCTTTAGAAAGAAGAGAGGGAGAGACAAGAGAGACACAACAGAGCCGCACAGGAGAGGAGCCACAAGAGAGGGCCGCACTAGGGAGATCCCCTTAGAGGGATTCTCCATTGTTTTACTTCCTTCTCATTGTTTTCCTTAGGGAGAAGATCCCTTCTTTGTATCTCAACATAGAGAAGATTTCTAAACCCTGTTCTCCTTATAATAATATGATTTCTTTCTCAGATTTGTGCTTGTTTACTTGCATCATGATTGAGTAGATTTCTAGTTAGGTTTTAGGGTTTCAAAGAATTCATATGCTGATTATGATTTGATGAATTAACTAGGGATATCATTAGAGTCTTTGTCTCGTTTTGTTCACTTATTAATGCTGATTGCTTTACCGCGCATCTAGCAATCCGATCCTAGGTTGATTTGAGCCACGGAAGTGCTGTATCATTCGCCGGACCTATTCTTTGACAAGCTAGGTTTCTTAGACTGCGGAAGTTGATTTACTAAGCCTAGTGAACTGTATCCGAACTTGATTGATTTAATGCTTGATTAACTATCTAAGGACATACCAAAAGTTTAGCGATTAGATAAGTTATCATAGGAGTCGGAGCCACGGAAGTGGAAAGACTTATTTTCGTGTTTTGTGTTCTAGACGGATCTTACATCCCATATCCCTACATAGATAGAAGTCAATCATCAAACTTATCATCTATGAATCTCTGAGAATTACCTATTGCCTAGCGTCTTTCCACCTTGAACTTACACCGCTTTTATTCTTGCTTTTACTTAGTTTAGTTAATTTGCATCTCAAAACCCAAAACCCCCTCATTTGTCCTAGCTTGATTAGACTCGCATAGCTCGTAGTGCACTTATCTGCTCCTTGTGTTCGATATACCCGTTGCTACTCTCGATCTGTGCACTTGCAGAAAAGGGATAGAAATTGGGAAAAGTTTAATCCCCATCAAGCTTTTTGGCGCCGTTGCCGGGGAGCAATACAGTTGCCAACGAGTTCCCGAGAATAGCCTAGTCTAGGATTTTCAATTTTAGTAGTTTTTGCATCATCATTATCATTATAGTTTTTGCATTATCATCTTAGTTTTTTTGCATCATCATCATATATAGTTTTGCATCTTAGTTTTATTATCATCATCATCATTATAGTTTTGCATCATCATAATCATACTAGTTTCTGCATTAATCACTTGTTTTAGCTTTTGTTTAAATTTTTCTTTAAGCCTTTATCTTTGTGTGTTTCAGGTGAAAACTTGAGTAAAAGATGAAAGCTATGATCTATGGCCAGACCCAAGATCATGTCCTCCAAAGGCGTGCCCCTCACTACCAAGAAACCATTGGAGATTTTGAAAAGGAGCAGTCACAAGAAGCTAACTATCTTGATGATTTCATTTACCCTCCTGACTTCCAGCAGCAAGCACCACGTTTTCAACAGCAAGGGAATCAATTCCAGACTATGCAGCAGTACAATCAACAAGGCATGTACCCCATGGATCAACCTTACAACTTTCATCCAACCGGACCTCACCCGGGTCAGCAAGACAACATGTTTGAAGGATCTCTTCAACAAATCTTAAACAGCCAAGAGAGGGATTACAAGGTGTTGAATGAGCAGATAGACTTCATTTACAATGACCTTACTACAAAGTACGAGTCTGTAATTACTCAACTCAAGAAGATGGAGGTCCACATTGATCAAATTAATGAAGAATTGAAAAGACAAGAGATGAAAGAACAAAATAGCAAGATTCAAACAATGCTTCAGCATATCGTGGATGATCAAATACAGAGCACTAAGGACTTGAATGAGAGGATGGAAATATTGGTCAACAGTTTCATTGTCAAGAACGAGTCTCTCGCTGGTCGAATCAAGAAACTTCACACCCAAATTGCTCAAACCGAAGAGTTAAAAAGACAAGAGATGGAGGAAAAGAAAGCCTTTTGTAAAGTCATCCCTACAAGAGAAGCTGAGTTCGTGCCCACCCATACACCACCCCAAACTGCTGTTAACATGGCTACAAGACCAGAACAAGAGCATTTCTCCTTGGACTCAACCGGAGGTTACAAGCCGAAGCCACTCAAGCGGAAGCTTGGATTACCTTGCATCATTAATGGAGTTTTGTTCAAGGATTCCTTATGTGACACAGAATCTCACATTAACATCATGTCTAAAGGAATAGCAAAGAAGGTTGGGATTGAAGAAATGAAACCCTCTAAGACACCCATGCCGTTTGGAGAGGATACATCTATTATCTCACATGGTTTCATCTCGGATCTTCCACTATCCATCGGAGATCATGTCTTCAAGGCTGATTTCCACATCTTAGAGATGAAAGATGACCCTCACAAGCCACTGATATTTGGTTCTAAACCCTGTTCTCCTTATAATAATATGATTTCTTTCTCAGATTTGTGCTTGTTTACTTGCATCATGATTGAGTAGATTTCTAGTTAGGTTTTAGGGTTTCAAAGAATTCATATGCTGATTATGATTTGATGAATTAACTAGAGATATCATTAGAGTCTTTGTCTCGTTTTGTTCACTTATTAATGCTGATTGCTTTACCGCGCATCTAGCAATCCGATCCTAGGTTGATTTGAGCCACGGAAGTGCTGTATCATTCGCCGGACCTATTCTTTGACAAGCTAGGTTTCTTAGACTGCGGAAGTTGATTTACTAAGCCTAGTGAACTGTATCCGAACTTGATCGATTTAATGCTTGATTAACTATCTAAGGACATACCAAAAGTTTAGCGATTAGATAAGTTATCATAGGAGTCGGAGCCACGGAAGTGGAATGACTTATTTTCGTGTTTTGTGTTCTAGACGGATCTTACATCCCATATCCCTACATAGATAGAAGTCAATCATCAAACTTATCATCTATGAATCTCTGAGAATTACCTATTGCCTAGCGTCTTTCCACCTTGAACTTACACCGCTTTTATTCTTGCTTTTACTTAGTTTAGTTAATTTGCATCTCAAAACCCAAAACCCCCTCATTTGTCCTAGCTTGATTAGACTCGCATAGCTCGTAGTGCACTTATCTGCTCCTTGTGTTCGATATACCCGTTGCTACTCTCGATCTGTGCACTTGCAGAAAAGGGATAGAAATTGGGAAAAGTTTAATCCCCATCAGTGAGCTGATCTTTGAACCCGGAGATAAAGTGTGGATCCATCTACGCAAAGAGAGGTTTCCAGCTCAGCGCAAGTCCAAACTGATGCCTAGGGTCGATGGTCCTTTCACGGTCACCAAGAAAATCAACAACAACTCATACCAAGTTGATCTCCAAGGTAAGTACGATATTAGTATGATCTCCAATGTTGCTGATCTTTCTCCTTTTCTTGCAGATGATCCAGATTTGAGGACAAATCCTTTTCAAAAGGGAGGAGATGATGCGATCATGGATGAGGTTCTTGCCGAGACCAACGTTGCCGAGACGGATTATGCCGAGCAGCTCGTTACCGAGGAAGGAAATGCCGAGCAGCTTGAACCTGAGGAGGCAATAGCCATACCAACTGGCCCGGTGACCCGTTCTAAAACTAAGGCACTGAACCTACGGATTGGGAAAGTCCTTAGCCGTCTGAGTCGGCATGATGATAAACCAACCACTTTGGTTTGCTTAATGGCCCAACAATCGGGATAAAGAGGCAAGTGTGGCTTGTGTGTGCTCTTTTTCCCTTGTCAAGTTTTGTCCCATTGGGTTTTCTTAACAAGGTTTTTAATGAGGCCCAAGTCACACTTCCCATCACCTCTTTGTTCTTGCTTGTTCGGTCCGGCCCGGTTTTTATTTGAATAAGTTTGCGACATTACCGTTTGGCGGGTCTTATGTTTAATATCGGTCTTATGTATTTAAGTCTTGTTGTTTTCCGAGCATTGACCGGAGCCCGTTCCATTCAATGCTCACGCTCCTTCTCTTTCTCTCTCGCCTTCTTAAACCACATTTATCAAACATTTTATCAATCAAAAACCCCTTTATTCTTGATCACTTTGCTACTCACTTGTTGTGCGTAATATCAACTAAGTCGGTAGTATATCTTCTTCACTTGTTGTGCGTAATATCAACACGTCGAGGAGATTCCTCTTCACTGATTGTGCGTAATATCAATCCGTTGAGAGGTGGTGTTAAGGATTCATTCCGCAGAGTCCTTAGTATAAACCGTTCGATCCAACATCCGATCATCCATCATCGGTTCCTTAGCGATCCGACCCATCTATACACTTAACCTCAAGGCCGATCCAATCCGGGATCACATCACAACTTCATACCTTGGTGGGCGGATCCGAGGTATTGGAGACCTTCTTCCCACTCGCCTTATCCCCCTTATTAGTCGGAGACTTCTCCGGTTCTCCCATCTCCGTTCGGCCGCCGGTGATAACCGTTCCACTACAAGAAATATTCATATCCGTAGCGTAAAATAAGCGCTATAATAGGTATTAAATAGCGTTTCTATAAACGCTATGATATCGAGAGCTATGGTAGAGTATCATGTATTATAGCGCTTGTATTATCATGCTATAATAAGTGACCCATATATTATAGCGCTTTTTCTGACCTGCTATGGAATGTGACCACCGTATTATAGCTCATATTTTTTATTGCTATTATAGGGCGTCACTGTATTATAGCGTATTTTTGACTTGCTATGGTAGATGGCAAACATAGTATAGCGTTTCTTGTATAGCTATAAAATGTTACGATGATAGCTTGTTCATTATGCTGTAGTTCATACTTTTAGAGCTTATTTTTGACGCTATGATCATAGGATTATTATTTGTTTCATAATGCTATGATACATTTTCTTATCATATTAATTCATTGTTATAATTGTGTAGTATTGAACCTGTTTCCCAAATACCTGAAATACATAAATATTTTACCCAAATAACGCCAAACATTCATAATTATTTAACCATGTCTCATGTGTCAAACACATCTCAAACCAACAATACATAAAGAAGTCTAAACTGCTGCATAGTTCAAGTCTAAACTGCTGCATATTAGAATACATAGTTCAAGTCTCAAACCAACCTGACAGTAGGCCAAACCTCAATAACTCTAGCACAAGATTACTTTGTCCTCTGGCCATGCAATGGAAGTACCAATAGCATCTTCGATAACCTCTATTTCAGAACATGGCCTCCAAACTGCTGCATCCTTGACATTCACTATATCGACCCAAACTCTAACCGCATTATTACCTAAGGGAACAAAATGGACATTTTGTTCTGGGTTGTTTGAAGCCCAACGCCCTTCAGCAACAACACGGTTCTTTTCAGAAATGTCCATCAACTTGACCATCTGATTTTCCCGGCCAACTGCAACCTGGTGGTTACGCTGCAAAGTTTACAAGATAAACCAATTAATGACATTGAAAGGTAAACCATCTAAAAGTCATACAAACAACTGTAACTCATATATTACCATAGATACTTGAATATTGGATTCAGAAGGAGGTTGGGGCTTCTTAAGAGGAGCCTTTGGAGTTGTTTGTTGAGATTTCGTATTTGTTGTTGCTGGTGATGCCCATTTTGTACTTGTGCTTGCGGATTTTGAAACTGCCACCTTATCAGATGGTGTAAGATTTCGTGATGGCGATATTTGACATGCTGCATCTGTAGTCTCTTCAAATACAACTCTATCTGCTGGCCAGGCTACAAAAGACATCAAAGAGTCCTCAAGATATGTCATTTCAGCTGTAGGCCTCCAAAGAAATGTCTCAGGTGCATGTACCACATCCACAAATACTTTAACTGCATTAGGTCCTAGAGGGAGACCATTAACCAACGCTTTTGGTTCCTGAGAATGCCAGCGCCCTTCTCCAACAACTTCATCATTTGTTGACCAGTCCAGTAGTTTGCATTTGTTCAAAGAATTCTGAGACGCAGCCTATAAGAATATAACATAGATATTCAGAATAATAATACCATTATGTCAAGCATAACAGTCAAACAACCAAACCATATCAAATACTACTAAATCATCAAGGTTCTTGAGATACTATACTAAACTGCATTTATCAAACGCCAATATAATAAGAAAATTTATTAAGAAAGATTACCCTAGGCGCTATGTCTTCTGGTACCAGCTCCTGATCTGAAATAACACAGTTATTTGCAGGCCATGCGATTATATGCCCAACAGCTTCCCCAATTGTAAACATTGCAGTTGCAGGTCTCCAAAGAAAAGCACTTTCATTTGTTGCAGTCTCAACCAAAACCTTAACAGCAACAGGGCCTAGTGGGATATCATTCACAAAGTCTGCGGGATCAGATGAAAGAATACGTCCAACAGCAACGTCTTCAGCAGTTCCAGACCAATCAACCAACACACATTTGGGTTGTGATTTTTTATTCACGCTCTACAAATGTTTGATTACAAAATATGTTAGAATTTAAGGTTATTCTAGAACAAATAACTGAACAGTTATTATTAACTTACTCTAGCAGCTGCTGAGTTTTCACCTACTTCAGGTTCTTGTCTCTGAATCATAAGAACAAAGTTAAATCCACAAACGGTAATTTACTAACACAATAGAATATCAAAATCACAAGTGTGGCTAACCTGGTTCTTGATTTTGGCAAGTTCATCTTGCAACTCATTAACCTTATGTATCAAATGAAATTGCTTCTCTTCCATTTCAGCCATAAGCTTGTGCTTTACTTGGAAACAAGCTAACTTAGTCATACTCATGCTTCTACCCATTGCCCTTAGTCGACCAGGATTATCAGGTCCTAAAAGTTGAGAAAGGAGATCTTCTCTTGGATTCGTTGAGGTTGGAGGAGCAGCATTATCAACTAGATCAGCGGCTTTCTTCTGGTTTACATAAGATACATGCGAAAAACAAAAACCACAAATTGCTATTTAATTTCCAATGCAGGTTACATAATAGAAAGAATAAAACAAAAATCTTATGCATAACAACTTACAAACTTCTCAGCTGCATTGGTATTCACTGGTGTGCCATCCTTTTTAGTCCTTGACTTTACCCAGACCTTCAGCCTAGTCACTTCTGATGGCTCTGCACTTACTTTTTTCTGTACAAAAACAACAAATCAATCGAAACAATGATGCAAATCTAACGCACATGTAGTATGTAAGCATGAATGTATGGAAGAATATAAATTACCATATCTTCTGCCAGCCTCACCATCCCTTTACGGCTACAAGTATGTGGAATCTGCTTACTCCTTCTCTCCTTGTATTGATCACTCACAGCCTTAAAGAAAAATGCCATTATCATTATGTATGACCACTGCAATGATTTTGTAAATTCAAGAGTAATGTGTAATACCTTAAAGGCTGAGCTAGTTTTGAGCTTCACAAATTTACGCCATTCAGTTAGTGACACATTACTTGGTCGCAGGTTCATTCTCTGTTGATTGGTAGCACAATTTCTAATCTGCGTAACTATACGTGATTTGGATGCCCTCCACAAACATCCCATCTGCTTTAAGACGACATTCTTTTGGTAGTCTTCATCAAGCTCAAACCTTGCCTGTTTTCAATCACAAAATCAAATTTTCAACGGAATTTCAGATAAATAACATAGTGTGAAGAGAATGATACCTGAACAGATTTCCAAAGCACTGTCTTTAGTTCTTCATTGATTTTTCTCCAGTCATCAATTATCACAGGAACGTGTTCCCGCACTAAAGGGCCTAAGTATGATGACAACTTTACAGATCCCGGACCAATAGGCTCTCCCAAGTCAGTGAAATCAACTCGTTCTCGACAATTTGGATCTTTCGCTATGTGTTTCATCTTTGTTGGTCCTCGCTGTTTCTTACGCTTAGGTTCGCTCTCTGTATGCTCGCATTGAACCTCACCTTCTGGCTCTTCATCTTCCAGACCAGCTTCTTCCAGATCAGCGTCATTCATATTTTCCTCATTATGTCCTTCTTCAGGGTTTGTATCCTCATTCAAACCATCTTCTGCAACATTCACTTCCTTCTCATGACCCAAATACTCGGGCTCATCACTGGTTCGCTGAGAATTCGTCTTTCTTCTCCGTGTAACACTCTTGGGACGACCCATACTAATTTACCTGAAACAATAAACTCACTTATTAGTATCTGATCAATACATTGACACTTATGCAGTTCTGACTCACTAACTAAGACACACCACGACACACTCAAATATCACTTACGCAACACACAAAAAGGACAAAAAAGATGCAGTTTCACACATATATGCCTTCACAGTCTATACGGGCGTGTGGAGATTCACCAACGTCAGTATCCATATCTATAGTGGATGGCAATGGCCCAATATCTGTGACATTTTCTTCAACATCTTCGTCTTTGTATCTTCTTGAAGGACCTCTCAAAGCAACATACCAACTTGAAGAGTCATCTACTCTAGAATAAAAAACTTGCTTGGCTTGGGAAGCTAATATGTAAGGATCCTTCAAAAACGTAACTTGGCTCTGACTCAGGTTGACAAGTGTGAAGCCATCTTCTATCTTAACTCCATTACCTCTTACCGCCCACTGACAGCGGAATAGAGGAACATAGAAAACATTGTAATCCAGTAGTATAATGTCTATAACTCGGCCATAGTATGAGACCAGATCAGCCACTTGTGAAGTGTCTCTTGCACTTGACCTACACATAGCCATTGCTTCGTAATAAATGCCACTATTCTGACTTTGTCTATCAACTGAGCTTGTTTGAAACCGCTGCCCATTCACTATGTACCCAGTAAATGACCTTGCAGTAGTCCGTGGACCATAAGCCAACCACTTAAGTATTTTTCCGTGTGTTTCTGAATTTATAGGTATCTACAAAGGTAAATTAAAGTCAGACATCTATGGAAATATACCTTTTCTCATAAACTTAAGAAAGAGTAACTTGAACTTGCCTGTTCTTTTAACCAAAATGCAAAATTTTTGGTATGCGTATTCCACAAAGTTGTGGCATCATGTCTACATTTCCCACTTGTGTCCTGCAGATGTTGCAAGTGCATACTAAACAAAAAAAAAAGAAATTAGTATTTTCTCAGACAACCGATCATGTATATATGTAAGTCTAAAAACGTAGCAACTTACTCCACATAGGGGTCCATAACAGCCATATTCTGGATAACAGCAAGATGAGCTATTTTGAGCTCCGTTTCAGAAAGTGTAAGTGATTTGGCCGCAGAAATTGGACGACCTTCTAGTATAGAGTTACTCTCATACTCAGTATTTCTTTCTTGTTTATCCTCTACACTAGTTGTCTTCTTCAGAAAATCAGAACAGAACTGCATGCATTCTTCTGCTAAATATGATTCAGCAATACAACCCTCTGGTCTTGCAGGGTTTCTTACAAAGTCTTTCAGTACCTTCATATATCTACATACACATAGTAAATAATATTATTGACAACAAGACATGAGGTTTTAAGTACAAGTTGACAACATAAGAAGCTTTACCTCTCAAATGGATACATCCAACGAAAATGGACTGGTCCCCCAAGCCTAGCTTCCCTTCCTAGATGAACTGTCAAGTGCACCATTATATCAAAGAAGCTTGGAGGAAAATATCTTTCAAACATGCATAGAGTCTCCACAACTTCATTTTCCATTTCTGAAATCTTCTCCCTATCAATAACTCTCTGGCACAGGTAGTTGAAGAATGCACATAACCGGGTAATTGCAATTCTAGGACCCGTAGGTAATAATCCTCTCAGTGCAACCGGGAGCAGTTGTTGCATTAGGACATGGTAATCATGTGATTTGAGTCCGGTTACCTTAGCGTCTTCCAATGATACGCCTCTTGATATATTAGAGCAATATCCATCGGGACCCTTAAAATCGAAAAGGCGTTTGCAGAAGATTTTTTTCTCTGCCTTGGACAAAGACCAAGGTGCTGCTGGAAGGTAAGTTCTTTTCCCTTGTGTGTTAGGATGTAAATCCTTTCGTATACCAAGCAGCTCCAAATCTTTACGAGTATTAAGCCCATCCTTTGATTTTCCACAATGTAATAATGTAGAAATTATACTCGCAGCAACATTTCTCTCAACATGCATTACATCCAAATTATGCCTTACAGGGAGTTCCTGAATTATAAAAATAGAAAATCAAATTAGAGAATTCTCAATACAAAAATTTAAATCACGAAACAATATAATTTTATAAACATACCTCCCAATAAGGCAGTTTGAAGAAAATAGACCTTTTCTTCCATCTTGACAACTCCTCCTCGTCTACTTCTACTTCTTCATCTTCCTCTGATTCGCTGGTTTCATCATCATTATCGGAGCCTGACCCAACAAAAGCAGTCCGTTTTCGCTTCCTTCCAGATTCTTTGACATTACCAAAACTGTTTTTAAAATTCTTCAGTTTCTGGGATATGTCATGACCGGTTAATATCCTAGCCTTTCTCCCATGCTCAGCTTTCCCATCAAACCATGACTTCTTTGCCCGATAACAATGTGTTGGTGCTAGACCCTTCCTATGTGACATGTAAACATGTTTTCTACTGTACTTCAACCACATACTATCAGTGTTTTTGCCGCAAAGAGGACAGGCCATTTTTCCTTTTACTTTACAGCCAGCAAGGTTTCCATACGCAGGGAAATCACTTATAGTCCACAGGAGCATTGCCTTAAGTGTAAATGTATTCTGACTTAAGGCATCATATGTTAACGCTCCTTCATTCCACAAATGATTTAGATCCTCTATAAGAGGTTCCAAGTAGACATCAATATTATTACCAGGCTGTTGTGGACCAGGAATGAGCAAACTGAGCATGATATTTTCCTTCTTCATACACATATCAGGAGGCAAATTGTAGTTTACCAACAGAACAGGCCAGCAGCTATACCTCGTATTCTTCATATTAAACGGATTAAAGCCATCAGTTGAAAGTCCTAGTCTCACGTTCCTTTCTTCAAAAGCAAATGCAGGATATCTATGGTTCATTTGATCCCATGTGACAGAGTCAACTGGATGACGTATTCTTCCGTCGCTGCTCTTGTTATTGAAATGCCATCTTAATTTTTTGGCCATTTCCTCAGACCTAAACATCCTCTTGAGTCGTGGGATTAGTGGGAAGTACCTCAGTACTTTCTGTGGGACACCTTTCTTGACCTCACCAGTGTGCATGTTTGTTTTCCATCGTGAAGCCTTGCATTTGGGACAGTTGTCTAGCTTCTTGTACTTCTTTCTGTATAAGCAGCAATCGTTTATGCAGGCATGAATCTTTTGATATCCCATATCAAAAGATTTTAGAAACTTCTTCACATCATACAATGATGTATGGAGCACATTATCTTCAGGTAACATCTCTGGCAATGTCTCAAGTAGATCATTGAAGCTCTTATCAGACCAACCATTTTGTGTCTTTAGACGGAATAGTGAAACTATTGCTGATAATTTGCTATGGTTCACACAGGTTGGATATAGCGGTGTTTCAGCATCTGCTAGCTTCGCAAGGAACTCATCTTCTTTCTTGTCTTCTCCCTCTGCAATCTCACCTAAGTAACCTATGCGTACAAACTCTTCACCTGAATATTCAGCAGCTCTGTATAGCCCAATAATCTCTTCATTCCACTGATTTTCGCTGCTGAAACATTTAGACCCTGAAGCCCCTGAATTCACTTCTCCATGATGGTACCAATCATTGCTTCGCTTGTATGCCTCTTCCATTCCCCTTGTTACTAGATGAGCAACTACATCACTGCTAGACTGACGAGCTACATTACGACAATCTATGCAAGGGCATATTACCATGTCAACTTCTCCTGACCTCACGGCCACTGTTCGTACAAAATTCCAGGCACCTCTCTCATATGCAGGATCAGCTCTTCAATGCATAAAACCCGAAAAAAACTCTTACACTCTACACTTCCCAAGTGTACATTATCTAAATAAGTAAATTTATACCTGCAAAGATGCACCCATCTCTTGTCCAGCATTATATGTGCAAAACCTTAACTAAAACAGTCTACATATACATTAATACCAAAGAGTAAAAAAAGATGCAGACAATAACTCATTATCGTAACAGTTAAATAGCAGTTCGTATGAAGATCAAAATCATTATGAAAACACAACACGAAAGACCAGCATACATGGTAATCTACAGAGATAGCCAATTGGATGCAATGCAAGAGTAATGACCACAATAATGTACCAGATAAACAAAAAAGCGACTCCCTAATCTGATGGATAGATGGGACTAACCAGTAGTGAGATTGGGACTAACTGAGACTATTAGTACTCGCGATTCCAATCACCAACACTTGCAAAACACAATACGAGACATCATTAACTTCCCGCTTACTTAAATTTTGTAAAATACTGTGTAGAACCACTTGAGAAAGATGCATGCAAAAAGTGACAAACTTCAAATCGGACAGAGTGCTGAAAATGAACCCTAAAATTATATATATCTACATCCGCAATCACAAAGAAATAGGTTGATTACTTCCGATTACAAAGAAGTCAGACAAGGAAAAGAAAAAGTAAGAAGGAATTACCTCTGATTATAAAGACGATTCAGACAGAGATGGAGAACTTGGCCGTCGACGGATGACGAAATTGTGGTCGGCGATAGTGTTAACGGCTGGAGCAAGCTTCGACAGAGATGGTGGTGAAGTTCGTGTGTTTCTAGGACGAGATTAGGGGTCCCAATCGAGTTTATCTCTGTAAGCGTTGGTTTCGATTTTGATTTGGTGAAAAGGGGGAAAACACGAGCAATGGCGGAAATAACAAAAAAATTGGTAAGTGTGGCGGTATTAGTGATTTTAACTTCCCGCCTATTGATTTTCTAGTTTAGCGTTAATTTAATGCTATTATAGTGTCACCAAAATCGCCAATTAATATATGATAGCAGTTGCAAAAACCGTGCTATAATATTGTGCTATGATTGACCATAATTTTTGTAGTGTTCGACCGCCGATCTTTCCTCTCGGTTTCTCTCTTTCTCGCCTGATCTCTTTTACAATCGGGCTGTCCCTTTTTCTGTGTATGCGTGAATCACGATTTCGACCCCTAGGGCTTGTACTTATAGACTCGACCACCCAATAGTTACAACCGTTCGTGGCCTAACCGCCCAGCTATCGCATACATTCGGCAGTAACCGCCACACTCCATCCGAGTGTAGGTAGCTCGGCTACCGAACACTCGGCCTCGCTGGCCGGAGCTATCCACCAGCTGGTCGAGCTGCCCCAGCTGACCTAGCTCACCCATCCAGCTGCCCTTAGCTAGTTTTCAGCTGCCCTCTACTTCCTTACACGCTAAGTCCTCTTCTCTCCCGGGCTTAGCCATTTCCGGACCATGGAACGAGTTTTTCCGTTTCTTTGACCACCTACTCGTCCTTTCCCGACCATGGTCCATCCCGCCGATCCTTGCGCGGATCGGGGATGCTACAATAGTCCCATCCGGACTTGATCATATCCTGTGATCTTAGTCCCTCCGACTAAATCACTTCCATCGGCACGATCGACTCCCACGATCGTCCGACCCATCGGCCCGATCGACTCCCACGATCGTCCGGCTCAACCTTTTGCTCGACCATAGTTCATCAACTATACCGTATCCCTGAATTCATTGAACCAGATCGTGTACTAGTCACGCATAGCACCTGTACCTTTGGTAAGCCTATCTTGGCCCATAGCTTTTGCCTTAGCGAAACGTAATTCCCGTTCCCTAAGCGCCTATCTCACCTGCCTCAACTTCCGTTCAGTCCCATCATGCTACCGTGATCAAGCTACCAAGATCCCTGATTCACCCTTGACCATTTATGGTCCATTCGATCCTCCTCCTGAACCGATCCACTCGGATAACTCTTCTCGTGGTACGGTTCTTGTCCTAGGGCAGTCCATCTTGGCTCAGAAGAATCGTCTAAGACATCTCGGGTACTTAGCACGATATCTCCTCTTGCCTCAAATCCCAGTCGACTCACCATTACTCACGGTTTGTACACCGCCCTAGTTTTTTTTCAGAGTCTCGATCATTCTCCTGACCTTAACTCATCATCATAGCAACTGATACCTCCGAGTAGCATCTAGAACAATGAACAAGCCTTGGTGAGAACTCTAGACTCCCAAGTACTTGTCTCATTTCTCAGCTTACGGACTATATCCAATCTACTGTACAATCGAGTTTCCAGTCGCTGAGCAGTGATGGGGATTAAACTTTTCCCAATTTCTACCCCTTTTCTGCAAGTGCACAGATCGAGAGTAGCAACGGGTATATCGAACACAAGGACCAGTTAGTGCACTACAAGGTATGAGATTGAGATTTAGCTAGGAAAGCAATATGAGTTTGGTTGTTGTCATGTTGAAAGCAAGTAAAGAGAGCAAGTAAACAAAGCAAATAAGGTTGTAAATCTATGGATGGAAAGCGCTAAGCAATAGGATAATCTCGGGATGAGTGATTCAAGCAAGCAAGTTCGATTGTTAGGGATTTAAGAATGTGTACCACCTAGAACTCAAGACACTAATTTAGATCTTTCCACTTCCGTGGCTTCGATCCCTATGTTGATCTATCTAATCGCTAAACTTTTGGTATGTCCTTAGATAATCAAACAAGCATTAATTCTGATATGATCATGGATGAGGTTAGCCCGGACATGGACCAGGAAAGGCGGGACGAGCTTGAACCTGAGGAAGCATTGGCCATACCGACTGGCCCAGTCACTCGATCCCAAACTAAGTTATTCAACCAAGGAGTGGGAAGAATACTTAGCCGTTTGAGTCGGCATGTTCAGGAAGTTAAGCACCCCACCTTGGTTTGCTTAACGGCCCAACACTTGGGTTAAAGAGGCAAGTGGATCTTAGTGTGCTCTTTTTCCCTGCCAAGGTTTTGTCCCACTGGGTTTTCCTTGGTAGGTTTTTAACGAGGCCTAAGACCCACTTTCAGTTTACCTCTTTACCTTTGCTGTTCGGTCCGGTCCAGCCCGTTTAAGTCTTGGCGACAAGCCTCCTTTTTTTTTGAATTTTCAAACGTTGTTTTAGCTTTTATGTGTTGTGTGTTTTCCGAGTTATTGGAGCTTGTTCCAATTAACTCTCCCTCTCTCTCTCTCTCTCTCTCTCGTTGTCTTATGTAAACTGAAACTCATCTCTTTGTTTTCTTTATCAAACATCTTTTTACAAAAAACCCTTTCGTATGCTTGATCATCTCTTGGTGCGTTACATCCGAGAAATCCTTAGTTCTTGTTGTGAGTTATATCAACTAGATTTAGGTGGTGTTGGAGATCCCTTTCCGTAGGATCTCTGTTACAGCCAAACGATCCATCTGTTCATCTTCCTCGTTCCATCGCTTCATCTACCGAACCTCCACTTGATCGTTTGTTCATCGTTTATTCATCGTTTGTTCATCGTCCCATTCATTCTGATCGCCATCCATACTTGCTTCAAAGTGTCGAATCCTGATAAGGATCATATTAAGTGGTATCAGAGCCACTTTGAAGTTAAGTACTCGATCTCACTCGTGAAACCGTTCATATTCACTTTCGGAAACCATAGATCTTTCCTTACCATCATCCACTCGATCATTTCCGTTTGATATTTGCATCCGTTTGATCTTGGTGTTTTTACCGTCCATTGATTTACTTTTGTCAATCCATTTGATTAGTCCGTTCATCTTCTGGCCGTGTTCATCATTGATTCTTTTGTTGATTTTTGTTATAAAAGTTTTCGGAATCATTTCCCTTGAACAAATAACTGCCGAGTGTTTGTTTGTTCTTTGTAGTGAGCAACGATGGCTGAAGACGACGAGGAGTCATCATCCGTAATCAGTGCCAATAACAAGATATTGATCGAAGCTCTTACTAAGATGATGGATGAGAAACTAGATGCTATGCGCAAGGAGCTTAAAGGCAAAGCAAAAGCGACGGCCGTACAAATCCATGACTTGGAAGAGGAGTTACCGCCAGACCCGGCAAACTCTAAGAAGAAACCAATTGATAGCCAAGCCAATGATTACTACAGCAGTCCAGGCCACTTCTCTCATGGCAGCCGACGCCGGTCTCGGAGAACCAGAGAAGAACCAGACCGAATAGTTGAAAATCTCGGAGGATATAAGATGAAGATTCCTCCTTTCTATGGCCATAACAATCCGGACGAGTACATGGATTGGGAGAAGAAGTGCGAGTTCAACTTCAACCTTCACAACATTGCCAACATGAACCGTGTTAAGCTCGCCGTATCCGAATTCAACGATTATGCCCTAAGGTGGTGGGAGCAGATTACGACCGCCCGAGAAATCGGAGGAGCTTATGAGATTTCTACTTGGGAAGAGATGAAAAGAGTTATGAGACAGCGGTTTGTCCCCAGTTACTACCAACGTGAACTACACTCTAAGTTGAGAAAACTTAGCCAGGGATCTAAGACCGTTGAAGAATATTACCAAGAAATGGAGGTTAAGTTGCTTCGGGCGAACGTTATTGAAGATAGAGAGGCGACTATGTCCCGGTTTCTTGGTGGGTTAAACGTTGAGAATAAGATATTGTTGAAATGCAAAATTGTGTGGGATTGGAGGCTATGCTACATAAGGCTGTTTTGGCCGAGCAACAACTTAAGAAGAAGGTGATTTTCTGGTACAACCATGAGTCTCGCCGACCTAGTTACCCAAAAGACAACAAGTCAGCCGTTACTCCTAAACCGGAGTCAAGAGGAATCCCTTTCAGTCAAGATAAAGGTAAGGCCGGAGCAACGTCTACTACTACCAGAGCCCGCGAGATTAAGTGCTTTAAATGCCAGGGGTTTGGACATTATGCATATGAGTGCCGTAACAAGAGGATCATGTTCATTAGAGAAGACGGAGAAGTTGAGTCCGAAGATGAGGTTATAGTATACCAGCCAGATCAAGCGCTTGTTCCAGAAGAATGTGAGGCTGCTCCTGTTATGGGAAAGCTATTGGTTGCTAGGAGACTCTTGAGCACTCAAGCCCGACCAGAATTGGAAGAGCAACGGGAAAATCTATTTCATACACGCTGTCTAGTCAAGGAAAAGGTATGCAGTTTGATCATTGATGGCGGCAGTTGTACTAATGTGGCGAGTGAAACCATGGTCGAGAAACTTGGTCTTGAAACTAAGAAACACCCCAGACCATACCAGCTGCAATGGATAAACGAGACGGGGGATATGAGTGTTAAAAAACAAGTGCTTGTGCCACTATCGATAGGAAGCTATGAGGATGAGATATTGTGTGACGTTTTGCCCATGGATACTGGACACATCATTTTGGGAAGGCCATGGCAGTCAGACCGACGTGTGATCCATGACGGCTTTACCTACAAGCATACTCTCTTGCATAAGGGGCAGAAGATTACTCTCATTCCTCTATCACCCCAAGAAGTCTACGAAGATCAAATCCAGTTGACCAGCCAAAAGACTAAGCCGCCACCAGAAGAGAAACAAGTCAAGCCGCGCAAACCAACGAACTACCTTATCAAGTCCAAACAGGTTAAAAGTTCCATTGCCTTGAATAAACCTTTTCTGTTATTTATTTTCAAAGATTCATTTAATCTCTTTGTTAACAATGCACCGGAGATTCCGAGTGAAGTGTCCAATCTTTTGCAGGAGTTCAAGGACGTCTTTCCAGATGACTGTCCTAAAGAATTGCCACCAGTCCGTGGCATTGAGCATCAAATTGATTTTGTTCCAGGAGCCACTCTTCCAAACCGGCCAGCATACCGAACCAACCCTGTTGAAACCAAAGAGTTGCAAAGTCAGATAGATGAGCTAATGAACAAAGGACACATCCGGGAAAGCATGAGTCCATGTGCTGTGCCAGTCCTTCTTGTGCCCAAAAAGGATGGAAGCTGGCGTATGTGTGTGGACTGTCGTGCCATCAACAATATCACTGTAAAGTATCGACATCCTATCCCTAGACTTGATGATATGCTTGATGAGCTTCATGGTTCATGCATTTTCTCTAAAATTGATTTGAAAAGTGGTTATCATCAGATTAGAATGAAAGAAGGTGATGAATGGAAAACTGCATTTAAGACTAAGCATGGTTTATATGAATGGCTTGTTATGCCCTTTGGTCTCACTAATGCACCTAGTACATTCATGCGCCTAATGAACCATATTTTGCGAGATTTCATCGGCCATTTTGTTGTGGTTTACTTTGATGACATTTTGATTTACAGCAAGAACCTTGATGAGCATCTAGATCACCTTGCATCGCTTATGGCTGTTTTAAGAAAAGAGAAATTATTTGCCAACCTTAAGAAATGCACTTTTTGCACCGATAATGTGGTTTTTCTAGGTTTTGTTGTAAGTGCAGATGGAGTCAAGGTGGATGAGGAGAAAGTCATGGCCATTCGTGATTGGCCCAGCCCAAAAACCGTAGGAGAGGTCCGAAGCTTCCACGGCTTAGCCGGATTCTATAGGCGGTTTGTTCGTGACTTTAGTACTTTGGCCGCACCACTCACTGAAGTTATCAAGAAGGAAGTGGGATTCAAATGGGAAAAGGCTCAAGAGGATGCTTTCCAAGCTCTCAAAGATCGCCTTACTAACGCCCCTGTTCTTATATTGCCTGACTTCTTGAAAACTTTTGAGATTGAATGTGATGCTTCAGGTATTGGCATTGGAGCTGTTTTGATGCAGGATAAGAAGCCGATTGCTTTCTTTAGTGAGAAACTTGGTGGCGCCACTCTCAACTATCCCACATACGACAAGGAGTTATACGCCTTGGTCCGTGCTTTGCAAACTTGGCAACACTATCTCTGGCCGAAAGAGTTCGTTATCCATACCGACCATGAATCGTTGAAACATCTCAAGGGCTAGCAGAAGTTGAATAAAAGACACGCCAGGTGGGTTGAATTCATTGAGACTTTCCCATACGTCATCAAGTACATAAAAGTTAAGGACAATGTCGTTGCCGACGCATTGTCCCGAAGGTACACCCTACTTTCAACCCTTGATGCTAAACTGTTAAGCTTTGAGCAAATAAAGGACTTGTATGATTCTGATTCTGATTTTGCTGAGATTTATAAGTCATGTTCTAAGTTTGCTTCAGGTCGATATTGTAGGCAAGATGGGTTTCTCTTTTATGAGAACCGTCTCTGTGTACCTATCTGCAATTTGAGAGATCTTTTTGTTAGGGAAGCCCATGGCGGAGGCTTGATGAGGCACTTTGGTGTCGCCAAAACTTTGCAGGTTATGCGTGATCATTTTCATTGGCCTCAAATGATCAGAGACGTTGAGAGGATTTGCTCTAGATGCGCCACTTGTAAGCTGGCCAAATCTAAGGTTCAGCCGAACGGTTTGTATACTCCTCTCCCTATCCCATCTCACCCTTGGACCGACATATCAATGGATTTTGTCCTTGGTTTACCTAGGACTAGAACTGGTAAAGACTCCATATTTGTGATTGTTGATAGGTTTTCGAAAATGGCTCATTTTGTGGCATGTCATAAGACTGATGATGCATCTCATATAGCTGCTTTGTTCTTTAAGGAGATTGTTAGATTGCATGGGATGCCTCGCACTATTGTTTCTGATCGTGACACTAAGTTCTTAAGTTATTTCTGGAAAACATTGTGGTCTAAGTTGGGGACTAAGCTTTTATTTTCGTCCTTGTTGATGATCATAATATGACCCTTGTTAGAGATCGTCACTTTGAAGCAAGGTAGTGAGATCGAGATGGAAATATGGCGGTAAGGGAACGGTTCGGCAGAAAGGATTTGATGAGTGGGATGGTTCGGTGGTAGATGAAAAGACTCAGTGGTATGAGATGAATCGGTGAAGGATGAACAGGTGAGATGATCCGGTGATTGATGGCTTGGCGGTATGAGACGGATTGTCGAGGTGGGATAGATCGGCGGAAGATGAATGGTTGGCGAAAATGGAACGGCGGAATGATGATGGATCGAGTGGTTTATAACAGAAATCCGTGGCCAGGATTTCCAACACCACCTTGTAGATTATCGATATGACACACAACAATCTAAAAGGGATTTCTTAGATGCAACACACTAAGAGATGAACAAAGCTTTCAAGAGAGAGTTTTTGATAAAAAATGTTTGTTAAGAATGAAAGAGTGTTCTCGCCAAACCTAATAAAGGGAAGGCGAAGAGATGGCTCGGAACAAGCTCCAGCCATCTCGAAAATATAAGCAAAACATAAATGAAAGTCAAGCGAAATAAAGATAAGGCGCTGGATATTCAAACGTTCGGGCCAGAACGAAATACAACAGAACTGGGCCGGACCCAAAAAATAAAGATAACGAGACGATTTGTAACGGAAGAGGGGCCTCGTTAAAAACCTTGTCAAGAAAACCCAGTGGGACAAAACTTGACAAGGGAAAAAGAGCACACCATTTCCCGTTTATCTCATTATCCATATCATTGGGCCGTTAAGCAGACCAGTGTGGAATGCTTATGCTCAGGGACTTGCCGACTCAAACGGCTAAGCATCCGACTAACGCCATGGTTGAATGACTTAGTCTGGGAACGCGTTGTTGGGCCGGTTGGAATGGGCATAGACTCCTCTACTTCAAGCTCTCCATCTCCTCCCTGGTACAAGTCTGTGGCAACCTCATCCATGATCATATCATCCCCTCCCTCTTGAAAAGGATTTGCCCTCAAATCTGGATCATCTGCAAGAAAAGGGGAGAGATCAGCAACATTAAAACTGGGACTTATATTGTACTTACCTTGGAGATTTATTTGGTAGGAGTTGTCGTTGATCCGCTTTGTGATCTGAAAGGGTCCATCAATCCTTGGCATCAGTTTGGATTTTCGTTCGGCAGGGAACCTTTCTTTGCGCAAATGTATCCACACTTTATCTCCAACCTCAAAAACCATTTTGCGTCGCCCCTTGTTGGCATGTTTGGCATACTGCTTTGTTTTCTCCTCGATGTTCTTCCGTGCTTGTTCATGGATTTTCTTTACTGTTTCTGCCTTGTGCTTCCCATCGTTCGGCTGAACCTTAGACTTAGACATCTTACAAGTCGCACATCTAGAGCAAATCCGCTCAATGTCTCTGATCATATGAGGCCAATGGAAATGATCACGCATAACCTGCAATGTTTTGGCGACACCAAAGTGCCCCATCAAGCCTCCTCCATGCGCTTCCCTAACAAAAAGATCTCTCAAAGAACAGTTAGGTACACAGAGACGGTTCTCATAAAAGAGAAACCCGTCTTGTCTAGAATATCGGCCTGAAGCAAACTTAGAACAAGACTTATAAATCTTAGCAAAATCAAAATCAGAATCATACAAGTCCTTTATTTGCTCAAAGCCTAACAATTTAGCATCAAGGGTTGAAAGAAGAGTATACCTCCGGGATAATGCGTCGGCCACGACATTGTCCTTACCTTTTTTGTACCTTGATGACGTATGGAAAGGTTTCAATGAATTCAACCCACCTGGCGTGCCTTTTGTTTAATTTCTGTTGACCCTTGAGATGTTTCAGCGATTCATGGTCGGTATGGATAACAAACTCTTTCGGCCAGAGGTAGTGCTGCCAAGTTTGCAAGGCACGGACTAAGGCGTACATCTCCTTGTCATATGTGGGGTAGTTGAGAGTGGCGCCACCAAGTTTCTCGCTAAAGAAAGCAATCGGCTTCTTTTTCTGCATCAAAACAGCTCCTATGCCAACACCTGAAGCATCCCATTCAATTTCAAAAGTCTTTAGAAAGTAAGGCAAAACAAGAACAGGGGTGTTAGTAAGGCTATCGTTGAGCGCTTGGAACGCATCCTCTTGGGCCTTTTCCCACTTGAATCCAACTTCTTTCTTGATGACTTCGGTTAATGGCGCGGCTAAAGTGCTGAAGTCACGGACAAATCGCCTATAGAATCCGGCTAGGCCATGGAAACTCCTGACTTCTCCAACGGTTGTTGGGCTGGGCCAATCTCGGATGGCTGCAACCTTTTCCTCGTCCACCTGAACACCATCTGCACTCACAACAAAACCTAGAAACACAACATTATCGGTGCCAAAGGTGCACTTCTTGATATTTGCAAATAATTTCTCCTTTCTAAGAACATGCAAAACAGAAGTGAGGTGTTCTATATGCTCGGTCATGTTCTTACTATAGATCAAAATATCGTCGAAATAGACAACAACAAAGCGCCCAACAAATGATCTAAGGACATGGTTCATCAATCGCACGAATGTACTAGGTGCATTAGTTAATCCAAATGGCATAACAAGCCATTCATATAGTCCATGTTTAGTCTTAAATGCAGTTTTCCATTCATCACCCTCTTTCATCCTAATCTGATGATATCCACTTTTCAAATCTATCTTAGAGAAAATGCAAGAACCATGCAATTCATCTAACATATCATCAAGTCTAGGAATGGGGTGTCGATACTTTACAGTGATATTGTTGATTGCGCGGCAATCAACACACATGCGCCAGCTACCGTCTTTCTTTGGCACAAGAAGGACTGGAACAGCACAAGGACTCATGCTTTCCCGAATGTGTCCTTTGTCCATTAGCTCATCAATCTGGCGCTGTAGTTCCTTTGTCTCGACGGGATTGGTTCTGTAGGCTGGTCGGTTTGGAAGAGACGATCCAGGGACGAAATCAATCTGATGCTCAATGCCGCGAACTGGTGGCAATCCCAGTGGACTATCATCTGGAAACACATCTCTAAATTCCTGGAAAAGCTTAGTCAACTCACTCGGAATATCCGGTGCATTATTAGCAAAAAGGTTAAGTGTTTCCTTAAAAATAAACAGAAGAAAGGGTTTATCAGAAGAGTTAGAACCTTTAACCTGTTTAGATTTGATCAAATAGTTGGATGGCTTGATTGGCTTGACTGGATCCTTCTCTGGCCGAGACTTAGTCCTTTGACCAATCAACTGGACCTGGTCTTCATACACTTCATGTGGAGTCAGAGGAGTAAGGGTGGTCTTACGGCCTTTATGCATAAAGGTATACTTGTGATGCGATCATGGATGAGGTTCTTGCCGAGACCGACGTTGCCGAGCCGGATTATGCCAAGACCAACGTTGCCAAGACGGACTATACCGAGCAGCTTGAACCTGAGGAGACAATAGCCATTCCAACTGGCCCGGTGACCCGTTCCAAAACTAAGGCACTAACCCTACGCGTTGGAAATGTCCTTAGCCGTTTGAGTCGGCAAGAGGTTAAGCCCACCACGTTGGTTTGCTTAACGATCCAATAACTTGGGTAAAGGGGCAAGTATGTCTTGTGTGCTCTTTTTCCCTTGTCAAGTTTTTGTCCCAATGGGTTTTACTTGACAAGGTTTTTAACGAGGCCAAGTCATACTTCAAATCACTCCTTTGCTCGTTGTTATTCGGTCCGGCCCATTTCGTTTTGAATCAAACCGCGCCATGAATGTCAAGGGTCGTGCATGTTGAGTCTTTGCTCATTTATTGTCTTAAGTTTTCGAGAATGGGAGGAGCGTGTTCCGTCCCACTCTCTTTATCTATCGCTACAATTCGTTTTGTCATTTTCATCAAACATTTTATCAATCAAACAACTCTTTTATGCTTGATCACTTTGCTATTCACTTGTTGTGCGTAATATCAACTAAGTCGATAGTATATCTTCTTCACTTGTTGTGCGTAATATCAACACGTCGAGGAGATCCCTCTTCACTGATTGTGCGTAATATCAATCCGTTGAGAGGTGGTGTTAAGGATTCATTCCGCGGAGTCCTTAGTATAAACCATTCGATCCATATCCGATCATCCTTCATCAGTTCCTTGGCGATCCGATCCATCCATACTCTTAACTTCAAGGCCGATCCAATCCGGGATCACATCAGGTGGT
Organism: Erythrophleum ivorense; assembly: GCA_026724425.1. Lineage (NCBI taxonomy): Eukaryota > Viridiplantae > Streptophyta > Magnoliopsida > Fabales > Fabaceae > Erythrophleum > Erythrophleum ivorense. The sequence continues at coordinate 532,052 of JAIUCV010000068.1, read as the reverse complement.
ATCAGAGCACCTTGTTGTTAAGAATTTCAGTTTCTACGATTTTTTGTGTCTGTTCATCTTCTCACTTCGAAAATCATAGATCTTCTCATTATCATCATCCGTTTGATCATCTCTTGTGTTACTATCATCATCTCAATCACCCCGTTGCATTTCCGACCATTGAACCATCATCTTAGCATCATTTTATCAATCCTTGTCAATCGTATCCATCATTTGATTTTGTTGCATCATTTTAATAATTTTATTTTGAATTCTTTTGATCATTTTCATTCATATATTTCAACTACAATTGTGTGCATAATTCTAAAAAAAAAAAAAAAAATTATTTACATAATTTTCAGAATTTTTGTTGCAAATTTTCTTTGAGCCTTTGATTGCCGTGGAGTGTATTTTCGATTTTCAGGTACCATGGCAACCGGGAAAGACAAGGACGAAACGTCAAGCCACGAGTCACCCACAAGCCTCAACGAAGCCATGCTTGACCAAATTAAAAAGATGATGATCGAAGAGTTTGACCGAAGGGAGCAGATTCGGGAAGGCAAACAAAAAGTCACAGATAATCCAATCAATATCTCGGAAGGAGAGAGACATGACCCCATGACACCTAAAAGGCCAACTGACGAGCAAGCTAACGTCTATTACGGAAGTGGACATTCATCTCAAGCCAGCCGACGCCGAACTAGGAGATCTCGGGAAGAGCCCGACCGAATGGTTGAAAATCTCGGAGGTTACAAAATGAGAATTCCACCGTTCCATGGCCGAAACAGTCCGGATGAGTACATGGATTGGGAGAAGAAATGCGAGTTCAACTTTAACTTGCATAATATTATCGACCACAACCGGGTCAAGCTCGTCGTGTCCGAGTTCAATGATTATGCGTTAAGATGGTGGGAACAAATAGTCACAGCACGAGAGATCGGTGGAGCGTATGAGATCACTACGTGGGGAGAAATGAAGAGAGTCATGAGACAGCGGTTCGTCCCTAGTCATTACCAGCTTGAGCTGCACTCCAAGCTTAGGAGACTCGTTCAGGGTACCAAAACCGTTGAGGATTACTTTCAAGAGATGGAAGTTTTGTTACTTCGGGCTAATGTGGTTGAAGATAGAGAATCAACTATGTCTCGTTTTCTTGGAGGATTGAACCGTGAGATACAAGACATCGTGGAGATGCAGAATTGTGTGGGAATAGAGGCAATGCTACACAAGGCGGTTTTAGCCGAGCAACAATTAAAAAGAAGGTCATCTACTCGGTCCAACATTGACCAGCGCCGACCGACCTTCAGCCGGGACTCTAAACCCTTCTCGCCAAAACCGGATGCTAAATCCTTTGATGCTATTCACGAAAAGAGCCGGACAGAGAGGACTCCATCCACCCGGACCCGTGAGCTCCGATGTTTTAAATGTCAAGGGTATGGACATTATGCCACCGACTGTCGGAATAAGAAAGTTATGATCATCCGTGAGAATGGAGAGGTTGAGTCCGAGGAGGAACCTGAGACAGAGAAGGAACATGAGCCAGAAGAGCTTGCTGCACCAGTCCCCGGAAAGCTCTTGGTTGCTCGACGTATTTTGAGCACTCAGCTCCGGACAGAACAAGATGAACAACGAGAGAATCTGTTTCATTCTCGCTGTTTGGTACAAGAAAAAGTTTGCAGTCTAATAATCGACGGGGGAAGCTGTACTAATGTTGCAAGTGAGACCATGGTCGAGAAGTTGGGTCTCCAGACTAAGAAGCATCCGAAGCCTTATCAATTGCAATGGCTGAATGAAACGGGCGAAATGAGTGTCAAGAAACAAGTGGTTGTCCCATTATCTATCGGCCACTACAAGGATGAGATCCTTTGCGATGTTCTGCCCATGGACGCCGGTCATATCATTTTAGGAAGGCCTTGGCAGTCTGATAGTCGAGTCATGCATGACGGCTTCACTAACCGGTATACCCTGCTCCATGAAGGCCGGAAAACCACACTGATTCCTTTGAGCCCGCAGGAAGTGTATGAGGATCAACTACAGCTCGCCGGGAAGGAAATCAAGCCGACCAAACCCAAGAATTTCCTAGCCAAACAAAAACAGGTTAAAGGTTCCATGAATTCTAATAAACCTTTTCTTTTGTTTGTATTTAAGGATAAGCTGATTGAACTAACTAACCATGCACCGGAGATTCCGAGTGAATTAGCTAAGCTTTTGCAGGATTTTAGTGACGTTTTTCCAGAAGAAAGTCCACCCGGATTACCTCCTATCCGAGGCATTGAACACCAAATCGACTTTGTGCCGGGATCCGCTTTACCAAACCGACCAGCCTACCGAACTAATCCGGTCGAGACTAAAGAGCTTCAGCGACAAGTAGACGAGCTCATGACAAAAGGTCATATTAGGGAAAGCATGAGCCCATGTGCCGTTCCTGTTCTTCTCGTGCCAAAGAAGGATGGAAGTTGGAGGATGTGTGTCGATTGCCGAGCCATTAATAACATCACTGTAAAGTATCGACATCCTATCCCTAGACTCGATGACATGTTAGATGAATTGCATGGATCTTGCATATTCTCTAAAATTGATCTTAAGAGTGGTTATCACCAAATTCGCATGAAGGAAGGTGATGAGTGGAAAACCGCATTTAAAATTAAGCACGGTTTATATGAGTGGCTTGTTATGCCATTTGGATTAACAAATGCGCCTAGTACATTCATGAGGTTGATGAATCATGTTCTTAGAGCTTTCATTGGGCATTTTGTTGTTGTTTATTTCGATGACATCTTGATCTATAGTAGGAGCATGACTGAGCATATAGAGCACCTCACTTCTGTTATGCATGTCCTTAGGCAAGAAAAATTGTTTGCCAACTTCAAGAAATGCACTTTTTGTACGGATAACGTTGTGTTTCTAGGATTTGTGGTCAGTGCAGATGGTGTACAGGTTGACGAGGACAAAGTTACAGCTATTCGGGAATGGCCTACTCCCAAGACCGTTGGAGAGGTTCGAAGTTTCCATGGCCTAGCCGGGTTCTACCGCCGGTTCGTTAAAGACTTTAGCACCATAGCCGCACCAATGACCGAGATCATCAAGAAAGACGTTGGGTTTAAATGGGAAAAGGCACAGGAGAATGCATTTCAAACTCTTAAGGATCGACTTACTAATGCACCAGTTCTTATGTTGCCTAACTTTCTTAAAACGTTTGAAATTGAGTGTGATGCCTCAGGGATCGGTATTGGAGCTGTCCTTATGCAAGACAAGAAACCGGTCGCCTACTTTAGTGAAAAACTTGGCGGAGCTACACTCAACTATCCAACCTATGACAAAGAACTCTATGCCTTGGTCCGAGCTTTGCAAACATGGCAACACTATCTTTGGCCGAAGGAATTTGTCATTCACACCGACCATGAATCGCTCAAACATTTCAAGGGCCAGCAAAAACTCAACAAAAGACATGCTCGATGGGCTGAGTTCATTGAAACCTTTCCATATGTGATCAAATACAAGAAAGGTAAAGACAATGTCGTTGCCGACGCATTGTCCAGACGGTATACCCTTCTCTCTACCCTTGATGCCAAACTCTTAGGCTTTGAGCAAATTAAAGAACTATATGCATCTGATGATGATTTTGCTGACATATATCAAGCTTGTTCTAAATTCGCTTCGGGTCGTTATGTAAGGCAAGACGGGTTCCTTTTCTTTGAGAACCGTCTTTGTGTACCTAATTGTTCTTTGAGGGACTTGTTTGTCAGGGAAGCCCATGGAGGAGGTTTAATGGGACATTTCGGAGTTACCAAAACCCTTCAGATCATGCGTGACCATTTTCACTGGCCTCACATGAAACGGGATGTAGAACGAGTATGTGCTAGATGCGCAACATGTAAGTTGGCCAAATCCAAGGTCCAACCGCACGGTTTGTATACTCCTCTTCCTATCCCATCTCAACCGTGGACTGACATTTCAATGGATTTTGTCCTTGGTTTGCCTAGGACAAGAAATGGTAAAGATTCCATCTTTGTGATTGTTGATCGGTTTTCGAAAATGACTCACTTTGTTGCATGTAATAAAACCGATGATGCATCTCATGTTGCTGCCTTGTTCTTTAAGGATGTTGTTAGATTGCATGGCATGCCGCGCACCATTGTCTCAGACCGTGATACTAAGTTTCTTAGTTATTTTTGGAAAACCTTGTGGTCGAAGTTAGGAACTAAACTCTTATTCTCTACTACTTGTCATCCACAAACTGACGGTCAAACTGAGGTTGTTAACCGGACATTAGGAGCCTTGTTGCGTGCTTTGCTTAAAAAGAACCTTAGAAATTGGGATGATTGCTTGCCACACATAGAGTTTGCATATAATCATTCTGTGCATTCGGCATCTAAGTTTTCACCTTTTGAGATTGTCTATGGTTTTAAACCCTTGTCACCGTTGGATTTGATGCCTCTGCCTTTGAGTGAAAGAATAAGTACAGAGGGAAAGCAAAAGGCAGATATGGTTAAAAAGATACATGAGCAAGCAAGGAAAAACATTGAGGACAAGACAAGCCAATACGCCAAAAAAGCCAACAAGGGACGGCGTGAGCTGATCTTTGAACCCGGAGATAAAGTGTGGATCCATCTACGCAAAGAGAGGTTTCCAGCTCAGCGCAAGTCCAAACTGATGCCTAGGGTCGATGGTCCTTTCACGGTCACCAAGAAAATCAACAACAACTCATACCGAGTTGATCTCCAAGGTAAGTACGATATTAGTCCTAGTTTTAATGTTGCTGATCTTTCTCCTTTTCTTGCAGATGATCCAGATTTGAGGACAAATCCTTTTCAAGAGGGAGGAGATGATGCGATCATGGATGAGGTTCTTGCCGAGACCGACGTTGCCGAGCCGGATTATGCCAAGACCAACGTTGCCAAGACGGACTATACCGAGCAGCTTGAACCTGAGGAGACAATAGCCATTCCAACTGGCCCGGTGACCCGTTCCAAAACTAAGGCACTAACCCTACGCGTTGGAAATGTCCTTAGCCGTTTGAGTCGGCAAGAGGTTAAGCCCACCACGTTGGTTTGCTTAACGATCCAATAACTTGGGTAAAGGGGCAAGTATGTCTTGTGTGCTCTTTTTCCCTTGTCAAGTTTTTGTCCCAATGGGTTTTACTTGACAAGGTTTTTAACGAGGCCAAGTCATACTTCAAATCACTCCTTTGCTCGTTGTTATTCGGTCCGGCCCATTTCGTTTTGAATCAAACCGCGCCATGAATGTCAAGGGTCGTGCATGTTGAGTCTTTGCTCATTTATTGTCTTAAGTTTTCGAGAATGGGAGGAGCGTGTTCCGTCCCACTCTCTTTATCTATCGCTACAATTCGTTTTGTCATTTTCATCAAACATTTTATCAATCAAACAACTCTTTTATGCTTGATCACTTTGCTATTCACTTGTTGTGCGTAATATCAACTAAGTCGATAGTATATCTTCTTCACTTGTTGTGCGTAATATCAACACGTCGAGGAGATCCCTCTTCACTGATTGTGCGTAATATCAATCCGTTGAGAGGTGGTGTTAAGGATTCATTCCGCGGAGTCCTTAGTATAAACCATTCGATCCATATCCGATCATCCTTCATCGGTTCCTTGGCGATCCGATCCATCCATACTCTTAACTTCAAGGCCGATCCAATCCGGGATCACATCAACTTGTTGGTAAAACCATCATGTAGCACTCGTCTATCAGACTGCCAAGGTCGACCCAATATGATGTGTCCTGCGTCCATGGGTAAAATATCACATAGGACCGCATCCTCATAATCTCCAATCGAAAGTGGCACAACCACTTGTTCCTTTACGCTCATGTCTCCAGTCTCATTGATCCACTGCAGCTGGTATGGTTTAGGATGCTTCCGGGTTTCAAGTCCTAACTTCTCAACCATAGTTTCACTAGCAACGTTGGTGCAACTGCCCCCATCTATGATCAGGCTGCAAACTTTTTCCTTGACGAGGCATCGAGAGTGGAAGATATTCTCCCTCTGTTCTTCTTTCTCTGTTCGGATCTGAGTACTCAAAAGTCTCCTAGCAACCAGAAGTTTTCCCAATACCGGTGTGGCTTCGTACTCTTCAAGTTTTGGTTCACGTGCTGGCTGATAAACAATTTCCTCATCTTCGGATTCTACTTCTCCATTATCCCTAATGAACATCAACCTCTTGTTTCTGCACTCATGGGCGTAGTGTCCGAAACCTTGACACTTGAAGCACTTAAGCTCACATGCTCTGGTAGTAGGAGTAGTACTGCTCCTGCCCTTCTCCTTATCTAGACTGTTCGGATGGCCTTTAAAATAAGCTCTTGGTGCGGTGTTCGTATGGTTATCTCTGGGATAGGTCGGTCGGCGAGAATCGGCACTGTACCGGTTAGATGTCTTCCTCTTAAGTTGTTGTTCGGCCAAAATAGATTTGTGCAACAACTCCTCCAGACTGTCGCAATCCTGCATTTCCACAATGTCGTGGATTTCACGGTTCAGTCCACCTAGAAATCGTGACATGGTGGCTTCCTGACTCTTGTCTACGTTAGCCCGGAGTTTCATGATTTCCATATCCTGGTAGTATTCATCCACAGACTTAGTACCCTGACTGAGCTTCCGAAGCTTAGTATGTAATTCTCGCTGGTAATGACAGGGAACGAATCGTTGCCGCATAACTCTTTTCATTTCTTCCCACGTAGTGATCTCATAAGCTCCACCATAAGCTCGGGCCGTCGTAATCTGCTCCCACCATCTCAGGGCATAGTCGTTGAACTCAGACACAGCCAACTTAACTCGGCTTTCATTGATGATGTTGTGCAGATTGAAGTTAAACTCACACTTCTTCTCCCAGTCCATGTATTCGTCGGGGTTGTTTCTGCCATGAAACAGAGGAATCTTGAGTTTGTAACCTCCCAAATTCTCGACCAAGTGGTCCGGTTCCTCTCTTGCTCTGCGGTATCGTCGGTGGCTGCCTTGTGAGGAGTGACCGGCACTGCTGTAATATTCCTTAGTTCGAGTTTCGATCGGTGCCTTCTTGGGTGTAGTCTGCTCCTTAGGCCGTTCTTCATCAGAGACATGAATGGGATCATTCTCAGCTTTTTGTTTTCCCAGTCTGATTTCTAACCGCTTTTCCCACTTATCGCATGCCGCGTCCATCATTTTCTGTAGTTGCTCGATCACGGCTGGACTGAGGGATGAGTGCGACTCTTGACTGGACTCCTCTTGTTCTTTCTCGGACACCATAGTGCCTGCAAACAAAACACAAGTCCACGGCAGTCAACAGTTCAAAGAATGCATGAAACAAATTGTAAAAAAAAAAAAAAATTAAACAACAATTTTCTAACAATTTGTAAACACTCGTAATGCAATAGATCAACGCGAAAATGCTCATAAATAATTATGATAATATTTTTAAAATTATGCAAATAATTTAAATGATGTAAATGGGTGCAAGGAATGGCGGAAATGATGAAAACACACAAACGAAATATGTAACAAGGTAAGAAAATTTTCGGATCTATGATGAGCGGGAGATGAACGAACAAATGAAGATGAACGGTCAAATCGAAACGAAAGATTTTTCCAGCAAAGGAAAAGGACACTTAGCTTCAAAGTGGCTCTGATACCACTTAATATGACCCTTGTTAGAGATCGTCACTTTGAAGCAGGGTAGTGAGATCGAGATGGAAATATGGCGGTAAGGGAACGGTTCGGTGGAAAGGATTTGATGAGTGGGATGGTTCGGTGGTAGATGAAAAGACTCAGTGGTATGAGATGAATCGATGAAGGATGAACAGGTGAGATGATGGTGATTGATGGCTCGGCGGTATGAGATGGATAGTCGAGGTGGGATAGATCGGCGGAAGATGAATGGTTGGCGAAAATGGAACGGCGGAATGATGATGGATCGAGTGGTTTATAACAGAAATCCGTGGCCAGGATTTCCAACACCACCTTGTAGATTATCGATATGACACACAACAATCTAAAAGGGATTTCTTAAAAAAAATGAACAAAGCTTTCAAGAGAGAGTTTTTGATAAAAAAAAAGTTTGTTAAAAATGAAAGAGTGTTCTCGCCAAACCTAATAAAGGGAAGGCGAAGAGATGGCTCGGAACAAGCTCCAGCCATCTCGAAAATACAAGCAAAACATAAATGAAAGTCAAGCGAAATAAAGATAAGGCGCTGGATATTCAAACGTTCGGGCCAGAACGAAATACAACAGAACTGGGCCGGACCCAAAAAATAAAGATAACGAGACGATTTGTAACGGAAGATGGGCCTCGTTAAAAACCTTGTCAAGAAAACCCAGTGGGACAAAACTTAACAAGGGAAAAAGAGCACACCATTTCCCGTTTATCGCATTATCCATATCATTGGGCCGTTAAGCAGACCAGTGTGGAATGCTTAACCTCAGGGACTTGCCGACTCAAACGGCTAAGCATCCGACCAACTCCATGGTTGAATGACTTAGTCTGGGAACGCGTCGTTGGGCCGGTTGGAATGGGCATAGACTCCTCTGCTTCAAGCTCTCCATCTCCTCCCTGGTACAAGTCTGTGGCAACCTCAACCATGATCATATCAGATCAGGTGGTTCATGAGGAGATATGAACCGAGAATGCTTGGTAGAAGTGAAAACGGGGACGGCATCATAGAAAACAGATTTGTTGACATTGGCAAGAGAGATGCGGCGGTTTGGCCAATCCATGATGGCTCCAGCAGTTGCCAAGAATGATCTTCCGAGTATAATAGGCATGTCACTTCCTCCTTTGATATTCATGATATGAAAATCCGCTGGTACCTTTGTATCTCCAATTTCGAGCAAGATATCATAGACAACACCTCTAGGTTGTGCAATGGTGAGATCAGCAAGTCCAATGCTGATTTGGGAAGGTTGTAGGCGTGTGATCCCAAGGAGTTTGGCAGTGTGTGTGGGCATCAGGTTTATGCATGAACCAGAATCACAAATGTAGCTATCAAAGTATCTTCCATTGATTGTGCAGGGTATGGTAAACTGTCCTGGGTCTTCTACCTTGTAGAGGGTTCGGAAAGATGGTTGCTTCTTAGCTTTCTCAAATAGCTCTTGAATCTCTTCTGGGGTCTCTTTGCAGTTGTGGAAGAACTTGGTTCTTCCAGGCTTCATGAAAGGTCATGCTTGCTGGTAGTGTTTGGACGAAGCGGTTGAATTCAGCTAGCTTCTCTCGGGAGATGGGGTTGCTGTACCACTTGGGAGGAGGTGTAGAGGGCGGAGATGGGGGTAGGGTTGCTGCATAAGATGACATAGAGAGGCGGGCTCGCCTAAAGAGTTGCTTAATCTCATCCTTGGTTTCTTTTCTACTAAAGAAAAACTCAACCAAATCATGGTTGTTCCAAGCTTCTTCAAAGGGGACATAGAATGGTATGGAGTTCACCTTCTTGTTAAATTCCTTGAGCTTCTCTGGGCTTATCTTAGTAGGATCGATGGGATCATAATAAAATGAATCCTCTGGTTCGTCTAGGATGGTTCTCTTTCTTTGAATGTCGGTGATTCTAGGAAGGGCGAGTGTGCGAGCTGGAGGTGGAGAGAATCGCGGATCAGGTTGCTGTGGACTAGTTTCACTTCCTCTAGAGCTTGCATTGCTGTTAAAACTCTGTTTCTCTTCTTCATCATCTTCATAGTCTTCCTCATACTCTTGATCTTCTTCTTCTTTCTTTACAAGATGTGATGAGTTTTCCTTGGAGATTGCTGTGATGACATTGCAAGGGAAATGAGGTAGTTTGGGTGTGGGGCTTCTTTCTCTCTGGTTTTTAGAGAAAAGAGATCCTTCTACAACTGACAGCCGGTTATAGATGATTCCAAGATGTTTGTAATTGTCATCATTGAAGCTATGGGCACCAATGCTCTTGCTGAGTAGCTCGTGGTGTTTTGCAGCAGCATCTAGCTTGACAAGGTTGAGTGATCGATCATGGTCTTCCTTGAGTTGCTTGATATCTTTGTCAAGCTTGATAACTTGGTTAAAAAGAACATCCATCTTTTCTCCAAGGGTGAGCTGAACATATTCGATCTTCTCCTCCATCTCTCTTGTACTTTTGACTTGATAGTCAAGGTACTCTTGTAGCATCTCTTCAAGCTTGGTTAGGTGTGGGTTGTGGGGTAATCCTTCTGTGGATTGGGGTAGCTGCTCAATGTGCGGTGGAGGTTGGTGGTTTCTATAGGGCGGGTGGTAGGGTTTGAGTAGCGGCACATAGGGTTGTCCACGGGCAAACTTGTTGAGGAAAGCTTTCTTGTATCTTCTCCATGTCTTGAAGTCATGTTGGGCAGAAAATCTAACCCACTCTTGAGCTCGGCCAGCTAGGGATGTTTGGAACAAGCTGATCTTCTTTGGGTTTTCTCCCAAACCATAGTAATCACAGAGATTTTCGAAATTCTCAACATGTTCTTGAGCACATTCCGATATGAAGTCATGGAAAGGATCTCTTACTACATACTTGATCAGGTCGCCATTGATGGACTCCGGTGGTAAAGAGGCATCATCTTCTTCTTCATAAGATTGGTTGTGGTGAGGGTAAGAGTTTTGGTTATACTTGGATTTGAAAGGTGGGTTCCTGCTGAACCTCTTCAAGAAAGCTTCTCTGCAGTCTAACCAAGTGTTGATCTGAAAAGGGGGACAGTATTGCGCCCACTCAAGAGCTCTCCCAGCTAAGGACATGCTGAACAGCATTAGTTTCTTCTCAAAATCGAAAACTCCATAAGAATCACAAAGAACTTCAAAGTGATCAATGTGTTCCAGTGCATACTCATTGTAGAGATCATGGAATTTGTCTCTCTTCACAAACTCAATCAGCTCCGGATCTATTTCTTCTTCTGGTGAGGCTAGAAGGTGTTCTTCTCTTTCATAGTAGGCTTGGCTAGACGTCTCCAGTTCGGCCGCATTAGGGTAGGGGAGAAGGTTCTTCTTGGTGTTCAAGGGTGCTAGTCCGGGAGGACTACTGCGAGAATCCCATGAAGGTGAAATAGCTGGAGGGTTTGACATCCTCTTCTCTGTTGGACTGTCTCTAAGAGGAGATATGTGGCGTATAGGAATCGCCCTTATAGGACTAGGATTTCTCAAATCCTCATCCATCTAGGAGAAAAAAACTTAAAACCTGAAAAATCAAAAACAAAAAAAAAAGGAAAAACAAGATTAAATAACTTAAAACAGGAAAAAGCTAGACTAGATCTCTTTCAAAAAGCTTGATGGGGATTAAACTTTTCCCAATTTCTACCCCTTTTCTGCAAGTGCACAGATCGAGAGTAGCAACGGGTATATCGAACACAAGGACCAGTTAGTGCACTACAAGGTATGAGATTGAGATTTAGCTAGGAAAGCAATATGAGTTTGGTTGTTGTCACGTTGAAAGCAAGTAAAGAGAGCAAGTAAACAAAGCAAATAAGGTTGTAAATCTATGGATGGAAAGCGCTAAGCAATAGGATAATCTCGGGATGAGTGATTCAAGCAAGCAAGTTCGATTGTTAGGGATTTAAGAATGTGTACCACCTAGAACTCGAGACACTAATTTAGATCTTTCCACTTCCGTGGCTCCGATCCCTATGTTGATCTATCTAATCGCTAAACTTTTGGTATGTCCTTAGATAATCAAACAAGCATTAATTCGATCGAGTCTCAATTGTTCACAACCTCTAGTAAATCAACTTCCACAGTCTAAGAGAGATTGCCCACCAAATACTAGTTCAGGGGAATGATTCATCACTTCCGTGGCTAAAATCTACCTAGGATCATATGTTGATTGGCCAGATCAACACCAAGCAATGAACACAAGCAAAGGTGAAGAGTTTATGTAAACCCTAACTTATATATCGATTATCAAGCAAGCATGAACACTATCCTTTGATTTCCTATCACTTAACAAGGTAACTACTCAGACATAGAGAAGGAAATCAAATTCATGTTCATAAGAACAGAGATCCGAGATCCTCTCTTGAAGGAGACAAAGAAAGAAAGCAAAAACTATAAGAACTTTTATTGAATAATATTTTGTATCTCTATGTGTGGCTCTCTTCTTTTACAAGGCTAAAAAGATGTATTTATAATGCTTCAGAAGTTGAAGGGCGGCTTGACCTAGGTCTTGGTCGAAACATAAGAGGCGGTGTAAGTTTGGGCTTGAAAACGTGCAAAACGGGCTTCAGAAATGAACCGGGTCGAGCGGGATACGTCGTGGTCGAGCGGGGCGGTCGACCGGTCGGTCGGGCTGGTGCTCGGGTCGAGCTGGCGATCGAACGGTCGCACGGGATGATGGTCGGGCGCGCACGGAATGGTGAAAGGAGGTCGGGTCGGACGAGGGCCATGGAGTCCCTGTCCGACCGGCTCGGTCGAGCGGATGGTCGTCGTCTTGAAGGAAGGTCGGGTCGGACGGGAGCCTTGGAGGCCCTGTCTGACTGGCTCGGTCGACCGGTTTCCTTGTGTAGTTAAGGACGGTCAGGTCGGACAGGAGCCTTGGAGGCCCTGTCCGACCGGTTCGGTCAGGTCGGACAGGAGCCTTGGAGGCCCTGTCCGACCGGTTCGGTCGAGCGGTTGGTGTAGACGTCCGGTTTTCGGCTGATTTGACACTCTTCACTAAAATGATAATATCTTCCATTCTACACGTCCAAATTGCATGATTCCAGTTGCGTTTGAAAGCTAACTCATGTAGGCATCGCGGCAAACTGGTTTTGGTGAGATCCATTGAGTAGAATGTTTTTGGGGCTCTTTCAAATTTGATGCTGTGTCGTGGAGCGGCGTATAGTCCAAATCCTGTGGTTTTGCTCCAAAATGCATCTTTTGACCTGGAATGACTCTTGGCACTATATATGCATAAAAAATACCTTTTAAAGCAAAAAGCCACGGTAAAACCATGCATAAAGTATATAAAAACGATGTAAAAAGGGTGTAAAATAGAGGTATATCAAGCAGCTATCCAATCCTTGGATCAAGCATGCTCTGATACCAACTTGTAACCGCCCGTCCCGGCCATGCTCGGCCGCAGATGGCGGGTTCCCCGGTTCCCGCCTCGCTCCTGGCCGAACCTCCCGGCTTAACGCCGTTACCGTGCGAAATCCCCTCTTTAAGGCCTGATCGCCGGTCTATACAATATTACAATAATACGCAGCGGAAATATATCAAATTCTATCAAGGCTATACGGCTTTCCATACTAAGCTAAACCATTTGTTAAGGTTTATACCCTTAGTCTAACTTCCAACTAAACACTTCCTGGTCTGATCGTCTTTCTACCTCGGACAGTCTACGCGACTTCCGATCAGTTTATAGATCGATCCTAGACTCAGTCAAGTCATGCAACCTAGCATTGTTCGTGCAATTTCCCTAGACCGTTTTATCTAAGATCTAGGCAATCATAAACCGTTATGTTCCACAGTCGTGAACATACCTTAGCCATATTGCAGATATCGGTCCACCATTGATCCACGTTCTTGTTGACTCCGATCGATCGTGTATCCACACTGATCGAATTTCCTGATCGAATCACACTTGATTCTCCCATGATAAACCAAATCCCCGTCTTTACTTATTCATTCAACCAACCAACCCTGCTGACTTAAGTTTAGATCGAAGAGGCATCATACCCATGGATCGGCTAGGGTCGTCCATGTCCTTTTAACCAGATAGTCCGCGATCATTCCCTGATCCGGCTCTCACCTTTTAACCAAGTCATGATCTACACCGATCATGTAGATTGTTAACCCGACTATGTGTCAATCCGTAATTGATCACATTGATACAGTGTATCCACCTGATGGTTCGTGTCCAACCATCTCTTTGATTGTATGTATGATCGGACCAACCGCTTAGTCGATCATTCCATACCATTAACCGATCGATCTACCGTTCGGTGATCGATCTGACTGTCTGCTCATCTATCCATCCTTATGATGATCGATGCAACCGTTCGGATCCCGATCATTATCGCTCATGCCTGTTCACGTGATCGATCTAATTCACAACCCTTCGACCCATTTGCACCGTTCTGTCATAACCATGACCAGAACGTGCACTGGTCGATCATCCCATCAAACCACCAATCCATTCTCTTGGATCGTGGTCCGATCCTTCATTACGATCAATCGTATCTATCGGAACCATCAACCATCCACATCCGATCACCTACCGTGATCCATCCGATCACTAACCGTGTTTCATCCGAACACCAACCATGTTCCATCCGAACACTAACTGTGATCCATCTACCGATCGTATATACTCACGACATGACTGGTTCCTTCATCACATCGACTGGATCACTTCACCGCGATGCTTGTACCATTTCTATCGATCATAACTCCCCTTCCATCGACCGTAATTCATCTCCATCGATTAGAACTCTATTCTGTTGATCGGAACTCCTTTTCCATCGATCAGAACCCCTTTTCCATCGATCACGGTCAACTAGCTCTATCGGCATCTCGACCAGAACCGTATCGCCACAGTCCATCGACCTTCCTGGTTGACCGGTGCTGTCGACCACCCGCCTATAACATGATATGTCCGATTATGACTGATCGCAATCGATCTATCAACCGTTCGGCGATCGATCACGCCATCTGGCGATCGATCACGCCGTCTGGTGATCGATCGTATCAGTCCCCCGATTAGAACGCCCGTCGTGGTCTAACCACGCTCCATCCGTCCGGTCATTCGGTGCATCGACTGGAATATCATCACCGCGGTCCATAAACCGTTCCGGTCAACTGGACCAGTCGATCACTCGACCGTATCCTGATCCGACTGGCCACGGACTATGATCCGTTCGGCCACCGACTATGATCTGTGATCGGATCTATCTTTCTGGTGTATTTGTGCATTAGGCGTGGGTGTAAGTGAATGCATGGTTAAACGTCCATCCCCTGCATTCGCCCACTGGCATTGTACTTATAGAAAACGATCGGACACCATTCGTGTCCGTTCGACCAACCATTGCATTTGTTCGACCAGATGCGTCCCTTGGCCTGTATTACTGCCGACCAGTAACCGCGCAACTGACCATCGATCAGCTCACCCAACTGGGTTGACCTGACCTCTAGCTCGTCCAGCTAGTTCAGCTGGCCAGCTAGCTGGTCCAGCTAGTAGCTCAGCTACTCCAGCTCTTCCAGCTTATTTAGCCCGACCACTTAGTCCCTTTTTGATGTAATTCTACCCAAAACCGGCACACAGAAGTAGGTGATCGATCGATGGTTGATGATGAACGGGTTGCGGAATGATAAAATCGGATATGCGAAATGATAAGAATGGGGAAAACGAACGGATTGCTTCAACAGATTGTGGAAGATTTGGGAAACTCCGGATTCTAATCTCAAAGAGAAAAGAATGATGATTCTTCAAGTGATTAACAAGAAGAAACAAGAATCGAATGAGAACAACTCAAATGATTGATCTAAGAACAAAGAGAGGTTTTTGATAAAGACTTAGATGAATGTTACAAATGAGTTGTAGTGAGAATATAAGGGAAAGAAGGAGAATACGAAGAGATGGTTGGAACATGCTCCAGCCATCTCGGAAACACAAAAAAAATTAAATGCAAGTTTAAACGTTCAAAAGGGATGCTCCAGGCGCGGATGATTCAAACTAACGGTTTGGCTCGGCGGGTTTGGGGATTCTTCCAACGAGCGGTTCGGCTCGGATGACATAAGCGAAGGGATAGTTTGAAGCGGGTCGTGGGCCTCATTAAAAACCTATCATGGAAAACTCATTGGGACAAAACCATGATAGGGAAAAAGAGCACGCCATTTCCCACTTGTCCCTTTGTCGAAGTCATCGAGCCGTTAAGCAGACCAGAGTGGAGTGCTTAACCTCCTGATCTTGTCGACTAAAGCGAGCCCTCGGTTCGGCTAAAATGGCTTCGGCAAGTTCAGCTACAGTGACCTCAACAGCGAGCTGTTTGGACTCTTTCTCCTTAGCGAGCTGACTGGCGTCCTTCTCCTCGGCAGCGAGCTGACTAGTATCCTTCTTCTGGGCAGCGAACAGGTTCTCCTCGGCGGGCTCGTCCATAGTCACATTGATATTGTAGTAACCCTGATGTGAGATAAGAGATTCTGGCTGAAGATCACATTGGAGAGGATCCAGAGATCATATGGAGTGTTTCGGTCGAAGAACATTCGAAAATGAACGAGTAGAATTGAAGATAGACCAGGAGAAACCGTTACGGGACGGAACGGTCGATCCGGGTAAAGACGGACAAGAGCTCGATCGAGTGGGAAGAAGAGCTGACTGACCAAACGTGGTCCGAATGGGATGAAAACTTGGGGACAACAAGAAGACCCCAAAACAAACCATCTGGTCGAGACAGAAGTTGATTTGGACGAACGGATCTTGAGATATGAGTTTTACCGCCTGATGGCTATGCCGAAGGCTGGGAAGCTTATATCGATGATCGGGTAACGACTAGGAGGAACTGAGGATGACCGACTATCAAGTGAAGTGATAGGGACGTGACCAAGGTGAGAAATGGTCATGGGAAGGTCAGCACGCAAGGATGGCCGCGGATAAAAATTATTGGCCGCGGGACGAACATTGGATGTACCCGAGTGCGGTACGGATGGAGTGCGGGATGTGATCGCGGTACGGACGAAGTATGGGACGCGATCATGGTCCGGATGGAGAAGTGGGACGGATTGGTTGGGGAAACCTATCCCCACATGTGTTGAAATACACATGCTATTCTATGATTGGTTGAAAATTAAATGAGGACACATGTCACACCAAGAGAGTTTCTTAGGTGTGTGACTCCTTAAAGCTACTTGCTGACTTGTTGAAGCTACTTCCTGGAAGTGTCAGCATGAGAGTGTGCATGGCGACCTAGTCCAAGTGTGTGGCAACCTTGGAGGAAGCTAGCGCCTAGGCCAGCACGAGGTGTTGCCAGCTGAAAGCATGTATCTCTGCATGTGAAGGAGAGTGACTCCTTAAAGCTAGGAGTGTGACTCCTTGAAGCTATTTGCTTGAGGTGTTGGCGTGTGAGTGAGCATGGAGGAAGCTAGCCCTTAGGCCAGCACGAGGTGTCGCCGGTTTAAGGCTTCCTCCTCCGCATGTGAAGGAAATCTCGCCATTTGTTCGTGAAAGTGTCTGGACGGGATTGGACCGTCATCCTCCCTCACTGGCCTATAAATAAGAGACCTCAGCCTTATTAGCTTCCATTTACCATTCCTTGTGTTACTCCCTTGCATAAAAACCGAGAAAGAGAGAGTTAAGAGAGAAAAGAGTGTGAAATCTTTTCTTTAAGTGTGAGTGAGAGTAGAGAAGCTTTGGAGAGAAAGCTTAAGAGTGAGAATAGCTTGGTGGTGTGAGGCGTAGCTAGTGGTGAAGGCTAGGCTGTTCATCAAGCGGTTTTGGTGAGTTTTCGATGATAGCTTCGAGAGTAGCTATGTGTGTGTGATGCATGTAGAATCAAGTAGAAACTTGTAGGTTTCTTTTGATTAGGTGCATGCATATTGTGTGGTGATTGTTAGTATGTGTTATACTAACTTTGTGGTTGTAGGAAGTATATACGTTAAGCAAGGAGGCTAACGTTATACTTTGTGTGGTTGTGCGGTTTTAACTTCGGTTAAACCGATGTGTTTGCATGCATGTTCGGATCCAAGGAAAACATGGGTTGTTGTTCCTTGTGATTGATTGCATGTTGTGTGATTAACGTGTTGTGATGTAGGGAATGGGAGAAACGCCTAAGTGTTGTCATGAACTAATGGTTTTAGTGCAGGGATGAAGAACACTTAGAGCGGTTTCTGTTTAACCTATTGCATATTGATGCTCTGAGGTTGTGACATTATTATTCAAGTATCTTTGTTGAATAATTATGTATTTTCTTAAGACTAACATATGTGATGTGTTCAGTGTGTTGAGTTCTTTTGAAAATGGTTCGGTGGACATATCATGTGTTGCATCGCTACTGAGTACAAGTATGGTGGATAACAAGTAGTTATGCCACATACTGTGTCGAACATGTGGTGGTGGGTGCCGGGAAAGGCTAAACCTTATGCAGACCAAGGGGGCGTGTAGAGTGTATGTCTTTGACAGCACCCTGTACTCATGGATGCATAAATGAGGCTGAGTAAGGACTTAGACCCCACGATGTTCAGTGTAGGATGGCGAACAATGAATGTTGCACCAAGGGCTAGTGGTGAATAACATGTAGTTATGTCACACTATGCCGGGAAGGACGTATGGTGAGTGCCACGAGGGCAGGTCACGTACTTACGTTCTTTTGTGTGTGAGTTTAGGAGCTAGGATCATGTACTCGTGATAGGCATGATCTTAGGGGTACACACGGTGTTCTCGCTGCCCTGACGGACGTTCACTGAGAAACCCTCTTGGATGGTCCTGAAGGATGACTCAGAGATAGTACTTGGGTAGCGCCCATGGCTGAGTACACACGACGGTGTGTTTTGAAATGCCTAGTTGCACTTACGGCTAGCGGAAGTGGCTAGGTGGGCTAATCGGCTGCCCGTGGTGTGGTGGGATTAGTCCGGGTTAACCGGTTGACTGGGTTAACGCGGTTAACTCCTGATTGCTGTTCAGGCCTAGTGTGACTTTGTGTTTGCTAGGTGCGGGTGTGCAGGTCTTCGGAAACCGTGGTGTACCATAGAGGCCTCTAGGTCGAGCGGTGGCTCGATAGTGTGTGTGGTGTGTGTAGAGTGTTTCTTGTGTGATAGAAACCTCTAGGTTGAGCAGTGGCTCATTAGAGTGTTGTGTGTGTGTAGAGAGTGTTCTTATGGGAAGAACCTCTCTAGTGTTAGATCACTAGTGTGTTGTGATCTTGGAGTTACTCGGGTTGAGTAATCTCTTGTGTTGTTAGGATAACTTGTGAGAGTTATCCTTGTCTTTTGTCTTGGCAGGTTGAAGAGTGTGGTGATAGACAATACGGTTGTATTGGTCTATGGCGTGAGCTAGAGAGCTTTGCTACGGCATTGTCTCTAGTGTGTTTAAATTTATTTGATTCAAGCTTCCGCTTGTGCATTGCTTTGATTGTGTATTGATTGGGGTTTGGGTTGGGGATGATATATGTTGTTGTATTGTAGAGGGTTTCCGAGCTCACTAAGTAATCCTAGATTACTTATGATGACTCTATTTGTTTCAGGTAACCCTAGAAGTGGTGTGGAACTTGGACGTGGAAGGCCGGAGTAGATTGAGGTGTATTTTGTAAAGCTGTAAGATTTCCGTTGTTTTCTTTTCGACGTTTGTTTTATATTCGCTGAACCCGGGATGTAATCTACGGTTTTCAATTGTGTAAAACAATGTTTATGTTATATATAAAAGTATGTTTTGAGTATGCTAAATACTTGGTTTAAATGATATTAGTCTTGTCCGGACTAACATAACTCTTGGCCTGAATACGGGCTGGCAAGCCTTAGGTTCTTGTCGAGAGGGTCGGGTATCAAAGATGGACTGACCTCGGCTTTACTTTGTGTGTTGCCTTGAGGATGGATCGTCGATGGTATTTCGACATACTGTGGCATCGATCGTCGCGGACTATGTCTAGCACGTGTCGGGGGTGTTACAGATATGACTATGGATGAGGTTATGGACGAGGGACAAGAACCGGAGCTTGGAACAAAGGATGGAAAGCTTGTAGCCGAGGATCAGCTTGTAGCCGAGGAAGCTTTGACCGGACTTACGGGTCCAATGACTCGATCAAAGGCTAAGTCACTCAACCAAGCCTTTGGATTGATACTTAAGCACTTGGGCCAGGATAAAACAAAGGTTACTCCAACCACTATGGTTTTGGTAACAGCCCAAGAAGGTTGGTAATGGGATTAAGTGTTGCTTGGGCACTCTTTTTCCCTACTAAGGTTTTGTCCCAATGGGTTTTCCTTAGTAGGTTTTTAATGAGGCTTGAGTTAACACTTCCCCCTTTCATCCCATTGCCAATCCGACCCAGCCCACTTCAAGATTATTATGCGAGAGTTTTGGGTCATGTTATTTCGGTTTATTTCTTTTGAATTTCAAACTTGTTTTGGTTTAATGATGTTGTAGTTTACGAGCTAGCTTGGAGTTTGTTCCAAGGCTAGTCTCTTCGCTTTCTTTCCCTTTCCTTCCCTTTAAATCTCGTTTGTATTCTCTTGCTGAAACTATCTTTCTTTTTATCAAAAACCTTTAAGTAAAGATCATCTCGTTGGTGTGTTATATCCATCGAAATCCTTGTTCTTCTTTTGGTGTGTAATATCCTTGAGAAGTATAAGCCGGAGTTTAGAGATTCTTCCGCAAGTCTCTGATTTATCCATTCAACCATTTCAATCCGTCCATCATCACGGTTTCTCACCGAAACCAATCTATCCTTTACTCAACCTCAAAGAGTGCCGATCTTAGGAGAATCTCATCACACATCATCCCCTCCCTCTTGAAAAGGATTTGTCCTCAAATCTGTTTCGTCTGCACCAGAAGAGAACAAGTTAGGTTTCATATGCCTTGGGAAATCCATATACTTACCTTGAGTGTGTTGCTTTCGATATCGTGGGTAGGAGTCTGGTGGTTTCTCCAGAATTGGATTGGAATATGCTAGCCATTCTTCTTGATTTCTGATCAGTGCTGCCTCGCCTCTAGTAATTAGAGAACTCAAATAAAGAACCATAAGTGAATATGGAGATCTATGAATGATATGGGCGTGAGATGAGAAAGAATTGTTCCCTGATGCTGCTTCTTCTAAGTTCTTACGCTTCGCCAATGAAACCTACTCCTTTATTAACACTTAAGGAAAAGAACAAGTGCATTAAACTTGAAATGGAAAGTTTAAAAACGAAATAAGTAAGGTTAGAACTTATCTGCCTTTCAGCTAAGGTTAAAGGTATAGTCTTCTCGGGTTTTTTTTTGTTCTGTTTTTGGCTTCCATTTGTTCTTGGGGTCTGGATTAAACTTGTGGTCTAGCTCATCCTTGGGTCCATAATCCACTTCATCAGTTAGACTTTGATACATTCCTGCCTTTGAATCCTTGACCTGTCTTTTATATTCTTTCACAAAAACTAAAGAAAACACATCAAATGTGCGATAGGAATAATCAAACAACTTCTCAAGAGAATCAGACAGGTTTCCTTTGCTTAAGACATCAATTATAGATCTTTCTGGCTTAAAGATTCTTTGAAGGCTAAGACCTTTAAAAGATGAAATCGTTTTGTCAAACAAGACAGATTTTGAAACGCATAATTCTTTCATATTTTCTAAATCAAAGCGCCTTTCAAAATGAGCAGGAGCCAACATGATCATATCTGACTCTGTCCTAACCAAAAAAAATTCCTTACAGTGCTTTTTCGTATGACTATTTGAAACTGGTTTAAGAACTGGTTCTGTCGCAAGGTTGGTTGGCTCTGGATTGAACTTACAATCCAACTCATCATTTAGACCTTTCATAACCGAAGTTACAAACTTACTTCCAATCTCTTTGTTGGAGAGCTTAAAACCTTATCTTCCTGTAACATTAAAAAAAAAACCATAAGTCTTACTAATTAAAAAGAGTTCTAGAAACTTACCTGGGGCAGGCTAAATGTGTGGTTCTGGTCTAATCTCCTTTGGCATCATCAAACAGAAAGTGTTTGGTGCTGGCTTCAGATTTGAAACTTGAGTTGGTGACTCCTTTTGATGCGCCTCTTCTCTTGTCACACCTAAACCTTGTATTTGTTG
Organism: Erythrophleum ivorense; assembly: GCA_026724425.1. Lineage (NCBI taxonomy): Eukaryota > Viridiplantae > Streptophyta > Magnoliopsida > Fabales > Fabaceae > Erythrophleum > Erythrophleum ivorense. The sequence goes on along the minus strand of JAIUCV010000068.1, from coordinate 510,450 downwards.
ATCTGGCAGTTTAGACTTTGGTGGACTTAGTTCGGATTGAGTTCCACTTTCTTGATCTGGTTGCTTCTTTTGTTCTTCACTAGACCCTGTACCCATCTCAAAACTTTTGGAGAAAGACAAGTGCATTATACCAGTCATGGGATCATCATAAGCAGGTTGAGAAAGTTTAGCTTGTACCTATTCATTGTTACATACTGAAACAATTTATTGTTTCTTATTTTCTTTCAGATCATAACAAGGGTTTTGTACCGAATCACCTTTGGTACCTAGATCGTTATGAGCATGATTCACTGGGACTCCTTTGATACTTTCTGGTGCCACTTGCTTTGGACTTGTAGAGGAAGTGAATATCTTGCTTGGGAACTCCTCAGCAACGTGGTCTCTGTTCTTGCTCCTGTAAAAAGTTAGTTCTTGTAATTGTTGAGAAGCAGAATGCTTACCTTGTCCTTTAGTGTTTTCTTGTGGATCGCAACTGGTTGCTGTAGGGAAACATCTTGGATAAGGCTCTGTGATCTTTGGAACTAAACCTTTTAATATGACCCTTGTTAGAGATCGTCACTTTGAAGCAAGGTAGATAGGCGATGGTTTGAAAACGGGATGGACGTAAGGTGATGGAGGGTTGGTTCGGAATGAAAGATTTGATGAGTGGGATGGACCGGCGGTAGATGAAAAGACTCGGCGAAAGGAATGGATCGGCGAAGGATGAATAAGTGAGATGATCCGGCGGATGATGGCTCGGCGGTATGAGACGGATCGTCGAGGTGGGATAGACCGGCGGAAGATGAATAATTGCGAGAAAGGAACGGCGGAATGAAGATGGATCGAGTGGTTTATAACAGAAATCCGATGGCAAGGATTTCCAACACCACCTTGTAGATTATCGATATGACACACAACAATCTAAAAGGGATTTCTTAGATACAACACACTAAGAGATGAACAAAGCTTTCAAGAGAGAGTTTTTGATAAAAAGTTTGTTAAAATGAAAGAGTGTTCTCGCCAAACCTAATAAAGGGAAGGCGAAGAGATGGCTCGGAACAAGCTCCAGCCATCTCGAAAATACAAGCAAAACATAAATGATAGTCAAACGAAATAAAGCTAAGGCGCCAGATATTCAAACGGTACGGGCCAGAACAAAATACAGCCAAACTGGGCCGGACCCAAACAATAAAGACAACGAGATGATTTGAAACGGAAGATGGGCCTCGTTAAAAACCTTGTCAAGAAAACCCAGTGGGACAAAACTTGACAAGGGAAAAAGAGCACACCATTTCCCGTTTATCTCATTATCAATATCATTGAGCCATTAAGCAGACCAAGGTGGAATGCTTAACCTCAGGGACTTGCCGACTCAAACGGCTAAGCATCCGACCAACTCCATGGTTGAATGCCTTAGTCTGGGAAAGCGTCGTTGGGCCGGTTGGAATGGGCATAGACTCCTCTACTTCAAGCTCTCCATCTCCTCCCTGGTACAAGTCTGTGGCAACCTCATCCATGATCATATCATCCCCTCCCTCTTGAAAAGGATTTGCCCTCAAATCTGGATCATCTGCAAGAAAAGGGGAGAGATCAGCAACATTAAAACTGGGACTTATATTGTACTTACCTTGGAGATTTATTTGGTAGGAGTTGTCGTTGATCCGCTTTGTGATCTCAAAGGGTCCATCAATCCGTGGCATCAGTTTGGATTTTCGTTCGGCAGGGAACCTTTCTTTGCGCAAATGTATCCACACTTTATCTCCAACCTCAAAAACCATTTTGCGTTGCCCCTTGTTGGCGTGCTTGGCATACTGCTTCGTTTTCTCCTCGATGTTCTTCCGTGCTTGTTCATGGATTTTCTTCACGGTTTCTGCCTTGTCCTTCCCATCTGTACTTATCCTATCACTCACAGGCAACGGCATCAAATCCAAAGGAGAGATGGGTCTAAACCCATAAACAATTTCAAACGGTGAAAATTTAGAAGCAGAATGCACAACATGATTATATGCAAATTCTATATGTGGCAAGCATTCATCCCAACTTTTAAGATTCTTTTTGATACATGCACGCAACAAAGTTCCCAAAGTCCTATTAACAACTTCAGTTTGGCCGTCAGTTTGGGGATGACAAGTGGTAGAAAATAACAGCTTAGTCCCTAACTTAGACCACAATGTTTTCCAAAAGTAACTCAAGAATTTGGTGTCACGATCCGAAACAATAGTGAGAGGCATTCCATGCAATCTAACAATCTCCTTAAAGAACAGAGCAGCTATATGAGATGCATCATCAGTTTTATGACATGCCACAAAATGAGCCATTTTCGAGAACCTATCAACAATCACGAAAATAGAGTCCTTTCCAGTTCTAGTCCTAGGCAAACCAAGAACAAAATCCATAGAGATGTCGGTCCAAGGATGAGATGGAATAGGGAGAGGGGTATACAAACCGTTCGGCTGAAACTTAGACTTAGACATCTTACAAGTCGCACATCTAGAGCAAATCCGCTCAACATCTCTGATCATATGAGGCCAATGGAAATGATCACGCATAATCTGCAATGTTTTGGCGACACCAAAGTGCCCCATCAAGCCTCCTCCATGCGCTTCCCTAACAAAAAGATCTCTCAAAGAACAGTTAGGTACATAGAGACGGTTCTCATAAAAGAGAAACCCGTCTTGTCTCGAATATCGGCCTGAAGCAAACTTAGAGCAAGACTTATAAATCTCAGCAAAATCAGAATCAGAATCATACAAGTCCTTTATTTTCTCAAAGCCTAACAGTTTAGCATCAAGAGTTGAAAGAAGAGTATACCTCCGGGACAATGCATCGGCCACGACATTGTCCTTACCTTTTTTGTACTTGATGACGTATGGAAAGGTTTCAATGAATTCAACCCACCTGGCGTGCCTTTTGTTTAATTTCTGTTGACCCTTGAGATGTTTCAACAATTCATGGTTGGTATGGATAACAAACTCTTTCGGCCAGAGGTAGTGCTGCCAAGTTTGCAAGGCACGGACTAAGGCGTACATCTCCTTGTCATATGTGGGGTAGTTGAGAGTGGCGCCACCAAGTTTCTCGCTAAAGAAAGCAATCGGCTTCTTTTCCAGCATCAAAACAGCTCCTATGCCAACACCTGAAGCATCACATTCAATTTCAAAAGTCTTTAGAAAGTTAGGCAAAACAAGAACAGGGGCGTTAGTAAGGCGATCTTTGAGCGCTTGGAACGCATCGTCTTGGGCCTTCTCCCACTTGAACCCAACTTCTTTCTTGATGACTTCGGTTAATGGTGCGGCTAAAGTACTGAAGTCACGGACAAATCGCCTATAGAATCCAGCTAGGCCATGGAAACTCCTGACTTCTCCAACGGTTGTTGGGCTGGGCCAATCTCGGATGGCTGCAACCTTTTCCTCGTCCACCTGAACACCATCTGCACTCACAACAAAACCTAGAAACACAACATTATCGGTGCCAAAGGTGCACTTCTTGATATTTGCAAATAATTTCTCCTTTCTAAGAACATGCAAAACAGAAGTGAGGTGTTCTATATGCTCGGTCATGTTCTTACTATAGATCAAAATATCGTCGAAATAGACAACAACAAAGCGCCCAATAAATGATCTAAGAACATGGTTCATCAATCGCATGAATGTACTAGATGCATTAGTTAATCCAAATGGCATAACAAGCCATTCATATAGTCCATGTTTAGTCTTAAATGCAGTTTTCCATTCATCACCCTCCTTCATCCTAATCTGGTGATATCCACTTTTTAAATCTATTTTAGAGAAAATGCAAGAACCATGCAATTCGTCTAACATATCATCAAGCCTAGGAATGGGGTGTCGATACTTTACAGTGATATTGTTGATCGCGCGGCAATCAACACACATGCGCCAACTACCGTCTTTCTTTGGCACAAGAAGGACTGGAACAACACAAGGACTCATGCTTTCCCGAATGTGTCCTTTGTCCATTAGCTCATCAATCTGGCGCTGTAGTTCCTTTGTCTCGACGGGATTGGTTCTGTAGGCCGGTCGGTTCGGAAGAGAAGATCCAGGGACGAAATCTATCTGATGCTCAATGCCGCGAATGGGTGGCAATCCCTGTGGACAATCATCTGGAAACACATCTCTAAACTCCTGCAAAAGCTTAGTCATCTCACTCGGAATATCCGGTGCATTGTTAGCAAAAAAGATTAAGTGTTTCTTTGAAAATAAACAGAAGAAAAGGTTTATCAGAAGAGTTAGAACCTTTAACCTGTTTAGATTTGATCAGATAGTTGGATGGCTTGATCGGCTTGACTGGATCCTTCTCTGGCCGAGACTTAGTCCTTTGACCAATCAACTGGACCTGGTCTTCATACACTTCCTGTGGAGTCAGAGGAGTAAGAGTGGTCTTACGGCCTTTATGCATAAAGGTATACTTGTTGGTAAATCCATCATGTAGCACTCGTCTATCAGACTGCCAAGGTCGACCCAATATGATGTGTCCTGCGTCCATGGGTAAAACATCACATAGGACTTCATCCTCATAGTCTCCAATCGAAAGTGGCACAACCACTTGTTCCTTTACGCTCATATCTCCAGTCTCATTGATCCACTGCAGCTTGTATGGTTTAGGATGCTTCCGGGTTTCAAGTCCTAACTTCTCAACCATTGTTTCACTAGCAACGTTGGTGCAACTCCCCCCATCGATGATCAGGCTGCATACTTTTTCCTGGACGAGGCAACGAGAATGGAAGAGATTCTCTCTCTGTGCTTCCTTCTCTGTTCGGATCTGAGTACTCAAAAGTCTTATGGCAACCAGAAGTTTTCCCAATACCGGTGTGGCTTCATACTCTTCAGGCTCTGGTTCACGTGCTGGCTGAAAAACAATTTCCTCATCTTCGGATTCTACCTCTCCATTATCCCTAATGAACATCAACCTCTTGTTTCTGCACTCATGGGCATAATGTCCGAAACCTTGACACTTGAAGCACTTAAGCTCACGTGCTCTGGTAGTAGGAGTAGTACTGATCCTGCCCTTCTCCTTATCTAGACTGTTCGGATGGCCTTTTAGATCGGCCCTCGGCGTAGTGTTCATATTGCTCTCTCTGGGATAGGGCGGTCGGCGAGAATCGGCGCTGTACCGGTTAGATGTCTTCCTCTTAAGTTGTTGTTCGGCCATAATAGATTTGTGCAACAGCTCCTCCAGACTGTCGCAATCCTGCATTTCCACAATATCGTGGATTTCACGGTTCAGTCCACCTAGAAATCGTGACATGGTATCTTCCTGACTCTCTTCTACGTTAGCCCGGAGTTTCATGATTTCCATATCCTGGTAGTATTCATCCACAGACTTAGTACCCTGACTGAGCCTCCGAAGCTTAGTATGTAGCTCTCGCTGGTAGTGACCAGGGACAAATCGTTTCCGCATAACTCTCTTCATTTCTTCCCACGTAGTGATCTCATAAGCTCCACCATAAGCTCGGGCCATTGTAATCTGCTCCCACCATCTCAGAGCATAGTCGTTGAACTCGGACACGGCCAACTTAACACGGTTCACATTGATGATGTAGTGTAGATTGAAGTTAAACTCACACTTCTACTCCCAGTCCATGTATTCGTCGGGTTGTTTCTGCCATGAAACGGAGGAATCTTAAGTTTGTAACATCCCAAATTCTCGACCAAGTGGTCCGGTTCCTCTCTTGTTCTGCGGTATCGTCGGCGGCTGCCTTGTGATGAGTGACCGGCACTGCTCTAGTATTCCTTAGTTCGAGTTTCGATCGGTGCCTTCTTGGGTGTCGTCTGCTCCTTAGGTCGTTCTTCATCAGTGACATGAATGGGTTCATTCTCAGCTTTTTGTTTTCCCAGCCTGATTTCTAACCGCTTTTCCCACTTATCGCATGCCGCATCCATCATTTTCTGTAGTTGCTCGATCACGGCCGGACTGAGGGATGAGTGCGACTCTTGACTGGACTCCTCTTGTTCTTTCTCGGACACCATGTCGCCTGCAATCAAAACAAAAGTCCACGGCAGTCAACAGTTCAAAGAATGCATGAAAACAAATCGTAAAAATTGTACAAACAATTTCTAACAATTTGTAAATACTTGTAATGCGATAGATCTATGCGAAAATGCTCATAAATAATTATGATAATATTTTTAAAATTATGCAAATAATTTAAATGACGCAAATGAGTGCAAGGAATGGCGGAAATGATGAAAACACACAAAAGAAATATGCAACAAGGCAAAGAAAATTTTCGGATCTATGATGAGCGGGAGATGAACGGACAAGTCGGAGATGAACAGACACAAATCATAATGAAAGATTTCCAGCAAAAGGGAATGAACACTTAGCTTCAAAGTGGCTCTGATACCACTTAATATGACCCTTGTTAGAGATCGTCACTTTGAAGCAAGGTAGATAGGCGATGGTTTGAAAACGGGATGGACGTAAGGTGATGGAGGGTTGGTTCGGAATGAAAGATTTGATGAGTGGGATGGACCGGCGGTAGATGAAAAGAATCGGCGAAAAGAATGGATCGGCGAAGGATGAATAGGTGAGATGATCCGGCGGATGATGGCTCGGCGGTATGAGACGGATCGTCGAGGTGGGATAGACCGGCGGAAGATGAATAGTTGGCGAGAAAGGAACGGCGGAATGAAGATGGATCGAGTGGTTTATAACAGAAATCCGATGGCAAGGATTTCCAACACCACCTTGTAGATTATCGATAAGACACACAACAATCTAAAAGGGATTTCTTAGATGCAACACACTAAGAGATGAACAAAGCTTTCAAGAGAGAGTTTTTGATAAAACGTTTGTTAAAATGAAAGAGTGTTCTCGCCAAACCTAATAAAGGGAAGGCGAAGAGATGGCTCGGAACAAGCTCCAGCCATCTCGAAAATACAAGCAAAACATAAATGATAGTCAAACGAAATAAAGCTAAGGCGCCAGATATTCAAACGGTACGGGCCAGAACAAAATACAGCCGAACTGGGCCGGACCCAAACAATAAAGACAACAAGATGATTTGAAACGGAAGATGGGCCTTGTTAAAAACCTTGTCAAGAAAACCCAGTGGGACAAAACTTGACAAGGGAAAAAGAGCACACCATTTCCCGTTTATCTCATTATCAATATCATTGGGCCGTTAAGCAGACCAAGGTGGAATGCTTAACCTCAGGGACTTGCCGACTCAAACGGCTAAGCATCCGACCAACTCCATGGTTGAATGCCTTAGTCTGGGAACGCGTCGTTGGGCCGGTTGGAATGGGCATAGACTCCTCTACTTCAAGCTCTCCATCTCCTCCCTGGTACAAGTCTGTGGCAACCTCATCCATGATCATATCACCTTTACATGCATACTTGTCCCTTAGTAGTTCTTTAAGGTAAATCCAAGAGGTGATAGTTGGCTCTCGGTAGTAACGACGATCATCTTGTTCTTGCAACCACCATTGATAAGTGTCTCCTTTGAGCTGACCAACTGCATAAGGAAGTCTCTTCTCCTTCGGGATATGGTTGTAGCAAAACCACTCTTCAATGTTTGTTTCCCACTCTTTGTAGTTTCCTTTCCCTGAAAATGCATAGAGAGAAATTTCATCACCAAATTGGTAATCAGATTTAAAACTAACCAAATGTTCGGGAGTGTGAGAATCTGGATATGGATTGCTCCTTGTCTTGTCAGGCTGCTTGTGGTTTGTCTCTCCATGGCTTGCAGCTTCTTTCTCCTCGACAATGTTGGCTCGCATCATCCTCAACAGAACGCGACCCCTGTGTGAGCTTTCACAGTTTGGAATGTAGCTCGCGGTGATAGTGACTAGGAACAAATCTGAGTCTCATCACACGCTTCATTTCTTCCCAAGACTCAATCGGATAAGCCCTGCTACGAACCCGAGCCGAAACGGTTTGATCCCACCAACTGAGAGAATAGTCGTAAAATTCGGCGGCGGCTATCTTCACACAGTTGATGCCATAGTATTTCTGGTAAGTGAACACCAGCTCGGCCTTCTTTTCCCAATCCAAGTAGGCGTCTGGATCGTTCTTCCCGAAAAACAGCGGCACTCTCATCTTGTAGTTACCAAGGTTCGCGGCCATAACATCTGGTTCCTCCCTCGGATGCCTCGATCTTCTGCGACTTCCACGAGAAGAGTAACAGTGGCTGCTGTAGTACTCTTCGGCGCGTTCGTCTGTTGGTTTCTTCCGAGGATCCCGAGTCGGACGAGCCAATTCTGGGTCAAGATCGTGGACCTTTTCTGCCTCGGTCTGATCCTGCTTCCTCTTGCCCTTCAGCTCGTCTCTAAACGCGGTCAACTTTTCTAGCATTATTTTGGTAAGGGCAGCGATCATGGCTTCTTGATCAAAGGCATTGCTGCTGGATTCGGTTTCTCCTTGCCTCGGCTCGCCATGGTACCTGAAACCAAAAACAAAAACTCACGGCAGTCACTTGTTCAAAAATAATTGCACTTAAAAATAATTATTAAAATTATGTAACGAAATCAGATGGTGAAATGGGTTACTAATGACAAGGATGTGATGATAGAATGACCAGAAATAATTATGCAAATAGTTCTAGCAAAATGATCAAGAACAGAAGATGAACAGTCAATATTTTCAATGAACAGTTCTAGCTCTGTATGTGCTCTGATACCACTTGATGTAATTCTACCCAAAACCGGCACACAGAAGTAGGTGATCGATCGATGGTTGATGATGAACGGGTTGCGGAATGATAAAATCGGATATGCGGAATGATAAGAATGGGGAAAACAAACGGATTGCTTCAACAAATTGTTGAAGATCTGGGAAACTCCAGATTCTTATCTCAAAGAAAAAAGAATGATGATTCTTCAACTGATTAACAAGAAGAAACAAGAATCGAATGACAACAGCTCAAACGATTGATCTAAGAACAAAGAGAGGTTTTTGATAAAGACTTAGATGAATGTTACAAATGAGTTGTAGTGAGAATATAAGAGAAAGAAGGAGAATACGAAGAGATGGTTGGAACATGCTCCAGCCATCTCGGAAACACACAAAAATTAAATACAAGTTTAAACGTTCAAAAGGGACGCTCCAGGCGCGGATGATTCAAACTAACGGTTCGGCTCGGCGGGTTCGGTGATTCTTCCAACGACCGGTTCGGCTCGGATGACATAAGACAGAAGGGATAGTTTGAAACGGGTCGTGGGCCTCGTTAAAAACCTATCATGGAAAACCCATTGGGACAAAACCATAATAGGGAAAAAGAGCACGCCATTTCCCACTTGTCCCTTTGTCGAAGTCATCGAGCCGTTAAGCAGACCAGAGTGGAGTGCTTAACCTCCTGATTTTGCCGACTAAAGCGAGCCCTCGGTTCGGCTAAAATGGCCTCGGCAAGTTCAGCTACAGTGGCCTCAACAGCGAGCTGTTTGGACTCTTTCTCCTTAGCGAGCTGACTGGCGTCCTTCTCCTCGGCAGCGAGCTTACTGGTGTCCTTCTTCTGGGCAGCGAACTGGTTCTCCTCGGCGGGCTCGTCCATAGTCACATCACATTTGATCCGACTTAGTCATTTGGTTCGTTTCTCGACCTTGACTAAGTCGTTTCTGATCATTCCTCTAGACATAACTTGTTCACGGCCAACCCATGGCCTGAACCAAGTAAGTCTTTTCCATAACAAATCGACCAACTATCCCGAGCCGGGATAGGGATGTTACAGGATATCTCCAAATCTACTCGAGCCAATTGAGATTTTCTTCGACTGAATCGATTTTCTATCCCTCCTTTATCTATCCCAGGTGATGCCCGGCTTGTTCCTTGCGTTTAGGTGTGAATCTCCTTTGAAACCTCCTTTAAACCGCCATGGGTATGGTGCTTTGGGTCGGCTACAGCAACTCTCCTTCTTTTCCTTCCTGTCAAATAGTTAGGTCCTTGCAAAACACTTGAGATCTTCAAGTGACCAACTTGAAGTTCACAACTTAAGAGATTAAGGTAAAAACCATAAACACTTTTTGGGTCTTGGTTAGTGATCCCAAACTTCAAATTATAGTTTAATATATGTGAATTCAGTGCATTAGATGATTATTCCATGTGAGGATTCATTATCAACCATTTACCATCAAATTTAAACTATTTAAACCATGAAATGTAACTAATGAGGTGCAATGGTTCAAATGCTCATGAAATTAAGATTAGAAGTGGTTATTGATGTACTTGCATTTTGCATACTTTTAGCACCTATTTATCATCACTTTTGCATCCATATCACATCATATCCTCACCATTCATGTCCATTTTCATTCACTTTGCATACTTGATAGGATTTGCATTAGCATTGCATATATCCTTGCATTTGGAGTTGTTATCAGGTACCTTTTGGAGGTTTAAAGGGTGTCTTGAAGATAGGAGATGAATGCCTGATCAAGGAGATGAAGTGAAGCCAAGAAGAGTTGTTAAGAAGGGGAGCAGAAGCAAGCTCGACTTGTGGACTCGATATACATGTCGAGCTGGAGCTAAAGGAGCCGCCTTTTTGGCAACTCAACGTGCAAGCCGAGCTGGTGATCGAGCTGGAGCTAAAGGAGCCACCTTTGAGCAAGCTCGACCTTGCACCCTGAGCTGGATGTCGAGCTTGTCACCGCTTTTGATTTTTGTCTTTTTCTGAACCCTAAGTATAAATACTCTAGTGATGTCACACTTTTGGCATCTTATCTTTTATCCATCAGGCAATAGAAAATCGCCCCCTTAGGGTTTTTAACATTGTAATCTTGATTTCTTCTTTATTATTGAGATTTTGCATTTGTCTCTTTCATAAAAGTTGTTAATCTCCTTAATCTCTTTCTAATGATTCAAGTTTTGTTCATTTATGTATATGGCGCTTTGTGAGTAGCACTTTTAGGGTTCTTGAGGATGGGATAGATTAGTGTAGATCCTTGATCATCTAGGGTATTTAAGCTTTGGTTTACTGTTTTCTCTTCTTTTTTAGTGAGTTTAATGCTTATTCCTTTCTGATCAATTGGAATCTGATCACAAGGAATTTCACACCCAGAAGGTGTTTGATAAAATGCCTCAATCAACTATTCCAAGAAATTTACATCTCATACCTAAGATATTAGTTGTCTTGAGTGCATTTTGGCTTTGTGAACTGTTTCATAATGCTTGCTGAGGTGTATTTCGCTGATGGGAATTAGGTCTGAAAATATCCCAGCTTGATAGCCTTCACCATGAGAGTGGGTTGGTTTTTCGTCAAGTTCACTGCCTAGGGTTAGCTCTATGTGAGTTTTGTTAAGCACCTTAGTCTGATCAAGGAGATTCAATAATCAATTACCCCATCCTTAGGATCCTATCTTTTCTCTGATTTAATATCCTTAAGCTTCAATTATTTGTCTTTGTTCAATCTTATCTTTACTTATTGCATTTCATTTCTGTTATTTAGGTTGATAGAATACAAACCACCTTTTGCATATGGCTTGACTTATGTCAACTTGATTGCATAGCATTCACACCTTATTGGATTGACATCTTTCAGTACTGCAATGACATGATAGTGCTTATGGGATAATTGCTTAGCAAAAAACCTACTATCAATTTGGCGCCGTTGCCGATTGGGTGTTTGATTGTTACATTTAAGATTTCAAGTAGCTTAAGATCAAGTTCGTTTTCAGGTTACTAAGGAACTGATTCCTCAACTTTTCTATTTGTCTCTGTAATCTCAGGTACCACGCAGGGCGAGCTCGACGTGCAAGCTCGACGTGCTACATCGAGTCAGTAGTTTTTGGTTGTATGCAAACAAGGTCAAAGGGCAGTAGCAACTTGATTCCTTTCATAGACAACATCAACAGGCTTAACAGAGTTCCAAGGGTTACAACTGACCAAATCAGAGAGGAGAATCAGGCACAACAGACAGGCTGAGCAGTGTGTTGAAGCCATGGACGACCCTCAGGGTAATGGCAACGCTCGAGCTAGGCCAATCCGACACATTGGAGCAGGAGATGCTCCTAACACTCACACGTAGAGACAGGGAATCATACCTCCACCTGTCCAGAACAATAATTTTGAGATCAAGCTTGGTATGATCAACCTAGTCCAGAACAAGATGTTCCATGCATGGTCTGCCTTGTGAAGATCCAATTGAACATCTGGACGAGTTCGATCGCCTCTATAAACTCACCAAGGTTAATGGTGTTTCTGAAGATGCAGTCAAGATGCGTCTCTTTCCTTTATCTCTTGGGGAAAAGGCACACCATTGGGAAAAGAACCTGCCTCATGGTTTAATAACCACATGGGATGATTGCAATAAAGCTTTTCTAGCAAAGTTCTCTCCACTGGAAGGACTGCAAAGCTTAGGAGTGATATTTATGGGTTCCAACAGAAGAATGGGGAGACCTTTTCTGAAGCTTGGGTGCGATTCAAGGGCTATACAAGTCAGTGCCCTCAGCATGGTTTCAGTAATGAGTCACTTCTAAGCACTATATACCGAGGTGTCTACCAAAGTACATGCATATGCTAGACACAGCCAGCAATGGTGACTTTCTGAACCAATATGTGGATGATGGCTGGCAGCTTGTGGAGAACTTAGCAAGGTCCGACGGCAACGACAATGAGGAGTATGATCGCACTACCATAAGCTCTGTCGAGTCTGATGAAAAACTGAAGAAGGATGTGAAAACTTTGAATGAGAAACTTGATAAAATCCTTCTGGCACAATCAACCATGAAGCTAGTCCACTTTGTTTCTGAAGAAGAGTATGTTCAGGTACCGGAAGGGGAGACTGATCAGGTTGAGGAAGTTAGCTACATTGAGAACAATTAAGGAGGTTACCAAAAGGGTTACTACACCTATAAAGCCAACCCAAACCTCTCCTACAAAAGTACCAATGTCGCTAACCCTCAAGATCAAGTGTATCCCCCTCAGCAGCAGCAGAGGCAGCCTCAGCAGCAGCAGAGGCAGCCTCAGCAGCAAGTGTTTGTTTCCAAAGGTCAGTTCTAGAGCCATCAGGGCGGTTATCAGCAGAAGCAGCAACTGGGTGCACCACCAGGGTTTGCTTTTTAGCAGAACCAAGGGCCACAGCCTCAGGAACCAGACATTAAGGCAATGCTACAACAGCTTCTTCAGGGATGTAACATCCATATCCCGGCTCGGGATAGAGGGTCGATTTGTTTTGGAAAAGACTTCCTTAGTTCAGGCCATGGGTTGGCCGTGAACAAATTATGTATAGAGGAATGATCAGGAACGACTTAGTCAAGGTCGAGAAACGAACCAAATGACTTAGTCGGATCCTCGCTAGGATCGGCGGGATCGACCATGGTCGGGAACAGATGAGTAAATGGTCGAAGAAAGTGGATAACTCGTTCCATCGTCCGGAAATGGCTAAGTCCGGAAAGAAAAGGACTTAGCGTGTAAGGAAGAAGATGAAGGCAGTCGAAAGCTAGCTGGGATCAGCTGGATGGATGAGCTAGGTCAGCTGGGTCAGCTCGACCAGCCGGTGGATAGCTCTGGTCAGCTAGGTTGAGTGTTCTGTAGCTGAGCTACCCACACTCGGGTAGAGTGTGGCGGTTACTGGCCGAACGGGTGCAATAGCTGGACGGTTGGCCACGAACAGGTGCGACTGTTCGGTGGTCGAGTCTATATGATATGACTATGGATGAGGTTATGGACGAGGGACATGAACCGGAGCTTGGAACAAAGGATGGAGAGCTTGTAGCCGAGGAGGCTTTGACCGGACTTATGGGTCCAATGACTCGATCACGGACTAAGTCACTCAACCAAGTCTTTGGTTTGGTACTTAGGCACTTGGGCCAGGATGAAACAAAGGTTACTCCAACCACTTTGGTTTTGGTAACAGCCCAAGAAGGTTGGTAATGGGATAAGTGTTGCTTAGGCACTCTTTTTCCCTACTAAGGTTTTGTCCCAATGGGTTTTCCTTAGTAGGTTTTTAATGAGGCTTGAGTTAACACTTCCCCCATTCGTCCCATTGCCAATCCGACCCAGCCCACTTCAAGAGAGTATCCAGCAAGAGTTTTGGGTCACAATGTTATCAATTTCTATCTTTGTTTTTCAAACTTGTGTTAGTTAATGTTTATGTAATTTTCGAGCTAGACTTGGAGTTTGTTCCAAGGCTAGTCTCTTCGTTTTCTTTCCCTTTCCTTCTCTTTATATCTCGTTTGTACTCTCTTGTTGAAACCATCTTTCATTTTTATTCAAACTCTTTTATGCAAAGATCACTCTCGTTGGTGTGTAATATCCATCGAAATCCCATTATACTTTTGGTGTGTAATATCCACAAGTATCTTGGCCGGAGTTTAAAGATTCTTCCGCAAGCCTCTGATCAATCCATTCATCCATTTCAATCGATCCATCATCACGGTTTCTCACCGAAACCATTTTATCCCTTACTCAACCTCAAAGAGTGCCGATCTTAGGAGAATCTCATCACTATATATACAAGGCCCTGGGGTCGAAATCGCCACGCATTATTCATTCATTACTCAAGGATGATACACGTGAACTATGTTGGGGTCAGATTTCCCTCCATCGCATTGCTGTTCGAACCGGCCTGATCGAAGCGAGCCGGGCTGAACCGTCAACCGAACCGGAAAACCGGGAAGAAACCTATCGATGGGCCGAGCCAACATCCAGCAGAGCGATTCGAGCCAAGGCCCATCGAAGAAAGCCCATATGCGAGGTTTTCCATAAACATAAGTCGGCGCGAGCAGAAATGGAAAGTTTCATAATGGAAAGTTTACTTTAATCTTGTAAAGTTGGTTCCTACTCTCATATAAATAGGAACCGATGTCAATTGTTTTCGGGATCACTTTTCACCCACAGCAAAGGCACACGCCATAAATAAGACAGCTCGCATAACAGCTAATAAAACCATCTTCGGCTCGTCATCTTCGTATTTAATCAATAGAATTCTTCGGCTCTCCCTAAAAACGAACTAAGTAATATTGCGCAAGTTTCGGCTCGCACAATTTGGCGCTAGAAGGAGGGGAAGAGAATTCATACACAAGGAATACGAAGCAAGATGACGGATACAAACCTGGACGAGACCGACCCCACCGGTCAGCAACGCGAAGGAGGCTCGGCGGCAAGTCAAACGGAAACAGAAACAATCGCTGCCTTGAAAAAACAAACTGAAGAGCAAGGAGCCTTGAACAGCACGCTGACTCAAGAGCTCGAGAATCTACGCACCCAACTAAAGGAAAGAGAAGAACGAGACGCCAGGCGACGAAAGAAACTTGACCCAAAGAATCTGGCCTTCGAGTTGGGGATCGATATAATTTACAAAGGAACCTTGGAACGAATGGGGATCGATCTATCTGACGTAAGATCGACACCAAAGCCATTAACAGGGTTCGGAGGCGAGACGACAATGTCAATGGGAACAATTACGCTTCCGGTCGAAGCTGGCGGAGTAACCAAAATGGTTCATTTTTCCGTCTCGGATAATCCACCAATCTACAACATCATCATGGGTACGCCGTGGATAAATTCGATGCGAGCCGTACCGTCTACTTACCATCTATGCATCAAGTTCCCCACTCCGTCCGGAGTAAAAACCATACTTGGTTCGCAAAAGGAGTCACGAATATGCTTCATGACGGAACACAAGCTTCGGAATCCTCTACCTAAACTACTCCCAGAGGCGAACAGAAAGAAGGTCAAGACGAGCCGAGAGACGGCGAACGACCTAGCTAACCTCTTATAGCAATTACAGATAACAGATGACGGCGAGCCGACGAACAGCCAGCCCGCACAGAATACACTAGTTGAAGGCAAGGAAACCGTAATCGATGAGCCAACTTGCGAGGCCGTAATCTCCGTGTGCATTGACGAACAGAACCCAGGACGATGTGTGGAAATCGGAGCGAACCTGGAAGAAGCAATCCAAAAAGAACTGATTTCCTTCCTAAAAGAGAATATCAACACCTTCGCTTGGACGGCAGAGGATATGCCGGGAATAGATATCAACGTCGCTTGTCACGAACTGAACGTCAATCCGACCTTTAAACCAGTCAAACAGAAGCGACGAAAGCTAGGGCACGAGCGCCAAAAAGCCGTGAACGACGAAGTGGAACGTCTATTGAAAGTGGGCTCGATCGTCGAAGCAAAATACCCTGAATGGCTCGCAAATCCGGTCGTGGTCAAAAAGAAGAATGGAAAATGGCGAGTATGCATAGATTTCACAGATCTGAATAAGGCGTGCCCGAAGGACAGCTTCCCAATCCCTCATATCGACCGCCTCGTAGAAGCGACTGCTGGAAACGAACTGCTAACCTTCATGGACGCTTTCTCAGGATACAATCAGATCAAGATGAGCCCTGACGATCGAGAGAAAACGGCCTTCCAAGCGGAGCGAGGCATCTATTGCTACAAGTGATGCCGTTCGGACTCAAAAACGCAGGTGCAACGTATCAACGGCTCGTGAATAAAATGTTCGCTCCCCAGCTCGGAAAAACAATGGAAGTCTACATCGACGATATGCTAGTGAAATCATTGAAGAAGGAGAATCATGTGGCGCATCTCCGCGAATGCTTCGGGCAACAGAATTCATACGATATGAAGTTGAATCCGACAAAGTGTCGCTTCGGCGTGACATCTGGAGAATTCCTGGGTTATCTGGTAACTCAGCGAGGTATCGAGGCGAACCCTAAACAGATTCAGGCGCTGGTCAGAATGCCGTCGCCGGAAACGAAGAGGCAGATTCAACAATTAACCGGACGTATCGCCGCGCTCAACCGTTTTATCTCACGATCCACAGACAAATGCCTTCCTTTCTACGATACCCTCCGAGCAAACAAGAAGTTTGAATGGACAGCAAAATGCGAAGAAGCATTCCTCGAGCTGAAGTCATATCTAGCGAGCCCGCCAATATTAGCGAAGCCGGAGGACGGAGAGCCATTATACCTGTACGTCGCGGTGTCTTTGACAGCAATCAGTGGAGTCCTCATCCGCGAAGATCGTGGGACTCAAAATACAGTTTTTTACGTAAGTCAGAGCCTGACCGATGCAGAGACAAGATACCCACAGACTGAGAAATTCGCGCTAGCAGTCGTTATGTCGGCTCGGAAATTACGCCCGTATTTCCAATCCCATTCAATCATAGTCCTGACAGCACTGCCACTAAGAATGATTTTACATAGCCCGAGTCAATCAGGAAGACTGGCGAAGTGGGCTATCGAGCTGAGCGAATACGATATTGAGTATCGAAATCGAACGAGCGCAAAGTCGCAAGTTTTGGCTGATTTCTTGATCGAGCTGCCAATCGCCACCAGCGATGAACCGAGTCTTCCCGTTGACTGGCTACTTCATGTTGATGGCTCGTCGTCAAAACAAGGCGCCGGAGTCGGAATTCGACTCACCTCCCCGACAGGCGAAGTCTTGGAACAATCCCTTCGTCTGAATTTCGGCGCGTCAAACAACGAAGCAGAGTACGAAGCATTAATAGCTGGATTAAAATTGGCGCATGGAATTGGAGTTCGAAACATACATGCTTACTGCGACTCCCAGCTCGTCGCGAGCCAATTCAGTGGAGAGTACGCAACAAAAGATAAGAGAATGGAAGCCTACCTCGAAGTGGTCAAGAATCTAGCCGGACAGTTCGAAAAATTTGCACTGGAGAAGATACCACGCGGAGACAACACTCAAGCCGACGCCCTGGCATCGCTGGCCTCGACTTCCGACCCAGACTTGAAAAGGATAATTCCCGTAGAATTTATCGAACATCCCAGTATCGACGTTGACGAGCCTGAAGTCCTAATGACCGTAATCACGGACGAGCCGGGCGATAACGGTGTACTCGATGGCGATCAGCCCGCGGATATGGACATCGAAGAAGAGACGGAGTACGGTTGTGACAAGGAGTGGCTCGATCCAATCCGTGGATACATAGCCGACGGAGAAGTACCAACGGATAAGTGGGCGGCTCGCAAGCTGAAGGCTCAAGCGGCACGATACATTCGGATACGCGACGCCGTGTTTCGATGGAGGTTTTCGGGACCGCTGCTCGCGTGCGTAGAAGGAAAGAAGGCGAGAGAAATAATGAGAGAAGTTCATAGTGGGTCGTGTGGAAATCATTCCGGAGGACGAGCCTTGGCTATCAAAATCAAACGTCACGGTTATTTTTGGCCAACGATGATCAGCGACTGTGAAAAATATTCGCGGAAATGCGAGAAATGTCAGCGTCATGCTCCGACGATACATCAGCCGGCCGAGCTGTTATCTTCCATCTCCGCGCCATATCCATTCATGAGGTGGTCAATGGATATTGTCGGACCGCTGCACAAATCAAAGCAGAAAAGGTTTTTACTAGTGTTAACCGACTACTTCTCTAAATGGGTCGAGGCCGAATCCTACGCGAGCATAAAAGACGCCCAAGTTGAACAATTCATTTGGAAAAACATAATCTGTCGGCATGGTGTCCCTTATGAAATTGTCACAGACAATGGCTCGCAGTTCATATCGGCTCGGTTTCAAAACTTTTGCGACAAATGGAAGATTCGTCTTAGCAAGTCGACGCCTCGCTATCCGCAAGGAAATGGTCAAGCCGAAGCAACTAACAAGACGATCTTAGATGGACTCAAAAAATGGCTCGATGCTAAAAAAGGCCGCTGGGCAGACGAACTGGAAGGAGTCCTTTGGTCTCATCGAACAACCCCGAGACGAGCCACCGGCGAAACCCCATTCGCACTTGTCTACGGAATGGAATGTGTGATCCCACCAGAAGTACATTTTCCCGGAGTTCGTCGCTGGTTGCTACCGGAACAAGAAGGATGTAATCACCTGATGATGCTAGACGAGCTGGACCTAATCAACGAACGACGCGACCAAGCGCTCATCCGCATACAAAACTATCAACAATCCGTCGCTAAGTACTACAACTCCAACATTTTACCACGAAGATTCAGAGAAGGCGATTTCGTTCTCAGGAAAGTATTCCAGAACACTGCTGAACGAAATGCCGGAAAGTTAGGCGCAAACTGGGAAGGCCCTTACAAGATCATTGAAACAGTTCGCCCCGGAGCCTATCGACTTGAAAACATGGCCGGCGAAGCAATTTCAAAGCCATGGAACGTGATGCACCTCAAGAGATATTATCAATAGGCGCGGCGCGCCATTACCTAGAACTACGCGTGACTTGATCCCCGCAAGGGGTACGTAGGCAGTTCACTTTCGAGTGGATTCAGTTGCCCCCCTCCAAAAAAAAAGGGGGGGGGAATGGGTACGTGTACATATACACTCCCTTTCGCGCGCAACACGGTTCGCCGTTAAACGCATTTTTAGCTTGCAACACGGTTCGCCGTTAAACGCATTTTTTACCTTTCGTAACACGGCTCGCCGTCAACACGACTGGTCAATAAAACTGTACGTGTAACGCGGTTCGCCGCTAAAACATGATAGCTAATAAAAACCAAATTTTTATTACTTCAATTTGCCGAAATTATCAAATCATCTACGCCACTTGGTACAAATCGGATTATACTCTTAGTCTGTTCCGAGCCGGGTGTTGTTGGCCACGACACCCGATCTTAATCATCTTACCCTAACACTACATCATGCGCGCGCTATATAAATTGATCAATCGTCGTCTGTTCCGACCCGCTAATTACTAATAGATAAGGACGCGGCAAAAACTGGAACATTCAGATCAAAAACCCAACACGCGAAATGGCTCGTAAAAACGTTGGTTGAATAGTCAAATCGCCACTGTTTCGGTTCGTAATTCATTAATCATGAGGACGCGGCAAAAATAGAAACTGGTTGGCATAAACCCGATATACGGAAACGCCTCGCGGTAACATCGGTTAAGTATTTTAAGTTCAAGTCTATTTCAAGTCGCAGTTTATATTAATACGCGTTTGAAGTTGGACAAGCCAAGAAAACAGCTAAGTACGATACTTAGAGCTAAAATTAATCTCGCCGAGCAGATTGATTACGCTTTCTAAATATGAAGTCGTTCAAACAAGTTATCTTTAATTACACAAGTCAGCAAGCGGATAAAGCCGTCCAGGCACTATTTACAAATCAAAATGGATAAAGCCATCCAGGCATCATGTTCAAAAATCTAAAAGAAAACCGAAAGAGTTCGTAAATTCCTAAATAGCGGCAGGAGCTTCTTCAATAGCACCAATGGGTCTCGAATCCGGCTCGCCAAGGGCTTGATCCAACCCTCCCTGAACGCTAGCAACAACTTGGCTCGTCGGTTCCAAAGTTCCTTCAGCTGATAACGGGTCAGGAATCGCCGCCGGCTCGACTTCGTTCTGAAAGAGAGAGGAACCAAAATTAGTGCCATACTGCGAATGCACCTCAATCTCAACCCTATCTGACCAAGTAACCCTCTCATCTCTGAGATGTACCTCGGGCGGAACGGAGGAGGCCATGGAAACGTCGAGGCGGTCGATCATCCTCGCAAGCAGTGCGTCGGCCTTCTCACCAGCCTTGGGATCGGAAGCGACATGCTCTTCAAGTCCCGCAAGTTCGATTTCGAGGTCAGGAGGGTTCGCGCTTCGGATGTCACCGATCAGCTCGATATTACCCTGAGCTTGGGCGAGATAAACAGCTCGGGGGAATGCCTCTTTGAGCGCCTCCGCATCAGATCTAACCGTTTTAAGCAAAGAGACATACCGACTATCCGCTTCGGATCTCACTCTTTTCACCTCAGCCTCGAGGAGAGCATCCTTGGCCTGCACAAGCTCTTGCAGCGAGCTGACCTTGGCTTCGAGGGACTTAGTCCTCTCCGCGATCCTAATATTCGTGTCAGCCATCTTGATAGCGTTTTCCCTATGGATTTCTGCTTCACGATGGATCTTGGCAGTCTCCTCTTTAGCCCGAACCAACTCTTCGGCGTGGCCTCTCTCTGAAACTTCATGCAGCCGTTTCATATTGTCGATCGACTGCTGAAGCTCGTCAAGAGCAGATCGATCAGAGCGAGCTCTAGCTTCGTAGCCCGCCACTATGCCATTAAAGGACTCTGCGAACTGAAACAAAAATACACGTATGAGTCGATATACGCACACATGCTTCGTTTTTCTCAAAAGAAGAAAACCCACCGAGAAAAGTTTTACGGCCGCTTCTCCGTAAACCTCGCTCTCCAATAGAGTATCGGGGGGAGGGAGACGAACCGTAGGCGTGCTGCTCGCAAGGAAACTTGCCGCCGCAGCTCTTTGAAGATGCTGATCCTGAGTGGGACCAGCGGGTAGAAGAGAAGGAGCATCATCTTTGGCTTTCTTTGAAGCCTTCTCCTTGAGCCCCCCGGGCGCGGCTCTCTTCTTTCCTCCCGCCTCGGGAGGCTTGTTCGCCAAAAGCATGCTGGTAGGCTCGGAAACCTTCTTGGCTTTCCGATTGAGGACCAGCGTCCCCGAATCTTTGGACGCGTCGGAGCGACCTGGAGAGGAGGGCGCGTCGCCCCCTTTTTTCTTTGAAGCCATAGCTTCCTTGGCCAGCTTCACGGCCTTCCCCAGGTTTATGGGTCCTTCGCTCCGCGGTCCCTTCTTCGGAGGGCTCGGGGCCGTAGTCCGCTTGCCCTCGGCTTTCGACTTCGCGGCCGCCTCCGCGGCCTTAGCACGAGCCGCTTCCTCGGCCTTCATACGAGCCTCTTCATCTCTTTTATCTTGGAGCCTCTGACGGATGGTTTTCTTCTGCATCTTGCCGTCTGAAGAATCAGGAGCTTCAGGGATCTCTTCGTCCGAGCTGTCCGAATCGTCAAAAGAATCGTAGGCTCGAGCTCGCGCGCTTTCTACTCGCTCCAAAGAGAAGTGTTTCTCCCAGTTGGTTTTCCTTGCGCGAAAGTGCTCTACGACCGCTGAAAAATTTCCGGGAAGACGGAACACGGCTCGTCGAACTGCAAAATACACAGATGGAGTTAGAAGCGATTCATGAAAACAAAAACAATGATCGTTTTTCGGTTCGGCTACCGATTGGTTGCCAATTCTGTCTGACAAATTTCCTGGGAACGCTCCCCACGGTCGCCCCGCATATTGGGACAAAGAAAAAATGATTCTCCCAACCACTGTCTTTGTTGGGAAAACCGTCGATGTAATACCGAAGCGATTTCTTTGATCCGGCTCGAATCTCCAGGAGATTCTGAAGATGATGGATCCCGATCGGGATGCCAGTCTCGAAACTACGGATGATGAGTCCGATCAAATGACGAAGGCCTCGCGGCATGATCTGGCCAATGGCGAGCCCATATTTGCTCAAGTAGTGCAGAATCAGGCTCGGGATCGGAAACCACAGGAAGCATCCGTAGAAGAAGCTTTCGTAGAGCGTCAGACACCCCGGAGGAGGATCGTCGGCTCTTTGATGGCTCGCCGGCAGAAAAAACTCGACTCCCTCAGAAATGTGAAAACACCGACGAAGCGTTTCCAGAGATGACTTAGTGCAGAGCGTCGAGCCGGGAGGATTCGGAACCGTCCTCTTCGCAGCTCGTCTATGAATAACTTTCCTCGAGATCTGTTTCTTCGAAGAACACTTCTTCATCCCCTTTGACGAGCCGACACCGAAAGCGTTGGACAGGATGCAATCAAGAGATGCTTCACCCAGAAGATTTCTCCTCGGAAACTGAGGAGGCCGGGTTTCGAACGGACCGAGAATATCTCCTATCACCCCTTCGGACATCATCTGCTCGAGCTTAACCTCCTCAGGGTTATATATCGGGTCAAGTGGTACTCCATGACGAGCCGACTGGTCCTTAGCAAATTCTGCCTCGGCACGAAGAAGGTTTAACTCGTCTTCTTCATCCACAATTGGCTCGGATGCACCATTTTAACCGTCCCGATGAAGAACTGACGGCTCGCTCGGGAATACATTAACTTCATCAGCCTCGGCGACCTTGATAGACTGATTCCCCTCTTCAGATCGAGGCGAATTAATTACTTTCCGGCCCTGTGGAGTGAAGGAATTGTGAGATCCCACTGAATCGGATGGCTTGGACGAAGAAGACGAGCGGCGAACTGAGATCTCCGAATCGTTCGAATTGTTCGAGCAATCCTCAGAATGATCGATGCCGACCGAAGGAGTGCGACTGCTTGAAGACATCTTTGGCTCGGAAGAAGACTGATCGGAGAACTTGAAGGATGATCGGAAAATTCGAAGAATGTGATGCAAAACGATTCACACCGGCGGAGCGAACGAAGAACACTAGCGAAATTTGAAGATAAGAAAAGAAAAAGCTAGAGAGAGAAAGAGAATTCTACCTTTTTCGATTTGGAGAGAGAGCGAGATAGTAAAAAATGAACCCCGGACTCCAATATTTATAGAAGTCTTGGCGCGTGGGCGCGTTGGTTCGGGAAGGCGAAACGGCATGACCTAATTCCCGCCCGATTTCTAGGGTTTTTCGCCGAAATCAGCGGGGCCTGGGACGCTTCGGATTCCTCGGCCGGTTAAAGTAATCCTACGACATCGTTTAGAAGAAAAACGAACCAGATCTTCTCCGAAAGGCGAGCCAAATGCGTCAACGGCTCGGTTCGAATGAGAATGCTTTTTCTTGATAAACTTATAGCTCGCCACTCTTATACATAAGACTAGCGAGCTGGGGGCAAATTGTTGGGGTCAGATTTCCCTCCATCGCATTGCTGTTCGAACCGGCCTGATCGAAGCGAGCAGGGCTGAACCGTCAACCGAACCGGAAAACCGGGGAGAAACCTATCGATGGGCCGAGCCAACATCCAGCAGAGCGATTCGAGCCAAGGCCCATCGAAGAAAGCCCATATGCGAGGTTTTCCATAAACATAAGTCGGCGCGAGCAGAAATGGAAAGTTTCATAATGGAAAGTTTACTTTAATCTTGTAAAGTCGGTTCCTACTCTCATATAAATAGGAACCGATGTCAATTGTTTTCGGGATCACTTTTCACTCACAGCAAAGGCACACGCCATAAATAAGACAGCTCGCATAACAGCTAATAAAACCATCTTCGGCTCGTCATCTTCGTATTTAATCAATAGAATTCTTCGGCTCTCCCTAAAAACGAACTAAGTAATATTGCGCAAGTTTCGGCTCGCACAAACTACGCCTAAGGCACAAATACACCAAAAAGATAGGTCTGAACGGATCACAGTCGGTGGTCGGCGGATCATAGTTGATGATCGGAGAAAACACAGTTGGTGATTGGCGGGTCACAGTCAGGGATCGGAGGGATCACATGTTGTGATCGGACGGATCACAGTTGGTGATCGGAGGGATCATAGTTGGTGGCCGGACGGATTGATCAGCCACAGAACGGTTGGGATCGAGCACCAGACGGTGTGATCGATCGCCAACGGTGGGTATATCGATCGAACCAGTCGGCCGAACGGTGGTTAACCGTGGCGTCTGGATTCTGGTCGAGATGCCGATAGATCCATTTGACCGTGATCGATGGAAAAGGGGTTCCGATCGACAGAACAGAGTTCTGATCGATGGAAAAGGAGTCCCGATCAACAGAATAGAGTTCTTATCGATGGAGATGAATTTCGGTTGATGGAAGGGGAGTTCTGATCGATAGAAACGGTACAAGCATCGCGGTGAAGTGATCCAGTTGATGTGATGAAGGAACCAGTCGGCTCGTGAGTATATACGATCGGTAGATGGATCACAATTAGTGTTCGGATGGAACACGGTTGGTGTTCGGATGGAACACGGTTAGTGATAGGATGGATCACGGTTAGGGTTCGGATGGAACACGGTTGGTGTTCGGATGGAACACGGTTAGTGATCGGATGGATCACGGTTGGTGATCGGATGGATCACGGTTGGTGATCAGATGGATGACGGTGGATCACGGTTGGTGATCGGATGGATCACGGCTGGTGATCGGATGCAGAAGGTTGATGGTTCCGATAGAACCAGTCGACTGTGTGACGGATCCAGTCGATTGTATCGATGGATCTATCATCGGCCACGATCCAGGAGGAAAGGATCGATGACCGGAGAGTGTGGATACATGATCAATCGGAGGCAACCAGAATCAGGATCAATGGTGGACCGATATCTGCGATATGGCTAAGGTATGTTCATGACTGTGGAACAAAACGGTTTACGATTGCCTAGATCTTAGATAAAACGGTCTAGGGGAATGGAACGAACAATGCTAGGTTGCATGACTTGACAGAGTCTAGGATCGATCTATAAACTGATCGGAAGTCGCAAAGATTGTCCGAGGTAGAAAGACGATCAGACCAGCAAGTGTTAGTCGGAATTATACTAAGGTTGGAAAGACGTATAGCCTTAGATGAATTTGATAGTTATATATTTTCCGCTGCGTATTATCGTTATAATTGTATAGACCGGCGATCAGGCCTCGAACAGGGGATTTCGCACGGTAACGGCTGTAAGCCGGGAGGTTCGGCCGGGAGCGATGCGCGAACTTGGACCACAATGTTTTCCAGAAATAACTTAAGAACTTGGTGTCACGATCAGAAACAATAGTGCGAGGTATCCCATGCAATCTAACAATTTCCTTAAAGAACAAAGCGGCTATATGAGATGCATCATCAGTCTTATGACATGCCACAAAATGAGCCATTTTCGAAAACCTATCAACAATCACAAATATGGAGTCTTTACCAGTTATAGTCCTAGGTAAACCAAGAACAAAATCCATTGATATGTCGGTCCAAGGGTGAGATGGGATAGGGAGAGGAGTGTACAAACCGTTCGGCTGAACCTTAGATTTGGACAGCTTACAAGTGGCGCATCTAGAGCAAATCCTCTCAACGTCTCTGATCATATGAGGCCAATGAAAATGATCACGCATGACCTGCAAAGTTTTGGCGACACCAAAATGCCCCATCAAGCCTCCGCCATGGGCTTCCCTAACAAAAAGATCTCTCAAAGAGCAGTTAGGTACACAGAGACGGTTCTCATAAAAGAGAAACCCATCTTGCCTAGAATATCGACCTGAAGCAAACTTAGACCATGACTTATAAATCTCAGCAAAATCAGAATCAGAATCATACAAGTCCTTTATTTGCTCAAAGCCTAACAGTTTAGCATCAAGAGTGGAAAGTAGGGTGTACCTCCGGGACAATGCATCGGCAACGACATTGTCCTTACCTTTTTTGTACTTGATGACGTATGGAAAGGTCTCAATGAATTCAACCCACCTGGCGTGTCTTTTATTCAACTTCTGCTGGCCTTTGAGATGTTTCAAGGATTCATGGTCGGTATGGATGACGAACTCTGCCAAGTTTGTAACGCACGAACCAAGGCGTATAACTCCTTGTCGTAAGTGGGATAGTTGAGTGTGGCGCCACCAAGTTTTTCACTAAAGAAGGCAATCGGCTTCTTATCCTGCATCAAAACAGCTCCAATGCCAATACCTGAAGCATCACATTCAATCTCGAAGGTTTTCAAGAAGTCAGGCAATATAAGAACAGGGGCGTTAGTAAGACGATCTTTGAGAGCTTGGAAAGCATCCTCTTGAGCCTTTTCCCATTTGAACCCCACTTCCTTCTTGATAACTTCAGTGAGTGGTGAGGCCAAAGTACTAAAGTCACGAACAAACCGCCTATAGAATCCGGCTAAGCCATGAAAGCTTCGGACCTCTCCAACGGTCTTAGGGCTGGGCCAATCACGAATGGCCGTGCCTTTCTCCTCATCCACCTTGACTCCATCTGCACTTACAACAAAACCTAGAAAAACCACATTATCGGTGCAAAAAGTGCATTTCTTGAGATTGGCAAATAATTTTTCTTTTCTTAAAACAGCCATGACCGATGCAAGGTGATCTAGATGCTCATCAAGGTTCTTGCTGTAAATCAAAATGTCGTCAAAGTAAACCACAACAAAATGGCCGATGAAATCTCGCAAAATGTGATTTATTAAGCGCATGAATGTACTAGGTGCATTAGTGAGACCAAATGGCATAACAAGCCATTCGTATAAACCATGCTTAGTCTTAAATGCAGTTTTCCATTCATCACCTTCTTTCATTCTAATCTGATGATAACCACTTTTCAAATCAATTTTAGAGAAAATGCATGAACCATGAAGCTCATCAAGCATATCATCAAGTCTAGGGATAGGATGTCGATATTTTACAGTGATATTGTTGATGGCACGACAGTCCACACACATACGCCAACTTCCATCCTTTTTGGGCACAAGAAGGATGGGCACAGCACAAGGACTCATGCTTTCCCGGATGTGTCCTTTGTTCATTAGCTCATCTATCTGACTTTGCAACTCCTTGGTCTCAACAGGGTTGGTTCGGTATGCTGGCCGGTTTGGAAGAGTTGCTCCTGGAACAAAATCAATTTGGTGCTCAATGCCACGGATTGGTGGCAATCCTTTAGGACAGTCGTCTGGAAAGACGTCCTTGAATTCCTGCAAAAGATTGGACACTTGACTCGGAATCTCCGGTGCATGGTTAACAAAGAGGTTAAATGATCCTTTGAAAATAAATAACAGAAATGTTTTATCCAAGGAAAGGGAACTTTTAACCTGTTTGGACTTGATAAGATAGTTCGTTGGTTTGCGCGGCAGATCTTGTTTCTCCTCTGGTTGCGTTTTAATCTTGTGGCTGGTCAACTGGATTTGATCTTCGTAGACTTCTTTGGGTGATAGAGGAATGAGAGTAATCTTCTGCCCTTTATGCAAGAGAGTGTGTTTGTTGGTAAAGCCGTCGTGTATCACTCGTCGGTCTGACTGCCATGGCCTTCCCAAAATAATGTGTCCAGCATCCATGGGCAAGACATCACACAAGATCTCATCCTCATAGCTTCCTATCGACAGTGGCACAAACACTTGTTTCTTAAAACTCATATCCCCCGTCTCGTTTATCCATTGCAGCTGATATGGTCTGGGGTGCTTCTGAGTTTCAAGACCAAGTTTCTCGACCATAGTCTCACTCGCCACATTAGTACAACTGCCGCCATCAATGATCAAACTGCATACCTTTTTCTTGACTAGACAGCGAGTATGGAACAAGTTTTCCCGTTGCTCTTCCAATTCTGGTCGGGCTTGCGTGTTCAAGAGTCTCCTGGCAACCAATAGTTTTCCCTGAACGGGAGTAACCTCACGTTCTTCTGGAACAGGCGCTTGATCTGGCTGGTAAACTATGACCTCATCTTCGGACTCAACTTCACCGTCTTCTCTAATGATCATAAGTCTCTTGTTACGGCACTCATAGGCATAGTGTCCAAACCCCTGACACTTGAAGCACTTAATCTCACGGCCTCTGGTAGTAGTAGATGTTGCTCCAACCTTGCCTTTATCTTGACTGAAAGGAATTCCTCTTGACTCTGGTTTAGGGGTAACGGCTGACTTGTTGTCTTTCGGGTAGCTAGGTCGGCGAGACTCATGGTTGTTCCGGAAAATCACCTTCCTCTTAAGTTGTTGCTCAGCCAAAACAGCCTAATGTAGCATAGCCTCCAATCCCACACAATTCTGCATTTCAACAATATCTTGAATCTCCACATTCAACCCACCAAGAAACCGAGACATAGTAGCTTCCCTATCTTCAATAACGTTTACCCGAAGCAACATAACCTCCATTTCTTGATAATATTCTTCAACGGTCTTAGATTCCTGGATAAGTTTCCTCAACTTAGAATGTAGCTCACGTTGGTAATAGCTGGGGACAAACCGCTGCCTCATAACCCTTTTCATTTCTCCCCAAGTAGTAATCTCATAAGCCCCTCCGACTTCTCTTGCGGTTGTAATCTGTTCCCACCACCTTAGAGCATAATCGTTGAATTTGGACACGGCAAGCTTAACACAGTTAACGTTAGAAATGTTGTGGAGGTTGAAATTGAATTCACACTTCTTCTCCCAATCCATGTACTCATCCGGATTGTTGTTGCTATAGAAGGGAGGAATTTTCATTTTGTAGCCTCCGAGATTCTCAACCATTCGGTCCGGCTCTTCTCTGACTCTCCGGGACCGGCGTCGGCTACCATTAGATGAATGAACAGGGCTGTTGTAGTAGTCCTCGGCTTGGCTATCAACTGGTTTCTTTTTAGAATTCGCCGGGTTTGACGGTAGCTCCTCTTCCAAGTCATGGATTTGTTCGACCGTCACTTTAGCTTTGCCTTTAAGCTCTTTGCGCATAGCATCAAGTTTTTCATCCATCATCTTAGTAAGAGCTTCGATCAAAACTTTGTTATTGGCACCAGTTCCGGATGATGACTCCTCGTCGTCTTCAGCCATCGTTGATCACTACAAAAGATTACACAAACACTCGGCAGTTAATTGTTCAAAGGAAAGTAAATTTCGAAAAATAATTTTAACAACAAACTGACAAGAGATCAATGATGACCAAGGCCAGAAGATGAACGGACAAAACAAATGGATTGAGAATAATTAAATATGAATCAAAAATCGTTAAAGCAACAAAGATTAATTGGCTGCAAATAACAAACGGAAAAGACCGAGCGGGTGATGGTAAGAAGATGATCGAGCGGATGATAAACGAAAGTGAATATGAACGGTTTCACGAGTGAGATCGAGTACTTAACTTCAAAGTGGCTCTGATACCACTTAATATGATCCTTGTCAGGATTCGGCACTTTGAAGCAAGTGAGGACGGCGATCGGAGTGAATGGGATGATGGACAAACAATGAATCGGATCGATCGAGTGGAGGTTCGGTAGATGAAGCGATGGAACGAGGGAGATGAACGGGTGGAGTGGATCGAATGGCTATAACAAAGATCCAGCGACAAGGATCTTCAACACCACCTTCAGCCTTGATGATATAACACACAACAAGATCAAAGGGTTCTCTTAGATTCAACACACTAAGAAGATCAAAAAAAATAAGGAGAGAGTTTTTGATAATAAAATGTTTTATAAGGAAAACAAAGAGATGGGTTTCAGTTTACATAAGGCAACGAGAGAGAGAGAGAGAGAGAGAGAGTTAATTGGAACAAGCTCCAATAACTCGGAAAACACACAAACATAAAAGCAAAGACAACGTTTGAAAATTCAAAAGAAAAGGAGCCTTTGTCGCCAATGCATAACGGGCTGGACCGGACCCGAACAACAAGAGTAAAGAGGGAAAATGAAAGTGGGTCTTAGGCCTCGTTAAAAACCTACCAAGGAAAACCCAGTGGGACAAAACCTTGCCAGGGAAAAAGAGCACACTAAGATCCACTTGCGTCTTTAACCCAAGTGTTGGGCCGTTAAGCATACCATGGTGGGGTGCTTAACTTCCTGAACGTGCCGACTCAAACGGCTAAGTATTCTTCCCACTCCTTGGTTGAATAACTTAGTCGGTATGGCCAATGGTTCCTCAGGTTCAAGCTCGTCCCGCCTTTCTTGGTCCATGTCCGGGCTAACCTCATCCATGATCATATCATGACTGAACGGTGCAAATGGATCGATGAACGGACAGTTGGATCGATCACTGAACGGTGGATTGACCGGCTAACGGTTTGGAATGATCGACCAAGTGGTTGGTGCGATCATACAGACGATCAAGGAGATGGTCGTACATGAACCATCAGAAGGATGCACAGGTACGAAGGTGATCAATTACGGATTGACACCTGGTCGGCCTAACCTTGTACATGATCGGTGTAGATCATGACTTGGTTTAGAGGTGATAGCCGGATCAAGGAATGATCGCGGTCTGTCTGGAAAAAAAGGACATGGACGAACGGGCGATCCTAAGCGGACGACCCTAGCCGATCCATGGGCATGATGCCTCTTCGATCTAAACTTAAGTCAGCGGGGTTGGTTGGTTGAATGACTAAGTAAAGACGGGGATCTGGTTTATCATGAAACGAATCAAATGTGATTCGATCAGGAGATGCGATCATTGTGGATACACGATCAATCGGAGGCAACCAGAACGAGGATCAATGGTGGACCGATATCTGCGATATGGCTAAGGTATGTTCATGACTGTGGAACAAAACGGTTTACGATTGCCTAGATCTTAGATAGAACGGTCTAGGGGAATGGAACGAACAATGCTAGGTTGTATGACTTGACTGAGTCTAGGATCGATCTATAAACTGATCGGAAGTCGCATAGACTGTCCGAGGTAGATAGACGATCAGACCAGCAATTGTTTAGTCGGAATTAGACTAAGGTTGGAAAGGCGTATAGCCTTAGATGATTTGATAGATATATATTTTCCGCTGCGTATTATCGTCATATTATTGTATAAACCGGCGATCAGGCCTCCAAGAGGGGATTTCGCATGGTAACGGCTGTAAGCTGGGAGGTTTGGCCTGGAGCGAGGCGCGAACTGTGGAACCCGCCGTCCGCGGCCAGGTGAGGCCGGGACCGGGTGTTTCATCTAGAGTTCGCACCAAGGCTTGTTCATTGTTCAAAATGCTACTCAGAGGTATTAGTTGCTATGATGCTGAGTTGAGGTCGGGAGAATGATCGAGACTCCGAAAAACTAAGGCGGTGTACGAACCGTGAGTAATGGTGAGTCGACTGGGAGTTGAGGCAAGAGGAGATATCGTGCTAAGGACCAGAGATGTCTTAGACGAATCGTCTGAGCCAAGATGGACTGCCCTACGACAAGAACCGTACCACGAGAAGAGTTATTCGAGTGGATCGGTTCAGGAGGAGGATCGAATGGACCATAAATGGTCAAGGGTGAATCAGTGATCTAGGTATCATGATCACGATAGCATGATGGGACTGAACGGGAGTTGAGGCAGGAGAGATAGGCGCTTAGGGAACGGGAATGCGTTTCGCTGAGGCAAAATCTATGGGCCAAGATAGACTTACCAAAGGTACAGGTGCTATACGTGACTAGTACACGATCTGGTTCAATGAATTCAGGGATTCGGTATAGTTGATAAACTATGGTCGAGCAAAGGTTGAGCCGGACGATAGTGGGAGTCGATCGGGCCGATGGGTCGGACGATCGTGGGAGTCGATCGTGTCGATGGAAGTGATTTAGTCGGAGGGACTAAGATCACAGGATACGATCAAGTCCGGGTGGGAATATGATTGGGGGGTGACTTAGTCGGAAGGGACTACGATCACATGATAACGATCAAATCGGAAATTGACCTAAGATCGAATGGTGGGTTAGTGATGGGGTGTGGGTTTAGCTTCAAGTTTTAATATTTATAACCCAACCAAAATGAGCTGCAAGTGCACAGCTGTGTTGTAGTCGGGGTCAAACACAAGGAGGGTGTGATCACGCTTCAAACTTGTGGTGATTGATGAGTAGCTAGAACAGAAAATATGTTGTTGTGGTGAACCTCAAATCAAAATAAAACAAAGACAAGTAAGTAAAAGAGGTTGTTAACAATTAAGAGAAAGAGTTAGGCAAAGGATAATCATATGGAGCATGTGATGAAAAGATAGTTGCATTGGGATGTAGTTTAAAAACTGACTTGTACATGAATCACTAGTGTATGGTTTTCCCACTTTCGTGGCTCCAACCACTATGTTTAAAACAACTTAATGTACTCAGCTTTCGTTGGCCATTAGTGTTGCAAACATGCATAAAAGATGAGCAAGATTCAATTGTTCACAATGGTCCATGACTCAGCTTTCGTTGGTCATGACCCATTGCTCACCAAATACTAGATTCGAGAGCTAGATGCAACACTGTCGTGGTTCTACCTCTCTATGATCAGACCACTAGATGTACGGTAAAGTAGTCATGCATTAGGTTCAATTAAAGGTGAATATCCATAAGTTAAAATCCCATTTAAAGCGCAACTCAATCAAACCATCACAGCCACCATAGATCTCCTCGGCCTAACCAAGAGATCTACTCGGCCATGATGCAAACAAGCAAGCAAAGCATGATTGAAAGCATAATGACAAGTATAAGTAAGAGATAAGAGATAGAAGAAGCTTCTCTGTTGAAGAACAAGTCCAAATCTCCCTTGATAACTTGAAATCCAAAGTACAATAGAAAAGGAAAAGATGAAAAGAACAAGAATGAGATGCGAGTGAAATGAGTTGAGCGGCGCCTCCTTCTTCCTTCTGGACTGCGCACCACCTAAGGCTTCTCCTCCTTGACGGCTACTCTCCTCTTGCACAGACACTCCCGGCTCTCCCTTAGGTTGAGGCTAAAAGCTTGTATTTATAGGGTAGAAGTCGCTAGGGTTATGATGTGCTGAAAAAGGAAACTTTCCGGTTAACTGGCTTTGATGATTTGCGACGTGATTGGACCGGGTTCAGGACAAGTAAACCACCAAAAGAAATCTGGGCTTGTGTTAAGTCTAGACAGGGTCCATGCCGCGGAATACCGGGCTGTTTGTGGCGCCAAGTCTCCATGGGCTTCGTTTGCTCGCCTGGCGGACACGTCTTGGGAGAAAAAGAGTTTCTCCCTGATGGTTGATCCAAATGGCTTGAATCCACTTCTATGTGATGCCCGACTCAAATATATATCCAGCAAGACCAAGATCATGATTTTTGGACGTCGGGAAGGCCCCTTGCCGCGGTTATCTTTCGGATGCTCCGGTTCTGTCCAAATGCGAGAATCGGACAAATGGAGTTATATTGATGCTCTTGACTTGGAAACTTGCATGGATCATGGTTTGAGGCTCTTTTGCTCCTTTTTGAATCCTTTTTGATGTTTTAACCTGTTAAGACTCCAAAACCAACAAATACAAGAAAACTACCTCCAAAGGTATAAAACCTTATTGAAAACACTTGAAAACACCAATAATTACCTAGTGAAAACATGTAAAATATGATGTTATCAACTCCCCCAGACTTAGCCTTTGCTTGTCCTCAAGCAAACTAAGAAAGGAAAAGAGGTTTGAAAATGTGAGAACTCTCAAATCTTTTGGAAATCCATGTTGACCTTTGTTTTAGTAATCCACACAAATCAGCAGCGGCATTGAGAATTAAGAACAAGGAAGTACATACCATGAGTTTTGCAATCATCCCAAAGCAATCCACTTCTCTTTAGGCCTTCCAAATTCGCCACCTTTGACTCCTTTAGTTTCTAAAGGTGTGGTCTCAACTAGGGAATATCGATCAAAGGGGTTATAGACTCTTACCCATCCTCTTTTGATAAAACACATGTCTTGGCTCTTGTTTCACCTCTCTCTCTTCTCACTTCTTAAGTCGATTCATCCCTTTTTTAGGGTAGCATAGTATTTTTTTATTCGACTTCTTCTCCTCTTTGTGGAGGTTTTTTGATGGACCTTCCATAGACGCGAGTATTGATGGTTGTAGCCACCTAATCCCCGGTTACTTGGATCAAAAGGTCTTCCGTAGACGCGATTATTGATGGTGGTTGCCATCTAATCCCCGGTTACTTGAACCTTGGTGCTTTTTCTTATATTTGAAGGGGAGAGAGAGGGGAAACCGAACTCACATATACTTTCACTATTTGGTGAGGATGAGGAGTCGTGCCCTTTGTAAAACCAAGCCCCTAGCCGAGAAGGTTAAGTTCATTAAGGTGCGGAGTCAAAGATGTATCCTTTTTAAGCCCTTTGAGATGTGGACATTTTTGGTGGATCGATCCACTCATGGTGCACATGTGATGAAGTAAACTGCCAAATACTGATCAATGGTCACTTAAACACAGGCACAACAATGGTTGGATCCAAGATAAAGTCATAATTCTCGACAAAAGTTTTGACTCAATAAAAACGACTCGATAAAATGAAAAATGATGCAAGATGAAATGCCAAAATGAACAAACTTATTAGTATAATCCCCCCAGACTTAATAATATGATCCTTGTCAGGATTCGGCCCTTTGAAGCAAGTATGGACGGAAATCGGTTGGGGTGATTCGATGAGCAAACGATGAACCACTCGATCGAGTGGAGGTTCGGGAAGGAAACGGCGGAACGGGGAAGATGAACGGTGGATCGATTGGCTATAACAGAGATTCTGCGGAAAGGAATCTCCAACACCTCCTTCAATCTCGTTGATATAACACACAACAAGAACAAAGGGTTTTCTCGGATGTAACGCACCAAGAGAGTTGATTCTCGTTGATATAACACACAACAAGGGTTTCTCGGATGTAACGCACCAAGAGAGCTGAATGAGCATGTAAAGGATTTTTGATAAAAGAAATTTGATAATGAAAAAGAAAGATGTTTTCAGTTTACATAAGGGAAAACGAGAGAGAGAGAGAGAGAGAGAGAGAGAGAGAGAGAGTTAATTGGAACAAGCTCCAATATAACTCGGAAAACACACAAGATATAAATGCAAAGACTAAGTTTGAAAAATTCAAATAAAGATAAGGCCTTGCCGTCGACAATAAGGGCCGGACCGGACCCGAACAGCAAAGGTAAAGAGGGAAAATGAAAGTGGGTTTTAGGCCTCGTTAAAAACCTACCAAGGAAAACCCATTGGGACAAAACCTTGGCAGGGAAAAAGAGCACGCTAAGATCCACTTGCCTCTTTAACCCAAGTGTTGGGCTGTTAAGCAAACCATGGTGGGGTGCTTAACTTCCTGAACATGCCGACTCAAACGGCTAAGTATTCTTCCCACTCCTTGGTTGAATAACTTAGTTTGGGATCGAGTGACCGGGCCAGTTGGTATGGCAAATGCTTCCTCAGGTTCAAGCTCTTCCCGCCTTCCTTGGTCCATGTCCGGGCTAACCTCATCCATGATCATATCATCCCCCCCTTCTTGAAAAGGATTTGTCCTCAAATCTGGTTCATCCGCAAGAAAAGGAGAGAGGCCAACAACATTAAAACTCGGACTATATTATACTTACCTTGGAGATTTATTTGGTAGGAGTTGTCATTGATCCGCTTGGTGATCTCAAAGGGTCCATCAATTCTTGGCATCAGCTTGGATTTTCGTTCGGCAGGGAACCTTTCTTTGCGCAAGTGTATCCACACTTTATCTCCAACCTCAAAGACCATTTTGCGTCGCCCCTTGTTGGCTTGTTTGACATACTGCTTTGTTTTCTCCTCGATGTTCTTCCGTGCTTGTTCATAGATTTTCTTCATCATTTCTGCTTTGTGTTTTCCATCTGTACTTATCCTATCACTCATAGGCAAAGGCATCAAATCCAAAGGAGAGATGGGTTTAAACCCATAAACAATTTCAAATGGTGAAAATTTAGAAGCAGAATGCACAGCATGATTATATGCAAATTCAATATGTGGCAAGCATTCATCCCAACTTTTAAGATTCTTTTTGATACATGCACGCAACAAAGTCCCTAAAGTCCTATTGACAACTTCCGTTTGGCCGT
The DNA here is from genome assembly GCA_026724425.1 of Erythrophleum ivorense. Classification (NCBI taxonomy): domain Eukaryota; kingdom Viridiplantae; phylum Streptophyta; class Magnoliopsida; order Fabales; family Fabaceae; genus Erythrophleum; species Erythrophleum ivorense. The sequence goes on along the minus strand of JAIUCV010000068.1, from coordinate 474,427 downwards.
CAGTTTGGGGATGACAAGTGGTAGAAAATAAAAGCTTAGTCCCTAACTTAGACGACCACAATGTTTTCCAGAAGTAACTTAAGAACTTGGTATCACGATCAGAAACAATAGTGCGAGGCATTCCATGCAATCTAACAATCTCCTTAAATAACAGGGCAGCTATATGAGATGCATCATCGGTTTTATGACATGCCACAAAATGAGCCATTTTCGAAAACCTATCAACAATCACAAAAATAGAATCTCTACCAGTCCTAGTCCTAGGCAATCCAAGGACAAAATCCATGGAAATATCGGTCCATGGATGAGATGGGATAGGGAGATGAGTATACAAACCGTTCGGCTGAACCTTAGATTTGGACATCTTACAGGTTGCACATCTAGAGCATATCCTCTCAACGTCTCTAATCATATGAGACCAATGAAAATGATCACGCATAACCTGCGAAGTTTTGGCGACACCAAAGTGCCCCATCAAGCCTCCGCCATGGGCTTCCCTAACAAAAAGGTCTCTCAAAGAACAGTTAGGTACACAGAGACGGTTCTCATAAAAGAGAAACCCATCTTGCCTAGAATATCGGCCTGAAGCAAACTTAGAACAAGACTTATAAATCTCAGCAAAGTCAGAATCAGAATCATACATTTCTTTTATTTGCTCAAAGCCTAACAATTTAGCATCAAGAGTTGAAAGTAGGGTGTACCTCCGGGACAATGCATCGGCTACAACATTGTCCTTACCTTTTTGTACTTGATGACGTATGGAAAGGTCTCGATGAATTCAACCCACCTGGCGTGTCTTTTATTCAACTTTTGTTGACCCTTGAGATGTTTCAACGATTCATGGTCGGTGTGGATGACAAACTCTTTTGGCCATAGATAATGCTTGCCAAGTTTGCAAGGCACGGACCAAAGCATATAACTCCTTGTCATATGTGGGGTAGTTGAGAGTGGCGCCACCAAGTTTCTTGCTAAAGAAGGCAATCGGCTTCCTATCCTGCATCAAAACAGCTCCTATGCCAATACCTGAAGCATCACATTCAATCTTAAAAGTTTTCAAGAAGTCAGGTAATATAAGAACAGGGGCGTTAGTAAGACGATCTTTGAGAGCTTGGAAAGCATCTTCTTGAGCCTTCTCCCATTTGAATCCCACTTCCTTCTTGATAACTTCAGTTAGTGGTGCGGCCAAAGTACTAAAGTCACGGATAAACCGCCTATAGAATCCGGCTAAACCATGGAAGCTTCGGACCTCTCCAACAGTTTTAGGGCTAGGCCAATCACGAATGGCTGTGACTTTCTCCTCATCCACCTTGACTCCTTCTGCACTTACAACAAATCCTAGAAAAACCACATTATCGGTGCAAAAAGTGCATTTCTTAAGGTTGGCAAATAATTTCTCTTTTCTTAAAACAGCCATGACCGATACAAGGTGATCTAGATGCTCATCAAGGTTCTTGCTGTATATCAGAATATCATCAAAGTAAACCACAACAAAATGGCCGATGAAATCTCGCAAAATATGGTTCATTAAACGCATGAATGTACTAGGTGCATTAGTGAGGCCAAATGGCATAACAAGCCATTCATATAAACCATGCTTAGTTTTAAATGCAGTTTTCCATTCATCACCTTCTTTCATTCTAATCTGATGATAACCACTTTTCAAATCAATTTTAGAGAAAATGCGTGAACCATGCAGCTCATCTAACATATCATCAAGTCTAGGAATAGGATGTCGATACTTTACAGTGATATTGTTGATGGCTCGGCAGTCCACACACATACGCCAACTTCCATCCTTTTTGGGCACAAGAAGGACTGGAACAGCACAAGGACTCATGCTTTCCCGGATGTGTCCTTTGTCCATTAGATCGTCAATCTGCCGTTGCAACTCTGTGGTTTCAACAGGATTGGTTCAGTATGCTGGCCGATTTGGAAGAGTAGATCCTGGAACAAAGTCGATTTGAAGCTCAATGCCACGGACTGGTGGCAATCCTTTAGGACAATCGTCTGGAAAGACGTCCTTGAATTCCTGCAAAAGATTGGACACTTCACTCGGAATCTCCGGTGCATTGTTAACAAAGAGGTTAAATGATCCTTTGAAAATAAATAACAGAAAAGGTTTATCCGAGGAAATGGAACTTTTAACCTGTTTGGACTTGATAAGATAGTTCGTTGGTTTGCGCGGTTTGTCTTGTTTCTCTTCTGGTTGCCGCTTAATCTTTTGGCTGGTCAACTGGATTTGATCTTCGTAGACCTCTTGGGGTGATAGAGGAATGAGAGTGATTTTTCTGTCCTTTATGCAAGAGAGTATGCTTGTTGGTAAAGCCATCATGGATCACAAGTCGGTCAGATTGCCACGGCCTTCCTAAAATGATGTGTCCAGCATCCATGGGCAAAACATCACACAAGATCTCATCCTCATAGCTTCCTATCGATAGTGGCACTATCACTTGTTTCTTAACGCTCATATCTCCTGTTTCATTTATCCATTGTAGCTGGTATGGCCTGGGGTGTTTCTTGGTTTCAAGACCAACTTTCTCGACCATGGTCTCACTCGCCACATTGGTACAACTGCCACCGTCAATGATCAAACTGCATACCTTTTCTTTGACTAGACAGCACGTATGAAATAGGTTTTCCCGTTGCTCTTCCAACCCTGATCGGCCTTGAGTGTTCAAGAGCCTCCTAGCAACCAATATCTTTCCCATAACAGGAGCAACCTCACACTCTTCTGGGGCAGATGCTTGTTCTGGTTGGTATACTATAACCTCATCTTCGGACTCAACTTCACCGTTTTCTCTAATGATCATGAGTCTCTTGTTACGGCATTCATGGGCATAGTGTCCAAACCCCTGTCACTTAAAACACTTAATCTCGCGGGCTCTGGTAGTGGTAGAGGTCGCACTGGCCTTGCCTTTATCGTGGCTAAAAGGAAGTTCCCTTGATTCCGGTTTAGGCGTAACGGCTGACTTGTTGTCTCTCGGATAACTAGGTCGGCAAGACTCATGACTGTACCGAAAGATCACCTTCTTCTTGAGTTGTTGTTCGGCCAGAACAGACTTATGTAGCATAGCCTCCAATCCCACACAATTCTGCATCTCAACAATATCTTGAATTTCAACGTTCAACCCACCAAGAAACCGGGACATAGTAGCCTCTCTATCCTCAATTACGTTCGCTCGAAGCAACATGACCTCCAACTCTTGATAATATTCTTCAACGGTCTTAGATCCCTGGCTAAGTTTCCTCAACTTAGAATGTAGCTCACGTTGGTAGTAGCTGGGAACAAACCGTTGCCTCATAACCCTTTATATTTCTTCCCAAGTAGAAATCTCAAAATCTCAAGTAGCTGGGACCGGACCTGAACAGCAAAGGTAAAGAGGGAAAATGAAAGTGGGTCTTAGGCCTCGTTAAAAACCCCAAGGAAAACCCATTGGGACAAAACCTTGGCAGGGAAAAAGAGCACGCTAAGATCCACTTGCCTCTTTAACCCAAGTGTTGGGCTGTTAAGCAAACCATGGTGGGGTGCTTAACTTCCTGAACATGCCGACTCAAACGGCTAAGTATTCTTCCCACTCCTTGGTTGAATAACTTAGTTTGGGATCGAGTGACCGGGCCAGTTGGTATGGTGATGCGATCATGGACACGGATGGGATTGATGCTAAGGATGGGCAGCTTGAACCTGAGCTTGAACCTGAGCTTGAACCAGAGGAGACCATTGCCATACCAACTGGCCCAATCACCCGTTCACAAACTAAGGCACTAAACCATTATGTTGGGAAGTTCCTTAGCCGTTTGAGTCGGCCATACGTTAAACCAACCACACTGGTTTGTTTAACGGCCCATCGACTTGGATAAAGAGACAAGTGAGGTTTGAGTGCTCTTTTTCCCTTGTCAAGTTTTGTCCCACTGGGTTTTCTTGACAAGGTTTTTAACGAGGCCCAAATCTCACTTCAAACCATCTCTTGACCCTTGTTTGATCGGCCCGACCCGTTTCACCATCTTATGCCGCGCCAAACATGTTTGAAAGGGGTCATTTATCGTGTGTATGTTTCATTTAATGTCTGTGTGTGTTTACGAGATGGGAGGAGCGTGTTCCTTCCCATCTCTTCATCTCCCTTCTCCTTCTCTTTTTATATTCTCGCTACAACACTCTTGAATCTCATCAATCATTTTATTCTCAAACTCTTTTATGCTTGATCATTGTTCTTGGTGCGTAATATCCAAGGAAAACCTAACCACTCTTGGTGCGTAATATCCATAGAGTCATTAGGTCGGTGTTAGAGTTTCTATCACAAAACTCTGGTATAAACCGATTCAATCCGCTTATCCAAATTCTCATTTCGCCGTTTACACTTTCACCCGAACCTTCCATTCGATCGAATCCATCCTTCGCCATATTCTTTCTTTCCGCACCATTTATCACTTAACCTCAAGCCGATCCATTTCCGGGATCACATCAGGTGGTATCAGAGCACTTGAAGCTAAGTGATTCGCTTTCCATTTTACCATTTTATGTTGACTGTTCATCTTCTTATCATCGATCTAGTGCTTGTTGATTTACCGTTTAGATCCGTTGTTATTCCTTTGCATCTCGTTCACCTTTGATGCATGTGTGTTCATTTGATTTACATATTGATCATTTTGAAAGTAGCTGTTCATCTTCCCTCACGGCTGTTCATCTCACTTGCGCAAACAAATTATCATCTCATTTGGTTTCCATTCATTTTATCCGCATCTACTTGTGCATATACATTCGGAATCATTGCATAATTTTAAAACTATTATCATAATTTGTGTTGCCCATTTTCGTGTTGATCTATCGTTTCTTAAGGGTTACATAATTTTTAAAAATTGTTTGCATAATTTTTAAAAATTGTTACATCCTTCCGTTGAACTTTTGACTGCCGTAGCACTTGTTGGATTTTTCAGGAAACGGAATCATGTCGGAGAAGGAGGCAGAAGACTCGAGTCATGAGTCACCATCCACCATCAACCAAGCCTTGATCGACCAGATTAAAAAGATGATGACTGAGGAACTAGACCGAAGAGATCAAATCCGGGAAGGCAAGAAAAAGGAAGCTAAGAGTCCGATCCATGTCTCGGATCAAGACCATGACTTTCTTATGACATCAAGGAAGAAAGTAGTTGATGAGAAGGCTAAGGAGTATTATAGCAGCGGTCACTCTTCTCAAGCTAGCCGACGCCGGTCAAAGAAGTCCCAACCCAAACCCGACCGTATGTTGGAAAATTTGGGAGGCTATAAAATGAAGATTCCGCCGTTTCATGGGAAGAACGATCCCGATGTTTATCTTGACTGGGAGAGGAAGTGTGATTTCACGTTCAACCTTCACAACTTAGCCGACGTAAACCGTGTCAAGCTTGCTGTTACCGAGTTCTATGATTATGCCTTGAGTTGGTGGGAAAATATAGTTACGAGAGAGCTAGGAGCGGCGGGTTTGAGATCACCAGCTGGATAGAAATGACTCGAATCATGAGACATCGGTTTGCGCCGAGCCATTACCAGAGAGAGTTGCATTCCAAACTCAGGCGACTTAGTCAAGGGTCTAAAACCGTGGACGAGTATTATCAAGAAATGGAAGTAATGAAGTTGCGGGCAGATGTGACCGAAGACCGGGAAGCTACAATGTCTCGATTTCTTGGTGGGCTGAACCGAGATATCCATGATGTGGTGGAAATGCAAAACTGTTCTGACCTAGAGGAAATGTTGCACAAGGCAATCTTGGCCGAACAACAACTAAAGAGGCGATCAACATTCAAAACCGGAGCCGATCAGCGACGACCGTCTTTTGGCCGAGATACCAAGCCTTTCTCACCAAAACCAGTACCGATCTCTCCCCTTACCAGTCAGGACAGAGACAAAAGCCGAACCGAGAGGGGTCCGTCTACAAGGTCCAGAGAGATTAAATGTTTTAGATGTCAAGGTTATGGACATTATGCTACCAACTGCCAGAACCAGAAAGTGATGATCATTCGTGAGGATGGGGCAGTTGAGTCCGAAGAAGAATCTAGTCATGAAAAGGAGTTCGACTTTGAGGAGTGTGAGGCAGCGCCAGTTTTGGGAAAACTCTTAGTGACCTGACGCCTTCTAAACACTCAAGTCCGGTCAGAACAGAATGAGCAACGGGAAAACCTCTTTCACTCTCGTTGTTTGGTTCAGGAAAAGGTTTGCAGTTTCATTATTGATGGTGGGAGCTGCACTAACGTGGCAAGTGAAGCCATGGTTAAGAAACTTGGGCTTAAACCCCAGAAACATCCCAAACCATATCAGCTGCAATGGATTAATGAATCCGGAGATATGAGAGTTAAAGAACAAGTGGTTGTGCCATTGTCGATTGGAAGCTATGAGGATGAAGTTTTATGCGACATTCTACCTATGGATGCTGGACACATTATTCTGGGTAGGCCATGGCAATCCGACAGACGTGTGATTCATGATGGTTTCAGCAACAAGTACACCCTTCTTCATCAAGGCCGTAAGATCATTCTCACTCCTTTAACTAAACAAGATGTTTATGAGGATCAGGTCCAGCTGAGCAAACAGTAAGTTAAACCACAACCCAATCATGATCCGCCTGAGTCAAACAAAGCACTTAACTATTTGGTTAAGTCCAAACAGGTTAAACATTCCATGTTCTCTAATAAGCCTTGTCTTTTATTTATTTTTAAGGGAGCTTTGGCTAGTTTGGCTAACCATGCACCGGCTATCCCGAGTGATTTGGCTAATCTTTTGCAGGACTTCAAGGATGTTTTTCCAGAAGAGAGTCCACAAGGACTACCCCCTGTCCGCAAAATTCATAGAAACAGAATGAGGTGATGATTTTGGTTCAAGAGGGTTACCGGGAAATCATCACAAGCAGCAAAGGAGGCGTAGAAATTCGCTGGAGAAGCTCTAAAATTAAAGCTGCGAAATTAATCAATGATTCGCATTCGCAGTTTGCAGTCACATAGGTTGAATTAATAATCAGCTATTACGGCAAATAGATAGTCTGAGATTATTACCTGTGAGATTTGCAGAAGATATAGCATCGGAGGTTGATGTTGGAAGCCACGACGGCAGAGGAATCGCTAGGCGGAGGCGGAGCAATATGGTGACCGGTCAGAGCTAGTCGGAGCTGGTCGGAGCAGTCTGTGTCGCCGGAGAAGACGACCAAGGAAGCGCATGCATTCAAATCGAATCGCATACAGTGCGCGTGGAAGAGGGACAATTTCGAGCAAAGAGATTACGCAGCGGAGGCACCACGTGTCGCCAGAAGAGGCTGAAATAGATGGCGTGGTGAAGACCGGAGGCGCGGCAACGAAGATCGGAGATTCCGCCTGAAATCACCATGGATGAGAGCAAATGAAGAAGAAAGGGGATTAGGGATTGATGCCATTTTCATCGTGAAAGGAAGAAGAGGAATATGGGCCCAAGGTGGAGATTGTGAGTTAATGGGCCCAATTCAAACCCATTAAGAAATAAGTTAAGAACAAGTGTTTTCTTGTTTGTCTTTGAACGGTTCTCAAACAGAAGAAAAGGCAATAAGAAAACGGGAATATTTCCAGGAAGCTAAAGGAAATTATGGAGCGATGCTTGGCTATATAAGAAGGTCTTCTATCCCATTCAGAATCATCCCAAACACCAAAGAGCAAGAGAACAACAGAGAGAGAGAATAATAAGAGAGAAAAGAGAGTGTTTCTTCTTCAAGTCTTCTTCTTCTTTTATTCTTTTATAGAGATTGTTTGTGTAAACTCTTTGATTAATAAAAGGTTGTGGGACGGATCCCACCCGAGACGGTTCCGGTTAGAAGCCGGTACTCGGAATTCAAATATTGTGTCTTTTCTAAACTCTTAGGCAAAGTTTAAAACCCTAACAAAGCCCTAGGTGGTGCGCTGTCCAGAAGGAAGAAGGAGGCGCCGCTCAACTCATTGCACTCACATCTCATTCTTGTTCTTTTCATCTTTTCCTTTTCTATTGTACTTTGAATTTCAAGTTATCAAGGGAGATTTCGACTTGTTCTTCAACAGAGAAGCTTCTTCTATCTCTTATCTCTTACTTATACTTGTCATTATGCTTTCAATCATGCTTTGCTTTCTTGTTTGCATCATGGCCGAGTATATCTCTCGGTTAGGCCGAAGAGATCTATGGTGGCTGTGATGGTTTGATTGAGTTGCTCTTTAAATGGGATTTTAACTTATGGATCTTCACCTTTACTTGAACCTAATGCATGACTACTTTACCGCACATCTAGTGGTCTGATCATAGAGAGGTAGAACCACGACAGTGTTGCATCTAGCTCTCGAATCTAGTATTTGGTGAGCAATGGGTCATGACCAACGAAAGCTGAGTCATGGACCATTGTGAACAATTGAATCTTGCTCATCTTTTATGCATGTTTGCAACACTAATGGCCAACGAAAGCTGAGTACATTAAGTTGTTTTAAACATAGTGGTTGGAGCCACGAAAGTGGGAAACCATACACTAGTGATTCATGTTCAAGTCGGTTTTTAAACTACATCCCAATGCAACTATCTTTTCATCACATGCTCCATATGATTATCCTTTGCCTAACTCTTTCTCTTAATTGTTAACAACCTCTTTTACTTACTTGTCTTTGTTTTCTTTTGATTTTAGGTTCACCACAACAACATATATATTTTCTGTTCTAGCTACTCATCAATCACCACAAGTTTGAAGCGAGATCACACCCTCTTTGTGTTCGACCCCGACTACAACACAGCTGTGCACTTGCAGCTCATTTTGGTTGGGTTATAAATATTAAAACTTGAAGCTAAACCCACGCCCCATCAAGTTTTTGGCGCCGTTGCCGGGGAGGCTGTCGCATTTCCTTCAAACTTTTTGATTGATTTTTAGTCTAGTTCTTACTTTCTTGCATTTTACTTTCTGTTTCTCATAAAACCTTAAAAACTCATAAAAATTTTACTTAAATCTCTTCCTTTGTGTGTCTTAGGTGGAGGACAAGAAGACCTAACTCCAACAACACACTAGAAGAGAAAGAATGGGCTTGATGAGCTTTTATGAATTCCCCCCGCCGGTTGGGCCGCACAAAGTGGAAGTGGACTACATTGGTGGAAACTTTGTGTATAAGCACGTCTATCAAGGAGCTCAATACCAGCCTAAGCAACATGTCTACCCTCAAGGGATCTGTCAAGTGAAGCTGCCTTTCATTTTCCCTCAAGCTGTTGCACCGGCTCAACAAGAAGAGAAGATAGATGTAGTCTTGGAAAGATACATGGAGGAGGAAAGGCAAATCAACAAGAACCTCTGTGAGAAGCTAGATCACGTGTTCACTGATCTTTGCATCAAGTTTGAGTCTCTCTCCACTCGTGTCCAGAAGTTGGGGGTTTACACAGTCCTAACCGCGGAAGCCGTAAGGAAGCAAAATGAGGTAAACCCTCAAACATTTTGCAGTGCTGTCCTATCTAAGGAGAACCAGCTCGCCCTTGTCCCTACACCATCTCAAGAAGGAGAAAAAGAAGCTGATCCTAAGGAGAGCCAGAAACCGGAGCTGTTTCCAGGGGAGTCAAGAAGAGCTTACACCGGTGCGATCATAGACTTCATGAGAAGCCGCATGTCACTAGGAAATATCCGACAAGATGTTTTCTATCAAAGCATCGACTTCAAGACAGCACCAAGAGTGATCAAACTACCACCAGATAAGACTTCTAACATGCCAAAGAAAGGAGCCATAATGCCTAAAGACGCCAAGGAGAGTGACCCCTATCCAAAACCGAAGGTGGCCATGAAACCGTCAACGCTGAAACATAAAGATGTCTTCACGGATATCTACTCGGTTTTACTCCATACCTTGAACGAAAATGAAGCTGATGAGGAGCCTGATGGCGTACTTAAGTCCTTTACCAAGATGAGAATCATTACCCCTAAGGATCCGGACCCAAAAGAAGCTCATACCGCAAAGGAGAAGCTCATGAACACCTTAAAGCTCTTCCCGATGGCATTTGTCTTCAAAGATGGCATAGGAGATGATCTTGGCGTGCCCAGACCACCAAGAAAGCCCCCTGAACCGGAGAATGGAGAATATAAAGGGACCCCAAACCCTTTAGTTGAGCTCATCCACACCTAAAAAGAAAAAGGAGTCAAGCTAAATGACTTAAAACAAAGCGCTTTGTGGGAGGCAACCCACATGGTTTTTATTTTCATTTTAAATTTTCATATCATTATTGCATGCATAACTACTTAGTTTTATTTTTAAGAAGTTTTTAAAATTGCATAAAAATACAAAACAATGTTTTTAGGATGAAGAACCAAAAGGAGACCAAAACAAGAAAGTGACCCACCCTTTGTTCCCACCCTTGTAAAAGGCGAAATCTCCAATCAAGGTAAGTAAATTCTCCTCATGCATTCCTTAAAAACCATCTTTGATCCTCACTTGATAAGCATTTGAACCTTGAACTTCATTAGTTACATTTAATGGTTTAAATTGCTTAATATTGATGGTTAATGAATGAGAATGAATCTTAACTTGTCAAACTCCAATTATGCATTGATTTCACTAATGATAAACTATTTCAGAACTTTGGGATCCCTAACCAAGACCCAACATGTTTTTATAGTTTATATCATATTCTCTTAGATTGTGAACTTCAAGTTGGTTACTTGGGGATCTCAATCTAAGACCGGACTTAACAGTGATTTCAAGTGTTTTGCAAGGACTTAACTATTTGACAGGAGGGATATCAAGTAAAGTTGCTGCAACCAACCAAAACCACAAACCACATGGCGGTTTAAAGGCGGTTTCAAAGGAGAACCAAACAAAGGAACAAAGAACATGGCGGGCACAATCTGGAATGATAAAGGAGGATCAAAGAATCACTTCAGTCGAAACAAATCACAATTCGACCGTGTAGATTCAGAGATATCCCATCCGGCGAGATTCTCTCGGTCAAACGGGTGCAAAGGAGGACCAACATCCACCATCTCCCATACCACGTGACCGATGTCCACCAAACTTCACAGGTGGCTCAAAAACACCAAGTTGGTCGGCAAATCCAAAAGATAGGACGGAGGAATGTGAACGGATGAGGAGATAATTACAGATGCCACATCCGGTCGATGGCGGGCAACCGAAGGCCGAGAAAAACCAAATCATGATATAGGTACGGCCACCAGCTGGAAATGGATTCTTGGAGCTTCAAAATCATTATTCCAGAAGAAAATCAAGGAACGAACGAGTCAATCACAAAGAAGTCAAGAAAACTCTTCCCGGAGCCTAATTGACCACTTTGTGAAGGAACTCTCAATCCACTCGTTCGTTTGACCTCCAACTTCACCAGTGGTCATAAAATATGGGGTTGGTCGATGGAATTTCAAGATAGGTCAGAGAATTCTTCATCATTCGAGCTGTGGTCTATTACACTATCATCCGGTCAACCGAATGGACCACCAAATGAAGAATCTGCCAAACCGCTCGTTCGTTTGACCCCAAACTTCACCAGTGTTCCTAAAACATGAGGTTGGTCGATGCAATTTCAATATGGGTCAGTAACATCTTCACGGTTTGAGCTGTGGTGCATGGCACTCTTCTAGGGTCGACAAAATGAGCCCAACTCGACCAAAACGCAAACCGGCGAGAATCAGACCCGGAAATTCAAAACTCACCGACCAATCATGTCTAAAGAGGAGCCCTATTCAGTTATCCGACCCTGATCTTCATTACAATTGGTCATCACTTGGTAACATCATCCTAAACTTTCCCTTTTCAAATTTATTACATATTTTACCTCTCTTAATCTGATTTTTCTTACACCGGGACGGTGCAAGTTAAGTGATATGATCATGGATGAGGTTAGCCCGGACATGGACCAAGGAAGGCGGGAAGAGCTTGAACCTGAGGAAGCATTTGCCATATGATGTGATCCCGGAAATGGATCGGCTTGAGGTTAAGTGATAAATGGTGCGGAAAGAAAGAATATGGCGAAGGATGGATTTGATCGAATGGAAGGTTCGGGTGAAAGTGTAAACGGCGAAATGAGAATTTGGATAAGCGGATTGAATCGGTTTATACCAGAGTTTTGTGATAGAAACTCTAACACCGACCTAATGACTCTATGGATATTACGCACCAAGAGTGGTTAGGTTTTCCTTGGATATTACGCACCAAGAACAATGATCAAGCATAAAAGAGTTTGAGAATAAAATGATTGATGAGATTCAAGAGTGTTGTAGCGAGAATATAAAAAGAGAAGGAGAAGGGAGATGAAGAGATGGGAAGGAACACGCTCCTCCCATCTCGTAAACACACACAGACATTAAATGAAACATACACACGATAAATGACCCCTTTCAAACATGTTTGGCGCGGCATAAGATGGTGAAACGGGTCGGGCCGATCGAACAAGGGTCAAGAGATGGTTTGAAGTGAGATTTGGGCCTCGTTAAAAACCTTGTCAAGAAAACCCAGTGGGACAAAACTTGACAAGGGAAAAAGAGCACTCAAACCTCACTTGTCTCTTTATCCAAGTCGATGGGCCGTTAAACAAACCAGTGTGGTTGGTTCAACGTATGGCCGACTCAAACGGCTAAGGAACTTCCCAACATAATGGTTTAGTGCCTTATTTTGTGAACGGGTGATTGGGCCAGTTGGTATGGCAATGGTCTCCTCTGGTTCAAGCTCAGGTTCAAGCTCAGGTTCAAGCTGCCCATCCTTAGCATCAATCCCATCCGTGTCCATGATCGCATCATCTCCTCCCTCTTGAAAAGGATTTGTCCTCAAATCTGGTTCATCTGCAAGAAAAGGAGATAAATCAGTAACATTAAAACTTGGACTAATATTGTACTTACCTTGGAGATCAACTCGATAGGAGTTGTTGTTGATGCGCTGAATGACTGTAAAAGGACCATCAACCCTCGGCATAAGTTTGGATTTGCGTTCGGCCGGGAATCGTTCCTTGCGTAAATGAATCCAAACTTGATCTCCGGCCTCAAAGATCATTTCACGCCTTCCTTTGTTTGCCTTCCGAGCATATTGCTTGGTCTTTTCTTCTATATTTCTCCTGGCCTGCTCGTGTATCTTCTTCACCATTTCTGCCTTTCGTTTACCATCTGTGCTCAACCTTTCACTCAAAGGAAGTGGCATTAAATCTAAAGGTGACAAAGGTTTAAATCCATACACAATCTCAAATGGTGAAAACTTAGATGCTGAATGAACCGAATGATTGTATGCAAATTCAATATGCGGCAAACATTCATCCCAAGCCTTAAGGTTCTTTTTAAGTAAAGCACGCAACAAGGTTCCTAAAGTTCGATTAACAATCTCAGTTTGTCCGTCAGTTTGTGGATGGCAAGTAGTAGAAAACATCAGCTTAGTGCCTAATTTAGACCACAAGGTTTTCCAAAAATAACTAAGGAACTTTGTATCACGATCAGAAACAATAGTACGCGGCATACCATGCAACCTAACGATTTCTCTAAAGAACAAGGCAGCAATATGGGATGCATCATCAGTTTTGTTACATGCAACAAAATGAGACATCTTAGAAAATCGATCAACAATAACAAAGATGGAGTCCTTCCCATTCCTAGTTCTAGGCAATCCAAGAACAAAATCCATAGAAATATCAACCCAAGGATGCGATGGGATAGGGAGAGGAGTATACAAACCGTGCGGCTGGACTTTTGATTTAGCCGACTTACATGTAGTGCATCTTGCACAAATTCTTTCAACGTCCCGAAGCATTTGTGGCCAATGGAAATGGTCACGCATAATCTGAATAGTCTTGGCTACTCCGAAATGTCCCATCAGTCCTCCTCCGTGTGCTTCCCTAACAAACAATTCTCGCAAAGAACAGTTAGGCACACAAAGACGGTTCTCATAGAAGAGAAACCCATCTTGTTTCACATATCGACCTGAGGCAAACTTAGAACAAGCTTTATAAATATCCGCAAAATCAGTATCAGCAGCATATAGTTCTTTAATTTGTTCAAAGCCTAAGAGTTTTGCGTCAAGAGTAGAGAGAAGAGTGTACCTCCTTGACAATGCGTCGGCAACAACATTGTCCTTACCTTTCTTGTACTTAATGACGTAAGGAAAAGTTTCTATAAACTCAGCCCATCGAGCATGGCGTTTGTTTAGCTTCTGCTGACCCTTGAAATGTTTGAGTGACTCATGATCGGTATGAATGACAAATTCTTTCGGCCAGAGGTAATGTTGCCAAGTTTGCAAAGCTCGGACCAAGGCATAAAGCTCCTTGTCGTAGGTTGGATAATTGAGAGTGGCCCCTCCAAGTTTCTCACTAAAGTAGGCAATTGGTTTCTTATCCTGCATAAGAACAGCTCCAATCCCAATCCCTGAGGCATCACACTCAATTTCAAAAGTTTTTAGAAAATTAGGTAAGATAAGAACAGGTGTATTAGTTAGTCGATCTTTGAGGGTCTGAAAAGCCTCTTCCTGCGCCTTATCCCACTTGAATCCAACGTCCTTTTTGATTATCTCGGTTATGGGTGCGGCTATAGTGCTGAAGTCTCTCACAAACCGCCGATAAAACCCAGCCAGTCCATGGAAGCTCCGGACTTCTCCTACGGTCTTAGGGGTTGGCCAATCTCGTATAGCTGCCACCTTCTCTTCATCCACCTGTACGCCATCTGCGCTAACCACAAAGCCTAGAAAAACCACGTTATCCGTACAAAAGGTGCATTTCTTAAAGTTGGCAAATAGCTTTTCCTTCCTAAGAACTTTCATAACCGATGCGAGATGATCTAAATGCTCTTCATGGTTTTTACTATAGATCAATATGTCATCAAAGTAAACTACCACAAAATGACCTATGAAGGACCTAAGAACATGATTCATTAGACGCATAAAGGTACTAGGTGCATTCGTCAATCCAAATGGCATAACAAGCCACTCATAAAGACCATGTTTAGTTTTGAATGCCGTTTTCCACTCATCACCTTCCTTCATTCTAATTTGGTGATAGCCACTCTTAAGATCTATCTTAGAAAATATGCAAGACCCATGAAGCTCATCTAACATATCGTCTAATCTAGGGATAGGATGGCGATACTTTACAGTGATGTTATTAATGGCTCTACAGTCAACGCACATCCTCCAAATCCCATCTTTCTTTGGCACGAGCAAAACAGGAACGGCACAAGGACTCATGCTCTCTCTGATGTGTCCTTTCTCCATAAGTTCGTCAATTTGACGCTGAAGCTCTTTTGTCTCCACAGGATTATAGTTCGATACGCCGGGCGGTTTGGTAAGGTAGATCCCGGGACGAAATCGATTTGGTGTTCATGAATCTTCTCATAGGTACTCCACCTGGAGCTACTTACTATTTTAGCTCCAAAACAGAATGTGTAAGTTCCTGACTTCTTAAGCTTGTTAAGAATCGTGACTTGAGAATTCCTATTTCTCAAATCTTCTTTGTTCCCTTTCAGCTACTCCACCTTGAGCTGAAAAAACATGTCTCACCTTCTTCTTTCTCACAGGTAACTTTACTAACTCCTTTGAGTTTTCCATTATCACTAGAAGTTAATTTCCAGAAACTGACCCGTGTCTTTTTCTGTCTCTGCGAGAACTTGATGCAATTCTGGTGAGAATCTCTGCATCTCTTTAGCTTTCTTCTCTGTTGATTTTAAATTGTCTTCACCTTACGCTCAAGCTATTTTGAGAGATTCGCGACTCTCTCTCAAGCTCTCTTTCCGATGGCGAAATTCCAATGTGATTCTCCATCAACACTTCCTTTAGCATTCAACTTCTGATGCCTTTAGCTTCTATAATCTCAGGTAAACTCCTCGTCATCTCCTTACTATGACAAATTTAACTTCCCGTTTCTGAGATTTTTGAATCGATGTTGAAACTGTTTCTTTAATTTCAAAATCGTTGTCTGATTTCTCCTGTAAAGTATGACGTATTCTTTGTCATCATGAGAACTCCGTGTGACCCTTTCAACTCGAGATATCTCATCTTCTGCTATAGCTTTTCTAATTTGCTGAAAACTTGAACTTGATCTCATGAGTTCTCCTTGCTGCGAAACACTAAAGTTTCGTCTTCTCCATTTGCAGCTTTCATGGTGAGCGATGTGTGCTCTCCCACTGTCCCGATGACTTAGGTAAACCCTCTTAACCTGAATCATCACTTTCTGTCTTGTCTCTTCCAATTTCTTCGAGACTTTGCAAAATCTTAACTTAGATTTCACAATTCTTTTCACAATAGCTCCACCTGAAGCCAATAACTCCTTCTTCGACTTCATATTATCCCAAGTACCTTATTTCTCTTGTTATTTATTCATGACTCTTTTGCTGATCCCTTTGATATCATCTTTTTCTTGAGTACTCTTTGATATCCTTTTCCTTTCAGCTGCCTTTGATGAACAATAAATCTTCTCTCCTGCTACTGTAACTTTAGGTAACTCCTTTACCTCTGAATTTCTTACTCTCGACTTATTTTTCCAGATTCAAGATCACTCCGAAAACTAACATGTCTTCTCTTGAATCTTTCCACCAACAGCTCCACCTGGAATCAATATCCCCTTATTGCAATTCCAGATGCCTACGGGTAACTCCCTAAATCCATTAATCACTTCTGATTTTCCCCTTATCGACACAAGAACTTATGAAGCTGACTTTTTCTTGTTCTCTTCCTGCGAGAGTATCATGTCGATGACGGAGTTACCTGGAGCAGTATCTTGCTTCAGATGAGGTTTTGAAGCTCGCAGCAAACCTGAAGTTCCTGTCCAGGTACCGCTTTACTTAGAAAACCTGTTTGATCTTTATTGGCCTGAATCTTAGATAGAACTTCTTCCTTAGCTCTATCTCTGAAGATCCCCATTCCCAATATCTTAGAAACCTTTTCCAAGTCTTTCACCTCATGCTCTTTGTTTAAAATCTCCTTTTTAAACAAATGATCTTCCTGCCCAGATTCTTCATTTCTCTCCTTAGACTCAATTTCTTCTGAATCTCCATCTTGAGCTAATGAATCATTTTTCTTAAAACCATTAGGAGTTGGTCCCTGAACCAGGTTCTGACTAAAAGTCAGCTTCTTTGACTTTTCCTTTCTTATTTCTTTCTCAACTCCAGAATCGTTCTCTTCACTCTTAGCAACCGTACCTTGGAGATAATACAAACCGTCTTTGTATTTTCCTGAGATTGCCTTCTTTCCGCCATTGTAGAACTGAATGTTGAAGTTTCTTCCTTCATATCTACAACCTGATCTTTCTAACATCCCATAAGAAATAAGATTCCTACTCACCTCCGGTATGTATCTAACATTCGTGAGTATTACCTCAGAACCATCTGGATTCTGAATCCGAATCTTTCCCATTCCTTTGATGTTACCATGAGTGTCATTAGCCATCAAAACTCTACCACCATGAACTCCTTGAAGTCAAACAAGACTTCTTTGTCTGGTGTGCTATGATATGAACAACCTGAGTCCATAACCCATTCCTTCATTGAGTCTTGATTGCTAACAGTTAACATTAATGGTTGCTTAGGTTCAGCTACAATATTTGCAGATTTTTGAGGTTTCTTCTTTCTTTCTCGGCATTCCCTTTTCCAGTGATCTTCTGATCCACAAATAAAACAACCCGTGTTGTCCTTATCGAATCTTTGCTTTGACTTTGATCTGCCGTTTTTGCTCTTAGACTTGCCTCCCAACTGCTTGTTATTCCCCTTATCAGACCTTTGTTCTGATCTGCCTCTTGACTCTACGTATAATCCTTTACCATCGTTCCTTGAAAGTTTTCCACTTTCTGTCAAGTCTCTCTCTTTTGACTTGGCTGCCGCGGTGACGTCAATAAGACGAAGAGTATCCCTGCCATACTTAAGGGTCTCCTTAAGTTGATCATAATTATGAGACAATGAGCTTAATAACAAGATAGATTGAACTTCCTCCGACACCTCTACGCCCAGGTTGTTTAGGTCTGTCACAAGCTTCAGAAAGTCATCAACATTAGCATCTATACTCTTGGAATCATTCATCTTGAAGGTATAGAACTTGAGTTGTAAGTAGATGCGATTAGGTAGAGAGGTCTCTGTGTACAGCTTGTCTAACATGGTCCATATAGCTGCTGCTGTTTCACAATTGCTAATTTTCCTTAGCACTTGATTTCCCACGTTCACGACAATAAGATCTTTTGCTTTTTCTGATTTTTCAAATTTTTCAGGATCAATGCTTGAACTTGCTTCTGCAGCTATACCCTTCTGAGGATCCTTTTTAGCAGCATCTAGCTCTTCCTTGCTTGCTGCTCCAGTCGTTGGTGAATCCCTCAACAACGTCTCATCCGTTAAGATGTCCTTCAGCCCTAGAACTCCAAAGTGAGCCAGCATGCGAACCTTCCATAGAGAAAAATCACCGGTCCCATCAAATCTGTCCAAGTCAATCCTTGTGGTAGTCATCCTTCTAACTCTTTGCAATCAAACCTGGATTGCTCTGATACCAATTGTTAGGGTTTTAAACTTTGCCTAAGAGTTTAGAAAAGACACAATATTTGAATTCCGAGTACCGGCTTCTAACCGGAACCGTCTCGGGTGGGATCCGTCCCACAACCTTTTATTAATCAAAGAATTTACACAAACAATCTCTAGAAAAGAATAAAAGAAGAAGAAGACTTGAAGAAGAAACACTCTCTTTTCTCTCTTATTATTCTCTCTCTCTATTGTTCTCTTGCTCTTTGGTGTTTGGGATGATTCTGAATGGGATAGAAGACCTTCTTATATAGCTAAGCATCGCTCCATAATTTCCTTCAGCTTCCTGGAAATATTCCCGTTTTCTTATTGCCTTTTCTTCTGTTTGAGAACCGTTCAAAGACAAACAAGAAAACACTTGTTCTTAACTTATTTCTTAATGGGTTTGAATTGGGCCCATTAACTCACAGGCTTCTCCTCCTTGACGGCTACTCTCCTCTTGCACAGACACTCCCGGCTCTCCCTTAGGTCGAGGCTAAAAGCTTGTATTTATAGGGTAGAAGTCGCTAGGGTTATGATGTGCTGAAAAAGGAAAATTTCCGGTTAACTGGCCTCGATGATTTGCGACGTGATTGGACCGGGTTCAGGACAAGTAAACCACCAAAAGCAAGCTGGGCTTGTGTTAAGTCGAGACAGGGTCCATGCCGCGGAATCCCGGGCTGTTTGTGGCGCCAAGTCTCCATGGGCTTCGTTTGCTCGCCTGGCGTACACGTCTTGGGAGAAAAAGAGTTTCTCCCTTATGGTTGATCCAAATGGCTTGAATCCAATTCGCGGTGATACATGACTCAAATATCTATCCATCAAGACCAAGATCATGATTTTTGGACGTCTGGAAGACCCCTTTCTGCGGTTATCTTTCGGATGCTCCGGTTCTGTCCAAATGCGAGAATCTGACAAATGGAGTTATATTGATGCTCTTGACTTGGAAACTTGCATGGATCATGGTTTGAGGCACTTTTGCTCCTTTTTGAATCCTTTTTGATGTTTTAACCTGTTAAGACTCCAAAACCAACAAATACAAGAAAACTACCTCCAAATGTATAAAACCTTATTGAAAACACTTGAAAACACCAATAAATACTTAGTGAAAACATGTAAAATATGATGTTATCAGTTAGTCGGATGAAACTATGACCACAGGAAATGATCAAGTCCGGGTGGGACTATGATCGGGGAGTGACTTAGTCGGAAGGGACTAAGATCACATGATAACGATCAAATCGGAAATTGACCTAAGATCGAATGGTGGGTTAGTCGGATGAGACTATGACCACAGGAAATGATCAAGTCCGGATGGGACTATGATCATGATATGATCAAGTCCGGGTGGGACTATGATCGGGAAATGATCAAGTCCGGGTGGGACTATGATCGGGAAATGATCAAGTCCGGATGGGACTATGATCGGGAACTGATCAAGTCCGGATGGGACTATGATCGGGAACTGACTTAGTTCCTTCCAACTAAGATCACATAATGACGATTAAATCGGAAATAAACCTCAGATCGAAAGTGGGTTAGTCGGAAGTGACTATGACCACAGGGAATGATCAAGTCCGGGTGGGACTCTGATCGGGAAGTGACTTAGTTCCTTCCAACTAAGATCACACGATGACGATCAAATCGGAAATGGACCTAAGATCGCATGGTGGGTTAGTCGGATGAGACTATGACCACATGAAATGATCAAGTCCGGATGGGACTATGATCGGGATATGATCAAGTCCGGATGGGACTATGATCAGGATATGATCAAGTTCGGGTGGGACTATGATCGGGAAATGATCAAGTCCGGGTGGGACTATGATCGGGAAATGATCTAGTCGAAAGGACTAAGATCACAAGATTATAATCAAGTCCAAAAGGGACAATGATCAGGAAGTGATTTAGTCAAAAGGGGTTAAGATCACAAGATAAGGATCGAGTCAGCAAAGGACCAGGGCCAGTATACGATGTAGTTGGGAAAAATCTATGATCGTGATATGTGGTCAAGTCCGTGAGCGACCAAGATCGGGAAATGACCTATTCGGAAAGTGGCCAAGGTCGAAAAGATGATTGAGTCCATGTTGGGCCAATGTTGGAAATTATGATCAAGTCTTGGTGGGACAATGATCAAGGAACTATACCACGTTCAAAGATAGACCAAAAATCTGGTAAGAGATTAAGTCTTGATGAGCAAGGTTTGAAACACGATATAGTCGGAAAGACTATGATCGGGGATTATGATCGAGCCGGTAGAGGCTAGGGTCATAAGGCGGTAGTCGGGAAAGATTATGCGCGGGACATATGATCTCGCCAAAAAGGCTATAATTGGGAAGCGACCCATTCGGAGATTGACCAGGGTCAGGAATGTTATGATCTGATCGGAGATTGACCAAGATCATAATACGATCTGTTCGGAGTTTGACCAAGATCGTGTATGACATAGTCATGATGGACTATGATCAGGCTAATTTAGTCAGGATCAGACTAAGTTAGGGAAGTAAGGATTGGTATGTAATGGACCAATGTCGAGAATGACCAAGTCCGTGCAAGGCCAAGTTCCGTATGCGATCCATTCAGAGGCATGGCCTGGATCGAATAGACCTGTTCAGAGATTGATCAGGGGATGATCTGATGTGATTCTCCTAAGACCGACACTCTTTGAGGTTGAGTAAATGATAGAATGGTTCGGCGAGGAACCGTGATGATGGATAGCTAAAGATGATCGATTGGATTGATCAGAGACTTGCGGAAGAATCTCTAAACTCCGGCCAAGATACTTGTGGATATTACACACCAAAAGTATAATGGGATTTCGATGGATATTACACACCAACGAGAGTGATCTTTGCATAAAAGAGTTTGAATAAAAATGAAAGATGGTTTCAACAAGAGAGTTCAAGCGAGATATAAAGAGAAGGAAAGGGAAAGAAAGCGAAGAGACTAGCATTGGAACAAACTCCAAGCTAGCTCGAAAATTACATAAACATTAACTAACACAAGTTTAAAAACAAAGATAGAAATCGATAATATTGCGACCCGAAATTCTTGTTGGATATTCATGAAGTGGGCTGGGTCGGATTGGTAATGGGACGATTGGGAGAAGTGTTAACTCAAGCCTCATTAAAAACCTACTAAGGAAAACCCAATGGGACAAAACCTTAGTAGGGAAAAAGAGTGCCCAAGCAACACTTATCCCATTACCAACCTTCTTGGGCTGTTACCAAAACCAAAGTGGTTGGAGTAACCTTTGTCTCATCCTGGCCCAAGTGCCTAAGTATCAAACCAAAGGCTTGGTTGAGTGACTTAGTCCGTGATCGAGTCATTGGACCCATAAGTCCGGTCAAGGCCTCCTCGGCTACAAGCTGATCCTCGGCTACAAGCTCTCCATCCTTTGTTCCATGCTCCGGTTCATGTTCCTCGTCCATAACCTCATCCATAGTCATATCATGATCTGTCCGGAAAGGACTGAGATCAGTTTATGGCAAATTCATGATCGGCTATGATCAAGTTATGTGATCAAGCCGGAGAAGCCAAGGTCGGACTAAGTTATGGTCGGAAATGACTATAACGTACATGCACAGAACCAAAGCAAAAATGCAAATGGGACTCTGTTACATGGTTGAGGGAACGGAAGCAAGATCTACCACCATCGAATTCAAGGACGAATTCCTATTGGGTGGGGGAGATTTGTAACATCCCTATCCCGGCTCGGGCACTCTTTTTGGAAAAGACTTCCTTGGTTCAGGCCATCGGTTGGCCGTGAACAAGTCATGTCTAGAGGAATGATCAGGAACGACTTAGTCAAGGTCGAAAAATGAACCAAATGACTTAGTCGGATCAAATGGGACTAAGTGGTTGTAACATCCCCGATCCTTGCTAGGATCGGCGGGATGGACCATGGTCGGGAACGGATGAGTAAATGGTCGAAGAAATTGGATAACTCGTTCCATCGTCCGGAAATGGCTAAGTCCGGAAAGAAAAGGACTTAGCGTGTAAGGAAGAAGAATAAGGCATTTGAAAGCTAGCTGGGATCAGCTGGACGGATGAGCTAGGTCAGCTGGGTCAGCTCGACCAGCCGGTGGATAGCTCCGGTCAGCTAGGTTGAGTGTTCTGTAGCTGAGATACCCACACCCTGGTAGAGTGTGGCGGTTACTGGCCGAACGGATGCAATAGCTGGACGGTTGGCCACGAACAGTTGCGACTGTTCGGTGGTCGAGTCTATATATACAAGGCCCTGGGGTCGAAATCGCCACGCATTATTCATTCATTACTCATGGATGATACATGTGAACCACGCCTAAGGCACAAATACACTAAAAAGATAGGTCCGAACAGATCACAGTCGGTGGCCGAAAGGATCACAGTCGGTGGTCGGCGGATCATAGTTGATGATCGGAGAAAACACAGTTGGTGATTGGCGGGTCACAGTCAGGGATCGGAGGGATCACAGGTTGTGATCGGACGAATCACAGTTGGTGATCGGAGGGATCACAGTTGGTGGCCGGACGGATTGATCAGCCACAAAACGGTTGGGATCGAGCACTAGACGGTGTGAGCAATCGCCAACGGTGGGTATATCGATCGAACCAGTCGGCAAAACGGTGGTTAACCGTGGCGTCTAGATTTTGGTCGAGATGCCGATAGATCCAGTTAACCGTGATCGATGGAAAAGGGGTTCCAATCGACAGAGCAGAGTTCTGATCGATGGAAAAGGAGTCCCGATCGACAGAATAGAGTTCTGATCGATGGAGATGAATTACGGTCGATGGAAGGGGAGTTCTAATCGATAGAAACGGTACAAGCATCGCGGTGAAGTGATCCAGTCGATGTGATGAGGGAACCAGTCGGGTCGTGAGTATATACGATCGGTAGATGGATCACAATTAGTGTTCAGATGGAACACGGTTGGTGTTTGGATGGAACACGGTTAGTGATCAGATGGATCATGGTTAGTGATCGGATGGATCACGGTTAGTGTTCGGATGGAACAAGGTTGGTGTTCGAATGGAACACGGTTAGTGATCGGATGGATCACGGTTGGTGATCGGATGGATCACGGTTGGTGATCAGATGGATGACGGTGGATCACGGTTGGTGATCGGATGGATCACGGCTGGTGATCGGATGCATAAGGTTGATGATTCCGATAGAACCAGTCGACTGTGTGACGGATCCAGTCGATTGTATCGATGGATCTATCATCGGCCACGATCCAGGAGGAATGGATCGATGACCGGACAGTCGGATCGATCACCGAATGGTAGATCGATCGGCTAACGGTTTGGAATGATCGACCAAGCGGTTGGTGCGATCATACAGACGATCAAAGAGATGGTTGGGCACGAACCATCAGATGGATACATGGTGCAATTGTGTTCAGTTACAGACGGAGACATAGTCGGCCTAACCTTGTACATAATCGGTGTAGATCATGACTCGGGTTAAAGGTGATAGCCGGATCAAGGAATGATCGCGGTCTGTCTGGATACAAGGACATGGACGAACGGGCGATCCTAAGCGGATGACCCTAACCGATCCATGGGTATGATGCCTCTTCGATCTAAACTTTAGTCAGCGGGGTTGGTTGGTCGAATGACTAAGTAAAGATGGGGATCTTGTTTATCATGAAATGAATCAAGTATGATTCGATCAGGAGATGCGATCAGTGTGGATACACGATCAATCGGAGGTAACCAGAACGAGGATTAATGGTGGACCGATATCTGCGATATGGCTAAGGTATGATCACGACTGTGGAACAGAACGGTTTACGATTGCCTAGATCTTAGATAGAACGGTCTAGGGGAATGGAACGAACAGTGCTAGGTTGCATGACTTGTCTGAGTCTAGGATCAATCTATAAACTGATCGGAAGTCGCATAGACTGTCCGAGGTAGAAAGACGATCAGACCAGCAAGTGTTAGTCGGAATTAGACTAAGGTTTGAAAGGCGTATAGCCTTAGATGAATTTGATAGTTATATATTTTCCGCTGCGTATTATCGTTATAAGTGTATAGACCGGCGATCAGGCCTCGAAGAGGGGATTTTGCACGGTAACGGCTGTAAACCGGGAGGTTTGGCCGGGAGTGAGGCGCGAACCGGGGAACCCGCCGTCAACGGCCGGGTGAGGCCGGGACGGGGTGTTTCAAGGGACAGGCCAATGGAGCTATGGAGATGAGTAAAAACTTGGCATATATGAATAACAAGATTGAGACTATGAACTCCAGGATACAACATATAGAGAACAATGCTTCTTCTACTCCCCTGTTAAGCTAGGACAGCTACCAGGAAAGCCTGTGCAGAACCCAAAGGAGTATGCTCATGCAATCACTTTAAGGAGTGGGAAAGAGTTACCAGACTGATCAGGAGCACAGAGAGTCAATGAGGACATTGAGATTCAGGAAGGGGATGATTACATTGAAGATTTAACTCAGGAAAATCACCCCGAGGTCGAGCTCGACGTGCAGGCTCGACGTGCAGGCTCGACGTGCTGATCGAGCTAACCCACCGAGTGTCACCAAACCTGTTGAATCCAAGAGGAAAGAGACACTCTTTTTCCCACCTCCTTACAAGCCACCACTCCCTGATGCGATCATGGATGAGGTTAGACCGGACATGGACCAAGGGAGACAGGAAGAGCCGGGAAAGCTTGTAGCTGCAGAGCAGCTTGAACCTGAGGAAGCATTTACCATACCAACTGGCCCGGTCACTCGTTCACAAACTAAGGCACTGAACCAAGAGGTTGGGAAAGTCCTTAGCCGTTTGAGTCGGCATGATGTTAAGCCAACCACGTTGGTTTGCTTAACGACCCAACAACATGGATAAAGAGGCAAGTGTGTCTTGTGTACTCTTTTTCCCTTATCAAGTTTTGTCCCATTGGGTTTTCTTGACAAGGTTTTTAATGAGGCCAAGCCACACTTCAAATCACCTCTTTGTTTCTTGTTTGTTCGGTCCGGCCCATACTTTTGAATCTAGCCGCGCGGGGGAAGTCAAAGGGGCGATTGTTGAGTCTTTGTTCATTTATTGTTTTATGTTTACTAGTTGGGAGGAGCCTGTTCCGCCCTAACTCTTTCCCTTTTATTACTTGCTACAACTTTTCTTTTCAGATTATCAAACATTTTATCTATCGAAACCCTTTTATGCTTGATCAATCTTTCTCGGTATGTTATATCCGAGTTTTCCTTCTTCACTTGTTGTGTGTAATATCAACACGTCGAGGAGAGTCCTCTTCACCGGTTGTGCGTAATATCAATCTGTTGAAAGGTGGTGTTAAGGATTTTTTCCGCGGGATCCTTAGTATAAACCAATCGATCCATCGTTCGTTCGTACATCGGTTCCTTGCGTTCCGATCTATTCTATCACTTAGCCTCAAGGCCGATCCAATCCGGGATCACATCAGGTGGTATCAGAGCACCTTGAAGCTAGTCATTTTAGTCTCTGTGATTATTTTTGTTTTTTGGCTGTTCATCTTCCCGAATTGAAAATATCATAGATCTAAGTCATACTTTCATTTGTTGTTGTATTTTCAAGCGTTTCCTTGTTTTCATTGTCATATCGTTCACTTCTGATGCATGATTATTCATCAAAGTATCATTTCGATCATATTAGTGATAACTGTTCATCTTCCATTCATCAATATCAACGAATCTTGCATTAGATTTTGTTGCATAATTTTTCTCAAGTATTCTAGTGTTATCCGCTTATCCGTTTGCATACCGAATTTGCTGGCAAGCTTTTCTTCTTTTCTTTGAACTGTTGACTGCCGTGGAGTGTCTTTTGATTTGTAGGATTAATGGCTACCAAAAGGGACAAAGAAGAAGAATCGAGCCACGAGTTACCATCAAGCCTCAACGAAGTCATGCTCGACCAAATAAGAAGAATGATGATTGAGGAGTTTGACCGGAGAGAACAGATTCGGGAAGGCAAGCAGAAAATACCAAAGGATCCGATCAATATATCAGAAGGGGAAAAGCAAGATCCTATGACATCCAGAAGGCCGAATGATGAACAAGCTAAAGTCTATTACGGAAGCGGTCATTCATTTCAATCCAGCCGACGCCGCTCTAGGAGACTTCGAGATGAACCATACCGAATGGTCGAAAATCTGGGAGGTTACAAGATGAGAATTCCGCCGTTCCATGGCAGAAACAATCGGGACGAGTATATGGACTGGGAGAAGAAATGCGAGTTCAATTTTAACTTGCACAACATCGTCAACATCAACCGTGTCAAGCTCGCAGTTTCTGAGTTCAATGACTACGCCCTGAGATGTTGGGAACAGATTGTAACGGCACGTGAGATCGGAGGAGCCTATGAAATCACTACTTGGGAAGAGATGAAGAGAGTTATGAGGCAGCGGTTTGTCCCTAGCCATTACCAACGTGAGCTGCACTCTAAACTCCGGAGACACATTCAGGGATCCAAAACCGTTGAGGAATACTTCCAAGAGATGGAAGTTATGTTACTTCGGGCCAATGTGGTTGAAGATAGAGAGGCCACTATGTCCCGCTTTCTTGGAGGTCTGAACCGTGAGATACAAGATATCGTCGAGATGCAGAATTGTGTGGGTTTAGAAGCAATGCTACACAAAGCTGTGCTAGCCGAGCAACAGTTGAAACGAAGGTCATCCACTCGGTTCAGTACTGATCAGCGCCGACCACCCTTTAGCCGAGACCTTAAACCCTTCTCGCCGAAGCCGGAATCAAAACCATTGGATACTAATCAAGACAAGAGCCGGTCAAAAAGGAATCCACCCACCCGGACCCGTGAACTCAAGTGTTTCATATGTCAAGGATATGGTCATTATGCCACTGATTGCCGTAATAAGAAAGTAATGATCATAAGGGATAATGGGGAAGTTGAATCCGAAGAAGAACCTGAACCGGAAAAAGAGGCCGACCCAGCGGAATATGAAGCCACCCCAGTCACGGGAAAGCTTCTGGTAGCCCGACGTATTCTAAGTACTCAAGTCAGGTCTGAGAAGGACGAGCAACGTGAAAACCTATTCCATTCTCGCTGTTTCGTTAAAGACAAGGTTTGTAGTCTAATTATTGATGGAGGGAGTTGCACTAATGTTGCGAGCGAGACCATGGTTGAGAAGTTAGGTCTCCCAACCACGAGGTATCCTAAACCTTATCAGTTACAATGGCTGAACGAAACAGGAGAAATGATTGTTAAGAATCAAGTGGTTGTTCCCTTATCTATCGGCAACTACAAGGATGAAGTCCTTTGCGATATTCTACCCATGGACGCCGGTCATATTATCTTGGGAAGACCTTGGCAATCAGACAGACGTGTGATACACGACGGTTTCACTAACCGGTACACGTTACTCCATGAAGGTCGGAAAACTACTTTGATTCATTCGAGTCCGCAAGAAGTGTATGAGGATCAGCTTCAGTTCGCCGGTAAAGAAGTTAAACCAGTCAAACAAAATAACTTCCTGGCCAAGCCCAAACAGGTTAAAAGTTCCATGAACTCTAATAAACCGTTCTTATTGTTTATTTTTAAGGAAAAACTGATAGCTTTGACTCACACTACACCGGAGATTCCGAATGAACTATCTAAGCTTTTGCAGGACTTTAGCGATGTTTTTCCATAAGAACGACCACCAGGCTTACCTCCTGTCCGAGGCATTGAGCATCAAATTGACTTTGTCCCTGGTTCCACCTTACCAAACAGACCGGCTTACCGAGCTAATCCGATTGAGACCAAGGAGCTTCAGCGACAAGTGGATAAACTTATGGACAAAGGACACATCAGAGAAAGAATGAGCCCTTGTGCTGTTCCTGTTCTTCTTGTACCAAAGAAGGATGGAAGTTGGAGGATGTGCGTCGATTGCCGAGCCATCAATAACATTGTGCGAGCCGAAACTTGCGCAATATTGTTTAGTTCGTTTTTAGGGAGAGCCGAAGAATACTATTGACTAAATACAAAGAAGACGAGCCAAAGTTGGTTTTATTATTTGCTGTTATGCGAGCTATGAAATTTATGGGGTGTGCCTTTGCTATGGGAAAAAAGTGATCCCTCAAACAATTGACATTGGTTCCTATTTATAAGAGAATAGGAACCGACTTTACAAGATTTAAGTAAACTTTCCATAATGAAACTTTCCATTTCTGCTCGCGCCGACTCATGTTTATGGCAAGCTCTGAATATGGGCCTTCTTCGATGGGCCTCGGCTCGAATCGCTTCGCTGGATGTTGGCTCGGCCCATCGAGAGATCTCTTCCCGGTTTTCTGGTTTAGTTGACGGTTCGGCCCGGATTGCTTTGATCATTCCGGTTCGGATGACAATGTGATGGAGGGAAATCTGACCCCAACAATTTGCCCCCAGCTCGCTAGTCTTATGTATAAGAGTGGCGAGCTACAAGTTATCAGGAAAAAGCATTGTCACTCGTACCGAGCTGTCGACGTATTCGGCTCGTCTTTCTGAGAGAAGTTGGTTTGTCTTTCTGAGAGAAGTTGGTTCGTCTTTCTTCTAAACGACGTCATAGAATTTTTACTTTAACCGGTCGAGGAATCTGAAGCGTCTCGGGGCCCGCTGATTTCGGCGGAAACCCTAGAAATCGGGCGGGAATTAGGTCGTGCCGTTTCGCCTTCCCGAACCGACGCGCCCACGCGCCAAGACTTCAATAAATATCAGACTCCGGGGCTCATTTTTCTCATCTCGCTCTCTCTCCAAATCAAGAAAAAAGGTAGAATTCTCTTTCTCTCTCTAGCTTTTTCTTTTCTGTTCTCAAATTTCGTTAGTGTTCTTTGTTTGCTTCGCCGGTGTGAATCGTTTTGCACCGCAATCTTCAAACTTTTCGATCACTCTTCAAATTCTCCGATCCATCTTCTTCCGAGCCAAAGATGTCTTCAAGCAGTCGCACTCCTTCGGTCGGAGTTGATCATTATGAGGATTGCTTTAATAATTCGAACGATTCAGAGATCTCGGTTCGCCGTTCGTCTTCTTCCTCCGAGCCATCCGATTCGGTGGGATCTCACAACTCCTTCACTCCGCAGGGTCGGAAGGTAGTTAATTCGCCTCGATCTGAAGAGGGAAATCAATCTGTCAGGGTCGCTGAGACTGCTGAGGTTAATGTATTGGTGAGCGAGCCGTCAGTTCTTCATCATGATGGTTCAAATGGAGCATCCGAGCCGAACGTGGATGAAGGGGATGAGCTAAACCTTCTTCGTGCCGAGGCGGAATTTGCTAAGGACCAGTCAGCTCGTCTCGGGATACCACTTGACCCGGTATATAATCCTGAGGAGATTAAGCTCGAGCAGATGATGTCTGAAGGGGCGATTGGAGATATCCTCGGGCCGTTTAAACCCAGGCCTATTCAGCTGCCGAGGAGAACCCTTCTGGATGACGCATCTCTCGATTACGTCTTATACAGCGCCTTCGGTGCCGGCTCGTCAAAGGGGATGAGGAAATACTCCTCGAAGAGACGGGTCTCGAGGAAAGTTATTCACGGGCGAACCATGAAGAGGACGGTTCCAAATCCTCCTGGGTCGACGCTTTGCACCGAATCGTCTCTGGAAACACTTCGTCGGTGTTTCCACATATCAGAAGGAGTCGACCTTCTTCTGCCGGCGAGCCATCAGAGGGCTGACGATCCTCCCGTGGGATGTCTGACGCTTTATGAGAGCTTCTTCTACGGTTGCTTTCTGTGGTTTCCGATCCCTAGCCTCATTTTGCACTATCTGAGCAAGTACGGGCTCGCCATCGGCCAGATCATGTCACGAGGCCTTCGTCATTTGATCGGGCTCATCATCCGTAGTTTCGAGACCGGCATCCCACTCGGGATACATCACCTTCAGAATCTCCTGGAGATTCGAGCCGGATCGAAGAAGTCGCTCCAGTATTACATTTCTTGTAAGAAGAACCTGAGGATCATTGACGGTTTTCCCAACAAAGACAGCGGTTGGGAAAATTATTTCTTCTTCGTCCCGATATGTGGGGCGACTGTCGGGAGCATTCCCAGAAAATTTGTCAAGCAGAGTTGGCTGCCAATCGGTAGCCGAACCGAAAAACAATCATCGTTTTCATTTGTGTGGATCGCTTCTAACTTTTTCGTTTATTTTTCAGTTCGACGAGCCGTATTCCGTCTACCCAGCGATTTCTCAGAAGCCGTGGAAAGCTTTCGCGCAGGGAAAAACGACTGGGAGAGAGACTTCTCTTTGGAGCGAGTAGAAAGTGCTCGAGCCCGAGCCTACGATTCTTTCGACGACTCAGACAGCTCGGACGAAGAAATCCCGGAAGTTCCCGAGTCTTCAGACGACGAAATGGAGAAGAAAACCATCCGTCAAAGACTTCAGGATAAAAGGGATGAAGAAGCTCGCGTGAAAGCCGAGGAAGCGGCTCGCGCTAAGGCCGCGGTGGCGGCCGCAAAATCAAAGGCTGAGGGCAAGCGGATTACGGTGCCGAGCCCTCCGAAAAAGGGGCCGCGAAGCGAAGGGCCCATAAATCTTGGGAAGGCCTTGAAGCTTGCCAAGGAAGCCATGGCTTCAAAGAAAAAGAGGGCCGCCGTGTCTTCCTCTCCAGGTCGCTCGGACGCGTCCAGAGATTCGGGGACTCTGGTCCTCAATCGGAAAGCCAAGAAGGTTTCCGAACCTGCTGGTGCGCTGTCGATGAACAAGCCTCCCGAGATGGGAGAAAAGAAAAGAGCCGCGCCCGGAGGGCTCAAGGAGAAGGCTTCGAAGAAAGCCAAAGAAGGCGCTCCTTCTTTCCCGCTCGTTGATCCTACTCAGGGTCAGCTTCTGCAAAGAGCCGAGGCGGCTAGCTTCCTTGCGAGCAGTACCTCAACGGTTCGTCTCCCTCCCCCTGATACCCTGTTGGAGAGTGAGGTTTATGGAGAGGCGGCCCTTAAACTTCTTTCGGTGGGTTTTCTTCCTCTCCAAAATGAAGCAAATGTTCGTACATCAGCTTATGTGTGTATTTCTCTTGTTTCAGTTCACAGTGTCCTTCAACGGCATAGTGGCGGGCTATGAGGCTAGAGCTCGCTCCGATCGGTCGGCTCTTGCTGAGCTTTAACGGACGATCGACGACCTGAAACGGCTCCACGAGGTTTCAGAGAGGGGCCACGCCGAAGATCTGGCTCGGGCTAATGAGGAGATCGCCAAGATCCAAAGCGAAGCGGAGGTTCACAGGGAGAACGCTATCAAGATGGCGTCCTCGAATCTTAGGATCGCGGAGAGGAGTAAATCCTTCGAAGCTAAGTTTAGCTCGCTGCAGGAGCTGGGGCGGGCCAAGGACGCTCTTCTCGAGGCTGAGGTCAAGAGGGTGAGGTCCGAGGTGGATAATCGGTACGTCTCTCTGCTCGAGACGGTCAAGTTTGACGCGGAGGGGCTCAAGGAGATGTTTCCCCGAGCTGTTTATCTCGCCCAAGCTCAGGGTAACATCGAGCTGATCCGTGATATCCGAAGCACGAACCCTCCGGATCTGGAAGTCGAGCTCGCGGGACTCGAGGAACATGTCGCTTCTGATCCCAAGGCTGGTGAGGAGGCCGACGCGCTGCTTGCCAAAATGATCGACCGCCTCGACGTCTCTATGGCATCTTCAAACCCACCCGAGGTACATCTCAGAGATGAGAAGCTTTCCTGGTCAGACAGATTCGAGATCGGAGTGTGTTCGCAGTATGGTACTAACTTTGGTTCCTCTATCTTTCAGAACAGAATCGAGCCGATGGTGATTCCTGACCTGCCTTCAGTTGAAGGAGCTTCGGAGCCGACGAGCCAAGCTATTGTTGGCGTTCAGGAAGGATCGGACCGAATCGTCGACGAGCCGAACTCAGGACTTGCGGATCCCACTGATGAAGCTCCGGCTGTAGTTTGAGGATGGTCTTATCCATTTTTGTAGATATTGTAGATTTTTGAACATGGTGCCTGGATGGCTTTATCCGTTATGTAAATAGTGCCTGGACGGCTTTATCCTTTTATCAACTCGTTTAATCATTTTAATCAAAGCCGAAGTGCATTTGGATTTCCGTGTATAAAATCGAGCCGTTTGACGAGATCAATTTTAATTTTGTGTCAAACTTAGTTCTTTCAAGGTCGTGTTTACCGAAATTACGTCGAGCCGTTTTTTCTCGGAATCGGGTTTAAGTTAACTTCTACCGCGTATTAATATCGAGTTAACTGCGGCTTGGAACAGCGATGAATTAGAAATACTCAACCAATGTCACCGCGAGGGGTCACTTTATATTGGGTTTGTGCCAACTAATTTCTCTCCATGAATCAATGAGTTGCGAGCCGAAATAGTGGCGACTTAAATATTGAACCAAAGGTTGTAGTGAACCGTTTGGGTTTTCTGATCTATTTGTTCCGGTTTTTACCGCGTCCTTATCTATTAGTAATTAGCGGGTCGGAACAAATGATGAATGATCAATTCGTATAGCGCGCATGATATAATGTTTAAGGTAAGGTGATTAAGATCGGGTGTTGTGGCCAACAACACCCGGCTCGGAATAGATTTAGAACGTATTACTATTTGTACCAAGTGGCGTAGATGGTTTGATTATGTTGACAAACTGAAGTAATAAAAACTTGAATTTTATTAGCTATCATGTTTTAGCGGCGAACCGCGTTACAAGAAACTTTTTATCGACTAGTCGTGTTGACGGCGAGCCGTGGTACGACGGACAAAAATGCGTTTAACGGTGAACCGTGTTGCAAGCTAACATTACGTTTAATGGCGAACCGTGTTGCACGCGAAAGGGAGTGTATATGTACACGTACCCACTCCCCCCCCCTTTTTTTGGAGGGGGGCAACTGAATCCACTCGAAAGTGAACTGCCTACATACCCCTTGCGGGGATCAAGTCACGCGTATTTCTAGGTAACGGCGCGTTGTGCCCTACTGATAATATTTCTTGAGATGCATCACGTTCCATGGCTTCGAAATTGCTTCGCCGGCCATATTTTCGAGTCGATAGGCTCCGGGATGAACCGTTTTAATGACCATGTACGGGCCCTCCCAGTTTGCTCCTAACTTTCTGGCATTTCGTTCAGCGGTGTTCTGGAATACTTTTCTGAGAACCAGGTCGCCTTCTCTAAATCTTCGGGGTCGGACATTGGACTTGTAGTATTTAGCGACAGATTGTTGATAGTTTTGGATGCGAACGAGCGCTTGGTCGCGTCGTTCGTTGATTAGATCCAGCTCGTCTAGCAGCATCAGGTGATTATAGCCCTCTTGCTCTGGTAACAGCCAGGGACGAACTCCGGGAAAATGTACCTTTGGTGGAATTACACATTCCGTTCCGTAGACAAGCGCGAATGGCGTTTCGCCGGTGGCTTGTCACGGGGTTGTTCGATGGGACCAAAGGACACCTTCCAGTTCGTCTGCCCAACGGCCTTTTTTAGCGTCGAGCCGTTTTTTGAGTCCGTCCAGAATCGTCTTGGTAGTCGCTTCGGCTTGACCATTCCCTTGCGGATAGCGAGGCGTCGACTTGCTAAGGCGGATCTTCCATTTGTCGCAGAAGTTCTGAAATCGAGCCGAGATAAACTGCGAGCCATTGTCCGTGACAATTTCGTAAGGGACACCGTGCCGACAGATGATGTTCTTCCAAATGAATTGCTCAACTTGGGCGTCCTTTATGCTTGCGTAGGATTCTGCCTCGACCCATTTAGAGAAATAGTCGGTTAAGACTAGCAAGAACCTTTTTTGCTTCGATTTGTGCAGCGGTCCGACAATATCCATCGACCATCTCATGAATGGATATGGTGCGGAGATAGAAGACAACAGCTCGGCTGGCTAATGTATCGTTGGAGCATGACGTTGGCACTTTTCGCATTTCCGCGAGTATTTTTCGCAGTCGCTGATCATCGTTGGCCAAGGGCTCGTCCTCCCGAATGATTTCCACACGATCCGCTGTGAACTTCTTTCATTATTTCTCTCGCCTTTTTTCCTTCTACGCACGCGAGCAGCGGTCCTGAAAACCTCCACCTGAATACCTCCGCCCACTTATCCGCTGGTACTTCTCCATCGGCTATGTATACACGGATCAGAGCGAGCCATTCTTTGTCACAACCGTACTCCGTATCTTCTTCGATGTCCATATCCGCGGGCTGATCGCCATCGAGTACACCATTATCGTCCGGCTCGTCTGCGACTACGGTCATTAGGATTTCAGGCTCGTCGGTATCGATACTGGGACGTTCGATGAACTCTACGGGAATTATTCTTTTCAAGTTTGGGTCAGAGGTCGAGGCCAGTGATGCCAGAGCGTCGACTTGAGTATTGTCTCCACGCGGTATTTTTTCCAGTGCGAATTTTTCGAATTGTCCGGCTAGATTCTTAACTACTTCGAGGTAGGCCTCCATTCTTTTGTCCTTGGTAGCGTATTCTCCACTGAATTGGCTCGCTACGAGCTGAGAATCACAGTAAGCATGTATGTTTCAGACTCCAATCCCGAGCGCCAACTTTAATCCAGCTATTAACGCTTCGTATTCTGCCTCGTTATTTGACGCGCCGAAATTTAGACGAAGAGACTGTTCCAAGATTTCGCCCGTCGGGGAAGTGAGTCGAATTCCGACTCCAGCGCCTTGCTTTGACGACGAGCCATCAACATGAAGTAGCCAGTCTGCGGGAAGACTCGGTTCTCCGCTGGTGGCGATTGGCAATTTGATTAAGAAGTCAGCCAAGACTTGCGACTTTGCGCTCGTTCGATTTCGATATTCGATATCGTATTCGCTCAGCTCGATTGCCCACTTCGCCAGTCTTCCTGATTGGCTCGGGCTATGTAAAATCAACCGCTGTGGTAGTGCTGTCAGGACTATGATCGAATGGGATTGAAAATACGGGCGTAATTTCCGAGCCGACATCACGACTGCTAGTGCGAACTTCTCGGTTTGAGGGTATCTCGTTTCTGCGTCTGTCAGGCTTTGACTCACGTAAAAAACCGGTTTTTGGGTTCCGTGGTCTTCTCGGATTAGGACTCCACTGACCGCGGTTAAAGACACCGCGACATACAGATATAGTGGCTCTCCGTCCTCCGGCTTCGCTAGTATTGGGGGGCTCGCCAGATAAGATTTCAGCTCGAGGAAGCCTTCTTCACATTTTGCTGTCCATTCGAACTTCTTGTTTCCTCGTAGAGTATCGTAGAAAGGAAGGCACTTGTCCGTGGATCGTGAGATAAAACGGTTGAGCGCGGCGATACGTCCGGTTAGTTGTTGAATTTGCCTCTTCGTTACTGGCGATGGCATTTTGACTAGGGCTTGAATCTGTTTAGGATTCACCTCGATGCCTCGCTGAGTTACTAGATAACCTAGGAATTCTCCGGATGTCACGTCGAAGCGGCACTTTGTCGGATTCAACTTCATATTGTATGAGTTCAGTTGCTCGAAGCATTCGCGGAGATGCGTTACGTGATTTTTTTTCTTCAGCGATTTCACTAGCATGTCGTCGATGTATACTTCCATCGTTTTTCCGAGCTGGGAGGCAAACATTTTGTTCACGAGCCGTTGATACGTTGCTCCTGCGTTCTTCAGTCCGAATGGCATTACTTGGTAGAAATAGATGCCTCGCTCCGCTTGGAAGGCTGTTTTTTCTCGATCGTCGGGGTTCATCTTAATCTGATTGTAGCCTGAGAAAGCGTCCATGAAGGTTAACAGCTCGTTTCCTGCAGTTGCTTCTACGAGGCGGTCGATATGCGGGATCGGGAAGCTGTCCTTTGGGCATGCCTTATTTAGATCTGTGATATCTATGCATACTCGCCATTTGCCGTTCTTCTTTTTAACCACGACCGGATTTGCGAGCCATTCGGGGTATTTTGCTTTCGACGATCGAGCCCACTTTCAAGAGACGCTCCACTTCGTCGTTCACGGCCTTTTGACGCTCGAGCCCTAACTTACGTCGCTTATGTTTGACTGGTTTAAAGGTCGGATTGACGTTCAGCTCGTGACGAGCGACATTGATATCTATTCCAGGTATATCCTCTGCCGTCCAAGCGAAGGTGTTGATGTTTTCTTTTAAAAAGGAGATTAGCTCTTTCCGGATCGCCTCCTCCAAGTTTTTCCCGATTTCCACACATCTGTCTGGGTTCCGTTCGTCAATGCATACGGAGATTACAGTTTTGCAGGTTGGTTCCTCGATGACGGTTTCCTTGCCTTCGACTAGCGTATTCTGAGCGGGCTGGCTGTTCGTCGGCTCGCCGTCATCTGCTATCTGTAATTGCTATAAGAGGTTAGCTAGATCGTTTGCCGTCTCTCGGCTCGTCTTGATCTTCTTCCTGTTCGCTTCGGGTATTAGCTTAGGCAGGGGATTCCGAAGTTTAATGTCCGTCATGAAGCATATTCTTGACTCTTTCTGTGAACTGAGTATGGTTTTTACTCCAGATGGAGTAGGAAACTTGATGCACAGATGATACGTGGACGGTACGGCTCGCATTGAGTTTATCCATGGTGTGCCCATGATGATGTTGTAGATTGGCGGGTTATCTGAAACGGAGAAGCGAACCATTTTGGTTATTCCGCCTGCTTCGACCGGGAGCGTGATCGTTCCCATGGACATCGTCGTCTCGCCTCCGAACCCTGTTAATGGTTTTGGTGTCGACTTTACGTTGGACAGATCGATTCCCATTCGCTCCAAGGTTCCTTTGTAAATTATATCCACCGTGCTCCCCGTGTCGATGAAGATCCGTGCTACGTCGAAATTTCCCACGGCCAGCATGATCACTAGTGGATCGTCATGCGGCTTATCGATCCCGATAACTTCATTTTCTGTGAAGGTGATTTCCGCGTTTTTTAGTTTTGGGGGTTCGTACCAGTTGATCGCTGCGTCGGCTCGTCGTTGAAAAGCTTTGATTGATGAAACGGTGTCCGGACAATATTACGAGCCGCCCATTATGAGATGGATTCTCCTTCGGGTTCCGGCTTGATCATCGGGTTCATCCCGTCTTCCGCGCTTCGGTTGGTCGACCGGTCGATCCGATTTTTCTGGTCGTTCTCTTTGTTCGGGACGTTCTAGATCCTCCAATTTCAGGTCACCTTTCAATTCTCCACTAAGCAACTTCTTTGCGAGCTCCGCTCCTAAATGGCGGCACTTCTCAGTAGAATGGCCGTAGCACTGGTGAAACTCGCAGTAGGCTTTGTCGTCGTAGTTCGAGGAGTTTTGGTTTCTCACCCATGTGTTGCTTTTTAGCGCTCTTCCCCTCCCAGCGCCTATTTGGTTTACGACGTCCGACTGTTGGCTCGCTTCTATTTGATAATTGTGCGCCCCAGACAAGTTCCGTCCTTCGTGATACACGTATCCGCCTCGCTGGTTGTGACGTTTCTGATTAGTCTGCGGCTGCGCTGCTGGGGGCGGTTTGACCGTTGCTTTAGACGAGGTGTGCAGCGCGGTTAGAAATTTCATATCCTCTTCTTCCGCTACGAACGCCACGGATCGATAGATGGCGTCGGCAATCGACTTAGGTTTATTCAGTGCGAGCTCTTTTCGGAAATCCGACTGGAACCACAACCCCTTTTTTAGCGAGTCGACGGCAATTTCGTCATTGATCGTTCCTGCCTTCGACATAGTTGTCTTGAACCGATCCATAAAACTGCGAAGCGACTCCTCTTCTCCTTGGACCATATTCCAAAGATTGATCGCCGAGGCCGATTTTTCTATGAACATGGAGTACTGTTTAAGGAAGAGAGCCGTCAACTGCTGGAAGTTTTTGACCGAGTTAGGCTCGAGGTTTAAGAACTAGTCTAGGGCCGCGCCTTTCAAATATTCAGCGAATAATAGGCAGAACCCGGCATCCTTTTCCTCCGCGCTTCTGAATGCAGCTCGACTGAGGGCAACTCTAAACGCATTAATGTGATCCTTTGGGTTAGTCGAGCCGTCATACTTCTGGATACTCAATCTCCCCGGATCGATTACCCTGGTGTTAATTATCCGAGCCGAGAAAGGTGTGTGCTCTGCGTCTTCGCATATCTGAGCAATTTCCGGAGCCGAGCTGAGTGCCTTGTGGATTTGTGATCAGGGCAGTTTAGCTTCATTATTGGATTTCTCGAGGCGAGCCCGAATTTCGGCCAATTCGTTTTGACTCATATTTTGCTCCTTGCTCGAAGCCCTCTTTCTTGAGATGCACGTGCCTCGGGGCTGTCGATTCACGTTGCGAGTATCGAGGGAAGCCGATGTCTGCTTCTCAAGTAGGAGACGTGTGATTGCTTCAGCAAATGTTTCCGCGGTAGGTAAGGTTGGCGAGCCTTCTGCATTCTGCTCGGCAATCTCAGCTGGTTGGTTCGGATCATCGGTTGAATTGCTCGGGGCTGATTCCCCTTGATTTGACAGTATTTGCTTGAGCATCTCGGCTAGCGATTCTGGGGTAACATCGTTAGGAATCGGGTCTCCTAGGTTGATTCGTATTGGTTTGACCGGTTGTGCGTCTCTACGTTTCAAGTTCTGTTTCTTCTGACGGAGGCGCGGTGGCGAGTCGTCCGGTTCGGAGTCCGTTTCGCTTCGGTTGGGAGTCTCTTCTGCGCCTTCTCCTTCTGTTTCGTCGGCTGGAGAGTTGAAGGCCAGATTCTTTGGGTCGAGTGATATGATCATGGATGAGGTTAGCCCGGACATGGACCAAGGAAGGCGGGACGAGCTTGAACCTGAGGAAGCTTTGGCCATACCGACTGGCCCAGTCACTCGATCCCAAACTAAGTTATTTAACCAAGGAGTGGGGAGAATACTTAGCCGTTTGAGTCGGCATGTTCAGGAAGTTAAGCACCCCACCATGGTTTGCTTAACGGCCCAACACTTGGGTTAAAGAGGCAAGTGGATCTTAGTGTGCTCTTTTTCCCTGCCAAGGTTTTGTCCCACTGGGTTTTCCTTGGTAGGTTTTTAACGAGGCCTAAGACCCACTTTCAGTTTACCTCTTTACCTTTGCTGTTCGGTCCGGTCCAGCCCGTTAAGTCTTGGCGACAAGGCTCCCTTTTCTTTTGAATTTTCAAACGTTGTCTTGCATTTATGTGTTTTGTGTTTACCGAGTTTTGGAGCGTGTTCCATTTATTTCTTTCTCTCTCTCGTTGCCTTATGTAAACCGAAACTCATTTTCCTTGTTTTCTTTATCAAACATCTTTTTACAAAAACCTTTCGTATGCTTGATCATCTCTTGGTGCGTTACATCCGAGAAATCCCTAGTTTTTGTTGTGTGTTGTATCAACTAGATTTAGGTGGTGTTGGAGATCCCTTTCCGTAGGATCTCTGTTATAGCCAAACGATCCATCCGATTATCTCCCCCGTTCCATCGCTTCATCTACCGAACCTCTACTCGATCGAGCCGATTCATCGTTTGTTCATCGTCCCATTCATTCCGATCGCCGTCCATACTTGCTTCAAAGTGCCGAATCCTGACAAGGATCATATTAAGTGGTATCAGAGCATCTAATCATAGAGCAACTTGCAGCTAAGGATGGGAACAAAGGTGGAAAAGAGTATGGAAAAGATGCTATCTTAACCTCGTTGGTTTTGATACATGATCATCAAATGGGCATGTGTCTCATTTGTACTCTTTTTCCCTTGTCAAGTTTTGTCCCAATGGGTTTTCTTGACAAGGTTTTTAATGAGGCAATTGGGTCACATACAAATCACCCATTTGATGATCCCGATCATGGAATAAGGTTCACAATTCAGCCCAACGGAGCATATATGAAGTCCAGCTCGTTTTATGCAATGTACAAGCCCAAGAAGAGCCCAAACAAAGTGCTTAATTTCCTGGTCAAGAGGAGTGACGAAAATGGCATATGAATGGTCTTATTTTGTGTTCAAACTTGCATTTAAGTTTATGTGTGTTTCCGAGGTGGTCTTTGGAGCTTGTTCCTTGACCTATCTCTTTGTATTCTTCTCTCCTTCCCCTTTATATTGTGCTGGACGAAATCCTTATGATTCACCTTTCATTTTAATCAAAAACTCTTTTATGCAAAGGTCATTTTCTCTGTGGTTATCTTATCCAATGAGAATCCTATTCACTCTTGGTGCGTAATATCCATTGAGTCGATAGTGATCCTAATCACTTCTGGTGCGTACTATCCAGCAAGTCGTTAGGCTGATTGTTTAGAGATCCTTCCGCCATCTCTAAGTTACAATCATTTGATCCATTCACTCATTTCATCACCACGGCTTCAAGCCAAATCTATCCAACCTCAGCTTCAGAGTGCCGATCTAGGGAGGATCACATCATCGAGTTTCTTTCGGCGCCTGGCTCCCTCTTCTTCTCTTTCCCTCAGCTGGGTTCGCAGATTTTCGAGTTCTTGGGTTAACGTGCTGTTCAGGGCTTCTTGCTCCTCGGTTTGTTTCTCGAGGGCAGCTATCCTCTCTGCTTCTGTTTCGCGCGCTGTTGCGCTGTCCTTGTGCTGTTGACCGGTTGGATCGGTCTCATTCAGGTTCACGTCTCTATCCGTCATCCCGTCAGGCTTCGTATTTCTTGTGTATGAATTCGCTTCCCCCTCCTTCTAGCGCCAAATTGTGCGAGCCGAAACTTGCGCAATATTGTTTAGTTCGTTTTTAGGGAGAGCCGAGGAATTCTGTTGACTAAATACAAAGAAGACGAGCCAAAGTTGGTTTTATTATTTGCTGTTATGCGAGCTATGAAATTTATGGCGTGTGCCTTTGCTATGGGAAAAAAAGTGATCCCTCAAACAATTGACATTGGTTCCTATTTATAAGAGAATAGGAACCGACTTTACAAGATTTAAGTAAACTTTCCATAATGAAACTTTCCATTTCTGCTCGCGCCGACTCATGTTTATGGCAAGCTCTGAATATGGGCCTTCTTCGATGGGCCTCGGCTCGAATCGCTTCGCTGGATGTTGGCTCGGCCCATCGAGAGATCTCTTCCCGGTTTTCTGGTTTAGTTGACGGTTCGGCCCGGATTGCTTTGATCATTCCGGTTCGGATGGCAATGTGATGGAGGGAAATCTGACCCCAACAAACATCACTGTAAAGTATCGACACCCTATCCCTCGGCTCAATGACATGTTACATGAATTGCATGGATCTTGCATTTTCTCTAAGATAGATCTTAAAAGTGGCTATCACCAAATCCGAATGAAGGAAGGTGATGAATGGAAAACAGCATTCAAAACTAAACATGGTCTTTATGAGTGGCTTGTTTTGCCATTTGGGCTAACAAACGCACCAAGCACCTTCATGCGTTTGATGAATCATGTTCTTAGGTCATTCATGGGTCATTTCGTGGTAGTTTACTTTGATGACATTTTGATATATAGCAAGAACATGACTGATCATCTAGAACACCTTGCGTTTGTTCTGCATGTCCTTAGAAAAGAAAAATTGTTCGCCAACTTGAAGAAATGCACTTTTTGTACGGATAACGTTGTGTTTTTAGGTTTTGTCGTGAGTGCAGATGGCGTACATGTTGATGAAGAAAAGGTGGCTGCTATTCGGGACTGGCCGAGCCCCAAAACCGTCGGAGAGGTCCGAAGCTTCCATGGATTAGCCGGGTTCTATCGGCGATTCGTAAAAGATTTCAGCACCATTGATGTGTGGTCAGGTTTTACCGACTTTTTAAAATCCTGCAAGTGCACAGATCGTAGAAGTACGGGTTATCGAACACAAGGACTGGCTAAAATGAATACACTTTAAATCTATGGAGTTCGGATCAAGCTAGAATGAGATAAAGGATGATTGGTTGGTTGTCTAATAACTAAATACTAAAGCTAAGAAATCGAAGTTGTAAAGCAATGAGGGAAAAGCGTTAGGTCTCTAGGGGCTAATTCGCAGAGAAGCAAGCAATGATCAGTTCGATGATAGATATGAATCAGTTTAGGGATGATGGGATGATAGATCCGTCTTGAACACAAAACACGAAAATAAGTCTTTCCACTTCCGTGGCTCCGACTCCTATGATAACTTATCTAATCGCTAAACTTTTGGTATGTCCTTAGATAGTTAATCAAGCATTAAATCGATCAAGTTCGGATACAGTTCACTAGGCTTAGTAAATCAACTTCCGCAGTCTAAGAAACCTAGCTTGTCAAAGAATAGGTCCGGCGAATGATACAGCACTTCCGTGGCTCAAATCAACCTAGGATCAGATTGCTAGATGCGCGGTAAAGCAATCAGCATTAATTAGTGAGCAAAACGAGACAAAGACTCTAATGATATCCCTAACAGTTCATCGAAATCATAGATCAAGCAAACAACTCATTGAATTAGTAACCCTAGCAACCTAACAAGTGAATTACTCAGACATGATCAAAGTAACAACACAGAGGGATGAAGAAAGCATGATAATAGATAAAGGTTCAGAAATCTTCTCCAAATTGTAGTGAGGAGGAGAGATCCTCTCCTTGAAATCTCTAGAACAAAAGTAGATCTATGAAACTGAAATACAATGTGGCTATATTGTTCTCTTCTTCTCTAAAGAGGCTGAAAAGGTGTATTTATAGTGCTAGGTCTTCCAGGGGTCGAGATTAGGTAAACGGGCCGAGTAAACCGTGAAAACGTGCAAAACGGGCCTTAGTCGGCTAAGCCGGGTCGAGCGGGACGGCGGCGGTCGAGCGGGGCGGTCGACCGGTCGGTCGGGCTGGTGCTCGGGTCGAGCTGGGGGTCGAGCAGTCGTGCGGGATGCGGTCGGGTGCGCACGGGATGGCGGAAAGAGGTCGGGTCGGACGGGAGCCTTGGAGGCCCTGTCCGACCGTCTCGGTCGACCGGAACGTGAAGGAAGGTTGGGTCGGACGGGGGCCTTGGAGGCCCTGTCCGACCGGCTCGGTCGAGCGACGTCAATGTGCAGTTAAGGCTGGTCGGGTCGGACGGGAGCCTTGGAGGCCCTGTCCGACCGGCTCGGTCGAGCGGATGGTGTGGACGTCCGGTTTCCGGCTGATTTGACACTCTTCACTAAAATGATAATATCTTCCATTCTACACGTCCAAATTGCATGATTCCAATTGCGTTGGAAAGCTAACTCATGTAGGCATCGCGGCGAACTGGTTTTGGTGAGATCCATTGAGTAGAATGTTTTTGGGGCTCTTTCAAAGTTGATGCTGTGTCGTGGAGCGGCATAAAGTCCAAATCCTGTGGTTTTGCTCCAAAATGCATCTTTCGACCTGCTTAGACTCTTAGTACTATAAATCCACAAAAACTACCTTTTTAGAGCGAAAAGCCTTTAAAAACCTTATTAAAAGCATAGTAAAACCATATAAAAAGGGTACAAAATAGAGGTATATCAACTCCCCCAGACTTAGATCTTTGCTTGTCCTCAAGCAAATAGAATCCAAATCGGAGAAAGAGGTTTGAAAACGTAGAAACTCCTTATCCTTTTGAGAAACCTGTGGCGGCTTCCTCTCCTGTATTCCACTAAAAACATAACCAATGTTAGACTAGCTTCACATAATGCTCGGCAAGCTTAGCGAACCATACCAAACTCAACTAGTCTCATCCAGCACTCCAGACTTTCCATTGTTAACTCCTTGCATAAATTTAAAACGTGCGGTCTTTATCAAGGGAATATCGATCATTAAGCACTTGTTCTTACCCACTTGAGTCTCTCCGGGATAGTCCTTTTTGAAGCTTTTGAGTTCTTTTCCTCTCTCTTTTTCTTTTGAAGGATCGATCTTTCCCTAGTTTTCTAGGGTATCATTTTATTTTTTCTATCGATCCTTCTTCCCTTTCTTTTTCTTTTAGGGAATAACATAGGATAGGCTTTTGCTTTTTCCTTGTTTTTGGTAGGTCTCCATAAGACAAGAAGGTGCAGACGTATGCATTCCTCTTGCTTACACGTTTTCCTTGTGCTTAAAAGCTTTAGATTTTTATTTTTCTGAGAGAGAGGAGAACTGCACTTTGTATTTGACATACCCTTTTGAGATCAAGTGAGGAACGACTCATATGTATGCCAAGTCCCTTGACAAGAAAAACTAGATTGGTTAGG
This sequence comes from Erythrophleum ivorense, assembly GCA_026724425.1. Classification (NCBI taxonomy): domain Eukaryota; kingdom Viridiplantae; phylum Streptophyta; class Magnoliopsida; order Fabales; family Fabaceae; genus Erythrophleum; species Erythrophleum ivorense. The sequence goes on along the minus strand of JAIUCV010000068.1, from coordinate 430,142 downwards.
GTGGAGTTAACGTTAGATTGTCCGGGTACCTTAGAAATGTTGCCAAGTCAGTAGGTCGATCCACCGTTAGAGGTTCTGTTAGGCTTATGTCTGCAACTGATGTCCGCTCTAGGGTCATAGATTGTTAGCACAACACCGGAGAGTCATAGAGATAAATCATAATTTCCGACTAAAGTTTTGACTCAATAAAACATGAAGACATAAGAAAATAACATAAAAATATAAGAAAAGAAAAAGAATACATTAGTAAAGGATAAAACTCCCCCCAGACTTAACTTGCACCGTCCCGGTGAAAGCAAATCAAATTAAGGGTGAGAGGAAACAGACTCAATAAAGAAAAATAAAAAGAAATTCATTAAAATAAGATAAGGATAGAAAATGGAGTTAGGTGTCCATTGCACCGGATACCGAGTGAAGTGTGGGTGCCTAGGTGGAGGCGTAAAGGCTGGCCGCGCTCTCCTCCTCGTCGGTAGATTCTGCATCAGAGTCAAGTGCAGAGGCGAGTGAGAATTCTCCAAGGTCTGGCTCATGGGTTGATGTGGAAGGGCGGAAAAGGCGATCGGGAGCGATGTGGCGAACAACACGGATGAGGCGCGAGATGAAGCGGGATTGGCACTGGACGGTTCTCTCCAGATGGCCAAGGCGGTCTAAAGCCTGGTTGGCGGCCTGGCTGGCTGTCATGATGTTGATGTTCCGAACGGGGCGCCTTGCCCTTATGGTCCTCTGCTTGAGATAGTAGGTGTTGATCTGGTAGCGCGGTGAGTCAGGGGTTTCAATGAAGTACCTCTCTGATGGTGGTGAGAATGTAACAGCACCGGAACTGAGGAGTGGGAGGTCGTCACAAGGCAGTGGCACAAGCGCGGTGTCAGACGTTCCAATGGGGCATACATAGCAAAACTGGGTTGGGTTCTTGGTCCAGCCATTGAGGAAACGAATATGCTGAAGGGCTGTGAGGTCTAAAGGAGCGGTGTTGTTACTGGGCCGGTAATGTGAGATGTCAATCTTGCAATGGTTGACAATTGCTGTGATAAGTCGCCCAAAACGCACAACAACCTTCTTGTTGTCGGTGTGCCGTGCCAAAATCTTTACATTAACAAGTGTTTTTGCAAACAAAAGGCCAAGGTTTTCATTGTATTTGTAGCGGAAGAAGGGCGTTGTCAGGATGTAAAACTCGTCTGCTGTGACTTTGCTGGTTTCCAGTTTGCACTGTAGAGTAGTGGTGATGAGGCGGTGTACATAGCGGATTACCGGATGAGAGATTCGTGAAACCTTCGATCGGGAAGCGAGGAACGGTTCATCAGCGAAGTGGGTCCAGTTGGAGAAATCATCATCACGAGTGAGGTGGTTCTCCTTGAAGTCATGGGAAGTCTCATTGTTGAAACCAAAAAGCTTGCAAATGGTGGCGATGGATATCCGACCACTTTGATCGCCAATCTTAAAGAAAAGTATCCCATTGCCGGCGGGCTGGTCATCATTGTTGTTGGGGAAGGCTAGAGTGACGGTGGAGAGGAAGTCTCGTGTAAGTTCAGTGTACTCCTTGCAATCTATCTTGAAAAACTTGCGCATTCCTAGCTTCTTTAGGTACCATATGACATCGCTCTTGATGTTTAGGAGATCAAGAGTGTGATTATCCATTGTCACACAGGGTTCGATGATGACTCTTTCCATTGCTGTTTCATACTCTCCATTGCCTTGAATAGGATGGTTGATAAACTTGACAAGGGGTTGATTATCGGAATCACTTGAAGGCTCCTCGATTTCCTTGCCTTTTTCGTTGGTTTTGATTGCTGATTTCGATGTGCTTGCTCGTTCAGTGAGGTTTGGATTGGCATTGAGCTTGATTTGTTTCCTTGATGGCTCTAAAGCGACATCCTTCTTCCTTATTGCCTCAGTTAGCTTTGTTCTTGCCATGGTATCTACAAAAACAAATTCTCACCAAGAGATATGAGGTTGTATTCTTAAAGTTTGTTGGAAGAAAAGAGTATGGGAGAAGTATATTATCAACTCAAATCAAGCCTAATGAAATCAATCAAGTGAACAATCATCTTTCAAGGTTCAAAATCCTAGCTATTTTCGGATTTACTGTTCATGCTATGATATTACTTAAAATTTCGAAATTCATAAGCTAATCATGCTATAATAAAGTTATAAATCACAAATCCTAATGATATTCTAGGTGTTCAAGCAATGAATACCCTAATCCCATCCTTGAATCAAAGGTGTTGAATACCCAAAATAAGTTTTGTGAAAAACTATTCAAGAATTGAAATTAGAATGTTATATTCTCTAAACCACATTGAATTCACACAAATAAGCTTAAGACAAGTCTATTAGGAGCAAAAATTGCAAGTCTAAACAAAAGCTTAGTCAAGAAACTATCTCATATATGTGGATTGTGTAGAATCATTGAAATTGGGTTTTAGAGATCATACCTTGTGTTGGAAAAAGAGATTGGGGATTGGGAGAGCTAAAATTCGAAATCCAATTGAAGAAATACCAAAGTTTGAAAAAAATTTTTTATGAAGGTCTTTCAATGGAGGCTAGGGTTTTCAAAAAGCTTTTCTTTGGAGAAGAGAATGAAAAGTGGTGTTTTCAATCTCAAAATCTCTTTAAATCCTTCTTAAAATCGATTTTGGTTTAGAAAAATCGGTTTGGTTTGGTTAAAACCGGTTCAATTTAAGTGGGAAGGAGAAAGAGAAGCTTATCTTGTTTTTTTTTTTTTTTATTATTTTGGGTCGAACGGTTCGGTCGACCCGGGGTGTTTTGGTCGCCCGGTCGACCGAACCTCTTGGAGGCCCTGCCCGAACGTGTTTGGTCGACCCAAACGGCTTGGCGGCTCCACTTCTATGTTCCTCTTGCGCCATTGTGATATCCATTCTATCCTATCCTGCTAAAAGAAAAACAAAGAAAACAAAGTAAAACTAAAACTAAAAACTGAAATTTAAAGGTGTTACCTTATGGGTTGCCTCCCATACAGCGCTTGTTTAAGGTCTTTAGCTTGACCGTAATGCTCTTTAAGATTTAAGAGAGGGCAGTGATCAATGGAACTTTTTGTCCATCAAGATCATTCTTCTTGGGATTTATATCGGGAGGGTGATTCACGGAGGGATAGACAATCTTTCCATGCTTGTCCCGGGGCACTTCCGCCATAGGAAAAAGTTTCATAGTGTTAGCAAACTTTTCCTTGAATTCTTCCAAAGTTTCATCATTCAACTTTTCCTGGAGGAGAATCCTAACTTTTGCAAATCCTTTAGTTTGCTTAACCTTCTTAATGGTCTCTGTCCCGGTCTTATCCTTGATCGGTCCTTTTGGTGGGTGTTTAGGTAATGCCGTAGTCTTACTTCTTGCTGTCGGGGCAAGTTGCTTGGGCTGGTAGGATGCCGTAGTCTTACTTCTTGCTATCGGGGCAGGTTGCTTGGGCTGGTAGGATGCCGTAGTCTTACTTCTTGCTATCGGGGCAAGTTGCTTGGGCTGGTAGGCAAGGTCTTTGCTGGGCAAGCTGGACAGGATTTTCTCTTCTTCTGGAGGCTTGGGGATAATCTTATTCTCTTGCACCATATCAACTGACGGGTTCCTTGTTGAACACATGGGGAAAAACATTTCTTTATTCACCTTGTTGAATGAGATCCTCCGGTTGGGAAAGTCGAAAATGGCGCCAACGGTTGATAGGAAAGGGGTGCCAAAGATGAGGGGTCTATGGCTACTTTCTCTCATTTCCACTATTTGAAAGTCGGTAGGAATAGAACAGTTCCCAAGTCGTACCATCACGTCCGGGATGAAACCGTAAGGTGTTTGCGAGAATGAATCGGCATAGTTGATGGAGATGGATGAAGGTTGGATGTTGGTAAGGCCTATCTCGTCTGCAATCTTCTTTGACATGATGTTGACATTAGCTCCTGTGTCACAAAGAGAATCGGTTAGATCAACTTCATTAATAGAACATGGAACTACAAACTTTCCAGAGTTATCCGCCTTTGGGATGATCTTGGGGAAAAGGCGTCTTTTCCTTGCACGGTTAGATTCTTTCTCGGGGTGGATTTCTTCAGGCCAGGTCATACAATCATACTTAGGTGGGGAGAGCTTCCATTTGGGGATAGAATCCTCAAACTTCTTTTCTATTGCAACGGAGTTGCAAAAAGATTTCTTAGACTCCATCTCTTGTTTTTTAACTGCTTCTGCGGTTTGAGCGGCTTGCACTTCCAATTTCTTGACATGTGCAGCAATGGCATCATATTTAGCATGGAGATCATTGAACAAAGTGTCCATCTTCTCATTCATCTCCTTGTTGTTTCTCTTTTGACCTTCCATGATCTGTTGAAACATTCCCTCGAATTTGTTGTTTGGCTGAGCTAAAGGAGGTTGGCTGGTGGGTAAACCATATGGTTCCTTTGGTGGGTAAGGTGCTCTTTGGTCGTAGTTCGGCCTAGGTTGAAACTGGTTCCCTTGCTGCTGGAAACGATCTCCATAAGGTTGGAAAGGTGGTTTCTGCTGCTGGAATCTTGAGGGATAGGTTTGGTCTTGGGGGTTCTCCACATTGGTGCTGCGGTAGGAAAGGTTTGGGTTAGACCGGTAGTTGGGATTGTATCCTCTGTTTCCATAGTTACCAACATAGTTAACTTCTTCCTCAAGTTGATCATTGGAGAAATCTCCCATGCATTCCCTTGTAGGATCATCATTGACATCATTTATGCCCTCAATTGCATGTATGTGTCTTTGCTGTCCTTTTAGAACTTGAGCCATCATATTCTTCAGTTCAGCCATCTGAGTAGCATCAGGGGGTGCGTTGGTAGGGCGGTGTGATCTATCGTAGTCCGGGCAGTTGTTGCAATCACTTGCTGCAAGGTTCTCAATCAAGACTTTGGCTTCCTCAACAGTCTTTGTCATAAAATTTCCATTGCTTGCAGTATCCAAGGATAGCTTATACTTGTGGTCTATGCCACGATAGAAGATGTTCCAAAGGTTCCCATCCTTGAAACCGTGGTTAGGGCAGTCCCTAATGTATTCCTTGAATCGATCCAATGCCTCATAGAATGATTCGGTTGCACCTTGGCGAAATCCAGAGATCTTGTTTCTAACAGAAATCGATCTTTGTTTAGTGTAGAAATGGTTGATGAATGCTGCCTTGTACTCGTCCCAAGTAGTGATCGAATGGGCAGGAAGAGACTTTAACCATCTAAGGGCTTTGTCGCCAAGAGAAAATGAGAAAAGTTTGCACTTTAGGTAGTCGGCTGAGACTCCATTGGCTCGGGTGGTGCTGCAAATCTCTTCAAAGTTATCTATATGATCAAGCGGGTGCTCAGCTGGTAGGCCATGAAACTGGTTTTGCTTAACCAATGCTATGATTTGAGGCTTGATTTCATAGTCATTCCTCTGAGGTGGAGGTGGGTGGATCAGATTTCTATCCGTAAAGAAGGCATCAGCGGAGTCATAGTCTCCAATGGTTGGATTGTTAGCTTGAGGTTGTGCATCAACTTCCCCAGCAGGAGGTTGTGGTGCTAAAGGTGGAGGTGGATCTCTCCCTTCAGCTACAGCTCTAGCTACTGCTGCATCATGAGCGGTTTGGGCCATCTCTTGAGCCCTTTGTCGTCTAAGTGTCTTTTCAAGTCGGTCGATTTCAGCAACTGGTTCAACTAGATTGTCCCTATTAGACTGTCTAGTCATGCACCTGGAAAACAAAAGAAGAAAACAAATGAAAAGTAAGATAAACTAGAAAAACCAAAAGCAAAAATAATGAAAATGCGAGAAAACGATAAAATCCTAGACTAGATCCTAATCGAGATTCAAAGGTACTGCTGCAGTCCCCGGCAACGGCGCCAAAAACTTGATGTGTGGTCAGGTTTTACCGACTTTTTAAAATCCTGCAAGTGCACAGATCGTAGAAGTACGGGTTATCGAACACAAGGACTGGCTAAAATGAATACACTTTAAATCTATGGAGTTCGGATCAAGCTAGAATGAGATAAAGGATGATTGGTTGGTTGTCTAATAACTAAATACTAAAGCTAAGAAATCGAAGTTGTAAAGCAATGAGGGAAAAGCGTTAGGTCTCTAGGGGCTAATTCGCAGAGAAGCAAGCAATGATCAGTTCGATGATAGATATGAATCAATTTAGGGATGATGGGATGATAGATCCGTCTAGAACACAAAACACGAAAATAAGTCTTTCCACTTCCGTGGCTCCGACTCCTATGATAACTTATCTAATCGCTAAACTTTTGGTATGTCCTTAGATAGTTAATCAAGCATTAAATCGATCAAGTTCGGATACAGTTCACTAGGCTTAGTAAATCAACTTCCGCAGTCTAAGAAACCTAGCTTGTCAAAGAATAGGTCCGGCGAATGATACAGCACTTCCGTGGCTCAAATCAACCTAGGATCAGATTGCTAGATGCGCGGTAAAGCAATCAGCATTAATTAGTGAGCAAAACGAGACAAAGACTCTAATGATATCCCTAACAGTTCATCGAAATCATAGATCAAGCAAACAACTCATTGAATTAGTAACCCTAGCAACCTAACAAGTGAATTACTCAGACATGATCAAAGTAACAACACAGAGGGATGAAGAAAGCATGATAATAGATAAAGGTTCAGAAATCTTCTCCAAATTGTAGTGAGGAGGAGAGATCCTCTCCTTGAAATCTCTAGAACAAAAGTAGATCTATGAAACTGAAATACAATGTGGCTATATTGTTCTCTTCTTCTCTAAAGAGGCTAAAAAGGTGTATTTATAGTGCTAGGTCTTCCAGGGGTCGAGATTAGGTAAACGGGCCGAGTAAACCGTGAAAACGTGCAAAACGGGCCTTAGTCGGCTAAGCCGGGTCGAGCGGGACGGCGGCGGTCGAGCGGGGCGGTCGACCGGTCGGTCGGGCTGGTGCTCGGGTCGAGCTGGGGGTCGAGCGGTCGTGCGGGATGCGGTCGGGTGCGCACGGGATGGCGGAAAGAGGTCGGGTCGGACGGGAGCCTTGGAGGCCCTGTCCGACCGTCTCGGTCGACCGGAACGTGAAGGAAGGTTGGGTCGGACGGGGGCCTTGGAGGCCCTGTCCGACCGGCTCGGTCGAGCGACGTCAATGTGCAGTTAAGGCTGGTCGGGTCGGACGGGAGCCTTGGAGGCCCTGTCCGACCGGCTCGGTCGAGCGGATGGTGTGGACGTCCGGTTTCCGGCTGATTTGACACTCTTCACTAAAATGATAATATCTTCCATTCTACACGTCCAAATTGCATGATTCCAATTGCGTTGGAAAGCTAACTCATGTAGGCATCGCGGCGAACTGGTTTTGGTGAGATCCATTGAGTAGAATGTTTTTGGGGCTCTTTCAAAGTTGATGCTGTGTCGTGGAGCGGCATAAAGTCCAAATCCTGTGGTTTTGCTCCAAAATGCATCTTTCGACCTGCTTAGACTCTTAGTACTATAAATCCACAAAAAATACCTTTTTAGAGCGAAAAGCCTTTAAAAACCTTATTAAAAGCATAGTAAAACCATATAAAAAGGGTACAAAATAGAGGTATATCAACCATAGCCGCACCAATGACTGAGATAATCAAGAAAGAAGTTGGATTCAAATGGGAGAAGGCACATGAGGATGCGTTTCAGAATCTTAAGGATCGATTAACTAATGCTCTTGTTCTTATGTTGCCTGATTTTCTAAAAACATTTCAAATTGAGTGTGATGCCTCAGGGATCGGAATTGGAGTTGTTCTTATGCAGGATAAGAAGCTGATCGCCTATTTTAGTGAGAAACTTGAAGAAGCCACTCTCAATTACCCGACTTATGACAAGGAACTCTATGCCTTGGTTCGAGCCTTACAAACGTGGCAACATTATCTCTGGCCGAAGGAATTTGTCATTCATACCGACCATGAATCTCTCAAGCACTTCAAAGGTCAGCAAAAGCTCAATAAAAGGCATGCTCGGTGGGCTGAGTTCATTGAAACCTTTCCATATGTCATAAAATACAAGAAAGGTAAGGACAATGTCGTTGCCGACGCATTGTCAAGACGGTACACTCTTATCTCAACTCTTGACGCTAAACTCTTAGGTTTTGAACAAATTAAAGAACTATATGCTTCTGATGCCGATTTTGCTAACATTTATCAAGCTTGTTCCAAATTTGCTCATGGCCGATATGTGAGACAAGATGGGTTCCTCTTTTATGAAAACCGTCTTTGTGTGCCTAATTGCTCTTTGAGAGATTTGTTTGTCAGGGAAGCCCATGGGGGAGGACTGATGGGACATTTCGGATTTACTAAAACCATTCAAATCATGCGTGACCACTTCCATTGGCCACACATGCTCCGGGACGTTGAACGAATATGTGCTATTTGCACGACATGTAAGTTGGCTAAGTCAAAGGTCCAGCCACACGGTTTGTATACTCCTCTTCCTATCCCATCACAACCTTGGACTGACATTTCAATGGATTTTGTTCTTGGCCTGCCTAGGACTAGACACGGAAGAGATTCCATTTTTGTGGTTGTTGATCGGTTTTCAAAATGGCTCATTTTGTTGCATGTAATAAAACAGATGATGCATCCCATGTTGTTGCTTTGTTCTTCAAGGATATTGTTAGATTGCATGGCATGCCGCGCACCATTGTTTCTGATCGTGATACTAAGTTCCTTAGTTATTTTTGGAAAATTTTGTGGTCAAAATTAGCTAGGCACTAAACTCTTATTCTCTACTACTTGCCATCCACAGACTGATGGACAAACTGAAGTTGTTAACCGGACATTAGGAGCATTATTGAGAACCTTGCTTAAAAACAACCTCAAAAACTGGGACGATTGTTTGCCACATATAGAATTTGCATATAACCATTCTGTGCACTCGGCAACTAAGTTCTCACCCTTTGAAATCGGTTATGGTTTCAAACCTTTGTCTCCTTTGGATTTAATGCCTCTTCCTTTAAGTGAGAGATTGAGTACAGATGGAAAACAGAGAGCAGAAACGGTGAGGAAGATACATGAGCAGGCAAAGAAAAACATTGAGGACAAAACGAGGCAATATGTAACGAAAGCCAACAAAGGACGGCGTGAGATAATCTTTGAAGCCGGGGACAAAGTTTGGATCCATCTACGCAAAGAAAGGTTCCCAGCCGAACGAAAGTCCAAATTACAGCCGAGAGTTGATGGTCCTTTCACGATCACCAAGCGCATCAATAACAATTCCTACCGAGTTGATCTCCAAGGTAAGTACGACATTATTCCAAGTTTTAATGTTGCTGATTTATCTCCTTTTCTTGCAGATGATCCAGATTTGAGGACAAATCTTTTTCAAGAGGGAGGAGATGATGCGATCATGGATGAGGTTAGCCCGGACATGGACCAAGGGAGACAGGAAGAGCCGGGAAAGCTTGTAGCTGCGGAGCAGCTTGAACCTGAGGAAGCATTTGCCATACCAACTGGCCCGGTCACTCATTCACAATCTAAGGCACTGAACCAAGAGGTTGGGAAAGTCCTTAGCCGTTTGAGTCGGCATGATGTTAAGCCAACCACGTTGGTTTGCTTAATGACCCAACAACATGAATAAAGAGGCAAGTGTGTCTTGTGTACTCTTTTTCCCTTGTCAAGTTTTGTCCCATTGGGTTTTCTTGACAAGGTTTTTAATGAGGACAAGCCACACTTCAAATCACCTCTTTGTTTCTTGTTTGTTCGGTCAGGCCCATACTTTTGAATCTAGCCGCGCGGGGGAAGTCAAAGGGGCGATTGTTGAGTCTTTGTTCATTTATTGTTTTATGTTTACGAGTTGGGAGGAGCCTGTTCCGCCCTAACTCTTTCCCTTTTATTACTTGCTACAACTTTTCTTTTCAGATTATCAAACATTTTATCTATCGAAACCCTTTTATGCTTGATCCATCTTTCTCGGTGTGTTATATCCGAGATTTCCTTCTTCACTTGTTGTGTGTAATATCAACACGTCGAGGAGAGTCCTCTTCACCGGTTGTGCGTAATATCAATCTGTTGAGAGGTGGTATTAAGGATTCTTTCCGCGGGATCCTTAGTATAAACCAATCGATCCATCGTTCGTTCGTACATCGGTTCCTTGCGTTCCGATCCATTCTATCACTTATCCTCAAGGCCGATCCAATCCGGGATCACATCACTCCCATTTCCAGGGAGGATTAAGAAGCAGCTAGACCAAAAGTATAGGGACCTATTTGACAAACAGATGAAGGAGATAGAAGTTAGGATGCCTCTCATTGATGCCTTCATGCTGGTCCCTCCTTATTAGAAGTTTCTGAAGGATGTTGTGATGGAAAGGACTAAGGAACTACAGGGGATGGTTGTATTGTCACATGAATGCAATGCCATCATACAAAGAAAGGTGGTACAAGAAAAACTTGGAGACCCTGGTAGCTTTACTCTACCTTGTTCCTTACGCCCCCTTTCCTTTAACAACTGCCTATGCGATCTTGGAGCATCAATGAGCCTGATGCCACTTTCTTTTGCAAAAAGGTTGGGTTTTGAGAAGTTCAAACCATGCAGGATCTCTTTAGTACTAGGAGACAGATCGGTGAGGCTACCAACTGGGTTTTTAGAGGATTTGCCAATCAGGATTGGCAATGTTGAGGTGCCCATAGATTTCATTGTTTTTGAGATGGACGAGGAACCCAAAGATCCGTTGATTTTGGGAAGACCCTTCCTAGCTACAGCTGGTGTAGTGATTGATGTTATAAAAGGGAAGATCTATTTGAATCTAGGTAGAGACTTCAAGATGAAATTTGACATTAAAGACGCCATGGGGAAGCCTACCATAGAAGGTCAAATTTTTTATATTGAGGAGATGGACCAGCTTGCTGATGAGTTGCTTGAAGAGTTGGTTGTATCAGATCACCTTCAGATTGCTTTGACTAAGGGTGGAGAATCTAGTTTTCTTCATGATGAGAGTTTTAGCTATGTGAAAATCTTGGATTCACATAAGTAACTGGGTCAGAACCCTTTGAGGAGCTGGGATGGTCAGGATCTTTGATTCTCTTGATGACATTAAGGGAATTTCACCTAGTCTGTGCATGCATAGAATTCATTTGGATGATGAGACTAAATCTAGCATTGAACCTCAGAGAAGGCTTAAACCCAATCTGAAGGAAGTAGTGAAGAAGGAGATACTCAAGTTGTTAGATGCTGGGATTATCTATCCAATCAGTGACTGCACTTGGATATCTCATGTTCATTGCGTCCCACAGAAAGGGGGAATCACTGTTGTTAAGAATGATAAAGATGAACTCATTCCCACTAGGACAATAACTGATGTGATCCCGGATTGGATCGACCTTGAAACTAATCGATAGGACGGATCGGAACACAAGGATCCGATGAATGGGCGATTGATGGAACTAATGGTTTATACCAAGGATCCTGCGGAATGAATCCTTAACACCACCTCTCGACAGATTGATATTACGCACAACCGGTAAAGAGGAATCTCCTAGACGTGTTGATATTACGCACAACAAGTGAAGAAGACAATCTCGGATATGACACTCCAAGATGAATTGATCAAGCATGAAGGGGGTTTTTGATAAGAAAATGTTTGATAAAAGAACAAAGAAGAGTTTGTCGCAAGTGATAAAGGAAAGGAAAGGGAATGGGACGGAACACGCTCCTCCCAGTCTCGTAAACATAACAAAATTAAATGAACAAAGACTCAACATGCACGACCCTTGACATTCTTAGCGCGGATTGATTCAAAAACACATGGGCCGGACCGAACAAACAATGAACAAAGAAGTGGTTTGAAGTGTGGCATGGCCTCGTTAAAAACCTTGTCAAGAAAACCCATTGGGACAAAACTTGACAAGGGAAAAAGAGCACACAAGACACACTTGCCTCTTTATCCATGTTGTTGGGTCGTTAAGCATACCAACGTCGTGGGCTTAACATCTTGCCGACTCAAACGGCTAAGGACTTTCTCAACCAAATGATTAAGAGACTTAGTTTGGGAACGAGTGACCGGGCCAGTCGGTATGGCAAATGCTTCCTCAGGTTCAAGCTGCTCCGCAGCTACAAGCTTTCCCGACTCTCCTTGGTCCATGTCCGGGCTAACCTCATCCATGATCGCATCAATAACTGGACATAAGATGTGGATAGATTACAGAAAGTTGAATGTTGCATCTAGAAAATATCATTTCCCATTGCCATTCATTGACCAAATGTTAGAAAGACTTGCAAACCATCCTTATTATTGTTTCTTGGACGGGTATAGTGGCTTCTTCCAGATTCTGATCCATCCCAGTGATCAGGAAAATACCACTTTCACATGCCCTTATGGTACCTTTGCTTATCGAAGGATGCCATTTGGGTTATGTAATGCCCCAACCACATTTCAGCGCTGCATGACTTCTATCTTTTCAGATTTAATAGAGGAGATGGTGGAGGCTTCATGGACGATTTTTCCGTGTACGGCCCTTCCTTCTCCTCATGTTTGTTGAATCTTTGCAGGGTTTTAAAGCGCTGTAAGGAGACAAACTTAGTGCTGAATTGGGAAAAATGCAACTTCATGGTGCAAGAGGGGATAGTTCTGGGTCATAACATTTTTGAGAAGGGAATTGAAGTTGATCGAGCTAAGGTGGACGTGATGATGCAGCTGCAGCTTCCGAAAACAGTGAAAGACATCAGGAGCTTTCTGGGTCATGCAGGTTTCTATAGGAGGTTCATCAAGGATTTCTCCAAGTTGGCCAGACCATTAACTAGGCTACTTTGCAAGGAGACAGACTTTGACTTTGATGCTGAGTGTTTGAAAGCGTTAACCCTTATTAAGGAAGCTCTGATTTCTGCACCCATAGTACAATCTCCAAATTGGGATTATCCATTTGAGATAATATGTGATGCAAGTGATTTTTCTGTTGGTGCTGTACTTGGGCAGAGGATTGATAAAAAGTTGCATGTTATATACTATGCAAGTCGCACACTGGATGATGCTCAAGGGAAATATGCCACAATAGAGAAGGAATTGCTAGCTGTGGTGTTTGCCTTTGAGAAATTCAGACGCTACTTAGTGGGTTCAAATGGATCCTTCTTCTCCAAGAGTTTGACATGGAGATTGTGGATAAGAAGGGTATTGAGAATGGAGTGGCTAACCATCTGTTGTGCGAGCCGAAACTTGCACAATATTGTTTAGTTCGCTTTCAGGGAGAGCCGAGGAATTCTATTGATTAAATACGAAGATGACGAGCCAAAGATGGTTTTATTTATAGCTGTTATGCGAGCTGTGAAATTTGTAGCGTATGCCTTTGTGGTTGGTAAAAAGTGATCCCCAAAACAATTGACATCGATTCCTATTTATAAGAGAATAGGAACCGACTTTACAAGATTTAAGTAAACTTTCCACAATGAAACTTTCCATTTCTGCTTGCGCCGACTTGCGTTTATGGCAAGCTCTGGATACGGGCCTTCTTCGATGGGCCTCGGCTCGAATCGTGCAGATGGATGTTGGTTCGGCCCATCGAGAAACATCTTCCCGGTTTTCTGGTTTAATCAACGGTTTGGCCCGGCTCGATCTGACTACGCCCGGTTCGAATGACAATGTGATGGAGGGAAATCCAACCCCAACAAGTTGCCCCCAGTTCGCTAGTCTTATGTGTAAGAGTGGCGAGCTATAAGTTATCAGGAAAAAGCATTGTCATTTGAATCGAGCCGTCGACATACTCGGTTCGTCTTCTGCAAGAATTCGGCTCGTCTTCTTGAGAGAAGTTGGCTCGTCTTTCCTCTAAACGACGTCGAAGAGTTCTCGCTTTAATCAGGCGTGGAATCCGAAGTGTTTCCGGGCCCGCAGATTTCGGCGGAAACCCTAGGAATCGGGCGGGAATTAGGTCGTGCCATTTCGTCTTCCCGAACCGACGCGCCCACGCGCCAAGACTTCTATAAATATTGGACCCGGGGTTCACTTTTCTCATCTCGCTTCTCTCTCCAAATCAAGAAAAAGGTATAATTCTCTTTCTCTCTCTAGCTTTTCCTTTCCGTTCTCAAATTTCATTATCGTTCTTTAGTCGCGTCGCCGGTGTGAAACGTTTTAAGTCGCGATCTTCAAACTTTCCGGCTCATCTTCAAGTTTTCCGATCCATCTTCTTCCGAGCAGAAATGTCTTCGAGCAGTCGTACTCCTTCAATCGGGGTTGATCATTCTGAGGATCGCTCCAATAATTCCAATGACTCTGAGGTTTCGTTCCGGCGTTCGTCTTCATCCTCCGAGCCATCTGATTCGGTGGGATCGCACAACTCCTACACTCCGCAGGGTCGGAAGGTAGTTAATTCGCCTCGGTCTGAAGAGGGAAATCAGTCTGTCGCCGAGACCGCCGAGGTTAACGTATTGGCGAGCGAGCCTTCAGTTCTTCATTGCGATGGTTCAAATGGAGCATCCGAGCCGAACGTGGATGAAGGGGACGAGCTGGCCCTTCTTCGTGCCGAGGCGGAATTTGCTAAAGACCAGTCGGCTCGTCCTGGGATAGCACTTGACCCGATGTATAATCCTGAGGAGATCAAACTCGAAGAGATGATGTCTGAAGGGGCAATTGGAGACATTCTCGGGCCGTTTAAACCCAGGCCTCCTCAGTTGCCGAGGAGAACCCTTCTGGATGACGCATCTCTTGATTACGTCTTATCCAGCGCCTTCGGTGCTGGCTCGTCAAGGGGAATGAGGAAATGCTCCTCAAAGAGACGGGTCTCGAGGAAGGTTACACATAGGCGAGCCGCGAAGAGGACGGTTCAAAATCCTCCTGGGTCGACACTTTGCACCGAATCGTCTCTGGAAACGCTTCGGCGTTGTTTCCACATATCTGAAGGAGTCGACCTCCTCCTTCCGGCGAGCCATCAGAGGGCTGACGATCCTCCCGTGGGGTGTTTGACGCTCTACGAAAGCTTCTTCTACGGCTGCTTTCTGTGGTTCCCGATCCCGATTTTGGTTCTGCATTATCTGAGCAAGTACGGGCTCGCTATCGGCCAAATCATGCCGCGAGGTCTTTGTCATCTGATGGGGCTCATCGTCCGCAGTTTTGAGACCGGCATCCCGCTCGGAATCCATAATCTTCAGAATCTCCTGGAGATTCGCGCCGGATCGAAGAAGTCGCTTTGGTATTATATCTCATGTAAGAAGAACCGGAGGATCATCGACGGTTTTCCCAACAAAGACAGCGGTTGGGAAAATTACTTCTTCTACGTCCCGATATGTGGGGCGACTATTGGGAGCGTCCTTAGGAAATTTGTCAGGCAGAGTTGGCAGCCAATCGGTAGCCGAACCGAAATACAATCATTGCTTTGGTTCGTATGGATTGTTTTTAACTCTCTCTGTTTATTTTGCAGTTCGAGGAGCCGTATTCCGTCTCCCCAGCGATTTCTCAGAAGCCGTGGAAAGCCTTCGCGCAGGGAAAACCGACTGGGAGAGGGACTTCTCTTTGGAGCGAGTTGAAAGTGCTCGAGCCCAAGCCTACGACTCAGACAGTTCGGATGAAGAAATCTCAGAAGTTTCCGAGCCTTCGGACGACGAAATGGAAAAGAAAACCATCCGACAAAGGCTCCAAGACAAAAGGAATGAAGAAGCCCGTTTGAAACCGAGGAAGCGGCTCGCGCGAAGGCTGCGGAGGCGGCCGCAAAATCCAAAGCCGAGGGCAAGCGGACTACGGTGCCGAGCCCTCCGAAAAAGGGTCCGCGAAGCGAGGGGCCCATAGATCTTGGGAAGGCCGTGAAGCGTGCCAAAGAAGCCATGGCTTCAAAGAAAAAGGACCTGATGTGCCCCCCTCTCCGGCTCGCTCGGATGCCTCTAGGGATTCGGGGACTCTGGTCCTCAATCGGAAAACAAAGTAGGTTTCCGAATCCGCTGGCGAGCTGGCGATGAATTAACCTTCCGAGACAGGAGGAAAGAAGAGAGCCGCGACCGGAGGGCTCAAGGAGAAGGCTTCGAAGAAAGCCAAAGAAGATGCTTCCTCCTGCCTGCCTGCTGATCCAACTCAGGCTCAGCTTCTTCGGAGAGCCGAGGCGGCTAGCTATCTTGCGAGCAGTACCTCCACGGTTCGTCTCCCTCCCCCTGATACTCTGTTGGAGAGTGAAGTTTACGGGGAGGCGGCCCTTAAGCTTTTTTCGGTGGGTTTTCTTCCCCTAAAAAAATGACGAAAAATGTCTGCACTCTAAGCTTATACATGTGTTCTTTCTTGTTTCAGTTCACAGAGTCTTTTAACGGCATAGTAGCGGGCTACGAGGCTAGGGCTCGCTCCGATCGGTCGGCTCTTGATGAGCTTCAGAAGACGGTCGACAATCTGAAATGACTTCATGAGGTTTCAGAGAGAGGCCATGCCGTAGAATTGACTCGGGCTAAAGAGGAGATCGCCAAGATCTAAAGTGAAGCGGAGGTTCACAAGGAGAACGCTAGCAAGATGGCGTCCACGAGTCTGAGGATCGCGGATAGGAGTAAATCCCTCGAGGCCAAGGTTAGCTCGCTCCAGGAGCTGGTGCGGGCCAAGGATGCTCTCCTCGAGGCTGAGGTTAAAAGGGTAAGATCCGAGGTGAACAATCGGTAGGTCTCTCTGCTCGAGACGATTAAATCCGACGCGGAAGGGCTCAAAGAGGTGTTCTCCCGAGCCATTTATCTCGCCCAAGCTCAGGGTAACATCGAGTTGATCGGTGATATCCGAAGCGCGAACCCTCCCGATCTCGAAGTCGAGCTCGCCGGGCTCAAGGAGCATGTTGCTTCTGATCTCAAGGCTGGTGAGGAGGCCGACGCGCTGCTCGCAAAAATGATCGACCGCCTCGACGTCTCCATGGCCTCTTCCAATCCGCCCGAGGTACATCTCAGAGATGAGAAGGTTACCTGGTCAGACAGATTCAAGATCGGAGTATGTTCGCAGTATGGTACTAACTTTGGTTCCTCTATCTTTCAGAACAGAATCGAGCCGGTGGCGATTCCTGATCCGTCTTCAGTTGAAGGAGCTTTGGAGCCGACGAGCCAAGCTATTGTTGGCATTCAGGAAGGGTCGGATCAAGCCGTTGGCGAGCCGGATTTGAAACCCGTGGGTGTAGCCGATGAAGCTCCGGCTGCCGTTTAAGGAATTGCCGAACTATTTTTTTTTCTTTTTAGATTTTTGAACACGGCGCCTGGATGGCTTTATCCATTTTGATTGTAAATAGTGCCTGGATGGCTTTATCCACTTATCAACTTTTGTAATTAAAACGGCAGTTTATTTCAACGACCTTGTATTTGGAAAATCTATTTGAGCCGTTTGGCGAGATCATCCTTAATTCTAAGTGTCGGACTTAGTTCCTTTAAAGCCGTTTTTTCCGATGTTACGTCGAGCCGTTTTTTGAACCAGGTTTAAGTTGATTTGTTCCAACTTCTATCACATATTAATAATAAGTTAATTGTGACTCGGAATAGCGATGAATTTAAAATACTCAACCAACGTTACCGCGAGGCGTTTCTGTATATTGGGTTTATGCCAACTGGTTTCTGTTTTTTCCGCGTCCCCACGAATCAACGAGTTACGGACCGAAACAATGGCGATTTAACTATCGAACCAACGTTGTAGCGAACCATTTTGGATGTTAGGTTTCTGATCTATATGTTCCAGTTTTTGCCGCGTCCTTATCTATTAGTAATTAGCGGGTCGGAGCAGATGATGAATGATCAATTTGTATAGCGCGCGCATGACATAATGTTAAGGTAAGATGATTAAGATCGGGTGTCGTGGCCAACAACACCCGGCTCGGAACAGATTAAGAACGTATTCCGATTTGTGCCAGTGGCGTAGGTGGTTTGATTATATTGACGAACTGAAGTAACAAAAATCTGAATTTTTATTAGCTATCATGTCTTAGCGGCGAACCGCATTATAAGAAAAATCTTATTGACCAGTTGCGTTAACGGCGAGCCGCGTTACAAGGAATGAAAATGCGTTTAACGGCGAACCGTGTTGTGAGCTGAAAATGCGTTTAACGGCGAACCGTGTTGCAAGCGAAAGGGAGTGTATATGTACACGTACCCACTCCCCCCCCTTTTTTTGGAGGGGGGGCAACTGAATCCACTCGAAAGTGAACTGCCTACGTACCCCTTGCGGGGATCAAGTCACGCGTAGTTCTGGGTAATGGCGCGTCGCGCCTTACTAATAATATTTCTTGAGATGCATGATGTTCCATGGCTTTGAAATCACTTTGCCGGCCATGTTTTCGAGTCAATAGGCTCCGGGACGAACCGTTTCGATGACCTTGTACGGGCCCTCCCAGTTTGCCCCTAACTTTTCGGCATTTCGTTCAGCTGTGTTCTGGAATACCTTTCTGAGAACCAGATCGCCTTCTCTAAATCTTCGGGATCGGACATTGGAGTTGTAGTATTTAGAGACGGATTGCTGATAGTTTTGTATGCGAATGAGGGCCTGGTCGCGTCGTTCGTTGATTAGATCCAGTTCGTCTAGCAACATCAAGTGATTGTAGCCTTCTTGTTCTGGTAATAGCCAGCGACGAACTCCGGGAAAGTGTACCTCCGGTGGGATTACACATTCTGTTCCGTAGATAAGTGCGAATGGCGTTTCGCCGGTGGCCCGTCTCGGAGTTGTTCGATGGGACCAAAGGACACCTTCCAGTTCGTCCGCCCAGCGGCCTTTTTTAGCATCGAGCCTCTTTTTAAGTCCATCCAAAATCGTCTTGTTAGTCGCTTCGGCTTGACCATTTCCTTGCGGGTAGCGAGGCGTCGACTTGCTAAGGCGGATCTTCCATTTGTCGCAGAAGTTTTGAAATCGAGCCGAGATAAACTGCGAGCCATTGTCCGTTATAATTTGGTAGGGGACACCGTGCCGACAGATGATGTTCTTCCAAATGAATTGCTCAACTTGGGCGTCCTTTATGCTTGCGTAGGATTCTGCCTCGACCCATTTAGAGAAATAGTCGGTTAAAACTAGCAAAAACCTTTTTTGCTTCGATTTGTGCAGCGGTCCGACAATATCCATCGACCATCTCATGAACGGATATGGTGTAGAGATAGAAGACAACAGCTCGGCTGGCTGATGTATCGTTGGAGCATGACGTCGGCATTTTTCGCATTTCCGTGAGTATTTTTCGCAGTCGCTGATCATCGTTGGCCAAAAATAGCCGTGCCGTTTGATTTTGATAGCCAGGGCTCGTCCTCCGGAATGATTTCCACACGATCCACTGTGCACTTCTTTCATTATCTCCCTCGCCTTTTTTCCTTCTACGCACGTGAGCAATGGTCCCGAAAATCTCCACCGGAATACGGCGTCACGTATCAGAATGTATCGTGCTGCTTGAGCTTTCAACTTGCGAGCGGCCCACTTATCCGCTGGCAATTCTCCATCGGCTATATATAGACGGATCGGAGCGAGCCACTCTTTGTCACAACCGTACTCCGTATCTTCTTCGATGTCCATTTCTGCGGGCTGATCGCCGTCGGGTTCACCATTATCGTCCGGCTCGTCTGCGACTACGGTCATTAATGTTTCTGGCTCGTCGGTGTCAATACTGGGGCGCTCGATAAATTCCACGGGAATTATTCTTTTCAAATCTGGATCGGAAGTCGAGGCCAGTGATACCAGGGCGTCAGCTTGAGTATTGTCCCCACGCGGGATTTTCTCCAGTGCGAACTTTTCGAACTGTCCGGCCAGGTTCTTAACTACTCCGAGATATGCCTCCATCCTTTTGTCTTTGGTGGCGTACTCTCCACTGAATTGGCTCGCTACGAGCTGGGAATCACAGTAAGCACGTATGTTTCGAACTCCAATTCTGAACGCTAACTTTAATCCAGCGATTAATTCTTCGTATTCTGCCTCGTTGTTCGACGCGCCGAAATTTAGGCGAAGAGATTGCTCCAAGATTTCTCCTGTCGGGGAAGTAAGTCTAATATGATCCTTAATATGAATCGACACTTTGAAGCAAGTGGGATGGACAAAACTCGATGGAAGAGAGGATGGAATGAACCGATTGATGGAAATGGAATGGTGGAAACCGATGGGATGACTTTGGATGGAAAGGAACCGATGGAATGGACTGAAGAAGATGGATCGGTGGGTTGGTTGATGGATCGAGTGGCTATAACAGAGATCCAGCGACAAGGATCTCCAACACCACCTTTAATCTCGTTGAATCACACAACAAGAACAAAGGGATTTCTTAGAATCACACTAAGAGATGAACTCGTTGAATCACACAACAAGAACAAGGGATTTCTTAGAATCACACTAAGAGATGATCAAAGATTTAGAGAGAGTTTGAGAATAAAAAGTTTGATAAAAGAAAACAAATGAGAGGGTTTCAGTTTACATAAGGAAAAACGTGAGAGAGAGAGAGAGAGAGAGAGAGAGAGAGAGAGAGTTAATTGGCACAAGCTCCAACAACTCGGTAAACACCAAAGATTAAATGCATGCAAAGACTGAAGTTTGAAAACAAAGAAGAAGAGATAAATGGGCCATTTCGCCAAGCATAAAGTAGATACGGGCCAGACCGGGCTTCAAGCGACAATGGGCGGGCTGGACTCAACAACAAAGGCAAAGAGGGGATTTGAAAGTGGGTCGTAGGCCTCGTTAAAAACCTACCAAGGAAAACCACGTGGGACAAAACCTTGGCAGGGAAAAAGAGCACACTACGAGCCACTTGCCTCTTTAACCCAAGTGCTGAGCAGTCAAGCAAACCAAGGTGGGATGCTTAACCTCATGAAAATGCCGACTCAAACGGCTAAGTATTCTTCCAACGCCTTGGTTGAATGACTTAGTTTGCGAGCGCGTAACCGGGCCGGTGGGAATGGTCAAAGCTTCCTCGGGTTCAAGCTGCTCCGGTTCAAGCTCTCCAGCTGCTTCCTCCTCCATGATCATATCATCCCCTCCCTCTTGAAAAGGATTTGTCCTCAAATCTGGATCATCTGCAAGAAAAGGAGAAAGATGAGTAAACTCAGAACTTTGATCAAAATAATACATACCTTGGAGATAGTTGTGGTATTCCGGAGTGTTAATCTTCTTTTTGATTTCAAAGGGACCAAATAGTTGTAGCATGGATCCGGACTTCCGACTGTGGTTTAGTTCTGGATTGCCAATTCCCATCCGAATAGTAACTGCTTGGTTTTTCTTTGGCTTGGAACCTCCTTCCTGTTTCTCACTACAATTCACAGCAAAGTGCTCTTTTGGGGAAGGATCCGAAAATTGTTCATGGGTCAGCTCAATTATATGGTCGGTCGGTTTCGCATAGGTACTTCCAGAAACAAGATGGCCTTGATGTTCTTGAATATGAGCAGGAGGTGAGCCTTGTCTTATATCACCTGGTAGCCATGCCTTAATATCCTGCAAAATTTTAGAAATACCACTCGGGACAGCCGGTGCAATGTTAGTGAAAAGATTATCGGTCCCTGT
Source organism: Erythrophleum ivorense (assembly GCA_026724425.1). Classification (NCBI taxonomy): domain Eukaryota; kingdom Viridiplantae; phylum Streptophyta; class Magnoliopsida; order Fabales; family Fabaceae; genus Erythrophleum; species Erythrophleum ivorense. The sequence goes on along the minus strand of JAIUCV010000068.1, from coordinate 408,814 downwards.
AAAGTTGCATGAAAGGAATGGAATATGATAAGATATGGAACCCTTAACCTGTTTGAATTTAATCAGATAGTTCACCGGTTTGATCAGCTTGGTCGGTTTAGTAGATCCCTTATCGGATTGAGAGTGAGTTCTTTTACCGGCTAGCTGGACTTGATCCTTGTACACCTCCTGTGGGGTCATAGGAATGAGAGTGATCTTACAGCCTTTGTGCTCGAAAGTATACTTGTTGGCAAAACCATCGTGTAGGACTCGTCGGTCTGATTGCCAAGGCCTTCCCAGAATAATATGTCCAGCATCCATAGGCAAAACATCACACAAGACCTCATCCTCATAGTTTCCAATCGATAGAGGTACCTTCACTTGTTCCTTGACGCTCATGTTCCCTGTTTCATTTATCCATTCCAGCTGGTAAGGCTCGGGGTGCTTCTGGGTTTCAAGTTCGAGCTTTTCAACCATGGTCTCACTAGCCACATTAGTGCAACTGCCTCCGTCAATGATCATACTGCAAACCTTTCCTTTAACAAGACAGCGAGAATGGAAAAGGTTCTCTCTTTGTTCCTCCTCCTCTGTCCGAATCTGAGTACTCAAGAGCCTTCTAGCAACCAAAAGATTACCCATAACAGGAGCCGCCTCATACTCTTCTTGTGCTGACTTGTGCTCTGGTTTGTAGTCAATGACCTCATCTTCGGACTCAACTTCACCATTTTCCCGAATGATCATAATTTTCTTGTTTCGGCAATCATAGGCATAGTGACCATAACCTTGACACTTGTAGCACTTAACTTCACGAGTTCTGGTAGTAGAGGTAGCGCTGTCCTTACTCTTGTCTTGGCTAAAAGATGAACCCTTCGGTTCTGGTTTCGGTGTAAAGACCGGTTTGCTGCCTCTGGAATAACTAGGCCGGCGAGAATCATTGTTGTACTTAGAAGTCACCTTTCTCTTAAGTTGTTGTTCGGCCAGAATGGATTTGTGCAACATCTCCTCTAGGCTGCCGCAATTCTGCATCTCCACAATGTCGTGGATTTCTTGGTTCAGTCCACCTAGAAACCGGGACATGGTGGCTTCTTGACTTTCTTCTACGTGAGCCCGGAGCTTCATGATCTCCATATCCTGGTAGTATTCGTCAACAGACTTGGTACCCTGGCTGAGCCTCCGAAGCTTAGAATGTAGCTCAATCTGGTAATGACCGGGAACGAACCGCTGCCTCATAACCCTCTTCATTTCCTCCCACGTGGTGATCTCATATGCTCCACCATAAGCACGTGCCGTAGTAATCTGCTCCCACCATCTCAAGGCATAGTCGTTGAACTCAGACACGGCCAACTTAACTCGGTTCACGTTGAGGATGTTGTGCAGATTGATGTTAAACTCACACTTCTTCTCCCAATCCATATACTCATCGGGATTGTTTCGGCCATAGAACGGAGGGATCTTCAGTTTGTATCCTCCCAAATTCTCGACCAAATGATCCGGTTCCTCTCTTGTTCTGCGGTAACGTCGGCGGCTGCTGTGCGAGGAATTACCGGCACTGCTATAATACTCTTTGGCCCGGATATCAACCGATGGTTTCTTGGTTGTAGGCTGCTCCTTAGGTTGTTCCTCATCCGAGACATGGATGGGACCAACATCGGCCTTTTGTTTGCCCATTCGGATGTCTAACCGCTTTTCCCACTTTTCGTAAGCCGTTTCCATTAGTTTCTGAAGATGCTCGATCACGGCTGGACTGAGGGATGACTGAGACTCTCGGCTTGATTCTTCTTCTTTATCGGACACCATAGTACCTGAAAAATATAATCAAAGCCACGGCAGTCAATAGTTCAAAGGAAACAATTCCGAAAATTATCAAATAAAATCCGAAATTAATTTTAAAAATATGCACACAAATGCTAAATGATAGATCTATGCAACAATGATTAAAATAAATTATGACAATATTTTTAAAATTATGCAAATAATTAAAATGATGCACACAAGTGATTTTCGATGGAACTAGATGAAAAATGATCACAAAAATTATTTCTAAAATGATGCAAACACTCTAAATGATTCAAATGGATGCAATAGATATTAGTAATGATAAGAACACTCAAAATAATGATGCAACAAACTCTAGCTATTAGATCTATGATGAAACAAATGATGAACACGAAAAGGAAGATGAACAGCCACAAATGCAAAAATCGAAAAATTCAAGTGAAAGAGATGATCACTTAGCTTCAAAGTGGCTCTGATACCACTTAATATGATCCTCAATATGAATCGACACTTTGAAGCAAGTGGGATGGACAAAACTCGATGGAAGAGAGGATGGAATGAACCGATTGATGGAAATGGAATGGTGGAAACCGATGGGATGACTTTGGATGGAAAGGAACCGATGGAATGGACTGAAGAAGATGGATCGGTGGGTTGGTTGATGGATCGAGTGGCTATAACAGAGATCCAGCGACAAGGATCTCCACCACAACCTTTAATCTCGTTGAATCACACAACAAGAACAAAGGGATTTCTTAGAATCACACTAAGAGATGAACTCGTTGAATCACACAACAAGAACAAGGGATTTCTTAGAATCACACTAAGAGATGATCAAAGATTTAGAGAGAGTTTGAGAATAAAAAGTTTGATAAAAGAAAACAAATGAGAGGGTTTCAGTTTACATAAGGAAAAACGTGAGAGAGAGAGAGAGAGAGAGAGAGAGAGTTAATTGGAACAAGCTCCAACAACTCGGTAAACACCAAAGATTAAATGCATGCAAAGACTGAAGTTTGAAAACAAAGAAGAAGAGATAAATGGGCCATTTCGCCAAGCATAAAGTAGATACGGGCCAGACCGGGCTTCAAGCGACAATGGGCGGGCTGGACTCACAACAAAGGCAAAGAGGGGATTTGAAAGTGGGTCGTAGGCCTCGTTAAAAACCTACCAAGGAAAACCACGTGGGACAAAACCTTGGCAGGGAAAAAGAGCACACTACGAGCCACTTGCCTTTTTAACCCAAGTGCTGAGCCGTCAAGCAAACCAAGGTGGGATGCTTAACCTCATGAAAATGCCGACTCAAACGGCTAAGTATTCTTCCAACGCCTTGGTTGAATGACTTAGTTTGCGAGCGCGTAACCGGGCCGGTGGGAATGGTCAAAGCTTCCTCGGGTTCAAGCTGCTCCGGTTCAAGCTCTCCAGCTGCTTCCTCCTCCATGATCATATCAAAGTCGAATTCCGACTCCGGCACCCTGTTTTGATGACGAGCCATCCACATGAAGTAACCAGTTAGCGGGGAGATTCGGCTCACCGCTGGTAGCTGATGGGGATTAAACTTTTCCCAATTTCTACCCCTTTTCTGCAAGTGCACAGATCGAGAGTAGCAACGGGTATATCGAACAGAAGGACCAGTTTGTACACTATAAGGTATGAGATTGAGATTTAGCTAGGAAAGCAATATGAGTTTGGTTGTTGTCACGTTGAAAGCAAGTAAGGAAAGCAAGTAAACAAAGCAAATAGAGTTGTAAATCAATGGATGGAAAGCGCTAAGCAATAGGATAATCTCGGGATGAGTGATTCAAGCAAGCAAGTTCGATTTGTTAGGGATTTAAGAATGTGTACCACCTAGAACTCAAGACACTAATTTAGATCTTTCCACTTCCGTGGCTCCGACCCCTATGTTGATCTATCTAATCGCTAAACTTTTGGTATGTCCTTAGATAATCAAACAAGCATTAATTCGATCAAGTCTCAATTGTTCACAACCTCTAGTAAATCAACTTCCGCAGTCTAAGAGAGATTGCCCACCAAATACTAGTTCAGGCGAATGATTCATCACTTCCGTGGCTCAAATCTACCTAGGATCATATGTTGATTGGCCAGATCAACACCAAGCAATGAACACAAGCAAAGGTGAAGAGTTTATGTAAACCCTAATTCTAGATATCGATTATCAAGCAAGCATGAACACTATCCTTTGATTTCCTATCACTTAACAAGGTAACTACTCAGACATAGAGAAGGAAATCGAATTCATGTTCATAAGAACAGAGATCCGAGATCCTCTCTTGAAGGAGACAATGAAAGAAAGCAAAAACTATAAGAACTTTTATTGAATAATATTTTGTATCTCTATGTGTGGCTCTCTTCTTTTACAAGGCTAAAAAGATGTATTTATAATGCTTCAGAACTTGAAGGGCGGCTTGACCTAGGTCTTGGTCGAAACATAAGAGGCGGTGTAAGTTTGGGCTTGAAAACGTGCAAAACGGGCTTCGGAAACGAGCCGGGTCGAGCGAGGCGTGTCGCGGTCGAGCGGGGCGGTCGACCGGTCGGTCGGGCTGGTGCTCGGTTCGAGCTGGCGGTCGAACGGTCGCATGGGATGATGGTCGGGCGCGCACAGGATGGTGGAAGGAAGGTCGGGTCGGACGGGAGCCTTGGAGGCCCTGTCCGACCGGCTCGGTCGACCGGATGGGTCGTGGACTTGAAGGAAGGTCGGGTCGGACGGGAGCCTTGGAGGCCCTGTCCGACCGGCTCGGTCGACCGGTGTCCTCGTGCAGTTAAGGACGGTCGGGTCGGACGGGAGCCTTGGAGGCCCTGTCCGACCGGTTCGGTCGAGCGGTTGGTGTAGACGTCCGGTTTTCGGCTGATTTGATACTCTTCACTAAAACGATCATATCTCCCATTCTACGTGGCCAAATTGCATGATTCCAATTGCGTCGTAAAGCTAACTCATGTAGGCATCGCGGCGAACTGGTTTGGGTGAAATCCATTGAGTAGAATGTTTTTGGGGCTCCTCCAAAGTAAATGATAGTGCATGAAGCTGCTTTGAGGACCTTTGCCTTTGTTTTGCTCCAAATTGCATCTTTTGACCTGAAATGACTCTTGGCACTATATATGCATAAAAACTACCTTTTAAAGCAAAAAGCCACGGTAAAACCATGCATAAAGTATATAAAAACGATGTAAAAAGGGTGTAAAATAGAGGTATATCAACTCCCCCAGACTTAGATCTTTGCTTGTCCCCAAGCAAATAGAATCCAAATCGGAGAAAGAGGTTTGAAAACATGAAAACTCACTTATCCTTTGGCACTCGTATCTTCCATTGCTCTGCTTTCACTTGGAGCAAAACTAACTTTGAATCTAGCCTTCCCGTTCTGACCTTGAGCTTAGCGAACCATACCGGACCCAACAAATCTCATCCAGCACTCCAAACTTTCCATTGTCAACTCCTTACAGTATTTAAAGCGTGCGGTCTTTACCAAGGGAGTATTGATCACAGAGCATTGACTCTTACCCATCCAAGTGTTTGCCAAGACAGTCCTTTTTAGCACATCCAGTTCCATTCCTCTCTCTTTCTCTCTTTTCTTTTGAAGGATCGATCTTTCCCTACTTTTCTAGGGTATCATTTTATTTTTTCTATCGATCCTTCTTCCCTTTGAATATTTTTCTTTTCTGGGAATATCATAGGATAGGCTTTTGCTTTTCCTTGTTTGAGTAGGTCTCCATAAGACAAGAAGGTGCAGACGTATGCATTCCTCTTGCTTACACGTTTTCCTTGTGCTTAAAAGCTTTTGATTTTTATTTTGCAGATGAGAGAGAGATGGACTGTATCTTTGGTGGACATGTCTCAACTAGACCGAGATGAGGAATCGGCTAATATGTATCTCAAGCCCCTTGACAAGAAAAATTAAAAGTTCAATTAGGTGGTGGAGTTGACTTTAGATTGTCCGGGTACCTTAGAAATCTTGCCAAATCAGTAGGTCGATCCACCCTCAGTGGTTCCGTTGGGCATTGTTCGGTGTCAATATTCGCCTTTGTGATCACAAGAGCTTTGGCATGCTAATGGTAAGCTCCTAGGATAGATCATAGTTTCCTAACTTATTTTGACTCAATAAAACAGAGGTTTTGAAAAAGGTTGATAAGAGAAATAGATATAAGATGAAGACAAGTCATGAACAAACGCATTAGTACCGACAATCCCCCCAGACTTAACTTGCACCGTCCCGGTGAAAGCAAATCCGATTAAGGGAGGTAAAAGAAAAAGGTAATAAGGCGTTTGTGAATGAGAGGAAAGATGTAACCTGATATGGTATTAGAAATCGAAGAATGGTGTGATGGATGATATGTCCAGCGACTAAGTTGTTCCATAATGTGGATGAGATCCCGGCTTAGATGGTCAAGTGCTGTTGCGCACCAGCAGTGAGTTTAAAGGGCCGCCTGAGTGTAGGTGAAGGAGGATCATCATGTGGTAGAACAGCAAGTAGGCGTGGGATGTGATGTGGTATGGAATGAAAGTGTGGTGGAATGATGGTGGTATGATATGCAAATTAGGTGGGATGGTATGCAAGTGAGGTGGGATGGTATGCAAGTGAGGTGGGATGGTATGCAAATGAGGTGGGATGGTATGCAAGTGAGGTGGGATGGTATGCAAGTGAGGTGGGATGGTATGCAAGTGAGGTGGGATGGTATGCAAGTGAGGTGGGATGGTATGCAAGTGAGGTGGGATGGCGGGTCGGCAAGAGGGGACACGGTCGATCGGGCGAGGCACCGGTCGACCGTCTTGGTCGACCCGACCATGGTGAATGCTGCATTCTTTTTTCCTGAGGTTTCTTCCTGCTTCTTTCATGCTGGATTCTCAAATTTCTGTATCCAAAACTTCAAAACAAAACTATTAAATGAAAACAAAGATGAAAAAGGGATAGAAAAGACCTTATGGGTTGCCTCCCATACAACGCTTGTTTATGGTCTTTAGCTTGACCGTTTGGCTCTTCTAAGAAGAAGTGGAAGGACATGGCCTGAGACAAAGCCTTTTTGTGCGTGTCCCATCACGTCCTTGTTGATGATCAGGTGGTTCATGAGGAGATATGAACCGAGAATGCTTGGTAGGAGTGAAAACGGGGACGACATCATAGAAAACAGATTTGTTGACATTGGCAAGAGAGATGCGGCGGTTTGGCCAATCCATGATGGCTCCAGCAGTTGCCAAGAATGATCTTCCAAGTATAATAGGCATGTCACTTCCTCCTTTGATATTCATGATATGAAAATCCACCGGTATCTTGGTATCTCCAATTTCGAGCAAGATATCATAGACAACACCTCTAGGTTGTGCAATGGTGAGATCAGCAAGTCCAATGCTGATTTGTGAAGGTTGTAGGCGTGTGATCCCAAGTAGTTTGGCAGTGTGTGTGGGCATCAGGTTTATGCATGAACCAGAATCACAAATGTAGCTATCAAAGTATCTTCCATTGATTGTGCAGGGTATGGTAAACTGTCCTGGGTCTTCTACCTTGTAGAGGGTTCGGAAAGATGGTTGCTTCTTAGCTTTCTCAAATAGCTCCTGAATCTCTTCTCGGGTCTCTTTGCAGTTGTGGAAGAAGTTGGTTAGTGGGTGGTTCTTCCAGGCTTCATGAAAGGTCATGCTTGCTGGAAGTGTTTGGACAAAGCGGTTGAATTCAGCTAGCTTCTCTCGGGAGATGGGGTTGCTGTACCACTTGGGAGGAGGTGTAGAGGGCGGAGATGGGGGTAGGGTTGCTGCATAAGATTACATAGAGAGGCGGGCTCGCCTAAAGAGTTGCTTAATCTCATCCTTGGTTTCTTTGCTACTAAAGAAAAACTCAACCAAATCATGGTTGTTCCAAGCTTCTTCAAAGGGGACATAGAATGGTATGGACTTCACCTTCTTGTTAAATTCCTTGAGCTTCTCTGGGCTTATCTTAGTAGGGTCAATGGGTTCATATTGGAATGAATCCTCTGGTTCATCCAAGGTGATTCTCTTTCTTGAAATGCCGGTGATTCTAGGAAGGGCGAGTATGCGAGCTGGAGGTGGAGAGAATCGCGGATCAGGTTGTTGTGGACTAGTTTCACTTCCTCTAGAGCTTGCATTGCTGTTAAAACTCTGCTGTTCTTCTTCATCATCTTCATAGTCTTCCTCATACTCTTGATCTTCTTCTTCTTTCTTTACAAGATGTGATGAGTTTTCCTTGGAGATTGCTGTGATGACATTGCAAGGGTAAGGAGGTGGTTTGGGTGTGGGGCTTCTTTCTCTTTGGTGTTTAGAGAAAAGAGATCCTTCTACAGCTGACAGCCGGTTATAGATGATACCAAGATGTTTGCAATTATCATCATTGAAGCTATGGGCATCAATGCTCTTGCTGAGTAGCTCGTGGTGTTTTGCAGCAACATCTAGCTTGACAAGGTTGAGTGATCGATCATGGTCTTCCTTGAATTGCTTGATATCTTTGTCAAGCTTGATAACTTGGTTAAAAAGAACATCCATCTTTTCTCCAAGGGTGAGATGAACATATTCGATCTTCTTCTCCATCTCTCTTGTACTTGTGACTTGATAGTCAAGGTACTCTTGTAGCATCTCTTCAAGCTTGGTTAGGTGTGGGTTGTGGGGTAATCCTTCTGTGGCTTGGGGTAGCTGCTCAATGTGCGGTGGAGGTTGGTGGTTTCTATAGGGCGGGTGGTAGGGTTTAAGTAGCGGCACATAGGGTTGTCCACGGGCAAACTTGTTGAGGAAAGCTTCCTTGTATCTTCTCCATGTCTTGAAGTCGTGTTGGGCAGAAAATCTAACCCACTCTTGAGCTCGGCCAGCTAGGGATGTTTGGAACAAGCTAATCTTCTTTGGGTTTTCTCCCAAACCATAGTAATCACATAGATTTTCGAAATTCTCAACATGTTCTTGAGCGCACTCCGATATGAAGTCATGGAAAGGATCTCTTACTACATACTTGATCAGGTCGCCGTTGATGGACTCCGGTGGTAAGGGGGCATCATCTTCTTCTTCATAAGATTGGTTGTGGTGAGGGTAAGAGCTTTGGTTATACTTGGATTTGAAAGGTGGGTTCCTGCTGAACCTCTTCAAGAAAGCTTCTCTGCAGTCTAACCAAGTGTTGATTTGAAAAGGGGGAGAGTATTGCGCCCACTCAAGAGCTCTCCCAGCTAAGGACATGCTGAACAGCATTAGTTTCTTCTCAAAATCGAAAACTCCATAAGAATCACAAAGACCTTCAAAGTGATCAATGTGTTCTAGTGCATACTCATTGTAGAGATCATGGAATTTGTCTCTCTTCACAAACTCAATCAGCTCCGGATCTATTTCTTCTTCTGGTGAGGCTAGAAGGTGTTCTTCTCTTTCATAGTAGGCTTGGCTAGACGTCTCCAGTTCGGCCGCATTAAGGTAGGGGAGAAGGTTTTTCTTGGTGTTCAAGGGTGCTAGTCCGGGAGGACTACTGCGAGAATCCCATGAAGGTGAAATAGCTGGAGGGTTTGACATCCTCTTCTCTGTTGGACTGTCTCTAGGAGGAGATATGTGGCGTATAGGAATCGCCCTTATAGGACTAGGATTTCTCAAATCCTCTTCCATCTAGGAGAAAAACTTAAAACCTGAAAAATCAAAAACAAAAAAAGGAAAAACAAGATTAAATAACTTAAAACAGGAAAAACCTAGACTAGATCTCTTTCAAGAACTTGTAGGCACGATAATGGTCCCCGGCAACGGCGCCAAAAAGCTTGATGGGGATTAAACTTTTCCCAATTTCTACCCCTTTTCTGCAAGTGCACAGATCGAGAGTAGCAACGGGTATATCGAACAGAAGGACCAGTTTGTACACTATAAGGTATGAGATTGAGATTTAGCTAGGAAAGCAATATGAGTTTGGTTGTTGTCACGTTGAAAGCAAGTAAGGAAAGCAAGTAAACAAAGCAAATAGAGTTGTAAATCAATGGATGGAAAGCGCTAAGCAATAGGATAATCTCGGGATGAGTGATTCAAGCAAGCAAGTTCGATTTGTTAGGGATTTAAGAATGTGTACCACCTAGAACTCAAGACACTAATTTAGATCTTTCCACTTCCGTGGCTCCGACCCCTATGTTGATCTATCTAATCGCTAAACTTTTGGTATGTCCTTAGATAATCAAACAAGCATTAATTCGATCAAGTCTCAATTGTTCACAACCTCTAGTAAATCAACTTCCGCAGTCTAAGAGAGATTGCCCACCAAATACTAGTTCAGGCGAATGATTCATCACTTCCGTGGCTCAAATCTACCTAGGATCATATGTTGATTGGCCAGATCAACACCAAGCAATGAACACAAGCAAAGGTGAAGAGTTTATGTAAACCCTAATTCTAGATATCGATTATCAAGCAAGCATGAACACTATCCTTTGATTTCCTATCACTTAACAAGGTAACTACTCAGACATAGATAAGGAAATCGAATTCATGTTCATAAGAACAGAGATCCGAGATCCTCTCTTGAAGGAGACAATGAAAGAAAGCAAAAACTATAAGAACTTTTATTGAATAATATTTTGTATCTCTATGTGTGGCTCTCTTCTTTTACAAGGCTAAAAAGATGTATTTATAATGCTTCAGAACTTGAAGGGCGGCTTGACCTAGGTCTTGGTCGAAACATAAGAGGCGGTGTAAGTTTGGGCTTGAAAACGTGCAAAACGGGCTTCGGAAACGAGCCGGGTCGAGCGAGGCGTGTCGCGGTCGAGCGGGGCGGTCGACCGGTCGGTCGGGCTGGTGCTCGGGTCAAGCTGGCGGTCGAACGGTCGCACGGGATGATGGTCGGGCGCGCACGGGATGGTGGAAGGAAGGTCGGGTCGGACGGGAGCCTTGGAGGCCCTGTCCGACCGGCTCGGTCGACCGGATGGGTCGTGGACTTGAAGGAAGGTCGGGTCGGACGGGAGCCTTGGAGGCCCTGTCCGACCGGCTCGGTCGACCGGTGTCCTCGTGCAGTTAAGGACGGTCGGGTCGGACGGGAGCCTTGGAGGCCCTGTCCGACCGGTTCGGTCGAGCGGTTGGTGTAGACGTCCGGTTTTCGGCTGATTTGATACTCTTCACTAAAACGATCATATCTCCCATTCTACGTGGCCAAATTGCATGATTCCAATTGCGTCGTAAAGCTAACTCATGTAGGCATCGCGGCGAACTGGTTTGGGTGAAATCCATTGAGTAGAATGTTTTTGGGGCTCCTCCAAAGTAAATGATAGTGCATGAAGCTGCTTTGAGGACCTTTGCCTTTGTTTTGCTCCAAATTGCATCTTTTGACCTGAAATGACTCTTGGCACTATATATGCATAAAAACTACCTTTTAAAGCAAAAAGCCACGGTAAAACCATGCATAAAGTATATAAAAACGATGTAAAAAGGGTGTAAAATAGAGGTATATCAGTAGCGATTGGTAACTCGATTAAGAAATCAGCCAAGACTTGCGACTTTGCGCTCGTTCGACTTCGATACTCGATGTCGTATTCGCTCAGCTCGATTGCCCATTTCGCCAATCTTCCTGATTGGCTCGGACTGTGCAAGATCATCCGTAGCGGTAGCGCCGTCAGGAATATGATCGAATGAGATTGAAAATACGGACGTAATTTCCGGGCCGACATAACGACTGCTAGCGCGAACTTCTCGGTTTGAGGGTATCTCGTTTCCGCATCTGTCAGGCTTTGGCTCACGTAAAAAACCGGTTTTTGGGTTCCACGGTCTTCACGAATTAGGACTCCACTAACCGCTGTTAAAGACACAGCGACATATAAGTATAAGGCCTCTCCGTCCTCCGGCTTTGCCAGTATTGGGGGGCTCGCCAAATAAGACTTCAGCTCGAGGAAGACTTCCTCACACTTCTCCGTCCACTCGAATTTCTTGTTGCCTCGCAGAGTATCATAGAAAGGGAGACATTTGTCTGTGGATCGCGAGATAAATCGGTTGAGCGCGGCGATACGTCCGGTCAGCTGTTGAATTTGCCTCTTTGTTGCCGGTGATGGCATCTTGATCAAGGCTTGAATCTGTTTTGGGTTTACCTCGATACCTCGCTGAGTTACCAGATAACCCAAGAATTCTCCAGATGTTACAGCGAAGCGGCACTTTGTCGGATTCAACTTCATATTGTATGAGTTCAAATGCTCGAAGCATTCGTGGAGATGCGTTACGTGATCTTCTTTGTTCAGAGATTTTACAAGCATGTCGTCGATGTGCACTTCCATCGTTTTTCCAAGCTGGGAAGAGAACATTTTGTTCACGAGCCGTTGATACGTAGCTCCTGCGTTCTTGAGTCCGAACGGCATAACCTCGTAGCAATATATGCCTCGCTCCGCTTGGAAGGCTATTTTTTCTCGATCGTCAGGATTCATCTTAATCTGGTTGTAGCCTGAGAAGGCATCCATGAAGGTTAACAGCTCGTTTCCTGCAGTTGCTTCTACGAGGCGATCGATATGCGGGATCGAGAAGCTGTCTTTTGGACATGCTTTGTTTAGGTCCGTGAAATCTATGCACACTCGCCATTTTCCATTCTTCTTTTTAACCACAACCGGATTTGCGAGCCATTCGGGATATTTTGCTTCGATAATCGAGCCTACTTTTAACAGACGCTCCACCTCGTCGTTTACGGCCTTTTGACGCTCGTGTCCCAACTTTCGTCGCTTTTGTTTGATTGGTTTAAAGGTTGGGTCGACGTTCAGCTCGTGACAAGCGACATTGATATCTATCCCTGGCATATCTTCTGCTGTCCAAGCGAATGTGTTGACGTTCTCTTTTAGAAAAGAGATTAGTTCCTTTTGGGTCGCTTCGTCCAAATTTGCCCCAATTTCCACACATCTCTCTGGGTTCAGTTCGTCAATGCATACGGAAATTATGGCTTCGCAGGTTGGTTCTTCGATGACGGTTTCCTCGCCTTCGACTAGCTTATTCTGGGCAGGCTGGCTGTTCGTCGGCTTGCCATCATCGGCTATCTGTAATTGCTATAAGAGGTTAGCTAGGTCGTTCGCCGTCTCTCGGCTTGTCTTGACCTTCTTCCTATTAGCTTCGGGGTGTAGCTTAGGCAGAGGATTCCGAAGTTTATGCTCCGTCATGAAACAGATTCTCGACTCCTTTTGAGAACCAAGTATGGTTTTTACTCCAGACGGAGTGGGGAACTTGATGCACAGATGATATGTAGATGGTACGGCTCGCATCGAGTTTATCCATGGTGTGCCCATGATGATGTTGTAGATCGGCGGGTTATTGCCATGGACATCGTCGTCTCGCCTCCGAAGCCCGTTAACGGTTTTGGTGCTGACTTTACGTCGGCTAGATCGATTCCCATTCGCTGCAAGGTTTCTTTGTAAATTATATCGACCGTGCTCCCTGTATCGATGAGGATCCGAGCCACGTCGAAATTTCCTACGGCCAGCATGATCACGAGTGGGTCGTCATGCGGTTTATCGATCCCGATAACTTCATTCTCTGTGAAGGTGATTTCCGCATTTTGAAGCTTTGGAGGTTCGTACCAGTTGACCGCTGCGTCGGCTCGTCGTTGAAAGGCTTTGATTGATGACACGGTGTCCGGGCAATACTGCGACCCGCCCATTATGAGATGGATTCTCCTCCGCGTACCAGTTTGATCATCGGATTCCTCTCGTCTTCCGCATTTTGGTTGGTCGATCGCTCGATCCGATTTTTCTGGTCGTTCTCTTGGTTGGGGCACTCCAGGTCCTCTAGTTTCAGGTTACCTTTCAGTTCGCCACTCAGCAGCTTCTTTGTGAGCTCCGCTCCTAGATGGCGACACTTCTCAGTAGAGTGCCCGTAGCATTGGTGGAACTCGGAGTAGGCCTTCTCGTCGTAGTTCGGAGAACTTTGGTTCCTCACCCATGTGTTTCTCTTTAGCGCTCTTCCCCTTCTAGCGCCTACTTGATTCACGATGCCGGACTGTTGGCTCGCATCCACCTGATAATTGTGCACCTCGGACAAGTTCCGCCCTTCGTGATACACATATCCGCCTCGCTGGTTGTGACGCTTCTGATTGGTCTGCGGCTGTACTGCTGACGGTGGTTTGATCGTGGCTTTAGACGAGGTGTGCAGCGCGGTTAGAAATTTCATATCTTCCTCTTCTGCTACGAACGCCACGGATCGATGGATGACGTCGGCGATCGACTTAGGTTTATTCAATGTGAGCTCTTTTCGGAAATCCGACTGGAACCACAACCCCTTTTTGAGCGAGTCGACGGCAATTTCGTCGTTGATCGTTCCGGCTTTTGACATAATCGTTTTGAATCGATCCATGAAACTGCGAAGCGACTCCTCTTCTCCTTGGACCATATTCCAAAGGTTGATCGCCGAGGCCGATTTTTCTATAAACATGGAATATTGTTTAAGGAAGAGAGCCGTCAGCTGCTGGAAGTTTTCGATCGAGTTTGGATCCAGTTTAAGAACCAGTCCAGGGCCGCGCCCTTCAAATATTCAGCGAATAGTAGGCAGAACCCGGCATCCTTTTCTTCTACGCTTCTGAATGCGGCTCGACTCAGGGCAACTCGAAACGCATTAATATGGTCCTTTGGATTAGTCGAGCCATCATACTTCTGGATGCTCAATCTCCCCGGATCAATTACCTTGGTGTTAATTATCCGAGCCGAGAAGGGCGTGTGCTCTGCGTCTTCGCATATTCGAGCAATTTCTGGCGCCGAGCTGAGTGCCCTGTGGATTTGTGACCGGAGCAGTTTAGCCTCACTATCAGATTTTTCGAGGCGAGCCCGAATTTCGACCAACTCGTCCTGACTCATATTTTGTTCCTTGCTTGGAACATTCTTTCTCGAGATGCAGGGGCCTCGCCGCAGTCGATTCACGTTTCGGGTACCGGGGGGAATCGGCGTCTGCTTCTCAAGTAGGAGGCGCGTAATTGCTTCAGCAAACGTTTCCGCAGTGGGTAAGGTAGGCGAGCCCTCCGTATTCTGCTCGGCGATCTTAGTTGGTTGGCTCCGATCACCGGCTGAATTGCTCGGGGCTGATTCCCCTTGGCTTGACAGTATCTGCTTGAGCATCTCGGCTAGCGATTCTGGGGTGACATCGTTAGGGATCGGGTCTCCCAGGTTGATTCGTATCGGTTTGACCGGTTGTGTGTCTTTGCGCTTCAAGTTCTGTTTCTTCTGATGGAGACGTAGTGGCGAGTCGCCAGGTTCGGAATCCGTTTCGCTTCGGTCGGGAGTTTCTTCTGCGCCCTCTCCTTCTGTTTCGTCGGCCGGGAAGTTGAAGGCCAGATTCTTTGGATCGAGTTTCTTTCGGCGCCTGGCGCCCTCTTCCTCTCTTTCCTTTAGCTGGGTTCGCAGACTTTCGAGCTCTTGGGTCAACGTGCTGTTCAGGGCTTCTTGCTCTTCGGTTTGTTTCTCAAGGGCAGCTATCTTCTCTGCTTCTGTTTGGCGCGCTGTTGCGCTGTCCTTGTGCTGTTGACCGGTCAGATCGGTCTCGTTCAAGTTCAAGTTTCTATCCGTCATCCCGTCAAGCTTTGTATTTTTGGTGTATGAATTCTTTCTACCCTCCTTCTAGCGCCAAATTGTGCGAGCCGAAACTTGCACAATATTGTTTAGTTCGTTTTCAGGGAGAGCCGAGGAATTCTATTGATTAAATACGAAGAAGACGAGCCAAAGATGGTTTTATTTATAGCTGTTATGCGAGCTGTGAAATTTGTAGCGTATGCCTTTGCTGTGGGTAAAAAGTGATCCCCAAAACAATTGACATCGATTCCTATTTATAAGAGAATAGGAACCGACTTTACAAGATTTAAGTAAACTTTCCACAATGAAACTTTCCATTTCTGCTCGCGCCGACTTGTGTTTATGGCAAACTCTGGATACGGGCCTTCTTCGATGGGCCTCGGCTCGAATCGTGCAGATGGATGTTGGTTCGGCCCATCGAGAAACATTTTCCCGGTTTTCTGGTTTAATCGACGGTTTGGCCCGGCTCGATCTGACTACGCCCAGTTCGAATGACAATGTGATCGAGGGAAATCCAACCCCAACATCTGTCCAGAATGATGATTGAGGATGCAATACCGATCAATGACTCAATGTCAGAAGAGCAGCTTATGGCAATCAAGATTTTATGCGAAGGCTACGAAGCCAAGATCAGACTCGATGAAGCTAGGGCTCTGCAAGATAAGGACCTGCCTTGGTACGCAGGTATGGTAAACTACTTGGTGTGTGGAGATGTTCCAAAGGATCTGGACCCTTACAAGAAGAAGAAATTTTTTAGGGAAGCTTCACATTACTTTTGGGATGAACCCTACCTGTACAAGAGAGGTTCAGATGGTTTGTTCAGGAGATGCATAGCTGAACATGAGGTTAATGGTGTTCTTGAGCATTGCCATGGTTCTACTTATGGAGGACATTTTACAGCTTTCAAAACGGTTCAGAAGATACTTCAAGCAGGGTTATGGTGGCCAAGCCTCTTCAAGGATGCTCAAGCCTTTATTTCAAGATGTGATTCATGCCAAAGGGTGGGGAATATCAGCAAGAGAAATGAAATGCCTCAGAACCCCATCCTTGAGGTTAAAGTGTTTGATGTATGGGGGATTGATTTCATGGGACCATTCAACCCAGCTTCTCATGGCAACAATTATATCTTAGTAGCTGTAGACTATGTGTCAAAATGGGTAGAGGCTATAGCATGCGTCACCAATGATCACAAGCCTGTGATCAAACTCTTCAAAGACATCATCTTTCCCAGATATGGAGTTCTTAGAGTGGTTATAAGCGATGGAGGGTCTCATTTCATCAATAAGATGTTTGAGAGTCTTCTCAAGAAGCATGGTGTTAAACACAAAGTGGCCACACCTTCTCACCCACAAACAAGTGGGCAGGTTGAAGTTTCTAACAAGCAGATAAAGTCTATCCTGAACAAAGTTGTAGGGGCTTCAAGGAGAGACTGAGGAGTTAAGTTAGATGAAGCTCTATGGGTTTACATGACTGCTTACAAGACTCCTATAGGAAGGACTCCATTTCAGTTTCTTTATGGGAAAGCTTGCCACCTACCAGTGGAGATTGAGTACAAGGCAGTTTGGGCTACAAGGTTTCTGAACTTTGACCTTAAGACAGCGTAGGAGAAGAGGAGAAGAGGATGACTCGACGAGTCAACTCGAGTCCGTACGCCGAGTTAACCAGGTTCACTCTGAAAATTCGAATTTTGAATGTTGTGTTTGAGTTCCACTCGTCCCTGAGCGAATTCGAATTAGGTTAAAAGTCAAAGGGGAGTCAAAGGGAAGGCGGAAATCGCGGAGCTAAACCGCCTTAGAACCACTGGATTGAGTCCTCCTTTGCTTTGTCGAGTGGTCTTCTCTTCCTCTACTCGCTCGAGTGCTTGGTCGAGTAATCCTCTTGCACCACTCGATCGAGTGCTTGGTCGAGTGTATTCCCTCTCTTTTCCACCACATCTCCACAAGCTGACATTGCTCCAAAGTGCTCCAAAGTACATGATTTAGACACCAAACGTGCAAATGTATGCAATGCACTTTCTAGAACTACTAAGTATGCAAACTAAGAGGGAAGTGCTAAAAAATGTCATTAAGGATGGTTGAAACAATACACAAGTGGTCTAAAAGTGATGCTAAAAGAGTATGAAATATGAATGCATCAACACCCCAAAATTTATCCGTTGCTTGCCCTCAAGAAAACAAATAGACAAACAAAGTGGTGAGGTTTGAAGGTGGGTGCTCAGAACCAAAACATGCTAATAAAAACAATTCATTCAATGTCCAGGTTCAAGATTCTGAGATGCAACAGAGTGAGAGTCACTTCTTAAAACTTAGCCATGTTTATTATGAACAATATGACTTCACACTCAATCAAACCATGCATTCATTTCAATATTTCCCTTTAACATTCATTAAGTGTAACTGTGAACCATGCTCATGCAAATCTAGTATCTCATTTGGTTAAGGGATAAAGGTTAAGAGACAAAGATGGTCCCTTCAAGTGTTAAAATGGTTGATAAACAAGGGATCTCTCATGAAAATGAACAAGCTTCTGCAAAGGGCTAAGAGTTAGGACCAAGGATGATACAAGAGCAGAATTCCTTCTACCCACAACAAGCTCGATCGAGTCTAACCCATAACCCAGAAATAAAGAACCCACTCCTAACTACCCTTTAGGCAATTGCCTTTAGACACAGAGGAGCACTTGCTCACTTTTTTATTTTCCTCTAACTTTGCCTAGGTCGAGGTTTTCTTTAACATACTCTAGCGGTTTGGATTTCTAAACTTAGGGAACTTTACTTTCTTTTGTAAAAACCTGAGGCACTTGCCTTCTTTTCTTTTGTACTTAGAACCTTTTTCTTTTTCCTTAAACTCTTCCCAAACCTTTACTAGATCCTTTGAAACACACACTCTCTCCCTGACCTTAACCATTTATCTTTTCTTTCTTTTTCTCTTTTTCCCACTTTTCAAATCTTTCCAAGAACACACCGAAGCCCCAATGAACACCCCCAAACTTAGCCTAAACTGGTCCTAAGGTGAACCAGAATCTACATAGAAACCCTGCTCTTGTCGGTCTAAACTCAACACTATTTGCCAAACATATTCGAAAATAAGGCCTCACAATCACACAAGAACAGCAAAGGGTTTGAAAGAAAGGCTTAGGTTAGGGTGGGGTAACTGTTCCAAAGATGGGAATCAGCTGCTTGGACTAGCAAGAGTGGTAAAAGGGAAAAGAAAGTCCAAACATGTATATGGTAACCATGAGACACTATCAATGCATGATTATGATAGTTATTAGTCCAAATTCATGTTCAAATACATAGGGAAATGAATCAATTCACAGCATGATTCAATTGAACTGGGCATGTCAAGATATGATCAATATAAACATAGTGCTATCTTAACTCTTCAATCTCATTCTAATGCACCATATGCAGCATGAATGCAAGCTAAATGATGCAACTAAGACTCAATCTTAAAATGTGAATGCAAACTACATGAATATTTTTGTCATTTTTCAAAAAAATTTCAATTTTTATGGATTTTCTATGCCTTATATGCATGCAAACTCAAGTGATGAAAAATTGAAATAAGAACACATAACACAATATCATATGCTTCTCAAACCCTCCCCCAAACTTGAATTACACAGTCCCTTGTGTAACAAAAGTCTAAGGGAAGATTTGAGAGCAAGATAAAAAACAAAGAAAAACTAAATGCAAGTGGTATATACAACGGAAGTGGTATGGTACCTCAGTGATACCCAAAGATATCAGCCATGGCGTCTTTCACCTCTGGTGAGGGAAGTCTGCCGTCTGGAGCACTGTACTCGACCATGACAGCTCGATCGAATTCACTGGTGAAGTCAGCTTGATGGAATGATCCTTCTCCGTGAGCTCGATCGAGTCCACCGGTGAAGTCAGCCTGGGCTTGCTCGAGTCCACCGGTGAAGTCAGCAAACCGTGAGCTATAACTTCTCCTCTTCTTATGACTTATGTTCTGCGCTTCTCTTGGTTCAAATGATGAGGCTCTTGGGGGTTCCTGAGCTGAGGGACGCATGTGGTTGTGGATGAGTGAGCGGCTTCTCCTGAAAGGTGGAGATGGGGGTTTCTTTGTGGTTGGGCGCTTAACCTTCCTCTCAAGGTTCTTGATCTTTTTTGCCATGCCATCCACTATCTTGCTCAACTTATCTATGGTTTTCCCATGCCACTTGTTCCACTTTTTAAGGAAACCTATGCGCTTGTGAGCTGCCACCACTTCTTGACTACACCTCTGGTAAGGATAATCTTCAAAATAATACATCTCTGGTTCAGCCATCTCTTCATCTTCTTGGACGTCTTCTTCCATCGGTTCAGGTGCAGCATGTCCTTGTCCATCATATTAGAGCATTTCGCTTGGGGGCCAGAAGTCTACATTCTCTCCTTCTCTGATCTCTGTATGCGCTTGACTAGGTATAAGCATTATGGACTCCCCCTCTTCTGGATGATCAAATTTTTAGAGATACATTCCATGTACATCCTTATGGTCCAGCATTTTGGCTCTCTTGAGGTAAGGGATGTCTATCCAAGCAGGGGCCACAAACTCAGATATAGGAAGGTCTACATCACAAGCAACCAGGATAGTTGTGATGATTCCGCCCACATATAGGAAAGCCTTTGTCGTTCTATTGCGGTGTGTGTAGGACATCAGCTGGTCTAAGAAAGAGCCTAAGGGCCCGGTATCTGAAGCATCTTCCTTGATCTTCTTCCCATTTCTCATGCGCTTGATAGCTGATTTGAGACCTTTATCCAACAGCCGCAGCTCCCCTTCATTGACATTACCAGTAATTGTCCTAGCAAAGAAGGTGTTGGCCAGCGCCTTGTGGACATATCGCAAAACAGGGCTCCTAATCTCTGCGCTTTTGGACCTTGTTGAACTGTAGGTTCCCTTGGCTATTGTCTTCCACAAAGCTAAGAGCTCATCTTTCTCGTACTTCACTGCTGTGTCTTCCCCACTCTCAAAACCAAACAGCACATCCAATTGGCAGAAATAGATGGAAAATTCCTAGTGCCCAATGCTGAAAGTGATCCATCCCAACCCTTGGTTGATCTCCTCTCTTCCATCCTCATCATACATGTGAAGCTGAAATGTGGATAGCAACTGGCAAGTAGGGATCTTATAACCCTCCAAATGCATACTCATGAACCTCCCAAGCCCCATGTTCTTAAAGATAAGCTCCACATCCTCACGGATTTCTAGGCTATCCATGGTCTCAGCGTGAGGGTATCTTGTTGCCATGAATACATGTTCCATGAGGAGATCAAAGTAATCATCTATTGTGGGCTTCTTGTTCTCCTCTGGTTTCTCTTCAGCACACTCTTCAGCACACTCATCTCATAGTAATCAGCGATTTATGTAGACACAAAGAGAGAGAGATGAGTAAAATGAAATCAAACCTTGCTTTAAGAATTGAAAGCTGCATAGAGGGTTTAAGCATCTTGAGAGTTTAAGAGAAACAAGAGAAGAAATCACATGAAGCTTTGAAAAAGGAAGAAGAAAACCGCTTAAGCTTTTAGAGAGAAGGGAGAGCAAAACTAGAGAGAGAGTGAAGAGATTTTCTTTTTTGTGAGGACCGAGTGAGTGGAGTGAGTGAGAAAGAGAGAGATTTTTGAGTTTTAAAGAGAAGAAAGGATAAGAAATGGGTGGATGGGAAGAAAAAGAGTGTGTGTGGTTGGAAAAGAAATGGGTGGATGGGAAGAAAAAGAGTGTGTGTGGTTGGAAAAGAAAAGGGAGTCAAAAGCAAAAGAATCTCTTACAAAATCAGAGGGGGAACAGTGAAAAGAAAGTAGGTGGGGGACAAAGAAAGAGAGTGGGATGTCCCACCTCTTCTTCTAGTTCAAAAATTCAAAATTCAAAGGGAGAGATCCATACTGTTGAACTCGATCGAGTTGATCCTGGCCGTTGATTGAGTCCGCTTTGAAATTCAAAAATTTGAACTCGGTCAACTTGGTCAGGTCAACCGATCGAGTCAAAGTTTTGGTCAACGTCCGTACAACCACTTGATCGAGTCAAGTTTGTACTTGGTCGAGTTGATCCTCCCTCGGTCCCACACTCGATCGAGTGTTCAATCGAGTTCACGCGCCTTGTTTTGAACATAAATCCTTTTGGCTCAAATTAACCCTTATCCTGCAAACTTTAACACACAAAACA
The DNA here is from genome assembly GCA_026724425.1 of Erythrophleum ivorense. Classification (NCBI taxonomy): domain Eukaryota; kingdom Viridiplantae; phylum Streptophyta; class Magnoliopsida; order Fabales; family Fabaceae; genus Erythrophleum; species Erythrophleum ivorense. The sequence goes on along the minus strand of JAIUCV010000068.1, from coordinate 387,416 downwards.
CTACAAAGCAAATTAGATAAACAAAAACTTCAAGAAGTATGTACAAGGATAGGCATGGGACTTCCTCCCAAGTGTACTTGTTTTAGGTCCCTAAGCTTGACCTTCTGATGGGGATTAAACTTTTCCCAATTTCTACCCCTAATTCTGCAAGTGCACAGATCGAGAGTAGTAACGGGTATCGAACACAAGGAGCGGATAAGTGCACTACGAGCTATGCGAGTCTAATCAAGCTAGGACAAATGAGGGGATTTCGGGTTTTAAGATACTAATTAACTAAACTAAATGAAAGCAAAGTAAAACGGTGTAAGTTCAATATGAAAGAGACGCTAGGCAATAGGTAATTCGCAGAGATTCATAGATGATAAGTTTGATGATTGATTTCTATCTATGTAGGGATATGGGATGTAAGATCCGTCTAGAACACAAAACACGAAAATAAGTCTTTCCACTTCCGTGGCTCCGACTCCTATGATAACTTATCTAATCGCTAAACTTTCGGTATGTCCTTAGATAGTTAATCAAGCATTAAATCGATCAGGTTCGGATACAGTTCACTAGGCTTAGTAAATCAACTTCCGCAGTCTAAGAAACCTAGCTTGTCAAAGAATAGGTCCGGCGAATGATACAGCACTTCCGTGGCTCAAATAAACCTAGGATCGGATTGCTAGATGCGCGGTAAAGCAATCAGCATTAATAAGTGAACAAAACGAGACAAAGACTCTAATGATATCCCTAGTTAATTCATCAAATCATAATCAGCATATGAACTCTTTGAAACCCTAAAACCTAACTAGAAATCTACTCAATCATGATGCAAGTAAACAAGCACAAATCTGAGAAAGAAATCATATTATTATAAGGAGAACAGGGTTTAGAAATCTTCTCTATATTGAGATACAAAGAAGGGATCTTCTCCCTAAGGAAAACAATGAGAAGGAAGTAAAACAATGGAGAATCCCTCTAAGGGGATCTCCCTAGTGCGGCCCTCTGATGTGTGGTCAGGTTTTACCGACTTTTTAAAATCCTGCAAGTGCACAGATCGTAGAAGTACGGGTTATCGAACACAAGGACTGGCTAAAATGAATACACTTTAAATCTATGGAGTTCGGATCAAGCTAGAATAAGATAAAGGATGATTGGTTGGTTGTCTAATAACTAAATACTAAAGCTAAGAAATCGAAGTTGTAAAGCAATGAGGGAAAAGCGTTAGGTCTCTAGGGGCTAATTCGCAGAGAAGCAAGCAATGATCAGTTCGATGATAGATATGAATCAATTTAGGGATGATGGCATGATAGATCCGTCTAGAACACAAAACACGAAAATAAGTCTTTCCACTTCCGTGGCTCCGACTCCTATGATAACTTATCTAATCGCTAAACTTTTGGTATGTCCTTAGATAGTTAATCAAGCATTAAATCGATCAAGTTCGGATACAGTTCACTAGGCTTAGTAAATCAACTTCCGCAGTCTAAGAAACCTAGCTTGTCAAAGAATAGGTCCGGCGAATGATACAGCACTTCCGTGGCTCAAATCAACCTAGGATCAGATTGCTAGATGCGCGGTAAAGAAATCAGCATTAATTAGTGAGCAAAACGAGACAAAGACTCTAATGATATCCCTAACAGTTCATCGAAATCATAGATCAAGCAAACAACTCATTGAATTAGTAACCCTAGCAACCTAACAAGTGAATTACTCAGACATGATCAAAGTAACAAACACAGAGAGATGAAGAAAGCATGATAATAGATAAAGGTTCAGAAATCTTCTCCAAATTGTAGTAAGGAGGAGAGATCCTCTCCTTGAAATCTCTAGAACAAAAGTAGATCTATGAAACTGAAATACAATGTGGCTATATTGTTCTCTCTCTCTCTCTCTCTCTTTTCTAAAAAGGCTAAAAAGGTGTATTTATAGTGCTAGGTCTTCCAGGGGTCGAGATTAGGTAAACGGGCCGAGTAAATCGTGAAAACGTGCAAAACGGGCCTTAGTTGGCTAAGCCGGGTCGAGCGGGACGGCGGCGGTCGAGCGGGGCGGTCGACCGGTCGGTCGGGCTGGTGCTCGGGTCGAGCTGGGGGTCGAACGGTCGCACGGGATGATGGTCGGGCGCGCACGGGATGGTGAAAAGGAGTCGGGTCGGACGGGAGCCTTGGAGGCCCTGTCCGACCGGCTCGGTCGACCGGATCGTGAAGGAAGGTCGGGTCGGACGGGAGCCTTGGAGGCCCTGTCCGACCGGCTCGGTCGAGCGGATGGTGTGGACGTCCGGTTTTCGGCTGATTTGACACTCTTCACTAAAATGATAATATCTTCCATTCTACACGTCCAAATTGCATGATTCCAATTGCGTTGGAAAGCTAACTCATGTGGGCATCACGGCGAACTGGTTTTGGTGAGATCCATTGCGTAGAATGCTTTTGGGGCTCTTTCAAAGTTGATGCTATGTCGTGGAGCGGCGTAAAGTCCAAATCCTGTGGTTTTGCTCCAAAATGCATCTTTCGACCTGTTTAGACTCTTAGTACTATAAATCCACAAAAACTACCTTTTTAGATCGAAAAGCCTTTAAAAACCTTATAAAAAGCATAGTAAAACCATATAAAAAGGGTACAAAATAGAGGTATATCAACTCCCCCAGACTTAGATCTTTGCTTGTCCTCAAGCAAATAGAATCCAAATCAGAGAAAGAGGTTTGAAAACGTAGAAACTCCTTATCCTTTTGAGAAACCTGTGGCGGCTTCCTCTCCTGTATTCCACTAAAAACATAACCAATGTTAGACTAGCTTCACATAATGCTCGGCAAGCTTAGCGAACCATACCAAACTCAACTAGTCTCATCCAGCATTCCAGACTTTCCATTGTTAACTCCTTGCATAAATTTAAAACGTGCGGTCTTTATCAAGGGAGTATCGATCATTAAGCACTTGTTCTTACCCACTTGAGTCTCTCCAGGATAGTCCTTTTTGAAGCTTTTGAGTTCTTTTCCTCTCTCTTTTTCTTTTGAAGGATCGATTTTTCCCTACTTTTCTAGGGTATCATTTTATTTTTTCTATCGATCCTTCTTCCCTTTCTCTTTTTTTTTTCTTTTAGGGAATAACATAGGATAGGCTTTTGCTTTTTCCTTGTTTTTGGTAGGTCTCCATAAGACAAGAAGGTGCAGACGTATGCATTCCTCTTGCTTACACGTTTTCCTTGTGCTTAAAAGCTTTAGATTTTTATTTTTCTGAGAGAGAGGAGAACTGCACTTTGTATTGGACACACCCTTTTGAGATCAAGTGAGGAACGACTCATATGTATGCCAAGTCCCTTGACAAGAAAAACTAGATTGATTAGGGTGGAGTTAACGTTAGATTGTCCGGGTACCTTAGAAATGTTGCCAAGTCAGTAGGTCGATCCACCGTTAGAGGTTCTGTTAGGCTTATGTCTGCAACTGATGTCCGCTCTAGGGTCATAGATTGTTAGCACAACACCGGAGAATCATATAGATAAATCATAATTTCCAACTAAAGTTTTGACTCAATAAAACATGAAATTTTGAAAAGGTTAATAAGAGAAATAGATATGAGATGAAGACAAGACATGAACAAACGCATTAGTACCGACAATCCCCCCAGACTTAACTTGCACCGTCCCGGTGAAAGCAAATCCGATTAAGGGAGGTAAAAGAAAGAGGTAGTAATGCATTTGTGAATGAGAGGAAAGATGTAACCTGATGTGGTATTAAGTCCATGAAGAAATGACCTATTGGTGGTATGTTGCTGTCCTTGTCCATTGACAAGTTTGGTAAAATATGTCCCATGTTGCGTTAGAATGAACTCCAGAGCAATGGCTTGTACCCCTGCGTAGATGATCAAGTACCATGCGTCCATGGTAAAGGCTCTTGAAGTCCGCCGAAGGTGAGGCAAAGGTGGGATATGCTGTTGTGCTGGAGCAAACGGATATATGAACATGGTTGTTCCTTGCCACATTCATTGTTAATGTTTGAAGGGACAATTACTCCTTTCTTCATGTTCCGAGGTTTTTTTTTTTTTTTTTTTTTTTCTCAATTTGCATGTTAGATTCTCAAATCTCTGTATCCAAAACTTCAAAAGCAAAACATAAACCATTAAACAAAAAGTAAAAGAGAAGAGTAAAACTTATAAAAGCTTGATGCAGGATAATGAGGATGAGATGGTGGGATGATATGCAAATGAGGTGGGATGGTATGCAATGAGGTGGGATGGAATGAGGGGATGGTGGGTCGGCAAGAGGGGCCTCGAAGTGTTTTGGTCGACCGGCCGACCGAACCTCTTGGAGTCCCTGCCCGAACGTGTTTGGTCGACCCAAACAGCTTGGCGGCTCCACTTCTATGTTCCTCTTGCACCATTGTGATATCCATTCTATCATATCCTGCTAAAAGAAAACAAAGAAAACAAAGTAAAGCTAAAACTAAAAACTGAAGTTTAAAGGTGTTACCTTATGGGTTGCCTCCCATACAGCGCTTGTTTAAGGTCTTTAGCTTGACCGTAATGCTCTTTAGGATTTAAGAGAGGGTAGTGATCAATGGAACTTTTTGTCCATCAAGATCTTTCTTCTTGGGATTTATATCGGGAGGATGATTTACGGCGGGATAGACAATCTCTCCATGCTTGTCCCGGGGCACTTCAGCCATAGGAAAGAGTTTCATAGTGTTAGCGAACTTTTCCTTGAATCCTTCCAAATTTTCGTCAGTCAGCTTTTCCTGGAGGAGAATTCTAACTTTTGCAAATCCTTTAGTTTGCTTAACCTTCTTAGTGGTCTCTGTCCCGGTCTTATCCTTGATCGGTCCTTTTGGTGGGTGTTTAGGTAATGCCGTAGTCTTACTTCTTGCTGTTGGGGCAAGTTGCTTGGGCTGATAAGATGCCGTAGTCTTATTTCTTGCTATCGGGGCAAGTTGCTTGGGCTGGTAGGCAAGGTCTTTGCTGGGCAAGCTGGACAGGATTTTCTCTTCTTCTGGAGGCCTGGGGATAATCTTATTCTCTTGCACCATATCAACTGATAGGTTCCTTGTTGAACACATGGGGAAAAACATCTCTTTATTCACCTTGTTGAATGAGATCCTCCGGTTGGGAAAATCGAAAATGGCTCCAACGGTTGATAGAAAAGGGGTGCCAAGGATGATGGGTCTATGGCTACTTTCTCTCATTTCCACTATTTGAAAGTCGGTAGGAATAGAACAGTTCCCAAGTCGTACCATCACGTCCGGGATGAAACCGTAAGGTGTTTGCGAGAATGAATCGGCATAGTTGATGGAGATGGATGAAGGTTGGATGTTGGTAAGGCCTATCTCGTCTGCAATCTTCTTTGACATGATGTTGACATTAGCTCCTGTGTCACAAAGAGAATCGGTGAGATTAACTTCATTAATAGAGCATGGAACTACAAACTTTCCAGAGTTATCCGCCTTTGGAATGATCTTGGGGAAAAGGCGTCTTTTCCTTGCGCGGTTGGATTCTTTCTCGGGATAGATTTCTTCAGGCCAGGTCATACAATCATACTTAGGTGGGGAGAGCTTCCAGTTGGGGATAGAATCCTCAAACTTCTTTTCTATTGCAACGGAGTTGCAAAAAGATTTCTTGGACTCCATCTCTTGTTTTTTTACTGCTTCTGCGGTTTGAGCGGCTTGCACTTCCAATTTCTTGACATGTGCGGCAATGGCATCATATTTAGCATGGAGATCATTGAACAAAGTGTCCATCTTCTCATTCATCTCCTTGTTGTTTCTCTTTTGACCTTCCATGATCTGTTGAAACATTCCATCGAACTTGTTGTTTGGCTGGGCTAGAGGAGGTTGGTTGGCGGGTAAACCATATGGTTCCTTTGGTGGGTATGGTGCTCTTTGGTCGTAGTTCGGCCTAGGTTGAAACTGGTTTCCTTGCTGCTGGAAACGATCTCCATAGGGTTGGAAAGGTGGTCTCTGCTGCTGGAATCTTGAGGGATAGGTTTGGTCTTGTGGGTTCTCCACATTGGTGCTGCGGTAAGAAAGGTTTGGGTTGGACCGGTAGTTGGGATTGTATCCCCTGTTTCCATAGTTACCAACATAGTTAACTTCTTCCTCAAGTTGATCATTGGAGAAATCTCCCATGCATTCCCTTGTAGGATCATCATTGACATCATTTATGCCCTCAACTGCATGTATGTGTCTTTGCTGTCCTTTTAGAACTTGAGCCATCATATTCTTCAGTTCAGCCATCTGAGTAGCATCAGGGGGTGTGTTGGTAGAGCGGTGTGATCTATCATAGTCTGGGCAGTTGTTGCAATCACTTGCTGCAAGGTTCTCAATTAAGACTTTGGCTTCCTCAACAGTCTTTGTCATAAAATTTCCATTGCTTGCAGTATCCAAGGATAGCTTATACTTGTGGTCTATGCCACGATAGAAGATGTTCCAAAGGTTCCCATCCTTGAAACCGTGGTTAGGGCAATCCCTAATGTATTCCTTGAATCGATCCAATGCCTCATAGAATGATTCGGTTGCACCTTGGCGAAATCCAGAGATCTTGTTTCTAACAGAAATCGATCTTTATTTAGTGTAGAAATGGTTGATGAATGCTGCCTTGTATTCGTCCCAAGTGGTGATCGAATGGGCAGGAAGAGACTTTAACCATCTAAGGGCTTTGTCGCCAAGAGAAAATGAGAAAAGTTTGCACTTTAGGTAGTCGGCTGAGACTCCATTGGCTCGGGTGGTGCTGCAAATCTCTTCAAAGTTATCTATGTGATCAAGCGGGTGCTCAGCTGGTAGGCCATGAAACTGGTTTTGCTTAACCAATGCTATGATTTGAGGCTTGATTTCATAGTCATTCCTCTGAGGTGGAGGTGGGTGGATCGGATTTCTATCCGTAAAGAAGGCATCAGCGGAGTCATAGTCTCCAATAGTTGGATTGTTAGCTTGAGGTTGTGCATCAACTTCCCCAGCAGGAGGTTGTGGTACTAAAGGTGGAGGTGGATCTCTCCCTTCAGCTACAGCTCTAGCTACTGCTGCATCATGAGCGGCTTGGGCCATCTCTTGAGCTCTTTGTCGTCTAAGTGTCTTCTCAAGTCGGTCGATTTCAGCAACTGGTTCAACTAGATTGTCCCTATTAGACTGTCTAGTCATGCACCTGAAAAACAAAAGAAGAAAACAAATGAAAAGTAAGATAAACTAGGAAAACCAAAAGCAAAAATAATGAAAATGCAAGAAAACGATAAAATCCTAGACTAGATCCTAATCGAGATTCAAAGGTACTGCTGCAGTCCCCGGCAACGGCGCCAAAAACTTGATGTGTGGTCAGGTTTTACCGACTTTTTAAAATCCTGCAAGTGCACAGATCGTAGAAGTACGGGTTATCGAACACAAGGACTGGCTAAAATGAATACACTTTAAATCTATGGAGTTCGGATCAAGCTAGAATAAGATAAAGGATGATTGGTTGGTTGTCTAATAACTAAATACTAAAGCTAAGAAATCGAAGTTGTAAAGCAATGAGGGAAAAGCGTTAGGTCTCTAGGGGCTAATTCGCAGAGAAGCAAGCAATGATCAGTTCGATGATAGATATGAATCAATTTAGGGATGATGGGATGATAGATCCGTCTAGAACACAAAACACGAAAATAAGTCTTTCCACTTCCGTGGCTCCGACTCCTATGATAACTTATCTAATCGCTAAACTTTTGGTATGTCCTTAGATAGTTAATCAAGCATTAAATCGATCAAGTTCGGATACAGTTCACTAGGCTTAGTAAATCAACTTCCGCAGTCTAAGAAACCTAGCTTGTCAAAGAATAGGTCCGGCGAATGATACAGCACTTCCGTGGCTCAAATCAACCTAGGATCAGATTGCTAGATGCGCGGTAAAGCAATCAGCATTAATTAGTGAGCAAAACGAGACAAAGACTCTAATGATATCCCTAACAGTTCATCGAAATCATAGATCAAGCAAACAACTCATTGAATTAGTAACCCTAGCAACCTAACAAGTGAATTACTCAGACATGATCAAAGTAACAACACAGAGAGATGAAGAAAGCATGATAATAGATAAAGGTTCAGAAATCTTCTCCAAATTGTAGTAAGGAGGAGAGATCCTCTCCTTGAAATCTCTAGAACAAAAGTAGATCTATGAAACTGAAATACAATGTGGCTATATTGTTCTCTCTCTCTCTCTCTCTCTTTTCTAAAGAGGCTAAAAAGGTGTATTTATAGTGCTAGGTCTTCCAGGGGTCGAGATTAGGTAAACGGGCCGAGTAAATCGTGAAAACGTGCAAAAGGGGCCTTAGTTGGCTAAGCCGGGTTGAGCGGGACGGCGGCGGTCAAGCGGGGCGGTCGACCGGTCGGTCGGGCTGGTGCTCGGGTCGAGCTGGGGGTCGAACGGTCGCACGGGATGATGGTCGGGCGCGCACGGGATGGTGAAAAGGAGTCGGGTCGGACGGGAGCCTTGGAGGCCCTGTCCGACCGGCTCGGTCGACCGGATCGTGAAGGAAGGTCGGGTCGGACGGGAGCCTTGGAGGCCCTGTCCGACCGGCTCGGTCGAGCGGATGGTGTGGACGTCCGGTTTTCGGCTGATTTGACACTCTTCACTAAAATGATAATATCTTCCATTCTACACGTCCAAATTGCATGATTCCAATTGCGTTGGAAAGCTAACTCATGTGGGCATCACGGCGAACTGGTTTTGGTGAGATCCATTGCGTAGAATGCTTTTGGGGCTCTTTCAAAGTTGATGCTATGTCGTGGAGCGGCGTAAAGTCCAAATCCTGTGGTTTTGCTCCAAAATGCATCTTTCGACCTGTTTAGACTCTTAGTACTATAAATCCACAAAAAATACCTTTTTAGATCGAAAAGCCTTTAAAAACCTTATAAAAAGCATAGTAAAACCATATAAAAAGGGTACAAAATAGAGGTATATCACCCTCTCTTGTGGCTCCTCTCCTGTGCGGCTCTGTTGTGTCTCTCTTATGTCTCTCTTATGTCTCTCTTATGTCTCTCTGTTCTAATGAGGCTAAAAAAGTGTATTTATAGTGCCCTAGGTCTTCCAAGGTCGGTTTAGGTGAAACGGGCTGAGAATTGTTGAAACTGCATAATTGGGCTTGTGTTCCCGGGATTGGTTCGACCGGGAGAGTCGTGGTCGAGCGGGGCGGTCGACCGGTCGGTTGGGATGGCGTCTGGGTCGAGCGGGCGGTCGACCGGTCGGTCGGGATGGCGTCTGGGTCGAGCGGGGCGGTCGAGCGTGCGTGGAATGGTGAAGAAAGGTTGGGTCGGACGGGAGCCTTGGAGGCCCTGTCCGACCGGTTTCAGTCGACCGGATGGTCATCATCATGAAGGAATGTCGGGTCGGACGAGGGCCATGGAGTCCCTGTCCGACCGGCTCGGTCGAGCGGATGTGGATTGCTGATGTGTCCGGTTTTTGGCTGTCTAGACCACTCTTCGGTCAAAACGTGATATCTTCTAAACTGCTCATCCAAATTGCATAATTCCAACTGCATTGGAACACTAACTCATATGGCTATCTTGGTGCCGAGTTTCATTTATATCCGTTGAGTTTAAGGTTCCATGCCGTTGCTTCCCGTTTGATGTACTGATGCAGTCCGAGAAAGCTCCTTCGATATGTCTCACGGAAATAAAGATATCTCCCAATCTACTCAACCGAAATGAGTGATCCCAGTTGCATTGCAAATCTAACTCATGTAGGCATCGTAGCGAAGTGGATTTGATGAATTCCATTGAGTAGAATGTTCTTAAGGCCCTTCCAAAGTTGATGCTACGTCCTGGAGCGGTCTTGAAGTCCAAATCCTGTGTTTTGCTCCAAAATGCATCTTTTGACCTGTTTAGACTCTAAGTACTATAAATCCATAAAAACTACCTTTTTAGATCAGAAAGCCTTTAAAAACCTTATAAAAAGCATAGTAAAACCATAAAAAAAGGGTACAAAATAGAGGTATATCAACTCCCCTAGACTTAGATCTTTGCTTGTCCTCAAGCAAATCGAATCCAAACTAGTGAAGAGGTTTTGAAAACATGAAAACTCACTTATCCTTTAGAACTTGTATCTACCATTGCTCTGCTTTCATTTTGAGCAAAACCAACTGTGAATCTAGCTTTCCCGTACTGACCTTAAGCTTAGCGAACCATACCGGACCCAACAAATCTCATCCAGCACTCCAAACTTTCCATTGTCAACTCCTTACAGTATTTAAAACGTGCGGTCTTTATCAAGGGAGTATTGATCACAGAGCATTGACTCTTACCCATCCAAGTGTTTGCCAAGACAGTCCTTTTTAGCACATCCAGTTCCATTCCTCTCTTTTTCTCTCTTTTTCTTTTGAAGGATCGATCTTTCCCTACTTTTCTAGGGTATCATTTTATTTTTTTCTATCGATCCTTCTTCCCTTTGAATCTTTTTCTTTTGTGGGAATATCATAGGATAGGCTTTTGCTTTTCCTTGTTTGAGTAGGTCTCCATAAGACAAGAAGGTGCAGACGTATGCATTCCTCTTGCTTACACGTTTTCCTTATGCTTAAAAGCTTTTGATTTATTTTGCAGATGAGAGAGAGGTGGACTGTATCTTTGGTGGACATGTCTCAACTAGACCGGGATGAGGAATCGGCTCATATGTATCTCAAGCCCCTTGACAAGAAAAATTAAAAGTTCAATTAGGTGGTGGAGTTAACTTTAGATTGTCCGGGTACCTTAGAAATCTTGCCAAATCAGTATGTCGATCCACCCTCAGTGGTTCCGTTGGGCATTGTTCGGTGTCAATATTCGCCTTTGTGATCACAAGAGCTTTGGCATGATAAGGTAAGCTCCTAGGATAGATCATAGTTTCCTAACTTATTTTGACTCAATAAAACAGAAGTTTTGAAAAAGGTGGAAAAGAGAAAAAGATATAAGATGAAGAAAAGACATGAACAAACGCATTAGTACCGACAATCCCCCCAGACTTAACTTGCACCGTCCCGGTGAAAGCAAATCCGAGTAAGGGAGGTAAAAGAAAGAGGTAGTAAGGCGTTTGTGAATGAGAGGAAAGATGTAACCTGATTAGACATTAAGTCCATGAAGAAACTACCCATTGGTGGTATGTGGCTGTCCTTGTCCTTTGAGATAAGCATGGCAAACCTTCGCCCACGTTGCGTTTGAATGAACTCCAAATAATGGCTTGTATCCCGGCTAAGATGATCAAGTACCATGCGTCCACGGTAAAATCTCTTTAAGTACCGCCTAAGGTGAGGCATAGGTGGGATTAGCCTTGGACTTGAAGCAAACGGATAAGTGATCATGGTGTAATCATGCCACAATCATTGTTGATGTGTTTTTGGGACTTTAGAATGGATGCTGGACAAAGGGTGAAGTGGGATAGGTGGTGGCGAGGTGGGATGGGATAAGTGGGATAGGATGGGATGGTGTGATGGGATTAGTGGGATGGTGGGATGGGATGATGGGACGGAATGGGTGGTATGGGATGGTATGGTGGAATGGGATGATGGGACGGAATGGATGGTAGTTCGGTCGATTGGTTTGGTCGACCTGGAATGTTTTTGTCGACCGATCGACCGAATCTCTTGGAGCTCCTGCTCGAACGTGCTTGGTCGACCAGGTAGCTTGGCTGGCATGTCGAGCGAGGTCCTTGGATCCCCTGATCGACCGAGTTTGGTCGACCGAGCTTGGCTGTGTTGCTTCTACTTTATTGGTTCGGCCACTCGATTGCTCCTTTCTTCATTTTCTAGGTTTCTTCTCAAATTTTCATGCTAGATTCTCATATCTCTGTATCCAAAACTTCAAAAACAAAAAAAAACCATTAAACTAAAACAAAAAAGTAAAAAGGGAGAGAAATGACCTTATGGGTTGCCTCCCATATAGCGCTTGTTTATAGTCTTTTAGCTTGACTCTTTCTCTTTCTAGTTATCCAATGGATCAACTAGAAGAGTTGAGGCTCCTTTAGCTTCTCTACATTCCGGACCCGACGGTTTGAAAATCCTCCTATTGACATCTTGAAGTTCTTGAATGTAGTTGCAAGAAACAATCATACCGGGAAAGAGATTCCTCCTCTTGTGTAGCTTATCTTTGTTGGGTTCTTCGTTTTCCTTATTTGAGGAACTGATTCTGAACTTAGAGAAGCATCTTGAAGACCTTGTAGGCTGTGGTGTGGCATCAATCACGTCCTCCTTATACCCCCTTGGTGTCAAAATTTTGCTTGGACTTGAAACCTCAATGCACTTGGCCTTTGCTGGTATAACAACTTCCTTAGGTATGATGAGAGGGGCTGCTGATATGACGTCTATGAACTCCTCTTGGTCATTATTAGGCTCTGATATTGGCTCCTTTCTAGCACATACATCTGCAGAATGAGTGCTTTTGATAGGAACCACCGGATAGTTGTCTTTTTTGGGTTTGGGGAGATAAACTCTTTGATTCAAATGCTCCACGAAAGCTCTATTGGCATGAAGAAATGATGAACCAAATATCAGTGGCTTGTGAGGGTCATCTTTCATCTCTAAGATGTGGAAATCAGCCTTGAAGACATGATCTCCGATGGATAGTGGAAGATCCGAGATGAAACCATGTGAGATAATAGATGGATCCTCTCCAAACGGCATGGGTGTCTTAGAGGGTTTCATTTCTTCAATCCTAACCTTCTTTGCTATTCCTTTAGACATGATGTTAATGTGAGATTCTGTGTCACATAAGGAATCCTTGAACAAAACTCCATTAATGATGCAAGGTAATCCAAGCTTCCGCTTGAGTGGCTTCGGCTTGTAACCTCCGGTTGAGTCCAAGGAGAAATGCTCTTGTTCTGGTCTTCTAGCCATGTTAACAGCAGGTTGGGGTGGTGTATGGGTGGGCACGAACTCAGCTTCTCTTGTAGGGATGACTTTACAAAAAGCTTTCTTTTCCTCCATCTCTTGTCTTTTTAACTCTTCGGTTTGAGCAATTTGGGTGTGTAGCTTCTCGATTCGACCAGCGAGAGACTCGTTCTTGCTAATGAAACTATTGACCAATATTTTCATCCTCTCATTCAAGTCCTTAATGCTCTGTTTTTGATCATCCACGATCTGCTGAAACATTGCTTGAATCTTGCTATTTTGCTGAACCTGATAAGGTGTGGTTGGAGGAAAGTTGTAAGATTGCTGCATGGGGTACATGCCTTGTTCATTGTACTGCTGCATAGGCTGTAATTGACCTCCTTGCTGCTGAAATCGTGGTGCTTGATGCTGGAAGTCAGGAGGGTAATTGAAATCATCAAGATAGTTAACTTCTTGTGACTGCTCCTTTGCAAAATCTCCAATGGTTTCTTGGTAGTAAGGGGCACGCCTTAGGAGGACATAATCTTGGGTCTGGCCATAGATCATAGCTTTCATATTTTACTCAAGTTCGCACCTGAAACACACAAAGATAAAGGCTTAAAGAAAAATTTAAACAAAAACTAAAACAAGTGATTAATGCAGAAACTAGGATGATTATGATGATGCAAAACTATGATGATGATGATGATAATAAAACTATGATGCAAAACTATATATGATGATGATGCAAAAACTAAGATGATAATGCAAAAACTATAATGATAATGATGATGCAAAAACTACTAAAATTGAAAATCCTAGACTAGGCTATTCTCGGGAATTCGTAGGCAGCTGTATTGCTCCCCGGCAACGGCGCCAAAAAGCTTGATGGGGATTAAACTTTTCCCAATTTCTACCCCTAATTCTGCAAGTGCACAGATCGAGAGTAGTAACGGGTATCGAACACAAGGAGCGGATAAGTGCACTACGAGCTATGCGAGTCTAATCAAGCTAGGACAAATGAGGGGATTTCGGGTTTTAAGATACTAATTAACTAAACTAAATGAAAGCAAAGTAAAACGGTGTAAGTTCAATATGAAAGAGACGCTAGGCAATAGGTAATTCGCAGAGATTCATAGATGATAAGTTTGATGATTGATTTCTATCTATGTAGGGATATGGGATGTAAGATCCGTCTAGAACACAAAACACGAAAATAAGTCTTTCCACTTCCGTGGCTCCGACTCCTATGATAACTTATCTAATCGCTAAACTTTCGGTATGTCCTTAGATAATTAATCAAGCATTAAATCGATCAGGTTCGGATACAGTTCACTAGGCTTAGTAAATCAACTTCCGCAGTCTAAGAAACCTAGGTTGTCAAAGAATAGGTCCGGCGAATGATACAGCACTTCCGTGGCTCAAATCAACCTAGGATCGGATTGCTAGATGCGCGGTAAAGCAATCAGCATTAATAAGTGAACAAAACGAGACAAAGACTCTAATGATATCCCTAGTTAATTCATCAAATCATAATCAGCATATGAACTCTTTGAAACCCTAAAACCTAACTAGAAATCTACTCAATCATGATGCAAGTAAACAAGCACAAATCTGAGAAAGAAATCATATTATTATAAGGAGAACAGGGTTTAGAAATCTTCTCTATATTGAGATACAAAGAAGGGATCTTCTCCCTAAGGAAACAATGAGAAGGAAGTAAAACAATGGAGAATCCCTCTAAGGGGATCTCCCTAGTGCGGCCCTCTCTTGTGGCTCCTCTCCTGTGCGGCTCTGTTGTGTCTCTCTTATGTCTCTCTTATGTCTCTCTTATGTCTCTCTGTTCTAATGAGGCTAAAAAAGTGTATTTATAGTGCCCTAGGTCTTCCAAGGTCGGTTTAGGTGAAACGGGCTGAGAATTGTTGAAACTGCATAATTGGGCTTGTGTTCCCGGGATTGGTTCGACCGGGAGAGTCGTGGTCGAGCGGGACGGTCGACCGGTCGGTCGGGATGGCGTCTAGGTTGAGCGGGCGGTCGACCGGTCGGTCGGGATGGCGTCTGGGTCGAGCGGGGCGGTCGAGCGCGCGTGGAATGGTGAAGAAAGGTTGGGTCGGACGGGAGCCTTGGAGGCCCTGTCCGACCGGTTTCGGTCGACCGGATGGTCATCATCATGAAGGAATGTCGGGTCGGACGAGGGCCATGGAGTCCCTGTCCGACCGGCTCGGTCGAGCGGATGTGGATGGCTGATGTGTCCGGTTTTTGGCTGTCTAGACCACTCTTCGGTCAAAACGTGATATCTTCTAAACTGCTCATCCAAATTTCATAATTCCAACTGCATTGGAACACTAACTCATCTGGCTATCTTGGTGCCGAGTTTCAATTATATCCGTTGAGTTTAAGGTTCCATGCCGTTGCTTCCCGTTTGATGTACTGATGCAGTCCGAGAAAGCTCCTTCGATATGTCTCACGGAAATAGAGATATCTCCCAATCTACTCAACCAAAATGAGTGATCCCAGTTGCATTGCAAATCTAACTCATGTAGGCATCGTAGCGAAGTGTATTTGATGAATTCCATTGAGTAGAATGTTCTTAAGGCCCTTCCAAAGTTGATGCTACGTCCTGGAGCGGTCTTGAAGTCCAAATCCTGTGTTTTGCTCCAAAATGCATCTTTTGACCTGTTTAGACTCTAAGTACTATAAATCCATAAAAACTACCTTTTTAGATCAGAAAGCCTTTAAAAACCTTATAAAAAGCATAGTAAAACCATATAAAAAGGGTACAAAATAGAGGTATATCAACTTCCTTAGCACTTGCTAGTAGGGGTTGGGATCTGGCATGCCTTCAAGAGTGATGGTCAGGACTTGAGAGAGAAGCACTTGCAGCTTGATTGGATATTTTTGGAGTTCAGGACTGATGATGGCCCTAGCGTTTGAAAAAGGTCTAGATCTTCCTTTGTACTTGACCTTGTAGTCAATCTTCCCACCTATGAGTTCCAGTGGCAAAAGAGTCAGTGTGAACTGAGATGGGTTTAAGGAAGGAGGCTGAGGTTCAATGATCTTCCTTTTGTTCTTGAGAGTAGCCCTTGAAACCATACTCACCACCTCCTTTTGAGCACTTCCCAGTGGCTCACTGAACAATGCCTGAAGGCTCTCCTAATCTTAAACGCATTGTGCACAATTAGTTGTGTCTGTAGACGGTCCTGCAACTGCCTTTACATCTTCACCATTCTTAGATTTATTCACCTTGGATCCCAACTATTCAGTTGTAATAGTTCCACAATATTCAGTAGTGGAATCCTTGAGTGGGTAGGAGACCTTGCTGTTGACATTGTGAAGGATGACCAGCTTGTTGTGGTAATCAATTGAAGCTCCAACAGTGGTAAGGAATGGAGTGCCAAGGATCAATGGAACCTCTTTCTTATCAACCATGTCCAAAACAGTGAGATCTTTTGGTATGGTGCATTCTCCAACCTTCAGAGGATAGTCCATGATAAGACCAAGTGGGGACTTAGAAGAAGCATCCCAAAACATGATAGAAGAACTAGGCTGCTGCATCATACTCTGCACATTCAGCTTCTTAACCATAGCAAGCGAAATCAAGTTTACACTTGCTCCAGAATCTACAAGTGCATCATCCAGCTGTAAATCACCAAGAGAGCACGGTAGAGTAAACTTCCCTTGATCTTTAATCTTGGGAAGTGAAGTTGGTGTGACTTGGGGTTCATTATGGGATGTAGAGATTCCCAGAAGCTTAGTTACTTTCTCCCTGTTTGCAATAATATCTTTAATAAGCTTCATTTGGTGATGAGCATCTTGCATATTTCCCATATTTGGTAACTCAACACCAATCTCACTCATATCATGTCTAAACTTGGAGATGACTTTCTTTTGACCTTTGGTGAGGACTCTGCCTGGAAATGGAAGTGGGGGCTTGTAAGGAGGTGGGACAACTTGTTTGGGATCGCAGAATGGTTGCCTCGATCAAGTCACCTGATCGAGTCCAACAGGTGATTCATAGTTAAGCTTATTCTGATTTTCCATCTCAATTCCATCGTGGTGAGCCCTTGTAACCGCTGAACTCTCAACATTAGTACATGGAGAAACCTAGAGATCTCTTGAATGGCTCTTTCATTCTCATACGCCTGGTCTATATAATCATTATTCCAGAAGATGACATTGCAATAGTCCTTGGGGTTTTGAATGGATTTCCGAGGGAGTTGACCTGGTTGGTTTGAAAAAGAAGGTGCACATTTGTTCTCAATAATGAACATTATGGAGTTCAGTGATTCAATCTTACTGTTAATCTCTGCAAGCTTCTTGCTTGTCTACATATTTCTCCTGAATGGCTCTTTCATTCTTGTAAGTCGTAGGTTTGGGATGTCTCGTTTGCAAAGAGGTGGAGAGTAAGGGCTAAGATTTTCGTATTAAAAGGTAAGACGATCGGCTTTTCATGTATAAGGGATCGGCGAGAGGCGATCTCAAGTTACCAAAGAAATGGGCTCGGCGTTTGACCGATATAAGTAACTGATGATCGGTTGGAGAGTTCGGCGATCGAGCTGGCTTATCGGTTTGAATCGCAGATTGAGTTCGGCGGGGCGATCGGTTTTAATCACAAGTTGAGTTCGGCGAGAGCATTAATGTTCTACAATGATTCCCTTTTTTCTCCTCTCTTTTTTACAGATGGAGTAAATACGCTATTTATAGCTGAAAATGTCGTTTGGTTCGGCGGGCCTGAGGAGCGTAAATAGGCTTTCTCTGATATGGGCCGGCCCATTGGAGGGGTGCTAAGCCCACCTCCAACAATGCCCCCCCCCCCCTTTCCTTAGTCGAGCTAATCGGCGAAGGCTCCGTCTGAAGCATCGCGGTTGAGAGTTGGGTCGGCGTAGAGAAGAGGAAAGCCACGTGTCGGTCATGCACTTATGACGATCGCTGGGAGAGAAGGCGTTTCGTTTTTATTCGTCGCGTGCGAGGATGGATCGGCGAGGATCGACACGTGTCGGTCATGCATTCGGCGTCCTTTGGCGAAGGGTCGCGTCTTCTGGTCGTTTCCTATAAAAGGAGTCCTTTCTGCGTCGTCAGTTGTTTAGTTTCCGTCTTTTGTGAAGGTATAGCTTCTCTCTCTAGACTTCTCTGCCTTCTCTCTAGCTTTTACTATTTCCTGCTCTTTATTTGCCGATCTATTAGTAACGATGAGGATCGAATCCGATCAATCTTCTACTTCCCTCCAAGACTCCTATAACACGGGCTCGGATGATTCCCTGCCGGAGACCAGTCAAAGTTCGTCGGCAGACTCTGGTTGCCGGGTCGGCCAGGTGCCGACCTCTGGTGGCGAACTGTCTTCGACGCCAGTTCAATCGCCGATCGCACCGATAGTTGTGCCGAGCTTGATTGACTCACCGAACTCTGTTGATCACGTTCCGATATCCGTTCGGCGCGAGGCAGTTTCTTCGGGGCGAAGTGCGCTTCCTCGAGGATTTGAAAATCTTTATTCGCGGGCGGTCCGTTCGTCTGCGCCGATCGTGACTTCGCGTGCAAAGAAAACGGTTGGCGGCCGTGGAAGAGGAGCGGCCGTTCGATCGTGGGGAGCTGTGGTGACGAAGGCGCCGAGGACTGCGGTTGGTCGTGGAAAGGAGAAAAAGGCGCCGGTAAAGAGAAAGGGTCCACCGCCAGAGCCTCGAGACTTGAGGTTGCTCGGGAAGACGAAATGTACGGAGGACGATCTGGAAGAGATTCGTCGATATAATAGCCGAACTCCGGGTTTGGCTATTCGTCTTCCCGAGGAAGACGAGCGCCCGTGGAAGGCGCCTCCGGGTTGGTTTACTGCCTACAAATTCTGGTTTACGGAAAGCCATCTGTCCTTTCCGCTACCGAAATTGCTGGTTGCTTACTGCGAGGAGGTCGGTATCGCCATGTCGCAGCTTTTTCCGGCGGCGATCCGTAATATAGTTGGACCGCTGGTCTTGGCGGCTGAACTGGGTATTGACATCGATCTTCGTTTCTTCGAGGAAATGTCATTGATAACGGTGAACAAAAAGACCCCCGGGACCCTCTATGTCAGTATTAGGTCGGCCTACGGGATTATCACCGGCCATCCGTCCAAGACAAGGAACTGGCTTGAGGAGTATTTTTTTGTTCGCGTTAACGAGGCGTCGGTCCCGGATGTGCGTAGGCCGTACAGGCATGAGTGGAGTCCGACCTTTGGTAGAGGATCTAGCAGGGCCTTGGTCCTTGTGTTTAGATATTTTCCTCTGTTGCTTTTTGACGTTTTGACAATTGTTTCCTTTGTGCAGATCGTCCTCCTATTTGGCGAGCTCCTCCACCGAATTTTGCCGAAGACGTGCGACGACTTTCTGAACTAGGAAAGAGGCGGTGGAGTGAGATCGACGAGCAGAGGATCAGGAGACAGTGGGCTCGCATTGAAGCAGGTAAATAGTTTCTTTGCTTCTGTTTATCTTCTGAGTCTGCCGATCTGTTTTCTGACTTTATTTCGATTCCGACCAACGATTTCAGCTTCGTGGCAGCTGAAGACATCGAAAACCGTTGCGAAGATGGGAAAGATAAGTTTAAATCTGCCGCGGTACGGGAAGGAAGTGGTAGGCGCCGTTGCGCAAAAAACGCGAACTGAGGCGAATCCGCCCGTCTCGATGCCCTCGTCCGTTACAATCGGCGAACGGGTGAGTGCTGCGGCCGTGGAGGCCGATCGTTTTATCGATGATTATTTTGACAGTTATCGTCAGCAGTCGTACACCCGTGTTAACCCTGAGACGGGGATAGTGGAGCCGATTACTCCGGTCTTGCCGGATATGTCGGATGATTCCGAAGGAGTCGGGGATGCCCGTGCGTTGGGCGAGCAAGCGATCATCCCTTATGTTCCCTCAAGGGCTTGTGGTGCAGCTGCTAGAACGGTGTCGCCGGGCGGCGACAGGAAGAGAAGGAGGATGATGCCTTCCTCGAGCAATCCTTCAGAGAAAGAGGTTGCTATTGATGCCGGAGCGTCGGGTGGAGGCGCGGCCGAAGATACTGTAGTTTCTGAGAAGCCGAACTCCGAAGAGGGGGGCGACGGTCCGGTTCGTCAAGAAAACTTTGAGTATTCGTTTAAGTACGAGTATGCGGGGAGGGTCCCGTTTGTGGAGAACCGAAGGGCTTGTGGTGACCTTTACCATGATATGCAGCCGACCACTGTTGCCGATCCGATCGCTATTACATCTGTGGAGGAGAAGCGTCTTTTCAGAGAGATGGCTCATAGTTCCTTTCAGGTTTGCCGAGATGCTCTCTCTGCCTATGTTACTTTGCTTTGGTTGAGATCGGTTCTGATCGTTTTGATGTTTGCAGGCCGTTGCTTCGACGAATGCCTTGCTTGACTATCACCGTCGGCAGCTTCAGAAGGTTGTTAGGGAAGGAGCGGATGATCTGGCATTGGAGAGGCATCGGTCCGCTGATTTGGAGAAACAGGTTGCCGGTCTTGCTGAGAAGGTCACGAGGCTGGAGAATTCGGATGCGGGCCGTGTTGCCGAGATTGCCGAGGCTCGCGTGGAAATAGAGGCACTAAAAGCTCAGAACGAGCGTTTGGAGAAGAAGTATGCTGATCTTGACGATTCTTCGAAGAAGAGGTTTCTCAAGTCTCACGAGCTTTGGAACAGGAAGGTTCGTGAGACCAAGATGGAGCTTTTGGAGATTTTCCGGGTTCGGCTCGACAAGATGAGGAAGTATATCGCAGACGAGGAGCGAGTGCATCCTATCATCATGGTTCTCAACCAGGCCACTGCCTTGCTTGATTCATACTTGTCTCTGGGTGAAATCGGGATCGTAGTTCCCTCCGAACTGGTGGAGAAGTGCCGGTCTGATGTTGAGAAGTTCACGCGGCGGGTCGAGAGTGAGGATGTGGTGACGAGCGACGAGCTCGACTTGGATTTTAAGTCGCTCCAGGATTTGGTCGCCGAAATGGACCGTGGTACCTTGGCGCAATACCCTCAGCCGCAACCGTGATTTTGTACTTTGTTTTTTTTCTTTCCGTTGTACTTTGTTCGGCGTTGTAGCTCGATTTAAATAATTAATAAAGAAGATTGGTTTTCTTACGTTGCTTACGCCGAGCACGGGCGTTTTCGGCAGATGAATTTCCATTTTTAGAGAAATAGGGACGTTCGCGTGGCGCGTGTCGGCTTTTTAAGTTCTTCCACGAGACTTGGGTTTTTATGCCAAGTGCCGAGGAAGCATGGACGAGCCATGACGTTCGTGTGGGACGTGTTGTTTGCGAGGTCGGGCTCGGCTTTTTAAATTCTTCCACGAGACTTGGGTTTTTACGCCAAGTGCCGAGGAAGCATGGACGAGCCATGACGTTCGTGTGGGACGTGTTGTTTGCGAGGTCGGGCTCGGCTTTTTAAATTCTTCCACGAGACTTGGGTTTTTACGCCAAGTGCCGAGGAAGCATGGACGAGCCATGACGTTCGTGTGGAACGTGTTGTTTGCGAGGTCGGGCTCGGCTTTTTAAATTCTTCCACGACAACTAGGTTTTTACGCCAAGTGCCGAGGAAGCATGGACGAGACATGACGTTCGTGAAAGAAATACTTTTGTTTTATTAGTCATAGCTGAGCCCTCTGTTTTTGCAGAGGGTTGCCTACGTACCCGCGAGGGATCAAGCCTACCGTAGTTCGTAAACGTAAGCCGAACGGTTTTTTTTTTTTTTTTTTTTTTTTTTTTTTTTTTTTTTTTTTTTTGGTGCGGGGGAAGCACGGCCCGTATGTTCGGGCCTAGTAGTAGAAACGTTTGAGGTTCATCGAGTTCCAAGACCTTGGGATTTCGGTGCCGGCCATTGTGACAAGTTGATAGACTCCTGGTTTGACGACCTTGATGATGATGTATGGGCCTTCCCAATTGGCGCCGAGTTTTCCTGCGTTTGGTTCGCGAGTGTTTTCGAAGACCTTGCGTAGGACGAGGTCGCCTTCGGCGAAGTGGCGGCCGAACGTTGTTTTATTGTAGTATTTGGCCGCCAGCTGCTGGTAGTTTTGGATTCGGAGGAGTGCCTGATCACGTGTTCCTTCCGCAAAATCGAGCGAGTGTTGGATCATGCTGCTGTTGAGCTCGGCATTGTTCGGCAGATGGGATCGGCGAAGGCTTGGGATTGCAGCTTCGGCTGGTGACATTGCCTCGATGCCGTGCGAAAGTGAGAAAGGTGTTTGGTTCGTTGATCGGCGTGGAGTCGTTCGATGCGACCAGAGAACTCCATCGACTTCGTCGGCCCAAGCGCCCTTCTTATCTTCAAGTCGTTTTTTAAGTCCGGCTAGAATGGTTTTGTTGGTCGCCTCGGCCTGGCCGTTTCCTTGGGGATACCGTGGGGTCGACTTGCTGAGCCGTATATTCCACCGGGCGCAGAAGTTTTCGAAGATTGCCGAGGTAAACTGGGTGCCGTTGTCTGTGACGATTTCGTAAGGAAGCCCGTGTCGGCAGATAATATTCTTCCAGACGAATTTCTGGACGTCTTCGGCGTGAATGTTGGCATATGATTCGGCTTCCACCCATTTGGTGAAGTAATCAGTGACGATGAGTAGGAATCGTTTTTGACGGGATCGGGGAAGTGGGCCGACTATATCCATGGCCCACCGCATGAATGGATAAGGTGCCGTGGACGTGGTGAGCTCTTCGGTCGGTCGGTGGATGATCGGCGCATGGCGTTGGCAAGGTTCGCATTTGTGGGCGAAAGCCTCGCAATCTGCTAGCATTGGCGGCCAGAAGTGGCCGTTCTTTTTGATTTTTAGGGCGAGAGATCGCCCTCCCGTGTGGTTACCACCTGCGCCGGAGTGCGTTTCCTCCATTATTGATAGCGTTTCGACCCCGGCGACGCAGCGTAGGAGGGGGCCGAACGCGCTTCGTCGGTAAAGGCTGTCGTCTAGCATACTGTAATGGGCGCATCGAGCTTTCAGGCGGCGGGCAGCCCAGCGGTCGGTTGGGATAGTGTCGTCGCTGATGTAGGCTTTGATCTCGTCCCTCCAGTCGGTGGGTCGCAAGATGTCGTCGGTCATGGTTGGTTCGTTCAAGTCTTCGGCGTCGCTAACGCCCGGTTCGAGGGCGACGATCGCCATCGATGTGTCGTTAAGGTCGGTCTCGATGCTCGGCCGATTGATGCTTTCCACTGGTATGACTCGCTTTAGGTCGGGGTCGGAAGTGGAGGCGAGGGCGGCAAGTGCATCTGCGGACGAATTGTCACTTCGGGGAATTTTGGTGAGTGCGAATGTGTCGAATTCGTTGGCAAGGCGGCGGACCAGGGAGAGATAGGCGTCCATCCGATCATTTTTGGCTATGTACTCACCACTGTACTGGTTGGCGACGAGCTGCGAGTCGCAGTATGCGTGAATGTTTTTGGCGCCGATTTCCTTGGCTAAGCGGAGGCCGGCGATTAGTGCTTCGTATTCCGCTTCGTTGTTGGAGGCTGAGAAGGCGAGACGGAATGACTGTTCGAGGACTTCGCCTGTCGGGGACTCCAGGCGGATGCCGATTCCGGACCCGTTGCGGGACGAGGAACCGTCCGCGTGCAAAACCCAGCTTTTCTGTGTAGTCGGGTCGGCGCCGACCATTTCCGGGGGCAGTTCGATGAGGAAATCGGCTAGGACTTGGGATTTGGCGCAAGTCCGGTTGCGATATTCGATGTCGTACTCGCTTAGTTCGACCGCCCATTTTGCTATTCGGCCGGACTGCGTCGGACTATGCAAGATCGTCCGGAGGGGTAGATTTGTTAGGACGACTATCGAATGGGATTGAAAGTAGGGACGGAGCTTTCGGGCCGATATGATGACAGAGAGGGCGAGTTTTTCTAGTGTCGGATAGCGCGTCTCGGTGTCGTCGAGGGTCTTGCTGACATAGAAAATTGGCTTCTGATCGCCTCTGTCTTCTCGAATAAGCACGCTGCTGACCGCCGATCTGGACACCGAGATATAGAGGTAAAGCGTCTCGCCGGGTTCGGGTTTGGAGAGAACCGGAGGAGTAGAGAGATAAAGTTTCAGCTGTTGGAACGCGTCTTCGCACTGGGCGTCCCATTCGAAGCGTTTGTTGCCTCGCAAAAGTTGGTAGAATGGCAAACATTTGTCCGTTGACCTGGAGATGAAGCGATTGAGAGCTGCGATGCGGCCGGTTAGGCGTTGGACTTCCCGCGTGTTCTTCGGCGAAGGGAGTTCGAGGATCGCTGTTATTTTCCTAGGGTTAGCCTCAATGCCCCTCTTGGTGACGATGTAGCCCAAGAATTCCCCGGATGTGACTGCGAAAGTGCATTTTGTGGGATTGAGCTTCATGCCGTGCTCGTTCAGACTAGCGAAGCATGTTCGGAGGTGTTCAACGTGTTCTCCGGCGTGTCGTGATTTGACGAGCATGTCATCAATATATACCTCCATCGTTTTTCCCAACTGGTCGGCGAACATTTTATTTACTAGGCGTTGGTAAGTGGCTCCGGCATTCTTTAAACCGAACGGCATAACCTTATAGCAATACGTTCCGCGGTCTGTTATGAAAGATGTCTTCTCACGGTCGTCGGGGTGCATTTGGATTTGGTTATAGCCCGAGAAAGCGTCCATGAATGATAGCAATTCGTTGCCGGCCGTTGGCTCAATGAGCCGATCAATGTGCGGAAGGGGATAGCTGTCCTTTGGGCAGGCTTTATTGAGGTCGGTAAAATCGACGCAGACACGCCACTTGCCGTTCGGGTTTGCGAGCCACTCAGGGTAGCGTACTTCCACGATCGATCCTGCTTTGGACAGTCGTTCGACCTCTTCGTTAACGGCCTTTGCTCTGTCTTGGCCCAGCTTTCTGCGCTTTTGCTTGATCGGCTTGTACGTTGGGTCGACGTTTAGTTCGTGGCTGGTTATACCGGGGTTTATGCCGACCATGTCGTCGGTGCTCCACGCGAAGGTCGACGCGTTCTGTCGTAGGAAGATTAACAGTTCGTCGCGCAGTTCCGTGCTAATCTCCGCCCCGATTCCGACGCATCTGGTCAGGTCGCTTGGGTCGATGTTTTCTTGGATGACGAGTTCGCGCGGCGGTTCGCTCTGCGGGGGGAGTTCGGTGCTTATGGTCACCGCAGAGTCCGAGATTACGTAGGCATGTGGCGAGTGTCGGAGTTTGTGTTCGGCCACGAAGCAAATTCGGGACATCTCCTGGCTTCCCCGAATTGTGACCGGTCCTTCGGGAGTTGGGAACTTTAGGCACTGATGATACGTGGACGAGATTGCCTTCATCGCATGCAGCCAAGGCGTTCCCATTATTGCGTTGTAGATGGCCGGTTTGTCGATGACCACAAATTTGACGATCTCGGTTACTCGGTCGACGCGGACGGGGAGTTTAATCGTGCCGACCGTCATTGTTGTTTCACCTGAGAAACCGGTCAGCGGCTTTTTGCTCGGCTTGATCTTGTAGCCTTGTAATTCCATTTTGCGCAATGTTTCTTCGAATATTAGGTCGACGGTGCTTCCTGTGTCGATCAATATGCGGCTAACGTCGCAGTCGCCGATCATGAGCTCAACAACTAGGGGGTCGTTGTGTGGCGTGTGTAGGCCTTGCGCGTCCGATTCCCGGAAAACGATGCTGCTGGCTTCGCCCAGTTCACGCCCGATGTCATGCTTCCATTGTTGCGCTGTTATGGTTTTACGGCCATAGTCTTTGATCGACCGCACGGAGTCGTTCCATGTCGGCAGACCTCCCATGATCATGTTGATTCGTCTGCGCGGGGGTGGAGGTGGCGTAGAGCGGGAGTCGCTTTCGTCATGGTTTCTTTTATGCGGCTCCGTCCCTCGTAGGACGAGCTCTCGACTCAAATTTTCGACCGGTTGTCTTTCTCGACGACCTTCGTTATTGGGGTAGGTCGTCTCGTGTGGACTTGGCCTACCTTCCTTATCGTCTATGGGTGTGTAATAAGTTCGCTGGGACGAGCTGGGATTCGGCGCTGTTATCTCGCCCCTGGCAAATTTGCCGAGCAGAAATTCGTGGAGGTGCCTACACTGGGCTGTTGCGTGACCTGACTTTTTGTGATATTCGCAGAAAGGCAGGTCCGGCCTCGCGCTGTCTTGCCGAACGTATTTGTTCCATGGTTGGCTCGGTTTCCCTTGCCGATCGTTTCCTCTTGATCGATCGTGCTCGCTTGGTCGATCGTTTTCGCTTGGTCGATCGTTTCCCACATAGTAGCTTGTCTGCTTCCTCTCGCCACTTCGGTAATTTTTGTCGTGGTGTTG
This sequence comes from Erythrophleum ivorense, assembly GCA_026724425.1. Classification (NCBI taxonomy): domain Eukaryota; kingdom Viridiplantae; phylum Streptophyta; class Magnoliopsida; order Fabales; family Fabaceae; genus Erythrophleum; species Erythrophleum ivorense. The sequence goes on along the minus strand of JAIUCV010000068.1, from coordinate 361,445 downwards.
CCGAGGCTCGTAGTAATCCTCCTTTGTCTTTTCTTTGGGTGGCGGCGCCTTAGTAAGGGTGTGGCGCCTGGCCAGGATGATTTTTTCTTCTTCCATTTCGATGAAGATGTTTGCTCGGCACAATGCGTCTTCTAGAGTGCGTGGTTCGTTTAATATGAGATCGTCGCGGAAAGCCGATTCGTACCAGAGTCCCTTTTTTAATGCCGGTAGCGTTTCGGTGCTAGTCGCTGTGAGCCGTGAGGCGACGTGTTTGAATTTATCTATGAACGACCTCAGCGATTCCTTGGGTCCCTGAGTTAATGCCCACAGGTCGGCGCATGACGTTCCCTGTCGGATGTACATAGAGTACTGTTTGAGGAAAGCGGTGGTGAGCTGGCGGTAGCTGTCGATCGAGTGGGCTTGCAGTCTGGAGAACCAGGTTAGGGCCGATCCGGTAAGGTTTTCGACAAAAAGTTGACAGAAGCCGGCGTCTCGTTCTTCGGCTGGGAAATGGGTTCGTCCCATTGCAATGCAGAAGGCGGTCAGATACTGTCTTGGGTCGGCGTTGCCGTCGTATGTCGATATCTTCAGTTTTCCCGGGTGGTGCACGGCGGTTCGCGCGATGTGCTCAGTGAATGGCGTATTTTGAGCTTCGCGTAGGACTCGATCTATTTCTGGGGCCGAGCTAGTGGCCTGGTGGATTCGAGAATTCATGTGGTGTAGCTGGTCCTTCATTCTTTCTATTTCGGTGTCGTGCCCGTTCCGTTCGGCGTAGTGCTGTGAGTAAGAGGCCGGGTGTCGGTCGTTTTCGTTGATGAGGTTGGTCGGCAGGGCTACATCGTTTCCAGAGAGAGTTCGTTGGAGTGGAGGCGGTCGTGTGTGCTGGGGCTCTGGCGAGGCCTGTGACGCTCGGAGCTCATCCATCCGGTTTTGATTATTAAGCTGTGCGGCAAAAAGGCTGTCGAAACGGTGGTCCGTTCCTTTGGCGAAATCATCGAACCTCGCGAGCAGGGCGTGGATAAGAGTCGTGGTTCCCGGATTTTCTGACGACTGTTCAGCCTGGTTTCCCGAACGAGTCGGTGGTTCATCGTGTTCTGATCGGAGCGTTGGTAGAGTCCGCGGCGGGGTTCGAGGGCGTTGCTCAGGTTCACTCTGGGTGGCGTCTGTTCGGTTGGTCGGTCCTATAAAGGGAAATGCCGAGGTTGGCGATGAGCCGACGGCCGTGTTCTGCATTGGTTGGCGATTAGCGGCGTCGGGTCCTGTTGACATCCTGTTTTTGGTTTAAGGCTGATTCGAACGTTGATTGGAGAGTTGATTTGTCCGGCAAATGGCCGATCTGTCTTTGAGTATAGAAAATCTTAGCCCCACGGTGGGCGCCAATTGTAAGTCGTAGGTTTTTGGGATGTCTCGTTTGCAAAGAGGTGGAGAGTAAGGGCTAAGATTTTCGTATTAAAAGGTAAGACGATCGGCTTTTCATGTATAAGGGATCGGCGAGAGGCGATCTCAAGTTACCAAAGAAATGGGCTCGGCGTTTGACCGATATGAGTAACTGATGATCGGTTGGAGAGTTCGGCGATCGAGCTGGCTTATCGGTTTGAATCGCAGATTGAGTTCGGCGGGGCGATCGGTTTTAATCACAAGTTGAGTTCGGCGAGAGCATTAATGTTCTACAATGATTCCCTTTTTTCTCCTCTCTTTTTTACAGATGGAGTAAATACGCTATTTATAGCTGAAAATGTCGTTTGGTTCGGCGGGCCTGAGGAGCGTAAATGGGCTTTCTCTGATATGGGCCGCCCATTGGAGGGGTGCTAAGCCCACCTCCAACAATTCTCATCCGCCTGGTCTATATAATCATTATTGAAGAAGATGACATTGCAATAATCCTTGGGGTTTTGAATGGATTTCCCAGGGATTTGACCAGGTTGGTTTGAAAAAGAAGGTGCACCTTTGTTCTCAATAATGAGCATTCTGGAGTTCAGTGATTCAATCTTACTGTTAATGTCTGCAAGCTTCTTGCTTGCCTCCATTATTCCATTGGCCTGACCCTGTAAGAGCTGATGTATCATAGACTTCATACCAGGTTCCTTGATGCATCCGCATTTTATACCTTTTTCGCATCTCATTTAGACCATCTTTGCATTGTTTCAACCATCTTAAGTGTCACTTCTTGACATTTTCTTCTCCATTTGCATACTTAGTAGTTTTAGGATGTGCATTGCATACATGAGTGCATATGGAGTTAAAACCAGGTACTTCTGGAGAATTTGGAGCTAAGGGGGCTTGGTGGTGATGGTGCAGCAAGGCTGGGCAACAAGGGAGCCAATAAGGATCGAGAATGGAAGGAACAGAAGAGTTCTTTCTTGACTCGATCGAGCTAGTACAATGCATCTGAAAGATCGTACCAAACGAAGGGTTTACACTCCGACTCAGCCTCTGACGTCTTCATGAAAGTTGTAGATAAAAGAGGTATCTTTCGTCTGGCTTGGTTACAAGTCATTCGGACCAGCGGTTCGGAAGATACAGCGATTTTGGTTAGCCTCGGTCGAGCTAGGCAAAAATACGCCACGACCGAGCTAGGCCAAAAGACTACTCGACCAAGCAACTCGATCGAGCTAGGCCAAAAAGGCGCCTCGACCAAGCGACTCGATCGAGTAGACTAAGGAGGTTTACCAAGGAATGAAGCCCTAGCTGCCTTGCCTATAAAAGGGCTCCATACCTCACCAACGAATCTCTCTCGTTTTTTTGGCTTTTCAGCCACCAGGAGCAGCACTTCTTCTGTTTTTGTTCTTAATTTTTATGTCTTTTTAATTTGTAGATCTACTCTTTGTTATTCACTTTTTGCACTTATGTTCTTAATAAAAGTTGTTTGCTTCATCTTTGTCTTTCTTTTAATGTTTGTTTCATCTATTTTCATTATGATTTCTCTTATGGATCTTGAGTAGTTTTGCCGTTAGGCTTAGGGATGGGATAGATTAGAGTTTTCTTATGCTTAATCCTTGATTTCTTAGGTCTTCAGCCATTATCCTTCTCTGTTAGGTTGAGCCTTATTCGATCCAACCACTGACCCTGGTGGATCGGTGTTAGGTGCTTATCGGCCTGACCCGCTTGATCGAGCACCAGACCAAGGCTTAACAGAGAACGAGTTTTATGCGCTTGTCCCACGGAAGTGGTTGCACAAGGGGCTCGTTGGGCTTAGGATGGATCTGTTCGTAAGAATAGCGGTTAATAAGACCACACGGAAGTGTGGCTAACCGAATTGAGAATCCATCGCTCAAGGATATGCATGATACCATGTTGTTAAAAGAATCATTGATTAGAATTAGGTTCTCTATGATTGTCAACTCCGTCCCTGAACCTATATTTTCCATACCAGTCTTAATTACGTTTTTACTCTGTTTTAGTCCTGCTTTTACATTGACTCGATCGAGTCATTTTTGTGCAAACTTCGGGCCCCTCGATCGAGCTAGTTTAATTTCATCTTTGCTTTGTCTTGCCCAACTCGATCGAGTTAGCCTTCACCCTATTTCTATTTGCCTCGATCGAGGCCATTTATCTTGCATATTTGCCTTGATCGAGCCCATTTCACTTGCATTTCATATTAGGTTGATAGTTTAGTTACAGTCTTATCATCCCCCCCCTTTAACTTGACTTGCATTCGCTGCTGCATAATCCTAAACTGTTCTATTCTATTCCCAGATTGGATTGACATCTTTAAATCCTATAACGACACGCATAGCTAGGGTTTATCATAATCTGATAGCAAAAATCCTGTTATCATTCCTGAACCTCTAGTGCTTGATTCTGTTGAGGTGCAAACCCTGGTGGTACACCCAGCTGCTGCTTCTGCTGATAACCGCCCTGATGGCTCTGGAAGTGACTCTTTGGAACAAAGAATTGCTGCTGTGGCTGACTCTGTTGCTGCTATGGGGGATACACTTGGTCTTGTGGATTAGCTACATTAGTGCTCCTGTAAGAGAGGTTTGGGTTTGCCTTATAGGTGTATGTTGATCTAAGAGTGGTAAGACTTGCACTAAGTAAAGAATGGGGGCGAGACTTTCGTATTAAAAGGTAAGATGATCGGCAAATTACACAGATGAGCTCGGCTTATGACGATCTCGAATGACTAAACGGAATGTTCGGCAGAAACGATGAAATAATTTGCAAGGAGCTCGGCGATCGGTTGATTGACGAACTCGACGTAGATCGTGAGTTCGGCGGTCAATCGATTGACGGATTTTAATCTTGCGAACAGGGAGGTCGGCAGGGTATTCTAGTAAATGCTATTCTCCTTGATTTCCAACTACTTTTCCGAAGAGGAGTTATTGCGCTATTAATAGCGCAATGATTTCGCTCGGCGGGCCTGGGAATGGCTGGCAGGCTTTGGCCAGGATGGGCCTTAGTCGACATGGGCCGGCCCAGTTGGAGGGGTGCTAAGCCCCTCCAACAGTGTAGTAACTCTTGTTGTATCCTCATTGTTTGTTCTACACATAGCTAACCTCATCAACCTGTTCATTCTCCCTTTCATGGACCTGAACAAACTATTCCTCAAAAACAAAATGAACCTACTTCATGTTTGATTGGGCAAGAAGCAGTTTATCAAGTTTCTCATTTAAGGACTTAACATCGTTCTCGAGCTTATCATCTGACTCCATCGAGCCCCTGGTGGTGTGATCATACTCCTCATTATAGTTGCCATCAAACCTTGCTAAGTTATCCACTAGTTGCCAACCATCTTCCACATCTTGGTTTAGGAAATCTCCATTGCTGGCTGTATCAAGCATCTGCCTGTACCTTGGTAAGACACCTTTGTACATTGTGCTAAGAATGGATTCATTTCTGAACCCATGGTGTGGACATTGGCTGGTGTAACCTTTGAATCGCTCCCAAGCCTCAAAAAATGTCTCACCATTATTTTGAGTGAACCCAGAAATGTCACTCCTAAGCTTTGCAGTCCTCCTTGTAGAGAATAACTTTGCTAGAAAAGCTTTCTTGCAATCATCCCAAGTGGTGATGGAGCCATGAGGCAGGTTCTTCTCTCACTGGTGTGTCTTCTCCCCAAGAGTTAAAGGGAACAAGCGCAGCTTGATTGCATTCTCAAAGACTCCATTCACCTTGGTTAGGTTGCAGAGTCTGCACACTGCTCTGCCTCTGCCTGTTGCCTCTGCTCGCTCAGAACCCTCTGTATCCTGTTGATGTTGTCACTATAACCAACCAAGTTTTCACTGCCCCTTGATCTGGTTTGCAGGCATCTGAGAATACAAATAGAAAACAAGAGAGTGAGTACAAACATAAAAAGTAAACAAAGAACTTGATCTTGCAAGCTGCAGGAATTCTAAATGCAATCAAATATATTCTCAATCGGCAACGGCGCCAAATTGATAACAAGGATTTTGTTATGCAATTAACCTACACCCGTGTTCCTGTCATTGCAGGATTTAAGATGTTAATCCAATTGGGAAATAGTGATTACTAACTAGAACTATCAAAATGCTAAACAAGTCAAGCCAAGTTGGGATTTAAAGATGTTGTAACAAACTATTAACCTAGAAATGAAATGCAAAAAGTAATAAAGACAAACAATGGGCGAGCTCGATCGCGTAACGAATGCAAGACTAAATGAGCTCGATCAAGTAGAAACAAAACAAAGTAAATGAGCTCGATCGAGTGGTGGAAAAACAGAGAAAAGCAGCTCCATCGAGTGGAAACAAAATAGAGTAAAAGCAGAGTAATAGGACTCGATCGAGTGCAAGTAAATCAGAGTAAAAACAGAGCAAAGATTCAATGGAGGAACATAGACCTAAGTATGGGGTTTTACAACCAGAGAGGACCTATGATTAATCAATGACGCCTTAAACAACATGTATTCATGCATATCCCTTGGCAATGGATTCTCAAGACTGGTTAGCCCACTGTCATGGTGAAAACCATCAATCTGGGAACAATCTCTTTAGCTAATTGTCATTAGTGAGATTGAACCCAGAAGGCATTGAGAACAGATCCACTTCAAGCCCTATTAACATCTTAAACATTCACTGTCGTGAGATAAGCATGCTAATCCTCTGTTAGGTTCATTCAGGCATTCAATCAAACACTTTCATGCGGATGAACACCTAACATCGGAACCACTATGATCAGTAGTGATTAAGCACTGAGACTATCCTAACGGAGAGGGATAATGATTAAGAACATTAAGCATCAAGGATTAAGTATACGAACTCTCCACTACAAGAAACATATGCTATTTGCGACGGCAATTACTGTCGCAATTCCGTCGCAAAGCGTCATTTGCGACGGAATTGCGAGGCAAATACTTCCGTCGCAAATCCGACGTCGCAATGACCTTTCCGTCGCAAATCCGTCGCACGTTTGCGATGGAATTATCGCCGTCGCAAGTTTGCGACGGAATTAAATCCGTCGCAAGTTTGCGGCGGCTTTGCGACGGAATGGGTTCCATCGCCAAATTGCGACGGATTTGCGACCGCATATCTTGCGGTCGATTTGCGACGGATATGGTTCCGTCGCCAAATTGCGACGCGTTTGCGACTATATATTCCGCCGCCAACTTGCGACGGATTTGCGACCGCATATCTTGCGGTCGATTTGCGACGAATATGGTTCCGTCGCAAACTTGCGATGGATGAAAAACCCTCGCAAATTCCGGCGCAAACATGCGACGGAAAGTATTCCATCGCAAATTTGCGAGGGATATTTTCCGTCGCAAACTTGCGATGGAATACTTTCCGTCGCAAGTTATTTATTTTTTATTTATTTTTTTTCATTTTTTCAATTATAAAATTAGTTTTAATTTTTATTTTTAATGATAAATAAATAAAATTATAAAAGCGATAATTGAATTAAATAAAAATTTAATTCAAATATCATTTAAAAACATAAAAATATTCATAAAAAAAACAATAAAACGAAAACTAAAATTCATTGGATGGTCCCGATCCACCGACTCCGCCATCATTCGGTCCGCTGGGTTCGCCTTGCTCCTCTTCTTGACGGATACTGTCCAACATCGCCTTGAGCACCGGATCCGTGTTGCCCAAGTGGTCGAACATCTTATCGAACGCAGCAACCTTACGCTCATTTGCAGCCAATTTCTCTTTCAATTGAGCAACCTCGTAGGGATCCGGTTGCTGACTCGAAGTGGAAGTGCAAACATAACCGCTCCCAATATCAATTTGGGACTGAAGAGAACCAACCCCCCCGAATCTTCCCCTTTCTACGGGGAGCGGACTGAAAACAAAAAAAAAAAACATTGAAATTAAGAAATCAACAATATACATAAGAATTAAAATAATTTAAACTAAAAATATGATACAAATTTACCTCAATAAAAAGCTTGTTCTTCACGGCCACAGAAGAAGCAGAAGCGGAGCTGTCGGGATCATCATTCTGAGACAACTCTTGTAGTTGTGAGTGAACGGTGTTGTAGAGCTCCTCAGAATCCTCGTCCATGAATGTCCCATCCGGCCTCCGCTTTGCATAAACGAGAACCTCCAGCAAATCCGTCTCTGAATCCCCTCGTTCCTCGGCCTAAAAAAATAATTTTTGATTTGATAAAGATGATGAGAAATTAATGAACTAAATATAATATTTAAAAAAAATTAATTAGAAAAAAAAAACTTACAAGCATTCGGGCGCGGGCTGCATATCCAGTTCGGCCGGATCGATGAGTAGAATTTTTGCTCTTCTCACGAGCGGACTTACCGTTGTCACTCCTTTTCTGGTGATCAGGAGTCAACCATGCCGCAACCATCCGATCCCACACATCCTGGTCCCAGTGAGGTGGCTTGGCATCATCTCCCTTCGCCATCCACTGCTGCTTCTTCCGATATGCCATATCGGGCAACCGATCATGGACTTTGACGCAGAACTCCTCGTAAAACCGAGGGGTAAAGCCCGATTCCCAGTGGTACTTGTGCTTGAAAAAAAAAACAAAAAACAATAATATAATGTATGTTAGTGATCAGCAAAAAGGAAAAAAAAAATTTTAAAATAAATAAGAATCACATTAAAACTTACCGCAAAAGTACCGAACCAGCGTTTGAGAGCGGGTTCCTTTACTTCCCTCCACTTGGTATAAGGATCTTGGTAATCCTTTTCAAAGACATCCGTCACCGCAGAAGCGACGGAGGAATCCGTGAACCTGAAAAAGAAAACAATACCTTTTAACTTTAAAAAATGTACAATATCAAATACAACAAAAGTAATAAAAATTAAAAAAAAAATTACCATTTAGTTCTCGGCGGGCGGTCTGGATGAAGATGATCACGGAGGCGATCATGACCAGGCTCCTCTAAAACGCCCCTAATTTCCGCATAGAAAGGGGCTAGAGCGGCCTGATGGGCAGCCCGAAGTTGGGCCGACGGTCTCGGTGGGGACGGAGAGCGAGACCGGTCACGCTGCTGCTCCTGCTCCTGCTCCCGTACCGTAGAACAACGGGAACTAGTAGCATGACCTCCGGAAGGACCGGAACGACCTCCTTGGGACCCACCTCCATGGGACCGAGAACGGGAACCCCCGGAGCCGCCGTGGGCCCCGGTCGCTCCCTGACTACGCTGGTAGTCCTGCAAAGAGTTTCGTCTCTCCATCTGCAAAATACGGAAAAAAATAAATGAAGAGTAACAACAATAATTATATATATAAAAATAAAAAATGCACTAATTATTAATTACTACTAAACTTTCCAAAAATAATTAATACTATACATTATTATTCCAAAAATAATTCTAAAATTCTAAAATTATTCTAGTAAAAATTATTCTATACATTTTATATAATGAAACTTTTTTAGAAAAAAATATATTCCAAAAATTATTCTAAAATTCCAAAAATTATTCTTAAATTCCAAAAATTAGTCTAAAATTATTGTAAAAATTATTCTAAAATTCTAAACCTAAACTAATAACATTCCAAATCTAATAACTAAAATTCTAAACTTAAACTATAAAAAATTCGCTTTATTTATCTAACAATTCTAAAATTATTCTAGTAAAAATTATTCTATACATTTTATATAATGAAACTTTTTTAAAAACAATATATTCCAAAAATTATTCTAAAATTCCAAAAATTATTCTTAAATTCCAAAAATTATTCTAAAATTATTGTAAAAATTATTCTAAAATTCTAAACCTAAACCAATAACATTCCAAATCTAATAATTAAAATTCTAAACTTAAACTAAAAAAAATTCGCTTTATTTATCTAACAATTCTAAAATTATTCTAGTAAAAATTATTCTATACATTTTATATAATGAAACTTTTTTTAAAAAAATATATTCCAAAAATTATTCTAAAATTCCAAAAATTATTCTCAAATTCCAAAAATTATTCTAAAATTATTGTAAAAATTATTCTAAATTCTAAACCTAAACTAATAACATTCCAAATCTAATAATTAACATTCTAACCTAGAAAATCGGTGGCGGCGGCTACAACTCGACGGCGGCGGAGGCTGGCGGCGGAGGCTGGCGGCGGTGGCTGACGGTGAGATGAGAGAAGGCGGCGGATCGACGGCTGATCTGCGGAGGAGAAGAAGAAGGCGGTTAAGGCGAGAGAGGAGGGACGGCGGAGGCGAGAGAAAGAGAGAGGAGGGACGGCGGCGCGGATGGGCGGGGAACCGTCGCGGAGGCGAGAGAAAGAGAGAGGAGGGACGGCGGCGGGGCAGATAAGCTTCGCGGAGGGATCAGAGAGAGAGAGAAGCCGGGGAAGACGGGGAAGACGAGAGAGAAGACGGGGAAGACGGGGTTGAGGGGTTGGTTTGAGCGAAGCTCAAACCCGAGGGGTCATATATATATAAAAATTAAATTCCGTCGCAATTCCATCGCAACATTGCGACAGAATAAGAAATGAAAACCCTAACTTTGCGACGCTATTGCGAGGAATAGGGCACTTCCATCGCAATTCCATCGCAACATTGCGACGGAATTGCGACAGATTCAGAAATGAAAACCCTAACTTTGCGAGGGAATTGCGAGGAATAGGGCACTTCCATCGCAATTCCGTCGCAACTTTGCGAGGGAATTGCGAGGAAAATGGCACTTCCATCGCAATTCCGGCGCAACATTGCGACGGAATTGCGATGGACAATAAGGTTTCGGGTTTAGGGTTTAGAGATTTGACTACGGTGTAATAAGGGTTTTACATATTCAATATATATGCTTATTAGTAGATGAATTTGAATATGAATATAGATATTGAACATTCATACATATATATATATATATATATATATATATGATCGATGTTGCAACAAAACCGTTTGTAATGTTATATACGTCGTAAGAGTCACTGAGTTTGATATGTACGAAGTTCAAGGGAAACCTATTTTATTTAGTAAAATACTTTTAGGGTTGAATAATATAGTACAAAATAAGATTATATTACCTATAAACCCTTGTTATATGAAAAATAGGAAACCCTAAACCCTAAACTTAAACATTCCATCGCAATTCCATCGCAAATTTGCGAGGGAATTGCGATGGAAACCAAAAAATTTAATATTCCATCGCAATTCCGTCGCAAATTCCATCGCAATTCCGTCGCAAATTTAATATTCCATCGCAATTCCGTCGCAAATTTGCGACGGAATTGCGATGGAAACAATAAAATTTTAGAATCCATCGCAATTCCTTCGAAATTCCGTCACAAATTTCTCCCCTTTTTCTTCGGTGTGCCTCTTAAATTCATCAGCTTTCATCTCTAAATCACAAACCTGAGCTTCCGCTGCTTCAACCACTTTAGCCTTCTCTTCAAGTGCAAAGCTTTTTCTTTCCAACTCAGCCTCCTTCGACTCTAACTCCCTGAACCTCTGCTCCACTTCTCATTCCGCTGATTTCAGTTGATCCTCTAAACCAGAGAGTTATAAGGCAAGTATACAGAGGGATCATATTTCTGTATGCTGAGAGCCAGGAAGAAAATGGTGGATTAAAAATGCTGCAAATCACATATTCCTTTCATCTTCTCGCCATTAATCCACCATAATAATCATAACTACCGTAGTTATAATTTTGTTCCTCAACCCCACGACCCGAACCACTAGTTCCCGCATCATGATGAGTAGTATTATACTGACTTTCCCCATGAAAATACCATACATAATAGTTTGGTACAAATCCTCTACCAAATACATGTGTTTTAGCAGTACCAACAGCGACATATTTGTTGTTCTTACATTTAGGACAGGGGCAAAATATTTTACCAGTTTGCAATGCTTGTGGTTGGTTTTCTGCTTGGTTAAAGAATCCATGTAATCCTTCAACAAACTCTCTCGTCACTTCGCCGCTCGCCGGATCTCTTTGATTATACATCCAGCTTCGTAACTCATATATACTCATTTTTTTTAGTGTTTTATTTTTTTCTTTTTTTTTCTCTCTTCTTCTCTTTTTTTTTTTTTTTTCTCTCTTCTTCTCTTTTTTTTTTTTTCTCTTCTCTTCTCTTCTCTTCTCTTTCTCTTCTTCGTTTTGGTTGTTGTGAAAGAGGAGAGTGACAACGGTGGCTATTTATAGAAATCGAATTTTTTTCCTACGGAATTGCGATGGAATTGCGATGGAAACTTGCGATGGATTTGCGACGGAATTGTGACGGCTACAGCTTTTGCGACGGAATTGCGACGGTTTTGCGACGGCCTTGCGACGGAACGTATTCCATCGCAACAAGTTAGGTAAACTCATTTAACACGTGCGTACCTAACTGGTGGCATGTCGGCCAACTACTTTCCCTCGCAAATCCATCGCAATTTTGCGATGGCATTGCGATGGAAATGCCCCATTCCATCGCAATTCCGTCGCAAAATTGCGATGGATTTGCGATGGAATGTTACGTTTATGGTTTGCGGTTTAGGGTTTAGGCTACGGAGTAATAAGGGTTGTATATATTGAATATATATGCTTATTAGTAGATGACTTTGAATACGAATATCGATATTGAAAATTCATACATATACATATATATATATGGGCGATGTTTCAACAAAACCGTTTGTAATGTTATATACGTCGTAAGCTTCAATGAGCTTCATATGTACGGAGTTCAAGAGAAACCTGTTTTGTTTAGTAAAAACCTTGTCGGGTTGAATTATACGGTACAAAATTAGATTATATTACCCAAAACCCTTGTTATACAACAAAATAGAAAACCCTAAACCCTAAAACTTGGGTTTCCATCGCAATGCCGTCGCAAAGGTGCGATGAAATTACGATGGAAACATAAAATTGTAGAACCCATCGCAAATCCATCGCAATATTGCGACGGAATTGCGATGGATTATTCGCGTGTCGCAATTCCATCTCAAGTCCGTCGCAAAATTGCGACGGAATTAGTTCCATCGCAAACGTGCGACGGTTTTGCGATTGTTTCGGGTTCCTTCGCAAATCCGTCGTAAATCCATCGCAAATTTGCGACGGAACATTTTCCGTCGCAATATTCCGTCGCAACATCGCTGTTTTCTTGTAGTGCTCTAATCTAACCCATCCCTAAGCCTAAGGGCGATTTACTCACTAATCATTTCAAGAATCATATGAAAACTCAACAAAACATGCATCATAATATAAAGCAGAAGGTAAATAACAACTTTTATTAAAGAACCATAAGCAAATTCGCAATAACAAATAGTAGATCTAAAAATTAAAACCCATAAACCTTAAGCACAAGAGAGAGGTTTTATGGTGGCTGAAAAGCTAAAAAGAAAAGAAGATATTCGTGACCTAGGGTCTCTGCCCTTTAATAGTAGGCCAAATTAGGTTAAAAGTCAAAGGGGAGTCAAAGGGAAGGCTGAAATTGCAGAGCTAAACCGCCTTAGAACCACTCGATCGAGTCCTCCTTTGCTTGGTCGAGTGGTCTTCTCTTCCTCTACTCGCTCGAGTGCTTGGTCGAGTAATCCTCTTGCGCCACTCGATCGAGTGCATTCCCTCTCTTTTCCACCACATCTCCACAAGCTGACATTGCTCCAAAGTGCTCCAAAGTACCTGATTTAGACACCAAACATGCAAATGTATGCAATGCACTTCCTAGAACTACTAAGTATGCAAACTAAGAGGGAAGTGCAAAGAAATGTCATTAAGGATGGTTGAAACAATGCAAAAGTGGTCTAAAAGTGATGCTAAAAAAGTATGAAATATGAATGCATCAAAGCTACGCAGATATCAAGAGCATAAAGAACTCATTTGGATATGAGGTGAGTAGTGTGAAACAAACAGGCGACTGTTTTCTTGGATATTTTTTTTTACTTTTCAAATTGCGAAGATAAACATATTATCTCTTTTTCTGTTTGGTTTTTAACTTTTTTAGGGATTTTTGTACCCATATATATCCTCGACCGGGAATATGGATGTACTCGAATCTGCAGACTTTACAATAGATGACAAGATGAGAGACGAGAGGGTCGACCAAAATTATCGCAAAGAAAGACTGACTAGCCATCAACAAGCTCGAAACCAGCATATGTTGTCCATTCTCAGCCAGCATTATCGCAAAGAAAGACTAGACAGCCATGAACCAGCTCGAAACCAGCATATGTTGTGCATTCTCAGCCAACAATATTGCAAAGAAAGCGTGGACAGCCATCAACCAGCTCGAAACCAGCATCTATTCTGCATTCTCAGCCAACATTATCGCAAAGAAAGACTAGACAACAATCAACCAGCTTTAAACCAGCATATGTGGAAAGGTAAACAGGAAAAAAACTCCAAGTCTTGACCACTATTTGTCCACGCATTGTACGTTGGTCGGCCAATGTGTTTTGTTGTTGTTGTAGAAAGCTTGTGATTTTAAACTAGGTGCTTGTAACTTATATATAATGTATAACCTTGTAACGTAAGTCTCTGATAATGTATAAGATCTCGAAACCAGCATGCTTCTATGTTTTTTTGTAATATAAATTACTTTTCTGATGTGTATTTTTTTCGTTACTAACAGGTCAAAAACACTGATGTATTGTTAGACAAAGTACACAATATTAACTTAACACAGGGCTCATACACGAATTTGGAAGACAATATCCAAGCATACCTCTTTGAAAAGATTAGCGACCTATCTCAAGATTCCTTTGTACCTGTTTGATCACACACAACGGCAGACGAAAGTCCATCCTTAGCTAATAGGAAAGGTAAACAATAAAAGAAACTTTGCTTATTTACCCGTTTGGACACACAAACATTATGTCCCCGTCTTTACACTCGTTTTATGTTACATATCAGCTGAGTATGTATTTTTCTGATTTCTTTTAAAAAAAATCTGATTTTATCTTTATTAACAGGACAAAAACATTGATATAACAGTAGACAAGCTAATGGATATTAACTTAACTCAGAGCTCATATATTAACATGGAAGAGAATACACAAGCCTACTGATAACAAGATTTTTAATATCAATTAACTCAAATCCTATTCATGTCGATGCATTAATTAAGATGTCAATCCAATTGGGGAGATGCAATTACTCTCTAGAGCTATGCATGACCTACACGGTTCAAGCCAAATTAAGTTTGAATAAGTAACCAAACTAAAAACCTAATTGCGAAAAGTAAAAAGCAATAAGAAACAATGAACAATGATGGAAACGATCGAGTGGTAAACATGAAGACTAAGATTGACTCAATCGAGTCTAAAGGAAAAACAGAGTAAGCTGAGATTCAGATTCAAATGGAGAAATATAGAACTAAGGATATGAGTAATGGACCTAGAGAGAGACTGTACTTAATCAATGACGCCTGAACAACTTAGTTAATCATATCCTTCAGCAATTAACTCAACAAACGGTAAACCCATTCCCATGGTAAAAACCAACAACCAGAAGCTAACTCATACCTAATTCCCATTAGCGAAGTCAACTCGGTAAGCATTAAGTACCAGGTTCATTTATAGCCAATAAATACCCTAAACTATCATTCCCATGAGATAGGTATGTAAATCCTCTACTTAGGTTAATTCAGGCATTTCATCAAACAAGTTCAGTGCATGACAACAGCCAATATCAAAATCACAATGATCAGAAGTGATTAAGCACTAAGATCAACCTAGCATATAAGGATTAATGATAAACAACAAATAGCATCAAGGATTAAGCACAATAAATCTCTAATCGATCCCATCCTTAAGACTAAAAGTGGATCACTCACAATCCATTTCCAGAATCATAACAAAACAATATAAAACTGACATAAAAAGAAAGATCAAGATTGAACAACTTTTATAAAAGAGACAAGTGCAAATTCGAAGTACAAAGAGCTAGATCTAAGAAATAAAATGAATAAACCTTAAGAAAAAAAGAGAGAGTTTTTCTGATGGCCAAAAGCTAAAAAAAGAAAAAGATAAGGCTCCACTAGGGTTTTGACCTTTAAATAGTAGTCAAAAAGGGGTAAAAGGCATATGAGAGTCAAAGGGAAGGCTGAAATCGCGGAGCTGAACCGCCTTATAGTCAACTCGATCGAGTGCCTCACTGTCTGGTCGAGCGGTTTGGTCGATCTAGTGCAAAAGTCGCCACCTTTGGCCATCCGACTCGACCAAACGGTAGAGTGCCTGGAATAGTACATTCTTTCTCTCTCCAGTCACATCCTCACAAGATGACATTGCTCCAAAGTGCTCCAAATTACCTGATTAGGACACAAAACATGCAAATGTATACAATGCACTTCCTAGAATTACTAAGTATGCAAACTAAATGTGATGCTAAATGAGTATAAAATGTGAATGCATTAACACCCCAAAACTTATCATTTGCTTGTCCCCAAGCAAACAAATAGAAAAAGAATGTGGTGAGGTTTGAAGGTGGGTGCTCAGAACCAAAACATGTCAATAAAAATAATTCAATCAATGTGCAAGTTCAAGATTCTAAGATGCAACAGAGTAAGAGTTACTTCTAAAAATCTAAGCCATGTTTATTAAGGACAATCTGACATCACACTTAACCAAACCATGAATTCATTTCAAGAATTCCCTTTAACATTCATTAAGTGTATATGTGAACCATGCTCATGCAAATCTAGTGACTCATTTGGCTAAGGAAAAGGTTAAGAGACACAGATGGTCCCTTCAATGGTAAACCGGTTTATAAGCAGGGGATCTCTCAAGAAAGTGAACAAGCTTCAGCAAAAGGCTAAGAGTTAGGACCAAGGATGATACAAGAGCAGAATTCTCATCTACCCAAAACAAGCTCGATCGAGTCCAACCCAGAACGCAGATGAAACGAAGAACCCACTCCTAACTACCCTTTAGGCATTCGCCTTTAGACAAAGAGGAACACTTTCTCACTTTTCTTTTCTTTGTTTTTATCCTAGGGAGAAGTTTTTCTCTACTTACTCTAGCGGTTTGGGACTTATAAACTAGGGGACTTCTTTTCCTTTTGTACAAACCTATTTCTTTTGCCATCTTTTCTTTTTTGCTTAAACCCTTTTTCTTTCTTTTTGAACTTCCCCAAACCTTTACTAGAACCTTAAAACACTAAATCATCTCCTTGGTTTTAACCGAATCTCTTTTTCTTTCTTTTTCCTTTTTTCCCAATTTCAAAGCACAAGAAGAACACAACCAAGCCCCAAAGAACACCCCCAAACTTAGCCTAAACTGATCCTACGATGAACCAGAATCTACATGGGAACATGCCCTTGTCGGTCTAAACTCAACACCATTTACCAAGCTCATTCAAAAAACAAGGCCTCACAAACACACAAGAACAGTTTAAGGCTTGAAAGAAAGGTTTGGTTAAAGGTAGGGGAACTGTTCCAAAGGTGGGAATCAGCTTGATATATCATGGTTTTTATGGGTTTTCACCATGATATAAGTCTTTTTTATAGAGTCTTTTTAGTGTTTTTGGAGTCTTTTCTACTCTTTACAGGTCCTATGTACGTTTGGAGCTGAATTGGAGATAATGGAGCTTATTTGGAAATTTTTGCTGGAAAACTGAAGTGACCGTCGTTCCCAAGCATTGGTGTCGCCCAACACCAGCCTGGTGTCGGTTGACACCGCCCTTTCTGCCAGAAGTGTCGCGCGATTTAAAGACTTTTGAAGATTTACACTTTGGCCCAGAAGTTCCACTTATTTACAAAACAGCCCAATTCGTGTTTTAGGAGATTTTAGGTTTATAAGCCAATTGTTAGGCTACTTTCACTTTTATCTTATTTTACATTGAGACTTGAGAGAGATTTGTTCCAGAGCTTTTGGGCAGACTATTCTGCTACTCTGTTCGTTTGAGAGAAGAATCTGAACCCCTGTTATTTTATACTTCTCTTTAATGCAATTTATTCAGTTGATGATGTTGTCTTCAATCACCATGTCTGAGTAATTTTCTAGTTAGGTTTTGGGTTTTTCAAGGGTTGAAGATGGATTGTTAGAATTGAAATACTGTTAGGATAATCTTATAGTTCTTCATTTAGATTGTGCTTAATCATTGATTTCTAGAATTGACCACCTGGAATTCATATTTAGGATAATTGATAGATGCGAAAGTATTATTAATTGCCTGAACTATCTTAGATTAGCAAAATTTCCATCTGCAAAGAAATTTGGTTTAGAGATTTTGTGAACAATTGAACTTGCAATTAATGTTTGTCTGATTTATTGAATTTGCAAAGAAATTTGGAATTCTAGGATTTAGACATAGATAATCTCTGCAACGAAAGTTTATTGGTTTTACATTAGTGTTCAAGTTCAAGAACGGTGCTTAATTAATATCATGATAATCTTATCTATGCAATCTCTGATTCAACCTGCGAAATTCCCAAGGCCTAGCGTTTGTCACTCTTGAATTTAACTTCGTTTAACAATCATATGCTGCTTTTATTTAGTTTATCTACATTACATTCATAGTTATTCTCTTAGCTTGATTTGCATCTAGGAGTTTTCTGTGCAACGACTCGACGTTTTGGATTCGATACCCTATTTGCTACAACTCAATTGCTGTGCACTTGCAGTTATTTTAGGGAGAACTTTACATGTTATTAATAAATATCGGACTCGGCTTCTACCTAGCAATGTGCAGGCTTTGCTGTGTACTCGCTCTTGGTTATATGGCTATGTAGTTGATGATGAAGGTATAAAATTGATGATTTGTTTTGTTTACTTTATTTTATGCATCTATTGACATTTTTTCTTGTGCATTTTAGATGAGAATGATCAAGGTGAAATGGTTACTATTCGAGCAGCGGAACCAACTCCAATGGAACAAACATGAGCAATAGGTAATGTTTGCTTTAACCCTATTCTATATTTGAATGCTTAGATAAGGAAAATCCAGAGTTTATTGTTAGTTTACAGGGGATATAGAATTGCGTTTGAATATATTGTTGTTGTTCCCCATGAGTAGATATCTAAGTAGCCATGTACGTAATTGAATGTGAGTCCAAATCATTTCAAATTTAGATATCTTTTATTGTTCACATTCTGGTTTAAAGGTTCAAGCATTTTATATGTCCCTGCAATAATTTGTATGTCTATGTTTTGAGGTCTCTTCACCTATTTGATTATCTTATCTTAGTAATAAAGCTTGTCGTAACATTTAGTAAGAATTGTGTTATCCTTCTCATCGATAAAACAAAGCAAAAGTGAGTTGTGTGTGAGATTTGTTGACCGATATATATTCTTTTGCTTTGCAGATGACAACATCAATTGCGACTGAAGATGTTCATAGAGAGGTGAAGTTATAGCCAATGTTTGTTTCCTAATCATATCATATCTCCTCCTCGGTTTGTTAGTTTCATTTTATAATGAATCATGAGCCTTGTAATTTTTATTACTTGTGAATTTTGCTTACATAAGTTAATGAATTTTTCGTTTCTAGTCTTTTTGGCTATGCCAAATTTCTAGCTTAATTTCTAGATTTATCTAGATTAAGGTTGTCTTAATTTCCAAAATTTTAGTTATTTTTGGTTATGGATGATCCATTAAACTATTAAAACCATGTAATTAAATAGGTAATAGGTCAACCCAACCCATTTCCTAAATGGATTGGTTTGATCCATGATCCATTAACTTTTCACCCATTAGAATTATGGGTTGGATTGGGTTGGGTGAGTTGTTTTGATACTCCTAGTCTTAACTTTGTCACCTTTTATCATGAAATCACCGTTACAAATACGTCTTAAATTGCTACTTAATTATTTTTAATATCTAAACTGTCACATTTTTTTATTAAATTTTCATTACAAATTCGTCATTATGACAAATGTGAGTAAAAATGAGTATCTAATTAAGAACGGTGATGTTAAAAAAAAAAAAAAGAACGCTATCATAAAATAAATGACAAAGAAAGCAACATTAAAAATGATCTTGGTAACGTAACTTTTTATAATATGTAGTATGTACACAAATGTAGTCGATGATGACAAACATAAAAACATAAAGTAAAACCCTTTTACTTATCTTAACATTCATAATAAAAAAAAACCTTTTACTAAATAAAAACAAACTTAAAAACATGTAGCACGAGCAAACAAACTACACATATGAGAGCAGAAGTCCTCTCCATCACTTTGATTCGTTTCGGGAAGAGTGCATTCTCACCACGACTGTTTTGCAGTTCAAATTTAATCTTCCAAACTTAATCTTTCCACTTCTATATTATCTTGTGGGGAGACAAACGAATCCTATAAAGAGAATAAACCCCATTTTAGAGTGATAAGAGTGAATTTGATCATATTGGATTGATACAATTCAACAAACAGACTTCATTATCAAAATTTACATTAAATAGGACATAAAGCATCTGCGGTGAGAAAATGTGCTATACAAATCAGAACTGGACCGTGTTTCAGTACGTACATACAAAGACATATATTAGTTTTCCATAACCTTTTCTCAATTGACCAGATATAAGCAAAATTGTTTCTCAATTGTTAAGACATAAAGTAAAAGGTGAGATGTAGATTGGATCGCTTCTCAATACGTACATAATTAATTAGCAAAGACTAGATCGACTCTATATTACAGAGACAAATCTAAGGCATAAGGATAGACAAATTCACATTGTTTCCGAAGTGGTCAAACGAAATTAAAAGACTGGATTCAGTCACAAGATCAGAAAAATAAGAGATTGTAACAGAAAGATTCAAACGAGTTCCAACAAAAAACAATTTTACTGATTTATTGCAAATAAGAAACCAAAAAATCTAAGTGATTAGATGCAATGTCAAACAAACCCTAAAAACAAGATACAACCGGCGAGAGTTGATGAGAGTAGAAGACATACTTACAGAGAAAAGAGTATCCCTTGAAAGAATTAGGTTAAATTTTTGCAGAGAGTTATAAAGTTCTTTATATATTAAGCTAAAAGTTTAGGGCTTCGGCCCAAATTTTAATTTTTAATCAATTTCTTTCAACAAAGTTATGGATTTTTCCTGCCTCTACTGCTCACATTATTAGCAAATCAAATTTGGATCTGATTTAATTCAAAAAGTACTAGTAGCTGACCCGCGCTAGTGCAGAGTTATGTTTTTTTTATCTTTTCAGTTTAGTTTTGTTTTGATACCCTACCCGATGAATTAACAGATTTGATTGTGCGGGTTTACGTTTTTATCTTATCAATTTAGTTTTGTTTTGGTACCCGACCCGATCAGTTAACATATTCGATTTATGATTTGACTGCGCAGAGTTACATTTTTATCTTTTCAATTTTGTTTTGTTTTGGAACCCGACCCAATCAATTAACAGGTTCGAATTCTGATTTGATTAAACCATATGCTAGTTTGTTTTAAGTTTTCGACCCGATCAATTAATAGATTCGATTTCTGGTTTGACTGAACCATCTGTCGGTTTGTTTTAAGTTATTATTCTTGTATCAAAACAGTTTGTCTCTCTTATTCTTTTATCCAAACAGTTTTTATCTCCTATTCTTTTATCCAAACATTACAATGTACTTCTCAATTAATATTATAATAAAGATAAAGATATTTGTTTG
Organism: Erythrophleum ivorense; assembly: GCA_026724425.1. Taxonomy (NCBI): domain Eukaryota; kingdom Viridiplantae; phylum Streptophyta; class Magnoliopsida; order Fabales; family Fabaceae; genus Erythrophleum; species Erythrophleum ivorense. The sequence goes on along the minus strand of JAIUCV010000068.1, from coordinate 340,567 downwards.
TATTTTGATTAAATTAACAAATAGAGTCTATTTAAAAACAAAAATCAGTTATGTGATGAATGATGATTTGGTGAAGCAGAAACAAATATACATCACTTTTATTATAAACTGTTCTTATATCAAGTACTTATCACAACTAAATTTTTCTTTTCTACTATTGCTACTGTCCTGCAACTTTTATGTTAAGTGTATAGTCACATAAATAGTAACGTGTTATCGTAGATTCTTACATCAAAAATACTGATGAACTCAACGTTTAGTACCAATTATGCACTAAAGTTTAGTCATTGTATTGTAAGAAACGGAGACTCACAGTTTCATCCCAACCTCGTAAGCAATTTGCGACTAGACATTAAGTCACAATACCGTCACACTCGTTACACTTGACATTTTAGTCACAATTTTGTCCCTAATTGTGACAATTTTTCGCTACGATATAAATCGTAGCAGTATTTTGACGAAAGAAACTACAAACTGGTGATGAAAACATCTAGTCACAATATCGTATTTAAATCGTCGTAAATTAGTGACAAATGCTTTTCGTCTCAAAACTTAGTCACAATAACTCCATTTTTTTGTAGTGAAAGTGATACTGGACAATGAGATCGAGTCACCTAAAACGAATACAGAAGGATCATCGGTGATTATTCCTCACAATTATATAACTGCATAAGTTAGTTTGTAGATTGATTAATATTTTACATTTTTGCATTTTTCCTTAGGCTGCAAATGCATCAGCTGGTAGGGTTTATATTTATGATTGGAATTTGGATCACGAGATTATTGGCGAGGGTGTGTTATCTTCAACTGATCCAAAAGATTTGCTCAACAACATACCTCTTGGTCCGAATGCTGCAATTGTGAAGGTTGCCCTGGTGCTTAAAGATAAAGCTTTTTTATGGAGGCCAAGTGCTGAAATGTCAGTTTTGGGTGATGCACTTAATGAGAACATCGCATGGCCTATGGATAACATACAAATAATGAGTCCTGCCACACCTCGTGAAGAAACAGCAAAGAATTCACCTGTGGTAACTTTCTTTACATCCTAAATTTAAGTTAACATAAATTTTATGATTGTTGATTGATGAATGTTGATTGATAACTGTTGACGGATGACTACTTCGTTTAAAATTGTCAATAAATAGAGTGCAAGTAACAGTACTAGCAGTAGCAAAGGTGTAAAGCAGAAATGCATCTTGTTAGACTGCAATGGCTCAGGAGAACGAGTTGCACAAGGTCGAGTATCTTCAACTGATCCTGCAGATAAGGTGCATTTTGTTCCTTTAGGTCCAAATGCTAGTAAAGTCTGGGTAGAGGTTTCTAAGTGTGATGGTGCACGAGTGTGGCGACCAAATTCGGAAGTTGAGACCATATCAGATGCAGTTGGAACAACAGTGGCTTGGCCTAATGATAAACTCATCTTGTTGTGAGAACGTTATGTTGTCTTTGTGATAAAATCACATTTGTTGTTGTTTCAATTAGTACTTTGATCTTTATGATTGTCCTCTATGACAATGTGACAATGGCATGTAATGCATGTTCTCAATACTTTTACTCAGGAAACTTGTCTTTTATAATAAAGTTTATGGATCATCGAGTACATTTCAACAATTATTCAATGTTTATTTAATTTTTATAATAAATCATGTGGGAAGATAAATTTTAAAAATATATATATAAATGTAAAAATGTTATCAGAATTAAATTTTGTATGATGTTGACTTTTTGAAATTAACGTGTCAAGTATAAAATTAGGGTAAAATTCGATTTAGGGCATATTTAGGGTATTGAATAGGGTTTTGGGAATTATCATGATTATGTAAGAAAGATTCATGCAAACATACATATAAGTAATGTTTCACAATTATAAGTAATGTTTCACAATTATATAATTTGAAATCTGATAAGTTACAAACTATTAGGAGATAATTTACTTAGTCTTTCACTCATTATGTACTCTTAAACCCCTTTTGATACTCTGATTTTTTTATTTAATTTTTTTTTGTTTTTTGAATGATACTTAAATTAGACAATATTTAAATTTGAATTATGACATTAATAGCATAAAATTTCATAAACTATAAGTGTGAAATAAATTATTACACGTTTTTTTAAATTGGGCATGATTAAAATAAACACCCATAAGATGGGAGCCAATCAGAACAACCACTCGGATTAACAATAGAGAAGCGTACACCGTTGGATCTTTTATTTCTTATTCCTATCTTTCAATCTCAGTCGTCCGTTCTCTGGGATTATTATGAAAGACACGCGATGAGTACTTCTAATCTCATTTGTCCATTTCATCTTTACCTTTCAGATCTCCTCTTCCTCTTTACGCGACATTGACGGTTCCGTTCGCCGTCGTCTTCTCTTCTCTTCGTCCGATCAGATCTCGTCTTCGTCTTTACCAAAGCTAAGGTTTTCAGTTCAATTTTTGGTACCTTAGCGTCACTCGATATTAGGGTTTCTAATATTTGGTTTGTTGATTGCTTAGTCCCTCGATTCACCGTCGCTCGATAGCTGCGGAGACGGAGACACTTTATCTTTCATATAGCTGTTCTTAATTAGGTATTTTATATTCACAACCTTCTCTTTGATTTTGGTTTGTTGATTGCTCGATTGAGTTTGTTGATTACTTATCTCCCCTACACAGTTACTTATCTGATTTCAAGTTGAAAATTAAACGATTATACTCTTTGTTTGATCATTCATTCTTGTCATATGAAGCAGATATCGAGAAGAATCTTTCTACATAATCTCCCAAAGGTATTTTGACTATAATTGTTCATGTTTTACTTAAATTTTGTTATTGTGTTAATTTGAGTCATTTGTGATCTGATTTAGAAATGCAGGCAATGAAAGCCATTGTCTGTGGACTCTCGGCAAAAGGAATCATACCACCACTCCACCAAAACACCCAACAAGCAAATGACAATCAAGGAAGGAGACGCATCATTTGCGGACAATCAAGAACAAGGAGAATCCTCACGTGGAAAGGCTCCTCGTCGAGACTAAGGAGCTAGCAGAAGTTTAATTAGTTAATTTCATTGTGAACCACCTAGCTAGTTTCTTCTAAAATATGTACTTTTCTAACATACACTAAGTATTTTATATATCCTTTAAAATAAGTATTTTGTATTTGATCTTTAAAGTAATTAGCTTTTTTCCTCTTTAAAATAAATGTTTTTAAATTAAATTAATAGATAATATATAGCATTAATATATATTTTCATAAAATTATGGTTGAAATCGCAAAAATATGTGATTCAACAAAAATGCTATGAAATGAGATCTTTCAATAGATGACATTTCAATAATGCTATTATATAGAAAATTCACAACACTGAATTAATGCTATTATAGATAAAACTATTGCATACATAAAAATGCTATGGTATTTAAAATTATGGCATACACGAAACGCTATCTTAAAAATACATATTATGGCATTTACAAAAACCGCTATCTAAAGTGACGGACTTTTTATCGCGGGCGATGACAGAGCGTTTATCTAAACGCTATCGTATTATAAGATAGCGTTTTTCGGCCGCCATCAATACCCGTTTTTCCTTTCACTCATTATGTACTCTTAAACCCCTTTTGATACTCTGATTTTTTTATTTAATTTTTTTTTTTTTTTTGAATGATACATAAATTAGACAATATTTAAATTAGAATTATGACATTAATAGCATAAAATTTCATAAACTATAAGTGTGAAAATAAATTATTACACGTTTTTTTAAATTGGGCATGATTAAAATAAACACCCATAAGATGGGAGCCAATCAGAACAACCACTCGGATTAACAATAGAGAAGCGTACACCGTTGGATCTTTTATTTCTTATTCCTATCTTTCAATCTCAGTCGTCCGTTCTCTGGGATTATTATGAAAGACACGCGATGAGTACTTCTAATCTCATTCGTCCATTTCATCTTTACCTTTCAGATCTCCTCTTCCTCTTTACGCGACATTGACGGAATGGGTTCCATCGCCAAATTGCGACGGATTTGCGACCACATATCTTGCGGTCGATTTGCGACGGATATGGTTCCGTCGCCAAATTGCGACGCGTTTGCGACTATATATTCCGCCGCCAACTTGCGACGGATTTGCGACCGCATATCTTGCGGTCGATTTGCGACGGATATGGTTCCGTCGCAAACTTGCGATGGATGAAAAACCCTCGCAAATTCCGGCGCAAACTTGCGACGGAAAGTATTCCATCGCAAATTTGCGAGGGATATTTTCCGTCGCAAACTTGCGATGGAATACTTTCCGTCGCAAGTTATTTATTTTTTATTTATTTTTTTTCATTTTTTCAATTATAAAATTAGTTTTAATTTTTATTTTTAATGATAAATAAATAAAATTATAAAAGCGATAATTGAATTAAATAAAAATTTAATTCAAATATCATTTAAAAACATAAAAATATTCATAAAAAAAACAATAAAACGAAAACTAAAATTCATTGGATGGTCCCGATCCACCGACTCCGCCATCATTCGGTCCGCTGGGTTCGCCTTGCTCCTCTTCTTGACGGATACTGTCCAACATCGCCTTGAGCACCGGATCCGTGTTGCCCAAGTGGTCGAACATCTTATCGAACGCAGCAACCTTACGCTCATTTGCAGCCAATTTCTCTTTCAATTGAGCAACCTCGTAGGGATCCGGTTGCTGACTCGAAGTGGAAGTGCAAACATAACCGCTCCCAATATCAATTTGGGACTGAAGAGAACCAACCCCCCCCCCCCCCCCCCCCCGAATCTTCCCCTTTCTACGGGGAGCGGACTGAAAACAAAAAAAAAAAAACATTGAAATTAAGAAATCAACAATATACATAAGAATTAAAATAATTTAAACTAAAAATATGATACAAATTTACCTCAATAAAAAGCTTGTTCTTCACGGCCACAGAAGAAGCAGAAGCGGAGCTGTCGGGATCATCATTCTGAGACAACTCTTGTAGTTGTGAGTGAACGGTGTTGTAGAGCTCCTCAGAATCCTCGTCCATGAATGTCCCATCCGGCCTCCGCTTTGCATAAACGAGAACCTCCAGCAAATCCGTCTCTGAATCCCCTCGTTCCTCGGCCTAAAAAAAAATTTTTGATTTGATAAAGATGATGAGAAATTAATGAACTAAATATAATATTTAAAAAAAATTAATTAGAAAAAAAAAACTTACAAGCATTCGGGCGCGGGCTGCATATCCAGTTCGGCCGGATCGATGAGTAGAATTTTTGCTCTTCTCACGAGCGGACTTACCGTTGTCACTCCTTTTCTGGTGATCAGGAGTCAACCATGCCGCAACCATCCGATCCCACACATCCTGGTCCCAGTGAGGTGGCTTGGCATCATCTCCCTTCGCCATCCACTGCTGCTTCTTCCGATATGCCATATCGGGCAACCGATCATGGACTTTGGCGCAGAACTCCTCGTAAAACCGAGGGGTAAAGCCCGATTCCCAGTGGTACTTGTGCTTGAAAAAAAAAACAAAAAACAATAATATAATGTATGTTAGTGATCAGCAAAAAGGAAAAAAAAATTTAAAAATAAATAAGAATCACATTAAAACTTACCGCAAAAGTACCGAACCAGCGTTTGAGAGCGGGTTCCTTTACTTCCCTCCACTTGGTATAAGGATCTTGGTAATCCTTTTCAAAGACATCCGTCACCGCAGAAGCGACGGAGGAATCCGTGAACCTGAAAAAGAAAACAATACCTTTTAACTTTAAAAAATGTACAATATCAAATACAACAAAAGTAATAAAAATTAAAAAAAAAATTACCATTTAGTTCTCGGCGGGCGGTCTGGATGAAGATGATCACGAAGGCGATCATGACCAGGCTCCTCTAAAACGCCCCTAATTTCCGCATAGAAAGGGGCTAGAGCGGCCTGATGGGCAGCCCGAAGTTGGGCCGACGGTCTCGGTGGGGACGGAGAGCGAGACCGGTCACGCTGCTGCTCCTGCTCCTGCTCCCGTACCGTAGAACAACGGGAACTAGTAGCATGACCTCCGGAAGGACCGGAACGACCTCCTTGGGACCCACCTCCATGGGACCGAGAACGGGAACCCCCGGAGCCGCCGTGGGCCCCGGTCGCTCCCTGACTACGCTGGTAGTCCTGCAAAGAGTTTCGTCTCTCCATCTGCAAAATACGGAAAAAAATAAATGAAGAGTAACAACAATAATTATATATATAAAAATAAAAAATGCACTAATTATTAATTACTACTAAACATTCAAAAAATAATTAATACTATACATTATTATTCCAAAAATAATTCTAAAATTCTAAAATTATTCTAGTAAAAATTATTCTATACATTTTATATAATGAAACTTTTTTAAAAAAAAATATATTCCAAAAATTATTCTAAAATTCCAAAAATTATTCTTAAATTCCAAAAATTAGTCTAAAATTATTGTAAAAATTATTCTAAAATTCTAAAGCTAAACTAATAACATTCCAAATCTAATAACTAAAATTCTAAACTTAAACTATAAAAAATTCGCTTTATTTATCTAACAATTCTAAAATTATTCTAGTAAAAATTATTCTATACATTTTATATAATGAAACTTTTTTAAAAACAATATATTCCAAAAATTATTCTAAAATTCCAAAAATTATTCTTAAATTCCAAAAATTATTCTAAAATTATTGTAAAAATTATTCTAAAATTCTAAACCTAAACCAATAACATTCCAAATCTAATAATTAAAATTCTAAACTTAAACTAAAAAAAATTCGCTTTATTTATCTAACAATTCTAAAATTATTCTAGTAAAAATTATTCTATACATTTTATATAATGAAACTTTTTTAAAAAAAATATATTCCAAAAATTATTCTAAAATTCCAAAAATTATTCTCAAATTCCAAAAATTATTCTAAAATTATTGTAAAAATTATTCTAAAATTCTAAACCTAAACTAATAACATTCCAAATCTAATAATTAACATTCTAACCTAGAAAATCGGTGGCGGCGGCTACAACTCGACGGCGGCGGAGGCTGGCGGCGGTTGCTGACGGCGAGATGAGAGAAGGCGGCGGATCGACGGCTGATCTGCGGAGGAGAAGAAGAAGGCGGTTAAGGCGAGAGAGGAGGGACGGCGGAGGCGAGAGAAAGAGAGAGGAGGGACGGCGGCGCGGATGGGCGGTGAACCGTCGCGGAGGCGAGAGAAAGAGAGAGGAGGGACGGCGGCGGGGCAGATAAGCTTCGCGGAGGGATCAGAGAGAGAGAGAAGCCGGGGAAGACGGGGAAGACGAGAGAGAAGATGGGGAAGACGGGGTTGAGGGGTTGGTTTGAGCGAAGCTCAAACCCGAGGGGTCATATATATATAAAAATTAAATTCCGTCGCAATTCCATCGCAACATTGCGACGGAATTGCGACATAATAAGAAATGAAAACCCTAACTTTGCGACGCTATTGCGAGGAATAGGGCACTTCCATCGCAATTCCATCGCAACATTGCGACGGAATTGCGACAGATTCAGAAATGAAAACCCTAACTTTGCGAGGGAATTGCGAGGAATAGGGCACTTCCATCGCAATTCCGTCGCAACTTTGCGAGGGAATTGCGAGGAAAAGGGCACTTCCATCGCAATTCCGGCGCAACATTGCGACGGAATTGCGATGGACAATAAGGTTTCGGGTTTAGGGTTTAGAGATTTGACTACGGTGTAATAAGGGTTTTACATATTCAATATATATGCTTATTAGTAGATGAATTTGAATATGAATATAGATATTGAACATTCATACATATATATATATATATATGATCGATGTTGCAACAAAACCGTTTGTAATGTTATATACGTCGTAAGAGTCACTGAGTTTGATATGTACGAAGTTCAAGGGAAACCTATTTTATTTAGTAAAATACTTTTAGGGTTGAATAATATAGTACAAAATAAGATTATATTACCTATAAACCCTTGTTATATGAAAAATAGGAAACCCTAAACCCTAAACTTAAACATTCCATCGCAATTCCATCGCAAATTTGCGAGGGAATTGCGATGGAAACCAAAAAATTTAATATTCCATCGCAATTCCGTCGCAAATTTGCGACGGAATTGCGATGGAAACAATAAAATTTTAGAATCCATCGCAATTCCTTCGAAATTCCGTCACAAATTTCTCCCCTTTTTCTTCGGTGTGCCTCTTAAATTCATCAGCTTTCATCTCTAAATCACAAACCTGAGCTTCCGCTGCTTCAACCACTTTAGCCTTCTCTTCAAGTGCAAAGCTTTTTCTTTCCAACTCAGCCTCCTTCGACTCTAACTCCCTGAACCTCTGCTCCACTTCTCATTCCGCTGATTTCAGTTGATCCTCTAAACCAGAGAGTTATAAGGCAAGTATACAGAGGGATCATATTTCTGTATGCTGAGAGCCAGGAAGAAAATGGTGGATTAAAAATGCTGCAAATCACATATTCCTTTCATCTTCTCGCCATTAATCCACCATTTTCTTCCTGGCTCTCAGCATACAGAAATATGATCCCTCTGTATACTTGCCTTATAACTCTCTGGTTTAGAGGATCAACTGAAATCAGCGGAATGAGAAGTGGAGCAGAGGTTCAGGGAATTAGAGTCTAAGGAGGCTGAGTTGGAAAGAAAAAGCTTTGCACTTGAAGAGAAGGCTAAAGTGGTTGAAGCAGCGGAAGCTCAGGTTTGTGATTTAGAGATGAAAGCTGATGAATTTAAGAGGCACACCGAAGAAAAAGGGGAGGAATTTGCGATTTAGGTAGACAAAAGCAAAACAACTTAAAATACAAAACAACTAAAAATACAAAGAAAAACATCAAAATTAATCATCAAATTCATTTTCATCGTCATTTTCATCATTTTCAGCAGATACGTAAGAGTTTTCACTGTGCTCCCGTTCGTCTTCATCAGTCGCAGACTCGTCGAATTCATCGGCTTCTCCATCTTCAGTTGAATCGTCAACGACGTCTTCAACTTCTCTGTTCTCGGGGTCGACGTGTATGATATTTTCAGTGGATTCGATCGGGTTTGAAACTTCTGCAACTCTGTCATGCTGCATTGCCACTTCATCGTCTAAACCATATACATAACCTCTTGGATTGACCTTTATGACCGATAACCAAGTCTCCCGTCTTTGCCTAACTCGAGGATAAGGAATGAAACACACCTGCTCTGCCTGCGATGCAAGGATGAAGGGTTCGAACTTCGAATATTTTCGGTTTGCATTTACATCGGTGAAACCTAACGTCTCGTTTCTGCGAACCCCTCGATCTGGTGTCGGATCATACCAATCACATTTGAACATAATACATTTCAAGTTGATAACTCCTGGGTATGTGACCTCGATGATCTCTTGCAAAACTCCATAGAATTCTGTTTCGCCCGGGACATGAATACCATAATTTGCTATCGACTTCCTCATGCCATGCCTGTACGTATGGAAAATGTACCCGCGAGTACAGTACATTGGTGCTGTAGTGATCTTTCCTATTGGAGAGTTCACAATCTCACGCACCCACAACGGAATTGGTTCCTGATGATAGCCCTCTCTCACCTATATAAAAACAAATGGTACAATCACACACATGCATTAATTATATATAGTGTTAGGTTTTAGTTTAAATATCACTAATTTGAAGAGCACTTACATAGAATTTTAACCATCCAGCAAAGTGATGTTCTTTATAAATCTCATACTCATGCTCTTGTAAATCAGGGTATGTTTGGCGCTGAAGATTATCAAATATGCTGCACAAAAATCTCGGGTTATATATATGTGTATATATATATATATATATATATATAAACGAATGATCAATTAACTAATTTACCTCTCAAATTGGCGCAATTCATCCAGATTACGCAATATGTAATTGTGAGCCGCACTCAAATCTTCACGCCTCCACGTTTTTTCCTTCAACTTTCCAGCAAGTCTGCCTATTTCTTTGAAGATGTTGGGGACATCATGCCTATAAACAGGTGCAACGCCTCCATCATCGTATCGTTTCGTAGCGGTTCTTCTCGTTCTCACATTTGGACTAAAATAGTAAGACGCGAAGTTAGATGTCTCCTCTGTCAAACTTCCTTGGACGATGGATCCCTCAACTTTTGCTAGGTTTTTAGCCTTTCCCTTCAAGTGTCCCATAAAACGCTCGAACGGATACATCCATCTGAATTGCACAGGCCCCCCGAGATCCGCCTCATATGGCAAATGTACCGGTAGGTGTTCCATCATGTCGAAGAATGAAGGAGGGAAGATTTTCTCCATGTTACATAACAAGACAGCAATGTTTGTTTTTAACTTCTCTACCCCGTCTTCTGTCAGTGTTCGCGTGCAAAGATCTCGGAAAAATGCCCCAATACCAGCAATTGCTTCGTGGACATGAGACAGCAATAGTTCTTGCAATGCAAACGGTAGTAGTCGCTGCATGAAAACATGGCAATCGTGGCTCTTCATACCAGAAAATTTTTGTCCTTGCTCTATACATCGCGAGAATTTGGAAACATATCCATCCAGAAATTTGACATCTGAGGCCACCCAATCAAATAGAGCTCTCTTCGCATCTGCAGACAATCGAAAACTTGGAACTGGCTGTTGGCCGTCATCAGTAATCTCCAACTCTTCTCTTTCGCATATGTCTGCTAAGTCCAGCCTTGATTTCCTATTGTCTTTACTTCTCCCTTGGACATTCAAAATGGTATGCATGATGTTATCAAAAAAATTCTTTTCGATATGCATAACGTCAAGATTATGTCGCAACAGGTGATCCTTCCAATATGGGAGTTCCCAGAATATACTCTTTTTGTGCCAATTGTGTGCTTGTCCATATCCGTCAGGCATGTTTGCAGTACAATGCCAATTGCCCCCACGTATGCATGTCTCCTCACCACCATAATCATCGATCTCATCAAGTAAATCCTGTCCCGAAAGATAATCCGGAGGGGCATCGCGTTTGCTTTTATTCTTCGTAAATAAAACTCTGTTCTTTCGGTACCTGTGATTGGGAGGAAGAAAACGACGGTGACAATCAAACCAACAAGGTTTTCTTCCATGCCTCAGCTGAAATGCTTCTGTCCTACCCAAACAGTGTGGACACGATAGTCTTCCGTGCGTAGTCCACCCTGACAACATTCCATACGCTGGAAAGTCGCTAATCGTCCACAATAAAACTGCGCGCATGATGAAGTTTTGTTGCTGCGAGTAATCAAATGTGCAGACTCCAGAATACCACAGTTGTTTCAACTCGTCAATCAAAGGATGCAGAAATACATCTAGGGATCGCTTCAGATGCTTAGGACCTGGCACTAAAATAGTTAAGAACAAAAATTCTTGGTGCATGCACATTGTTGGCGGAAGATTGTATGGCGTCAATATGACGGGCCATAGCGAATATTGTCTCCCTGACATACCAAATGGAGAAAATCCCTCTGTGCACAATCCTAGGTAAACATTCCTGGACTCGTTAGCAAAGTTTGAATGTACCGTCTGAAAGTGTTTCCACGCCTTTGCATCTGAGGGATGTGTTATCTCTCCATGATGTGTGGAATGTTCGGCATGCCATCTCATTGACGCTGACGTCGTTTCCGATTGGTATAACCGTTTCAATCTTTCAGTGATTGGCAAGTACCACATACGTTGGTAAGGGACCCGCCTCCTTCCTGTAGTGGGTTTGTATCTCGGCTTCCCACAAAATCGACATTCCTGCAGCTTATCATCATCTTTCCAGAAAATCATGCAATTGTCAATGCATACGTCAATCATTTCATAAGGTAACCCAAGACCCGCAACCAACTTCTGCATTTCATAGTAATTACCAGCAGAAAGATTATCTTCGGGTAAATACTCTTGAAATAGTCCAGCCCACTTATCCATGTTACTTTCGCTGCTGTTATCTTCACTTTTAATTGTCATCATCCTAGCTGCTAGTGACAATCTAGAAAGTCCCTCTCTACACCCATCGTAAAGTGGTTGGTTTGCAGCATCTAACATATCGTAAAACTTTTGTGCTTCCATGTTGGGTTCTTCCAACATTGTTTCCACAGGATTATCAGCAGGAGCATGTGTAGTTTCATGAAATGCATCTGTAACCATATCATGAATCCTATTCCCTTGCTGATACCCAATATCATTTCCCAATATATTAGGATGACCATAATAATCATAACTACCGTAGTTATAATTTTGTTCCTCAACCCCACGACCCGAACCACTAGTTCCCGCATCATGATGAGTAGTATTATACTGACTTTCCCCATGAAAATACCATACATAATAGTTTGGTACAAATCCTCTACCAAATACATGTGTTTTAGCAGTACCAACAGCGACATATTTGTTGTTCTTACATTTAGGACAGGGGCAAAATATTTTACCAGTTTGCAATGCTTGTGGTTGGTTTTCTGCTTGGTTAAAGAATCCATGTAATCCTTCAACAAACTCTCTCGTCACTTCGCCGCTCGCCGGATCTCTTTGATTATACATCCAGCTTCGTAACTCATATATACTCATTTTTTTTAGTGTTTTATTTTTTTCTTTTTTTTTCTCTCTTCTTCTCTTTTTTTTTTTTTTTCTCTCTTCTTCTCTTTTTTTTTTTTTCTCTTCTCTTCTCTTCTCTTCTCTTTCTCTTCTTCGTTTTGGTTGTTGTGAAAGAGGAGAGTGACAACGGTGGCTATTTATAGAAATCGAATTTTTTTCCTACGGAATTGCGATGGAATTGCGATGGAAACTTGCGATGGATTTGCGACGGAATTGTGACGGATACAGCTTTTGCGACGGAATTGCGACGGTTTTGCGACGGCCTTGCGACGGAACGTATTCCATCGCAACAAGTTAGGTAAACTCATTTAACACGTGCGTACCTAACTGGTGGCATGTCGGCCAACTACTTTCCCTCGCAAATCCATCGCAATTTTGCGATGGCATTGCGATGGAAATGCCCCATTCCATCGCAATTCCGTCGCAAAATTGCGATGGATTTGCGATGGAATGTTACGTTTATGGTTTGCGGTTTAGGGTTTAGGCTACGGAGTAATAAGGGTTGTATATATTGAATATATATGCTTATTAGTAGATGACTTTGAATACGAATATCGATATTGAAAAGTCATACATATACATATATATATATATGGGCGATGTTTCAACAAAACCGTTTGTAATGTTATATACGTCGTAAGCTTCAATGAGCTTCATATGTACGGAGTTCAAGAGAAACCTGTTTTGTTTAGTAAAAACCTTGTCGGGTTGAATTATACGGTACAAAATTAGATTATATTACCCAAAACCCTTGTTATACAAGAAATAGAAAACCCTAAACCCTAAAACTTGGGTTTCCATCGCAATGCCGTCGCAAAGGTGCGATGGAATTACGATGGAAACATAAAATTGTAGAACCCATCGCAAATCCATCGCAATATTGCGACGGAATTGCGATGGATTATTCGCGTGTCGCAATTCCATCTCAAGTCCGTCGCAAAATTGCGACGGAATTAGTTCCATCGCAAACGTGCGACGGTTTTGCGATTGTTTCGGGTTCCTTCGCAAATCCGTCGTAAATCCATCGCAAATTTGCGACGGAACATTTTCCGTCGCAATATTCCGTCGCAACATCGCTGTTTTCTGGTAGTGCTCTAATCTAACCCATCCCTAAGCCTAAGGGCGATTTACTCACTAATCATTTCAAGAATCATATGAAAACTCAACAAAACATGCATCATAATATAAAGCAGAAGGTAAATAACAACTTTTATTAAAGAACCATAAGCAAATTCGCAATAACAAATAGTAGATCTAAAAATTAAAACCCATAAACCTTAAGCACAAGAGAGAGGTTTTATGGTGGCTGAAAAGCTAAAAAGAAAAGAAGATATTCGTGACCTAGGGTCTCTGCCCTTTAATAGTAGGCCAAATTAGGTTAAAAGTCAAAGGGGAGTCAAAGGGAAGGCTGAAATTGCAGAGCTAAACCGCCTTAGAACCACTCGATCGAGTCCTCCTTTGCTTGGTCGAGTGGTCTTCTCTTCCTCTACTCGCTCGAGTGCTTGGTCGAGTAATCCTCTTGCGCCACTCGATCGAGTGCATTCCCTCTCTTTTCCACCACATCTCCACAAGCTGACATTGCTCCAAAGTGCTCCAAAGTACCTGATTTAGACACCAAACATGCAAATGTATGCAATGCACTTCCTAGAACTACTAAGTATGCAAACTAAGAGGGAAGTGCAAAGAAATGTCATTAAGGATGGTTGAAACAATGCAAAAGTGGTCTAAAAGTGATGCTAAAAAAGTATGAAATATGAATGCATCAAAGCTACGCAGATATCAAGAGCATAAAGAACTCATTTGGATATGAGGTGAGTAGTGTGAAACAAACAGGCGACTGTTTTCTTGGATATTTTTTTTACTTTTCAAATTGCGAAGATAAACATATTATCTCTTTTTCTGTTTGGTTTTTAACTTTTTTAGGGATTTTTGTACCCATATATATCCTCGACCGGGAATATGGATGTACTCGAATCTGCAGACTTTACAATAGATGACAAGATGAGAGACGAGAGGGTCGACCAAAATTATCGCAATGAAAGACTCACTAGCCATCAACAAGCTCGAAACCAGCATATGTTGTCCATTCTCAGCCAGCATTATCGCAAAGAAAGACTAGACAGCCATGAACCAGCTCGAAACCAGCATATGTTGTGCATTCTCAGCCAACAATATTGCAAAGAAAGCGTGGACAGCCATCAACCAGCTCGAAACCAGCATCTATTCTGCATTCTCAGCCAACATTATCGCAAAGAAAGACTAGACAACAATCAACCAGCTTTAAACCAGCATATGTGGAAAGGTAAACAGGAAAAAAACTCCAAGTCTTGACCACTATTTGTCCACGCATTGTACGTTGGTCGGCCAATGTGTTTTGTTGTTGTTGTAGAAAGCTTGTGATTTTAAACTAGGTGCTTGTAACTTATATATAATGTATAACCTTGTAACGTAAGTCTCTGATAATGTATAAGATCTCGAAACCAGCATGCTTCTATGTTTTTTTGTAATATAAATTACTTTTCTGATGTGTATTTTTTTCGTTACTAACAGGTCAAAAACACTGATGTATTGTTAGACAAAGTACACAATATTAACTTAACACAGGGCTCATACACGAATTTGGAAGACAATATCCAAGCATACCTCTTTGAAAAGATTAGCGACCTATCTCAAGATTCCTTTGTACCTGTTTGATCACACACAACGGCAGACGAAAGTCCATCCTTAGCTAATAGGAAAGGTAAACAATAAAAGAAACTTTGCTTATTTACCCGTTTGGACACACAAACATTATGTACCCGTCTTTACACTCGTTTTATGTTACATATCAGCTGAGTATGTATTTTTCTGATTTCTTTTAAAAAAATCTGATTTTATCTTTATTAACAGGACAAAAACATTGATATAACAGTAGACAAGCTAATGGATATTAACTTAACTCAGAGCTCATATATTAACATGGAAGAGAATACACAAGCCTACTGATAACAAGATTTTTAATATCAATTAACTCAAATCCTATTCATGTCGATGCATTAATTAAGATGTCAATCCAATTGGGGAGATGCAATTACTCTCTAGAGCTATGCATGAACTACACGGTTCAAGCCAAATTAAGTTTGAATAAGTAACCAAACTAAAAACCTAATTGCGAAAAGTAAAAAGCAATAAGAAACAATGAACAATGATGGAAACGATCGAGTGGTAAACATGAAGACTAAGATTGACTCAATCGAGTCTAAAGGAAAAACAGAGTAAGCTGAGATTCAGATTCAAATGGAGAAATATAGAACTAAGGATATGAGTAATGGACCTAGAGAGAGACTGTACTTAATCAATGACGCCTGAACAACTTAGTTAATCATATCCTTCAGCAATTAACTCAACAAACGGTAAACCCATTCCCATGGTAAAAACCAACAACCAGAAGCTAACTCATACCTAATTCCCATTAGCGAAGTCAACTCGGTAAGCATTAAGTACCAGGTTCATTTATAGCCAATAAATACCCTAAACTATCATTCCCATGAGATAGGTATGTAAATCCTCTACTTAGGTTAATTCAGGCATTTCATCAAACAAGTTCAGTGCATGACAACAGCCAATATCAAAATCACAATGATCAGAAGTGATTAAGCACTAAGATCAACCTAGCATATAAGGATTAATGATAAACAACAAATAGCATCAAGGATTAAGCACAATAAATCTCTAATCGATCCCATCCTTAAGACTAAAAGTGGATCACTCACAATCCATTTCCAGAATCATAACAAAACAATATAAAACTGACATAAAAAGAAAGATCAAGATTGAACAACTTTTATAAAAGAGACAAGTGCAAATTCGAAGTACAAAGAGCTAGATCTAAGAAATAAAATGAATAAACCTTAAGAAAAAAAGAGAGAGTTTTTCTGATGGCCAAAAGCTAAAAAAAGAAAAAGATAAGGCTCCACTAGGGTTTTGACCTTTAAATAGTAGTCAAAAAGGGGTAAAAGGCATATGAGAGTCAAAGGGAAGGCTGAAATCGCGGAGCTGAACCGCCTTATAGTCAACTCGATCGAGTGCCTCACTGTCTGGTCGAGCGGTTTGGTCGATCTAGTGCAAAAGTCGCCACCTTTGGCCATCCGACTCGACCAAACGGTAGAGTGCCTGGAATAGTACATTCTTTCTCTCTCCAGTCACATCCTCACAAGATGACATTGCTCCAAAGTGCTCCAAATTACCTGATTAGGACACAAAACATGCAAATGTATACAATGCACTTCCTAGAATTACTAAGTATGCAAACTAAATGTGATGCTAAATGAGTATAAAATGTGAATGCATTAACACCCCAAAACTTATCATTTGCTTGTCCCCAAGCAAACAAATAGAAAAAGAATGTGGTGAGGTTTGAAGGTGGGTGCTCAGAACCAAAACATGTCAATAAAAATAATTCAATCAATGTGCAAGTTCAAGATTCTAAGATGCAACAGAGTAAGAGTTACTTCTAAAAATCTAAGCCATGTTTATTAAGGACAATCTGACATCACACTTAACCAAACCATGAATTCATTTCAAGAATTCCCTTTAACATTCATTAAGTGTATATGTGAACCATGCTCATGCAAATCTAGTGACTCATTTGGCTAAGGAAAAGGTTAAGAGACACAGATGGTCCCTTCAATGGTAAACCGGTTTATAAGCAGGGGATCTCTCAAGAAAGTGAACAAGCTTCAGCAAAAGGCTAAGAGTTAGGACCAAGGATGATACAAGAGCAGAATTCTCATCTACCCAAAACAAGCTCGATCGAGTCCAACCCAGAACGCAGATGAAACGAAGAACCCACTCCTAACTACCCTTTAGGCATTCGCCTTTAGACAAAGAGGAACACTTTCTCACTTTTCTTTTCTTTGTTTTTATCCTAGGGAGAAGTTTTTCTTTACTTACTCTAGCGGTTTGGGACTTATAAACTAGGGGACTTCTTTTCCTTTTGTACAAACCTATTTCTTTTGCCATCTTTTCTTTTTTGCTTAAACCCTTTTTCTTTCTTTTTGAACTTCCCCAAACCTTTACTAGAACCTTAAAACACTAAATCATCTCCTTGGTCTTAACCGAATCTCTTTTTCTTTCTTTTTCCTTTTTTCCCAATTTCAAAGCACAAGAAGAACACAACCAAGCCCCAAAGAACACCCCCAAACTTAGCCTAAACTGATCCTACGATGAACCAGAATCTACATGGGAACATGCCCTTGTCGGTCTAAACTCAACACCATTTACCAAGCTCATTCAAAAAACAAGGCCTCACAAACACACAAGAACAATTTAAGGCTTGAAAGAAAGGTTTGGTTAAAGGTAGGGGAACTGTTCCAAAGGTGGGAATCAGCTTGATATATCATGGTTTTTATGGGTTTTCACCATGATATAAGTCTTTTTTATAGAGTCTTTTTAGTGTTTTTGGAGTCTTTTCTACTCTTTACAGGTCCTATGTATGTTTGGAGCTGAATTGGAGATAATGGAGCTTATTTGGAAATTTTTGCTGGAAAACTGAAGTGACCGTCGTTCCCAAGCATTGGTGTCGCCCAACACCAGCCTGGTGTCGGTTGACACCGCCCTTTCTGCCAGAAGTGTCGCGCGATTTAAAGACTTTTGAAGATTTACACTTTGGCCCAGAAGTTCCACTTATTTACAAAACAGCCCAATTCGTGTTTTAGGAGATTTTAGGTTTATAAGCCAATTGTTAGGCTACTTTCACTTTTATCTTATTTTACATTGAGACTTGAGAGAGATTTGTTCCAGAGCTTTTGGGCAGACTATTCTGCTACTCTGTTCGTTTGAGAGAAGAATCTGAACCCCTGTTATTTTATACTTCTCTTTAATGCAATTTATTCAGTTGATGATGTTGTCTTCAATCACCATGTCTGAGTAATTTGCTAGTTAGGTTTTGGGTTTTTCAAGGGTTGAAGATGGATTGTTAGAATTGAAATACTGTTAGGATAATCTTATAGTTCTTCATTTAGATTGTGCTTAATCATTGATTTCTAGAATTGACCACCTGGAATTCATATTTAGGATAATTGATAGATGCGAAAGTATTATTAATTGCCTGAACTATCTTAGATTAGCAAAATTTCCATCTGCAAAGAAATTTGGTTTAGAGATTTTGTGAACAATTGAACTTGCAATTAATGTTTGTCTGATTTATTGAATTTGCAAAGAAATTTGGAATTCTAGGATTTAGACATAGATAATCTCTGCAACGAAAGTTTATTGGTTTTACATTAGTGTTCAAGTTCAAGAACGGTGCTTAATTAATATCATGATAATCTTATCTATGCAATCTCTGATTCAACCTGCGAAATTCCCAAGGCCTAGCGTTTGTCACTCTTGAATTTAACTTCGTTTAACAATCATATGCTGCTTTTATTTAGTTTATCTACATTACATTCATAGTTATTCTCTTAGCTTGATTTGCATCTAGGAGTTTTCTGTGCAACGACTCGACGTTTTGGATTCGATACCCTATTTGCTACAACTCAATTGCTGTGCACTTGCAGTTATTTTAGGGAGAACTTTACATGTTATTAATAAATATCGGACTCGGCTTCTACCTAGCAATGTGCAGGCTTTGCTGTGTACTCGCTCTTGGTTATATGGCTATGTAGTTGATGATGAAGGTATAAAATTGATGATTTGTTTTGTTTACTTTATTTTATGCATCTATTGACATTTTTTCTTGTGCATTTTAGATGAGAATGATCAAGGTGAAATGGTTACTATTCGAGCAGCGGAACCAACTCCAATGGAACAAACATGAGCAATAGGTAATGTTTGCTTTAACCCTATTCTATATTTGAATGCTTAGATAAGGAAAATCCAGAGTTTATTGTTAGTTTACAGGGGATATAGAATTGCGTTTGAATATATTGTTGTTGTTCCCCATGAGTAGATATCTAAGTAGCCATGTACGTAATTGAATGTGAGTCCAAATCAGTTCAAATTTAGATATCTTTTATTGTTCACATTCTGGTTTAAAGGTTCAAGCATTTTATATGTCCCTGCAATAATTTGTATGTCTATGTTTTGAGGTCTCTTCACCTATTTGATTATCTTATCTTAGTAATAAAGCTTGTCGTAACATTTAGTAAGAATTGTGTTATCCTTCTCATCGATAAAACAAAGCAAAAGTGAGTTGTGTGTGAGATTTGTTGACCGATATATATTCTTTTGCTTTGCAGATGACAACATCAATTGCGACTGAAGATGTTCATAGAGAGGTGAAGTTATAGCCAATGTTTGTTTCCTAATCATATCATATCTCCTCCTCGGTTTGTTAGTTTCATTTTATAATGAATCATGAGCCTTGTAATTTTTATTACTTGTGAATTTTGCTTACATAAGTTAATGAATTTTTCGTTTCTAGTCTTTTTGGCTATGCCAAATTTCTAGCTTAATTTCTAGATTTATCTAGATTAAGGTTGTCTTAATTTCCAAAATTTTAGTTATTTTTGGTTATGGATGATCCATTAAACTATTAAAACCATGTAATTAAATAGGTAATAGGTCAACCCAACCCATTTCCTAAATGGATTGGTTTGATCCATGATCCATTAACTTTTCACCCATTAGAATTATGGGTTGGATTGGGTTGGGTGAGTTGTTTTGATACTCCTAGTCTTAACTTTGTCACCTTTTATCATGAAATCACCGTTACAAATACGTCTTAAATTGCTACTTAATTATTTTTAATATCTAAACTGTCACATTTTTTTATTAAATTTTCATTACAAATTCGTCATTATGACAAATGTGAGTAAAAATGAGTATCTAATTAAGAACGGTGATGTTAAAAAAAAAAAAAAAGAACGCTATCATAAAATAAATGACAAAGAAAGCAACATTAAAAATGATCTTGGTAACGTAACTTTTTATAATATGTAGTATGTACACAAATGTAGTCGATGATGACAAACATAAAAACATAAAGTAAAACCCTTTTACTTATCTTAACATTCATAATAAAAAAAAACCTTTTACTAAATAAAAACAAACTTAAAAACATGTAGCACGAGCAAACAAACTACACATATGAGAGCAGAAGTCCTCTCCATCACTTTGATTCGTTTCGGGAAGAGTGCATTCTCACCACGACTGTTTTGCAGTTCAAATTTAATCTTCCAAACTTAATCTTTCCACTTCTATATTATCTTGTGGGGAGACAAACGAATCCTATAAAGAGAATAAACCCCATTTTAGAGTGATAAGAGTGAATTTGATCATATTGGATTGATACAATTCAACAAACAGACTTCATTATCAAAATTTACATTAAATAGGACATAAAGCATCTGCGGTGAGAAAATGTGCTATACAAATCAGAACTGGACCGTGTTTCAGTACGTACATACAAAGACATATATTAGTTTTCCATAACCTTTTCTCAATTGACCAGATATAAGCAAAATTGTTTCTCAATTGTTAAGACATAAAGTAAAAGGTGAGATGTAGATTGGATCGCTTCTCAATACGTACATAATTAATTAGCAAAGACTAGATCGACTCTATATTACAGAGACAAATCTAAGGCATAAGGATAGACAAATTCACATTGTTTCCGAAGTGGTCAAACGAAATTAAAAGACTGGATTCAGTCACAAGATCAGAAAAATAAGAGATTGTAACAGAAAGATTCAAACGAGTTCCAACAAAAAACAATTTTACTGATTTATTGCAAATAAGAAACCAAAAAATCTAAGTGATTAGATGCAATGTCAAACAAACCCTAAAAACAAGATACAACCGGCGAGAGTTGATGAGAGTAGAAGACATACTTACAGAGAAAAGAGTATCCCTTGAAAGAATTAGGTTAAATTTTTGCAGAGAGTTATAAAGTTCTTTATATATTAAGCTAAAAGTTTAGGGCTTCGGCCCAAATTTTAATTTTTAATCAATTTCTTTCAACAAAGTTATGGATTTTTCCTGCCTCTACTGCTCACATTATTAGCAAATCAAATTTGGATCTGATTTAATTCAAAAAGTACTAGTAGCTGACCCGCGCTAGTGCAGAGTTATGTTTTTTTTATCTTTTCAGTTTAGTTTTGTTTTGATACCCTACCCGATGAATTAACAGATTTGATTGTGCGGGTTTACGTTTTTATCTTATCAATTTAGTTTTGTTTTGGTACCCGACCCGATCAGTTAACATATTCGATTTATGATTTGACTGCGCAGAGTTACATTTTTATCTTTTCAATTTTGTTTTGTTTTGGAACCCGACCCAATCAATTAACAGGTTCGAATTCTGATTTGATTAAACCATATGCTAGTTTGTTTTAAGTTTTCGACCCGATCAATTAATAGATTCGATTTCTGGTTTGACTGAACCATCTGTCGGTTTGTTTTAAGTTATTATTCTTGTATCAAAACAGTTTGTCTCTCTTATTCTTTTATCCAAACAGTTTTTATCTCCTATTCTTTTATCCAAACATTACAATGTACTTCTCAATTAATATTATAATAAAGATAAAGATATTTGTTTGTATTTTGATTAAATTAACAAATAGAGTCTATTTAAAAACAAAAATCAGTTATGTGATGAATGATGATTTGGTGAAGCAGAAACAAATATACATCACTTTTATTATAAACTGTTCTTATATCAAGTACTTATCACAACTAAATTTTTCTTTTCTACTATTGCTACTGTCCTGCAACTTTTATGTTAAGTGTATAGTCACATAAATAGTAACGTGTTATCGTAGATTCTTACATCAAAAATACTGATGAACTCAACGTTTAGTACCAATTATGCACTAAAGTTTAGTCATTGTATTGTAAGAAACGGAGACTCACAGTTTCATCCCAACCTCGTAAGCAATTTGCGACTAGACATTAAGTCACAATACCGTCACACTCGTTACACTTGACATTTTAGTCACAATTTTGTCCCTAATTGTGACAATTTTTCGCTACGATATAAATCGTAGCAGTATTTTGACGAAAGAAACTACAAACTGGTGATGAAAACATCTAGTCACAATATCGTATTTAAATCGTCGTAAATTGGTGACAAATGCTTTTCGTCTCAAAACTTAGTCACAATAACTCCATTTTTTTGTAGTGAAAGTGATACTGGACAATGAGATCGAGTCACCTAAAACGAATACAGAAGGATCATCGGTGATTATTCCTCACAATTATATAACTGAAAGTTAGTTTGTAGATTGATTAATATTTTACATTTTTGCATTTTTCCTTAGGCTGCAAATGCATCAGCTGGTAGGGTTTATATTTATGATTGGAATTTGGATCACGAGATAATTGGCGAGGGTGTGTTATCTTCAACTGATCCAAAAGATTTGCTCAACAACATACCTCTTGGTCCGAATGCTGCAATTGTGAAGGTTGCCCTGGTGCTTAAAGATAAAGCTTTTTTATGGAGGCCAAGTGCTGAAATGTCAGTTTTGGGTGATGCACTTAATGAGAACATCGCATGGCCTATGGATAACATACAAATAATGAGTCCTGCCACACCTCGTGAAGAAACAGCAAAGAATTCACCTGTGGTAACTTTCTTTACATCCTAAATTTAAGTTAACATAAATTTTATGATTGTTGATTGATGAATGTTGATTGATAACTGTTGACGGATGACTACTTCGTTTAAAATTGTCAATAAATAGAGTGCAAGTAACAGTACTAGCAGTAGCAAAGGTGTAAAGCAGAAATGCATCTTGTTAGACTGCAATGGCTCAGGAGAACGAGTTGCACAAGGTCGAGTATCTTCAACTGATCCTGCAGATAAGGTGCATTTTGTTCCTTTAGGTCCAAATGCTAGTAAAGTCTGGGTAGAGGTTTCTAAGTGTGATGGTGCACGAGTGTGGCGACCAAATTCGGAAGTTGAGACCATATCAGATGCAGTTGGAACAACAGTGGCTTGGCCTAATGATAAACTCATCTTGTTGTGAGAACGTTATGTTGTCTTTGTGATAAAATCACATTTGTTGTTGTTTCAATTAGTACTTTGATCTTTATGATTGTCCTCTATGACAATGTGACAATGGCATGTAATGCATGTTCTCAATACTTTTACTCAGGAAACTTGTCTTTTATAATAAAGTTTATGGATCATCGAGTACATTTCAACAATTATTCAATGTTTATTTAATTTTTATAATAAATCATGTGGGAAGATAAATTTTAAAAATATATATATAAATGTAAAAATGTTATCAGAATTAAATTTTGTATGATGTTGACTTTTTGAAATTAACGTGTCAAGTATAAAATTAGGGTAAAATTCGATTTAGGGCATATTTAGGGTATTGAATAGGGTTTTGGGAATTATCATGATTATGTAAGAAAGATTCATGCAAACATACATATAAGTAATGTTTCACAATTATAAGTAATGTTTCACAATTATATAATTTGAAATCTGATAAGTTACAAACTATTAGGAGATAATTTACTTAGTCTTTCACTCATTATGTACTCTTAAACCCCTTTTGATACTCTGATTTTTTTATTTAATTTTTTTTTTGTTTTTTGAATGATACATAAATTAGACAATATTTAAATTAGAATTATGACATTAATAGCATAAAATTTCATAAACTATAAGTGTGAAAATAAATTATTACACGTTTTTTTAAATTGGGCATGATTAAAATAAACACCAATAAGATGGGAGCCAATCAGAACAACCACTCGGATTAACAATAGAGAAGCGTACACCGTTGGATCTTTTATTTCTTATTCCTATCTTTCAATCTCAGTCGTCCGTTCTCTGGGATTATTATGAAAGACACGCGATGAGTACTTCTAATCTCATTCGTCCATTTCATCTTTACCTTTCAGATCTCCTCTTCCTCTTTACGCGACATTGACGGTTCCGTTCGCCGTCGTCTTCTCTTCTCTTCGTCCGATCAGATCTCGTCTTCGTCTTTACCAAAGCTAAGGTTTTCAGTTCAATTTTTGGTACCTTAGCGTCACTCGATATTAGGGTTTCTAATATTTGGTTTGTTGATTGCTTAGTCCCTCGATTCACCGTCGCTCGATAGCTGCGGAGACGGAGACACTTTATCTTTCATATAGCTGTTCTTAATTAGGTATTTTATATTCACAACCTTCTCTTTGATTTTGGTTTGTTGATTGCTCGATTGAGTTTGTTGATTACTTATCTCCCCTACACAGTTACTTATCTGATTTCAATTTGAAAATTAAACGATTATACTCTTTGTTTGATCATTCATTCTTGTCATATGAAGCAGATATCGAGAAGAATCTTTCTACATAATCTCCCAAAGGTATTTTGACTATAATTGTTCATGTTTTACTTAAATTTTGTTATTGTGTTAATTTGAGTCATTTGTGATCTGATTTAGAAATGCAGGCAATGAAAGCCATTGTCTGTGGACTCTCGGCAAAAGGAATCATACCACCACTCCACCAAAACACCCAACAAGCAAATGACAATCAAGGAAGGAGACGCATCATTTTCGGACAATCAAGAACAAGGAGAATCCTCACGTGGCAAGGCTCCTCGTCGAGACTAAGGAGCTAGCAGAAGTTTAATTAGTTAATTTCATTGTGAACCACCTAGCTAGTTTCTTCTAAAATATGTACTTTTCTAACATACACTAAGTATTTTATATATCCTTTAAAATAAGTATTTTGTATTTGATCTTTAAAGTAATTAGCTTTTTTCCTCTTTAAAATAAATGTTTTTAAATTAAATTAATAGATAATATATAGCATTAATATATATTTTCATAAAATTATGGTTGAAATCGCAAAAATATGTGATTCAACAAAAATGCTATGAAATGAGATCTTTCAATAGATGACATTTCAATAATGCTATTATATAGAAAATTCACAACACTGAATTAATGCTATTATAGATAAAACTATTGCATACATAAAAATGCTATGGTATTTAAAATTATGGCATACACGAAAGGCTATCTTAAAAATACATATTATAGCATTTACAAAAACCGCTATCTAAAGTGACGGACTTTTTATCGCGGGCGATGACAGAGCGTTTATCTAAACGCTATCGTATTATAAGATAGCGTTTTTCGGCCGCCATCAATACCGGTTTTCCTGTAGTGAGTTTTTTTTTTTTTTCGCTCTCTCTCTTTCCCCTATGATTTGGAATCAGCTTTTATTTAGAGCGCGAGTAGTGATGGTTAGAGCCACCAATTCCCGGTCCTTTTTATTACTTTCATCCTGCGGGTTTCCATGGAGTCAGAAGACCAGTTGGACTGACCTTCATCCACTTCGTTTTCCCGAGGGTGTCGTTAGATTTCCCTTTGAGTTAGGAAAAAAAAGAGTATATAACTAAATGTAAAGCAATAAATAAACATGATGTAAATGCATAAGCCTGTCTTGACTGGACTGAAAGAGAAATCATACTCATGTATACCAAACCCCTTGCTAAGAAATTTAAAAGTCAGGTTTATGCGAGGAGTTAAACTTTAGAGAGTTGAGTACCTTAAAGATACGGTTGTGATCCAGCAATCGGTCCGCTAGAGCCATTCTGTTCGGCTAAGTCCGCTGCTGATGTCTGCCCCTTGTGATTGCAAGAACATTGGTTGATAAGGTAAGTTCCAAGAGAAGGTCCTAATTCCCTAACTGGTTTTGACTCAATAAAACACTTTGAAAAACTTTTTTTTTTTTCCTTAGAACCCTCAAAAACAAACACAATGTCAGCAACTACCTCCCCCATACTTAAACAACATTGTCCCCAGTGTTATCAAGCCGGAAGAAGCAAAGAAAATGAAAAGGAATTGAGTCAAACATAAGTAAAATAAATCGTTGTACCTGTCTGTCGGGTTGGTGTCGACCGACACCATAGTGGTGTCGACCGACACCATAGTGGTGTCGATCGACACTGACTTTTTTTGTGTCGAGCTGTGTGTCGATCCTGCAGTCGATATTCGTTCGTATCGTATAATGGTGTCGAGCGACACTGCTGCTGTGTCGGGAGACACAAGCTCGTCTCGACCTGTTCCTTTTTTTTTTTTTTTTTTTTTTTTTTTTTTTTTTTTTTAAAGAAAACCAAAACGAAAAGTTAGTGAAAAGAAACGAAAAGCACAAAGGAATTTCACCTACAGGTGGGTTGCCTCCCACTAAGCGCTTGTTTTCAGTCATTAGCTGGACTGTGTCGAGCTTAGGCATCTGGTGGATGAGAGAGTGGCAGCAAATGCCTCGGAGAAAAATGTCTCCTCATCCATGGTGGTGTATTAGCATTAGGGGCATGAGATCGACCAAGGAAGTGAGGAACAGCAGCATGGTGGGATTTGAGTATTGGTGGGATACCTCTTTTTCCTGCAGAATCATTAAAAGAAAAACCAAGCCTTCTACGAGAATCTCGTTGCTTGCATAAGTGTGAAACAGCTTTTGCACTTCTTAACTTTTTATTGATGAGATCATGAGGTTTTGAATTGATTCCAGAAAGTGCATACCTTTGCTGTAATGGAGGCTTATGGTCTGTGAGATGATCAGCAACTAAGTCCTCACTCCTATCTGCCAGCATGTTCACTTGCTTACTAGTATCCAGCTCTTTGACATACCCAGCAGTAAGATCCACTGAATGTTCTCTGAATGGATCTTCAACCGGAGAAGTCTCTACAGAAAAAGTCTGACTATCGATGGTGGATGTCCTTCTTAACTTATCCATTTCAAAATTCATGACAACATCACCAAAACCAAGCTCTATCCTCCCTTGTTTCACATCAATGATGGCACAAGCTATAGCCAAGAATGATCGTCCTAGAATAAGAGGATCTGTAGGTTTTTCACCATATTCCAAAACCACAGAGTCTGTAGGAATCATGTGGCCTTCAATTGTCAGTGGAACATCCTCTAAAACACCTTATGGGATTCGCTTAGATCGATCAGCTAGGATAAGAGAGATCGTAGTTGGCTTGAAATTGGTCATTCCAAGGCTAGCAGCAACTGAGGAAGGCATTAGGTTGATACTGATAGTAGGATTTTTACTATGCAATTACCCTACAGCACTATCATGTCATTGTAGTACTTAAGGGAGTCAATCCAATCAGGTGAGATGCTATGCAGATAAGATGCAATCAACAATAACTAAGTCAAGCCAAATGCAAATTATGGAAATTGTAAACTAATACCCTAATTAACAGAAATGGAATGCAATAAGTAAATGCAAGGTAATAAATGACAATTGTAAGAAGCTAAAGACCAGAAAGCTTGATAGACAATTCTTAAAAATAAATCAATTAAAGCAAAGGATCTTAAGGATGGGGTAATTGACTAATGAATCTCCTTGATCAAACTAAGATGCTTAACGAAACTCAACAGAGCTAACCCTAGGCTGTGAACTCGAACACTAAAGCTAGTTCACTCTCGTGACTGAAGCTATCAAGTCTGAGGTGCTTCCAGACCCAACTCTCATCAGCGAAACACACCTCAGCAAGCATTAAGAAACAGTTACACAAGCCAAAATGCACTCAAGTCAACTAATATCTTAGGCATGAAATGCAAATCTCTTGGAAAAGTTGGTTGGGGCATTTCATCAAACACCTTCTGGGTGGAAAATGCCCTAAGTTCAAATTCCAGATGATCAGAAAGGAATTAGCATTAAACTCACTAATCAAGAAGGGAAAACAGTAAATCAAAGCTTAAACACCCTGGGTAATCAAGGATCTTCACTAATCTAACCCATCCTCAAGAACCCTAGAAAACTACTCAGAAATCACCATCAGAGAATCAAACCATGAAACAGATAAAACTTGCATCATTAGAAAGAGGTTTGAAAACTGAACAACTTTATTGAAGGAATTAATTGCAAAAACTCAAAGACAAAGAAGCAATCTGGATTACAAGGAAAGAACCCTAAGGGGGCGATTTTCAGGTTTCTCAGAGTAAAAAGTAGGTTTTTGACACAAATGACATCATTCAACCTTTTATACTAGGTTTAGGAAAAAAGTGAAAAAGGCACGTGCGTGCAAACTCGACGTCTAACTAGACGGGCTTCATCAAGTGCGCGTAAAGGCAGCTCCTTTGACACCAACTCGATCACCGACTCGACGGGCTTCATCAAGTGCACGTAAAGGCGGTACCTTTCGCACCAACTCGACATGCTGGTCAAGTCCGCAGGTCGAGTCTGTACACACTTCTTTCCTTCTTCTTGTTTCTCGGCTCCACTTCATTCCCATTGATCAGGCATCCATCTCCCATCTTCAAGACATTCTCTAAAGCCTCCAAAAGCACCTGATAACAACTCCAAATGCAGGGATGCATGCAATGCTAATGCAAATCCTATCAAGTGTGAAAAGTGGATGCATATGGATGTAAATGGTAAAGATGTGATGATATATGTATGCAAAAGGAATGAATTAAGAGTGCTAAAACTATGAAAATACAAGTACATCAACACCCCCAAACTTGTCTTTTGCTTGTCCTCAAGCAAACAAATAAGAGCAAAGAAAGGGATGAGGTTTGAAAACGAGTTGATACAGCCAAAAACAACAAGCAAAAACGATTTGATATATGTCCAAGTTCACGGTTCTAAAATGCAGCAAGGTGAGAGCTACTTCTTTGAAAATCTGTATCATGCTTAACAAGATCAATCCAACTTCACAGTCACTCAAACAATGCATTCTTATCAGCAAAATCCCTTTAACATTTATTATGGTGAACAATGAATCATAAACATGCAAATTAGCAACTCATTTGGCTCAAGGTAAAGGTCAAGAGAAAAAGATGGTTTCTTAAAGTTATAAAACGGTTTAAAGAACAGGGATCTCTCAGGAAAATGACAATGCTTTGGCAGAAGGTTAAGAGTTATAACCTAGGATGATGCAAGAGCAGAACCTCTAACTACCTAGCTCTGACTCGATAGCGTCAGTACCCGAACCCCATAAAAACCAAGAACGACTCCTAACTACCATTTAGGCCTTGCGCCTTTATACACAGAGGAGCACTTGCTCTTTTCTTCTTTTTCTCTTGTAAACTAGCCAAGGGAGAGGTGATCTTAAGGTAACATCTAGCGGTTTGGAAAACTTAACACTTAGGGAACTCCTTTCTTTCTTTTAAACAGCTGAGGCAATTGCCTTCTTTTCTTTTAACTTAGAACCCCCGTTTTTTTTTTTTTTTTTTCTTTCTTAAAACCATTCCCAAACCTTTACTAGACCCTTTTGAAACACAAAACAACTCCCTGGCCTTAATCAAAACACTTTTCTTTTCCCACTTTTTGAATATGAAACCATAGTGTTCAAGACGTCACCCCCAAACTTAGCCTGAAAATAAACCCAAAATCGAACTAGATACCTAGACATCCTACTCTTGCCGGTTTAAACTAAACACGTTCTGCTAAGCATGATCGAAACAAGACCTCACAAGCACACACAAGAGTAATGCGGGTTTGAAGGAAAAGGCTAAAGTGTTCAGGGTGTGGGGAAGAAAACTACCTGGACAAACAAAGAGGATAAACAAATGGGAAAAGATTGTCCAGATATGTATGCTATCCATGAGTCGCTTTCAATGCATGCAATGATATTTAAAGTCAAGATTAAGGTCCAGATAAACAAGGGATAAGCCTCAATTCACAGCAGTGATCAAGTGAGATGTGCATGTCATGATGTGATCAAGTTAAACACGGTTTCGTTTTAAATGCTTCATTCTCACCCTAATGCATCAGAGAATCAAAAACCAAGGCACAAATCATATCGCATGAGATCGTTATTTTACAAGGTTGTATCAACAATGCAACATGATTGTGAAGCTATGTGATGCAATGGAGACTTAATCTAAACTACATGAATATTTTTGGATTTTTTCGAAAAATTTTCAAATTTTTATGTGTTTTTCTATGCCTTGCATGATGCAAAAATTTGAGATAAGAAAATAGAAAACAAAGTCAAATACATCTCAACCCCTCCCCCAAACTTGAATTACACAGTCCCTTGTGTAACAAAAGAAAGGAGAAGGTTTCAAGAATCAAAAACCAATAAAACATAAATGAAATGGTATATACAATGGTGATGGAATTGTTACCTCAAGGATGGAATTAGGAGAAGGAGTACGGTGAAAGCTAGAGTTTTCTATGCTTACTGGATGGGAGTGATCGAGTCTGCGATCAAGCTAGTGCATTATGGCGAGTGCAGGCTCTGGCAGCTGATCGAGCCTATGATCGAGTCAATATTTTTCCCTTTTTTCACAGTTTGTTGTCTTGGCCCTTTTAGCTCAAACTCCTTTCTTGAGACCTGCCAATCAAAGACACTACAAAAAAAAATACATTAAATAAACCAAAAACTTAAAGCAATATGTACAAGGATAAGCATGGGACTTCCTCCCAAGTGAGTTTTGTTTTAAGTCTCTTAGCTTGACTTTCCCTTGAACTTGCTAGGGAGGGTTGAAATCTAGCCTGCCTTCAAGAGTGATGGTCATGACCTGAGAGAGAAGCTCTTGAAGCATGATTGGATCTTTCTGGAGCTCAGGACTGATGACGGCTTTAGCGCTTGAGAAAGGTTTAGATCTTCCTTTGTACTTGACCTTGTACTCAATCTTTACACCCTTGAGTTCCAGTGGCAAAAGAGTCACTGCGGGCTGAGATGGATTTGAGGAGGGAGGCTGAGGTTCATTTCTCTTATTCTTCTTCTTGAGAGTAGCCTTTGAAACAATACTCACCCCCTCCTTTTGAGCACTTCCCAGTTGCTCACTGAACAATGCTTGAAGGCTCTCTCCATCAAAAACGCTTGTCTGACGCTCATCAAGCTTCGTAGACACACTATGCAGCACCTTCACAGCCTCAACAAGTCCAGATTCAATCACCTTGGATCCTAACTCTGCAGTTGTTATAGTTCCACAATACTCAGTAGTGTAACCCTTGAGTGGGTAGGAGACCTTGTTGTTGACATTGTGAAGGATCACCATCTTGTTGGGGAAATCAATTGAGGCTCCAGCTGTAGTAAGGAATGGAGTTAAGGATCAATGGGACCTCTTTATTATCAACCATATCCAGAACAGTGAGGTCTGTTGGTATGGTGCATTCTCCAACCTTCAGAGGATAATCCATGATAATACCAAGTGGAGACTTAGAAGAAGCATCCTCAAACATGATAGATGATCTAGGCCGCTGCATCATACTCTGTGAACCCAGCTTATTAACCAAACCCAGCGAAATCAAATTTACACTTGCTCCAGAATCCACAAGTGCATCATCTAGCTGCAAATCACCAAGAGAGCAGGGCGGAGTAAACTTTCCTTGATCTTTGAGCTTAGGAAGTGAGGTTGGTGTGCCTTGGGGTTCACTAGAGAGTTCCAGAAGCTCAGTGACTTTCTCCTTGTTTGCAAGAACATCCCTAATCAGCTTCATTTGGCGATGAGCTTCTTTCATGTTTCCCATATTTGGTAACTCAACACCAATCTCACTCATATCAGCTATAAACTTGGAGATGACCTTCTTTTGAGCCTTGGTGAGGATTCTGCCTGGAAATGGAAGTGGGGGCTTATAAGGAGGCGGAACAACTTGTTCAGGACCTAAGGTTGGCTTGACTCTATCAACATGTCGAGCTTGCAAGTAGCTTCTACCATTTTCGCCCTGTTGTGCTCTGACTCGATTTGGTGATAGAGTCTGTTGATCGAGTTTACCCTTTAACCCAGATTTCAGCTCATTCTGACATTTAATATGAGCCTCATCTTCAGTGCAATCCTCCCCTTCTTTAATCTTAATGTCCTCATTAAAGTTTGTACCATGGAGAAGCCTAGAGATCGTTTGGATGGCTCTTTCATTCTCAGCTGCCTGGTCTATGTCATCGTTTGAGTAGATGACATGGCAGTGGTCCTTGGGGTTTTGAATTGATTTCCCAGGGAGTTGACCATGTTGGTTTGAACTAGAAGCTGCACCTTTGTTCTCAATGATCAGTATTCTGGAGTTCAGTGATTCAATCTTACTGTTAAGCTCTGCAAGCTTCTTGCTTGTCTCCATAACTCCATTGGCTTGGCCCTGTAAGAGCTGCTGTATCATTGACCTCATGTCAGGTTCCTGAGGCTGTGGCGCCTGGTGCTGCTGAGGAGCAAACCCTGGTGGTGCTCCTTGCTGCTGTCTAGGTGGATAGCCGCCCTGTTGGCTCACAAACTGCCCTCGCGGAACGAACACTTGCTGCTGCTGTGGTTGGCACTGCTGCTGCGTAGGCTGACTCTGCGGTGTTTGTGGAGGATAGACTTGATCCTGAGGATTGGCGACATTCGTACTTCTGTAGGACAGATTCGGGTTGGCTTTGTACGTGTAATAGCCTTTGTTGTAGCCACCCTGGTTGTTCTGCACATAACTCACTTCCTCAACCTGCTGATCAATCTCCCCTTCGTGGACCTGCACATACTCTTCCTCAGAAACAAAATGGACTTGCTTCATGGTTGATTGGGCCTGAAGAAATTTGTCCAATTTCTCATTCAAGGCCTTCATTTCTTTCCTATGCATGTCATCAGATTCGACAGAGCTCCTGGTGGTGCGGTCATATTCTTCATTATAATTCCCATCTGACCGAGCCAAGTTCTCCACTAGCTGCCAGCCGTCATCCATGTCTTGATTCAGGAAATCACCGTTACTTGCTGTATCCAACATCTGCCTATACCGTGGTAAGACTCCTCTATACATAGTGCTGAGGATGGACTCATTACTGAAACCATGATGAGGGCACTGACTGGTGTATCCCTTGAACCGTTCCCATGCCTCAGAGAATGTCTCGCCATTTTTCTGCTGGAAGCCCGAGATATCACTTCGCAACTTGGCTGTGCGTCCGGTAGAGAAGAATTTAGCAAGGAAAGCTTTCTTACAGTCGTCCCAAGTAGTAATCGATCCGTGGGGCAAATGTTTCTCCCACTGGTGAGCTCGCTCTCCAAGACTGAGGGGAAAAAGACGCAACTTGACCGCGTCTTCAGAAACGCCATTGACCTTCGTGAGATTGCAGAGGCGATCGAACTCGTCCAAATGGTCAATGGGATCCTCACAAGGTAGACCGTGGAACATCTTTTTCTGCACAAGGTTGATCATTCCCAGCTTGATCTCAAAATTGTTGTTCTGGACAGGGGGTGGAACAATACCCTGCCTCTGTGTGTGTATGTGTGGAGCATCCCCGGCTCCAATGTGTCTGATCGGCCTAACCCGAGCGTTGCCATTACCCTGAGGGTTGTCCATGGCGTCAACACACTGCTCAGTTTCTGCCTGGTGATCCTGATTCTCCTCTATGACTTGGTCAACAGGAACCCGTGATGCTCTGTTCAGTCGGTTGATGTTATCTAAGTAGTTGATCAAGTTGCCACTGCCCTTTGATCTCGTTTACATACAACCAAAGTACTAACTCGATGTGTCACGTCGAGTCTGCACGTAGAGTCTGTCGTGTTTGGTACCTGCGATGACAAAGACAGAGAGAATTGGCAAAATTAGGAACTGTTTAGCTTGGAAACGAACTTGATCTTAAGTAACTTGAAATCCTAAATGTAGCAAGCAAACACCCAATCGGCAACGGCGCCAAATTGATAGTAGGATTTTTACTATGCAATTACCCTACAGCACTATCATGTCATTGTAGTACTTAAGGGAGTCAATCCAATCAGGTGAGATGCTATGCAAATAAGATGCAATCAAGAATAACTAAGTAAAGCCAAATGCAAATTATGGAAATTGTAAACTAATACCCTAATTAACAGAAATGGAATGCAATAAGTAAATGCAAGGTAATAAATGACAATTGTAAGAAGCTAAAGACCAGAAAGCTTGATAGACAATTCTTAAAAATAAATCAATTAAAACAAAGGATCTTAAGGATGGGGTAATTGACTAATGAATCTCCTTGATCAAACTAAGGTGCTTAACAAAACTCAACAGAGCTAACCCTAGGCTGTGAACTCGAACACTAAAGCTAGCTCACTCTCGTGACGGAAGCTATCAAGTCTGAGGTGCTTCCAGACCCAACTCTCATCAGCGAAACACACCTCAGCAAGCATTAAGAAACAGTTCACACAAGCCAAAATGCACTCAAGTCAACTAATATCTTAGGCATGAAATGCAAATCTCTTGGAAAAGTTGGTTGGGGCATTTCATCAAACACCTTCTGGGTGGGAAATGCCCTAAGTTCAAATTCCAGATGATCAGAAAGGAATTAGCATTAAACTCACTAATCAAGAAGGGAAAACAGTAAATCAAAGCTTAAACACCCTGGGTAATCAAGGATCTTCACTAATCTAACCCATCCTCAAGAACCCTAGAAAACTACTCAGAAATCACCATCAGAGAATCAAACCCAGAAACAGATAAAACTTGCATCATTAGAAAGAGGTTTGAAAACTGAACAACTTTATTGAAGGAATTAATTGCAAAAACTCAAAGACAAAGAAGCAATCTGGATTACAAGGAAAAAACCCTAAGGGGGCGATTTTCAGGTTTCTCAGAGTAAAAAGTAGGTTTTTGACACAAATGACATCATTCAACCTTTTATACTAGGTTTAGGAAAAAAGTGAAAAAGGCACGTGCGTGCAAACTCGACGTCTAACTAGACAGGCTTCATCAAGTGCGCGTAAAGGCAGATCCTTTGACACCAACTCGATCACCGACTCGACGGGCTTCATCAAGTGCGCGTAAAGGCGGCACCTTTGGCACCAACTCGACATGCTGGTCAAGTCCGCAGGTCGAGTCTGTACACACTTCTTTCCTTCTTCTTGTTTATTGGCTCCACTTCATTCCCATTGATCAGACATCCATCTCCCATCTTCAAGACATTCTCTAAAGCGTCCAAAAGCACCTGATAACAACTCCAAATGCAGGGATGCATGCAATGCTAATGCAAATCCTATCAAGTGTGAAAAGTGGATGCATATGGGTGTAAATGGTAAAGATGTGATGATATATGTATGCAAAAGGAATGAATTAAGAGTGCTAAAACTATGAAAATACAAGTACATCAGATACCTGAACCTAGATCACAAATAGAATGAGGAAACTTTCTTGTGGAGATTGAGCAATCTAGCACAAAGTTTCCTGGGTCGTGGAGCTTCTCTGGAGTCTTATTATGAATCACTGCACTAACTTGTTCTGAGACTATCACCTTCTTCTTCTTCTGTGGCTCTTTGTTCAAGAAACCTGCACTAATGTCTCTGGTAAGCAATGCTCCTTCTTCAG
The DNA here is from genome assembly GCA_026724425.1 of Erythrophleum ivorense. Lineage (NCBI taxonomy): Eukaryota > Viridiplantae > Streptophyta > Magnoliopsida > Fabales > Fabaceae > Erythrophleum > Erythrophleum ivorense. Next base: position 304,880 of record JAIUCV010000068.1, on the reverse strand, counting down.
GACTCACACCATTCATAACCATTCTCTTAACATATCTTTTTAATGCAGGTGAAAGAGTGACGGCATCAACTAGAGGAATCTCAACCATCAGCTTGTCCATGATAGCTTTGCATTTAGCATCTTCCAGCTCTTGTTTGGGCTTCATAGGAGGCTTAGGAAAAGGTATCTTAGGCTTGTAGACCCTCTCCTCGACTCTATCTGCAACTTTTACACGACCTATCAACCAATGTTCTTGCAATCACAAGGGGCAGACATCAGCAGCGGACTTAGCCGAACAGAATGGCTCTAGCGGACCGATTGCTGGATCACAACCGTATCTTTAAGGTACTCAACTCTCTAAAGTTTAACTCCTCGCATAAACCTGACTTTTAAATTTCTTAGCAAGGGGTTTGGTATACATGAGTATGATTTCTCTTTCAGTCCAGTCAAGACAGGCTTATGCATTTACATCATGTTTATTTATTGCTTTACATTTAGTTATATACTCTTTTTTTTCCTAACTCAAAGGGAAATCTAACGACACCCTCGGGAAAACGAAGTGGATGAAGGTCAGTCCAATTGGTCTTCTGACTCCATGGAAACCCGCAGGATGAAAGTAATAAAAAGGACCGGGAATTGGTGGCTCTAACCATCACTACTCGCGCTCTAAATAAAAGCTGATTCCAAATCATAGGGGAAAGAGAGAGAGCGAAAAAAAAAAAAAACTCACTACAGGAAAAACGGGTATTGATGGCGGCCGAAAAACGCTATCTTATAATACGATAGCGTTTAGATAAACGCTCTGTCATCGCCCGCGATAAAAAGTCCGTCACTTTAGATAGCGGTTTTTGTAAATGCCATAATATGTATTTTTAAGATAGCGTTTCGTGTATGCCATAATTTTAAATACCATAGCATTTTTATGTATGCAATAGTTTTATCTATAATAGCATTAATTCAGTGTTGTGAATTTTCTATATAATAGCATTATTGAAATGTCATCTATTGAAAGATCTCATTTCATAGCATTTTTGTTGAATCACATATTTTTGCGATTTCAACCATAATTTTATGAAAATATATATTAATGCTATATATTATCTATTAATTTAATTTAAAAACATTTATTTTAAAGAGGAAAAAAGCTAATTACTTTAAAGATCAAATACAAAATACTTATTTTAAAGGATATATAAAATACTTAGTGTATGTTAGAAAAGTACATATTTTAGAAGAAACTAGCTAGGTGGTTCACAATGAAATTAACTAATTAAACTTCTGCTAGCTCCTTAGTCTCGACGAGGAGCCTTGCCACGTGAGGATTCTCCTTGTTCTTGATTGTCCGCAAATGATGCGTCTTCTTCCTTGATTGTCATTTGCTTGTTGGGTGTTTTGGTGGAGTGGTGGTATGATTCCTTTTGCCGAGAGTCCACAGAGAATGGCTTTCATTGCCTGCATTTCTAAATCAGATCACAAATGACTCAAATTAACACAATAACAAAATTTAAGTAAAACATGAACAATTATAGTCAAAATACCTTTGGGAGATTATGTAGAAAGATTCTTCTCGATATCTGCTTCATATGACAAGAATGAATGATCAAACAAAGAGTATAATCGTTTAATTTTCAAATTGAAATCAGATAAGTAACTGTGTAGGGGAGATAAGTAATCAACAAACTCAATCGAGCAATCAACAAACCAAAATCAAAGAGAAGGTTGTGAATATAAAATACCTAATTAAGAACAGCTATATGAAAGATAAAGTGTCTCCGTCTCCGCAGCTATCGAGCGACGGTGAATCGAGGGACTAAGCAATCAACAAACCAAATATTAGAAACCCTAATATCGAGTGACGCTAAGGTACCAAAAATTGAACTGAAAACCTTAGCTTTGGTAAAGACGAAGACGAGATCTGATCGGACGAAGAGAAGAGAAGACGACGGCGAACGGAACCGTCAATGTCGCGTAAAGAGGAAGAGGAGATCTGAAAGGTAAAGATGAAATGGACGAATGAGATTAGAAGTACTCATCGCGTGTCTTTCATAATAATCCCAGAGAACGGACGACTGAGATTGAAAGATAGGAATAAGAAATAAAAGATCCAACGGTGTACGCTTCTCTATTGTTAATCCGAGTGGTTGTTCTGATTGGCTCCCATCTTATGGGTGTTTATTTTAATCATGCCCAATTTAAAAAAACGTGTAATAATTTATTTCACACTTATAGTTTATGAAATTTTATGCTATTAATGTCATAATTCTAATTTAAATATTGTCTAATTTAAGTATCATTCAAAAAACAAAAAAAAAATTAAATAAAAAAATCAGAGTATCAAAAGGGGTTTAAGAGTACATAATGAGTGAAAGACTAAGTAAATTATCTCCTAATAGTTTGTAACTTATCAGATTTCAAATTATATAATTGTGAAACATTACTTATAATTGTGAAACATTACTTATATGTATGTTTGCATGAATCTTTCTTACATAAACATGATAATTCCCAAAACCCTATTCAATACCCTAAATATGCCCTAAATCGAATTTTACCCTAATTTTATACTTGACACGTTAATTTCAAAAAGTCAACATCATACAAAATTTAATTCTGATAACATTTTTACATTTATATATATATTTTTAAAATTTATCTTCCCACATGATTTATTATAAAAATTAAATAAACATTGAATAATTGTTGAAATGTACTCGATGATCCATAAACTTTATTATAAAAGACAAGTTTCCTGAGTAAAAGTATTGAGAACATGCATTACATGCCATTGTCACATTGTCATAGAGGACAATCATAAAGATCAAAGTACTAATTGAAACAACAACAAATGTGATTTTATCACAAAGACAACATAACGTTCTCACAACAAGATGAGTTTATCATTAGGCCAAGCCACTGTTGTTCCAACTGCATCTGATATGGTCTCAACTTCCGAATTTGGTCGCCACACTCGTGCACCATCACACTTAGAAACCTCTACCCAGACTTTACTAGCATTTGGACCTAAAGGAACAAAATGCACCTTATCTGCAGGATCAGTTGAAGATACTCGACCTTGTGCAACTCGTTCTCCTGAGCCATTGCAGTCTAACAAGATGCATTTCTGCTTTACACCTTTGCTACTGCTAGTACTGTTACTTGCACTCTATTTATTGACAATTTTAAACGAAGTAGTCATCCGTCAACAGTTATCAATCAACATTCATCAATCAACAATCATAAAATTTATGTTAACTTAAATTTAGGATGTAAAGAAAGTTACCACAGGTGAATTCTTTGCTGTTTCTTCACGAGGTGTGGCAGGACTCATTATTTGTATGTTATCCATAGGCCATGCGATGTTCTCATTAAGTGCATCACCCAAAACTGACATTTCAGCACTTGGCCTCCATAAAAAAGCTTTATCTTTAAGCACCAGGGCAACCTTCACAATTGCAGCATTCGGACCAAGAGGTATGTTGTTGAGCAAATCTTTTGGATCAGTTGAAGATAACACACCCTCGCCAATTATCTCGTGATCCAAATTCCAATCATAAATATAAACCCTACCAGCTGATGCATTTGCAGCCTAAGGAAAAATGCAAAAATGTAAAATATTAATCAATCTACAAACTAACTTTCAGTTATATAATTGTGAGGAATAATCACCGATGATCCTTCTGTATTCGTTTTAGGTGACTCGATCTCATTGTCCAGTATCACTTTATCGAATGGCCATGCAACCTTCTGTCCCACAGTGTCTCCAAGTGTTATAATGGTCGACGTGGGCCTCCATACAAATGCTTCTGGTTTACTTACAGACTTCACCATAATAGCTGCTGCATTTGGACCAAGTGGAATACGACCAATCTTGTACGTTTGCTCAGAAGAGCAGAGCTCCCCTTCCCCGACAACGATATCATCAGAAGAACACCAGTCGAGTAGTTGACACCTAATACCGCCTTTACTGAGGTCGCTTAACTCGGACCTAGTAGCATCATCACTTTCTCTCTGACAAAAACAGGAAATAAAATTACTAACTGGCACATCGACTACTTAAACATACACTAAGACATCAAGTTACCGTACTTACTTTTTTTCCAGCTAAGTTGTGAACCACAATTTGCAAGTCTTCAATCTTGCTAAGCAATTCCGCTTGTGTTGCTTCAAGCTTTTGAACATGTGAATCCCTAGCCTGTAGAAATTGTAGTTTGGTAAACGTAAACCCTCTCCCCATCCCTCTCAGTCTCCCAGGTTTGTCTTTTCCTAAAACTTGACTCACAGCATCATCTCTCACATTATAATTGCCTGTGGACTCCATTTCACTATCGATTGATTTTATTTTATCCTGACATATATTTTAACCCAAAGTGGATTAGCATTATATGAAATAGAAACTTAAACAACAAATAGCATTATATTTAAGTTCTGACAATCGTTTCTGCGAATTCCTCTCTCACGGGAGTACCATCAGCATGCGTGTGTCCTGCCACCCACACCTTACTTCTAGTCACTCCTTTCGGGTCTGAACTCTTTTTTTTCTACAAGTATAAACAAATTTTAACACATGTTTCCAGTATTACAAGTGCGGAAAGATTGTTAGTATACTTACCATATCATGAGCTAGTCGAACCATTCCTTTGCGACTGGTAGTGTGAGGGATCTGAGCCCTCCTTAATTGTCTGAACTTGTCACTTCGCAACTAGACACACAAAACAAATCATTTAACTTAAAAAATCAACATCCTTAAACATAGAGCACACTATTATGATTGGTTCAACAATTCATACCTTAAAGGCTGGACTAGTTCTACGCCTAACCCAATTGTTCTGCTACAGACTGAATGTTATTCGGTTTCAACTTTTGAAGTTGCACCTTACATTTGGTAGACCGAACTTGCTTAGTCAGTCTAGATTTAGAACCTCTCCACAAACAACCCATTTGCCTAAAAACAGAATCTTTTTGCCATTCTTCAGTCAAATTGAATCTCCCCTTTACACAGATAATTAATAAGTTAGTCATACAAAGAAATAATTAATAAGTTCAGATATAGAAAATTAGACTTTACCTGAACTTCTTCCCACAATGTCTCTCTCAACTCTTCATCAAGATGCCTCCAATCGTCAAGTAGTACATGTACGTGTTCCCTTACAAGAGGACCGAGAAATGAAGACAGTGTAACTGATCCATTCCCGACATGCTCACCCACAGTCATAAATTCGACTTCCACCTTGTCATCATGGTGTTTGGCAACTCTACGCATCTTTGTTGGTCCTCTTGTTTTCCTCTTACTTGTCCCAGACTGTTGTGTTTGCACATCTACAGTAGAGCCTCGCTGGTTGGGAGGTTGCCCTGTTTCTTCTCCGACTGCTGCATCTTCTACATCATGCTGAGAAGGTTCGCCATAACCCTCATTGTCAGCTTCTTCTGATTCATGGTCATGGCGTTGCGCAACTTCAGTCACAGCTACCTTCTCCCTAACTTCAGCTGCCTTCTCCCTAACTTCAGATGTATTCTCCCTAACTTCAGCTGTATTCTCCATAACTTCAGCTGCCTTCTCCCTAACTTCAGATGTATTCTCCCTAACTTCAGCTGTATTCTCCATAACTTCAGCTGCCTTCTCCCTAGCTCCTTTCTTGGTCCTCCTTCTTTTCGTCTCTACAATAGGAGTGCAATCCATGCCTGCTTGTCTCTTGCTAAAACGAATTGCATCTGTTGCCATTACTGATTACCTGAAACACAATCAACTTTGTCAGTAAACCTGGAAAGCTAATCCATCACAAGGACTCCTTCGCAGTCATCTCTAACACAGAAACTCTCGTCATCGTCAGACTGGTTTCCTAAATCTTCAAATTCTTGGACCGGTAAAGGGGCATGAACGAATTCCTCTTCTGTCTCTAACTCATGATATCCCCTTGGTGGCGCCCTCATAACAACATACCAATGAGAAGAGTCATCTTCTCGTGAGTAGAAAACTTGTTTTGCTTGTGATGGGAGGATATATGGTTCTTGGAGAAACGATGACTGGTTCATATGGAGGTTCACTAGTGTGAAGCCGTCTTCCTCTTTCACTCCATTCCCTTTGTTAGCCCAAATACATTTGAATAATGGAATCTGGAACATGTGGTAGTCTAACAATATTATCTTCTTCACCACGCCATAGAAACCCACTATGTCTGCCATGTGTTTAGAATCTCGAGCACTAGATCTACACATCGAGAATGCGTCATATGTGACTCCACTATTCTGAGTTTTCCTCTTTACATCGTCTGTATGAAATCTGTGGCCGTTAACAATGTATCCCTTGTAGGTATGTGCAACATGTCTTGGTCCAAAAGCAAGCCATCTCAGCCTAGTCGAGTGTTCCTTGGAGTTAGTTGGTATCTAGTACAATATGTGACATCATTATTAGCGGTTAACATATGAAAAAGCAAAACGTAAAATATAGTTGTGTCGTAAAGTTTTGATAACATACCTTTTCCCTTATCCACTTTGCAAACCTTTCATTATGATATTTCCATAAAAGTGTTTCGTTTCTAGCGCACCTAGCATCGGTAGCCTGAAGTTCTTCCAAATGCAACCTGAATGGAAGTTAGATTAATTTGCTCCAGATATATAACAACTTTATTGAAATCGGAATTAAAATGTACTTACTCAATATAGGGATCCATAACTGCTGTGTTCATTAGAATATATCGGTGTGCTATATCTCGCTCTTTTTCGGTAAGTGTAACTTCTGTAGGCTTCTGCAGTGGACGACCTTCAAGTGCAAGATTATCGCATTCAATATCTTCATTACGGTTGACTGATTCTTGTATAGGTATAGAGTTGTGTAGAAACTCTAAACAGAAGGCAATACATTCTCCAGCTAAGTATCCTTCAGCCATACACGCTTCTGGCCTTGCAAAGTTTTTAACATATGCCTTAAGTGTTTTCATGTACCTACAACTCAGTCAGAAAAACACATTACACAAGGATTAACGATCAAATTACAGTAGAGATAACAAACATAACTATTTATACCTTTCAAAGGGATACATCCAACGAAAATGTACAGGTCCACCTAATCTTGCTTCCCTTGCTAGATGTATAGGCAAGTGAAACATGATATCAAAGAGTGAAGGGGGAAAGAATCTCTCTAGTAGACACAATGTTTCCACAACCTCATACTCCAAGATTAGCAACTTCTCTGGGTCTATGACACGCTGACATAATCTACTAAAGTAGTTGCATAGTCGGCTCACAGCAACCCTAGGTCCTTTAGGTAATAACCCTCTCAGTGCCACGGGAAATAGATTTTGAATGAGTACATGGTGATCATGTGACTTCATATTACCAATAACAGGGGGATCCACCGAAACACAATTGGCAATATTGGCACAATAACCATCAGGACCTCTAAACTTAGACAATCTCTTACAAAATCTTCTTTTTTCATCTTTGGAAAGCCAATAAGCAGCTGGAGGCAAGTATGTTCTCTTCCCACGTACCTCAGTGTGTAAGTTGCTTCTGATCCCCATATCTTCTAAATCCTTTCTTGCTTTCAATCCGTCCTTTGATTTTCCACTATGCATCAGCATAGATAACAATGCATCAGACACGTTCTTTTCCACATGCATCACATCAATGTTGTGACGAACCGGCATATCCTATCACACATGAAACAAGAAGTTATCAGCCTCACCATCTTTATATGTACATAATGAATATAAATATGATATAAATATTTCTATGCTACTAACCTTGCAATAAGGTAAATAAAAAAAGATAGACCTCTTTTTCCATCGCCATAGCTCAGAATCTTCCCCAACTTCTTCTTATGCATCCAACTCCTCTTCTATTGTGTCTGTTCTTTTTCTCTTACTTTTCTTACCCAAAGGTTTTCCGAAATCATTCTTGAAGTCTTTCAGTGTCTCAAGTATTTCCACCCCACTTTGAATCCTATTTGCAGTTCGAGCCTCAATGGTATTGTCAAACCACCGTTTTCTGCGTCTTAATGGATGACTGGGACTAAGTCGTTTCCTATTGCCCATATAGACATACTTTCTACTAAACTTCAACCACCTGTGTGGTGTATCTTTTCCGCATACATTACACGCTTGTTTACCCTTGACCTTGCATCCAGCCAGCGTTCCCAAAGCTGGATAGTCAGTGATAGTCCACAACAACATAGCTTTAAGTGTAAATTTATCCTTCACAAATGCATCATAAACTTCTATGCCTTCAGTCCACAGATCCTTAAGATCATCTATCAACGGTTGCAGATAGACGTCAATGTTATTGCTTGGTGCAGTTGGTCCAGGGATCAACATAGTGAGCATGATGTTCTCGGCCTTCATGCACTCGGTTGGAGCCATATTATAGTTCACCAACAAAACCGGCCAGGTACTGTGGTTAGTGCTCTGAATGGAGAAAGGATTCATCCCATCAGTAGAAAGTCCTAGTCTGAGGTTTCTCACTTCAGCTGCAAACTCTGGCCACTTATCATTCGCCTGCACCCAAGTCAACGAATCCACAGGATGCCGCATTGTACCATCATCATTGGCATTACTGAAATGCCAACGCAAATTCTCAGCTAAGCGTTTTGATCTAAACATCCTTTTGAATCTATCCTTGATAGGAAAATACCTAAGCACCTTCGCTGGAATCCCTTTCTTCTCCTCACCAGTATGCTTGTCCCTTTCCCATCTTGAGTCATTACACCTTGGACAGCTGACCATATCCTCATATTGCTTCCGATAAATGATACAATCATTCTTGCAGGCATGAATGAGATCATAACCAAAACCAAATACTTTCAAGAATTTCTTCAGCTCATCTGTCGACTTAGGAAGGACATTATTCTCAGGTAGCATGTCATGAACTAGCATCAAAAGCTGGTCGAAGTAGTTCTCAGACATACCACTCTTCACTTTGATGCGGTAAAGTCCCATGATAGCAGACACCTTTGTGTAGTTGGGACACGTCGTATACAGAGGAGTTTCAGCATCCTCTAACTTTTTCCCGAACTCGGATTCTTCTCCATTATCATCATCTTCAGACTGACCTCCGCTCTGACCATGACCCAGTTCACTGCATTCACGCACCGAGAAAGCAGTCCTAATCAAATTATATGCATGCCCTTCAGATGTCTGAACATCACTCGTCTTATCTGACCTTATTTCCCCATGCTTGGTCCAACATTTACTTCGCTTGTACTTATGATCCATCCCCTTTATCACTAGATGATCCAAGACAGTCACAAGTGGTTGATGACAAACATTACGACAGTCGATACATGGGCAGAACAGCTGTGCAGGATTACCCAATATCCTTGCTGATTCGTAAACAAAATGAGTTGCTCCTTGCTCATACTCAAGGCTAGCCCTGCCATCACAAATCAAATGCAAAGTTCAACCTTATATATGATCACCAATATGTGAATAAGAATAAGATATCGAGGGAAATTGTTAAACACTAACAAGTTCGTACCTTGGTAACCAAACCCAATCCTTATCCATGTCAAAACAATAACACCACCGCTCCCGACCAAATATACATACAAATATTTATCCAGCCGTCACATTAAACCACAATAAAACACAGAACCAAAATCCAAAGGGAGAAGGAAAACTCAGTTCTTATAAGTTACCTTATGTTAAATCGTTTATTCTGCTTTGTTGATTTTAAACTTCTGCAGTTTCATAAAAAAGATAACTCCATCAAACTCAGAGTAGTTGTAAGTGGAACTCGTTAATTAAAAACACATTAGAGACAAAACCTATGAAATTATACCTTCAGGTGAATCAATCAAGACGAAACCTTCCTGCAAAGAAGCTAACAAATCAAAACTCAATTCATCATGTATAAATCCTACAATACAACTCACGGAGACACAATGATAATACATTTATCACCTGCGATTTATGAGTCAAGGGACGAAAGAGAATAATGGCTGGGAAATCGCAGGTTCGTGAGTTCGACACAATCAATTTGGAGAGATAGAGCGCAAATGAGAAAAGGGGATCGACAGAAACGGGGAGAAGAGGAAAATCGAATTCTAGTCGAATTCTGGGAATCAGCATGCAATTTGATATTTTCTCGTTTTTGTGTTACTAATATTTTTCTAAGTGTTGTGGAGGGAAGCTGAAAATATTTTTCCGCCACTACTTTTAATTGCGTTTTCAATTTAATCTGCTATTGTAGTTTGATGATGGAACCAAAACGATACGCTTTTTAAATATGTGATTCTATTATAGCACATATAAAAACAAACGCTATTAAAAACACGTGTTTTACTAAACGATAGCACAATGATATAAAACGCTATCATAAAGTGCTATCAATACCCGTTTTTCCTGTAGTGACTGCATTCATGTTTTAGTTTTAGAAGTTTGTCTTGATTGGTGCTTAGAGGGGTAAAAATCAGAATGCTATTTGATCGATAACCCCTTGTTGAGAACTCACACTTTTAATTTTGTAAGGAGTTGGCTGTAGTGTTTTGAGTTATCTCATGAGATTTAGTGTTTGGTTTGGTTTTGAATTGCAAGTTAGTGTCCACTATGTGAAACTGGTCTAATGTTGGTTATGTTCTGAGTGAGAGAAAGTGCAAAGGTTGGTACAAGTTCTGAAGAGTAAGTGAGTTTCCGCTTTTAAAACCTCTTTCTCAAATGTCTTAGATTCGATTTACATGAGGACATGCAAAGATCTAAGTCTGGGGGAGTTGATATATCATGGTTTTTATGGGTTTTCACCATGATATAAATCTTGTATATAGAGTCTTTTTAGTGTTTTTGGAGTCTTTTCTAGTGTTTACAGGTCCTAGGTACATTTGGAGCCATTTGGAGCTTATTTGGGGATTTCTGCTGGAAAACAAGACAAACTGGCGTTCACAGAGATTGGTGTCGGGCGACACCAATCTGGTGTCGGGCGACACCAATCTGGTGTCGGTCGACATCACTACAGGACGAAAATACAGACACTTTGGAAGAATTACAGCTTTGGCCCAGAAGTTCTGTTTATTTGCAAAACTGCCCCATATCGTGTTTTATGAGATTTTTAGGTTTATAAGCCATTGTTTAGGCTTTTTCTAATTTGTATCTTATTTTCTATTTGAGACTTAGAGAGAGATTTGTAGAGAGACAAATCAGACTCCTTCAGAGAAGATTTTGAACTCCTTTAATCTCTTATCTTATTTCTTTTATGCAATCTATATTATTCATGATGTTTGTTTCAATCACCATGAGTAGTTTGCTTGTTAGGTTAAGGGTTTTCAAGGGTTGAAGAAGAATTGCAATATTGTTAGGATAATCATTAGAGTTCTTCATCTGGATTATGTTTATTGCTTATTCTAGCTTCGCGACCTAGAATCTGATCTTAGGTTAATTGGTAGACACGAAAGTGTTATTGATTTCCTGAACTATCTTAGATGAGCAAAATACCTATCTGCAAAGGAATTTGGTTTAGGGATTTTGTGAACAATTGAACCTGGAATTAATGCTTGTCTAGTTTATTGAATTTGCAAAGAAATTTGGAATTCTAGGATTTAGACATAGATAATCTCTGCAGCGAAAGCTGGTTGATTTTACATTAGTGTTCATGTTCGAGAACGGTACTTAATTAATATCCTGATTACTTTAATTCTGCAATTTCTGATTCAACCTGAGAATTTCCCAAAGCCTAACATTTGTCTCTTGAATTTAACCTCGTCAATCGATCACTTGCTGCTTTTAGTTATTTTATTTGCATTACATTTACATTCTTTCTCTTAGCTTGATTTGAATCTATGAATTTACTGTGCAATCGATAGACGTTTGGATTCGATACCCTATTTGCTACAACTCATTTGTTGTGCACTTGCAGTTATTTTTAGGGAGAACTTTACACCTATCAAGTTTTTGGTGCCGTTGCCAATCGTCTCTTTCGTTGCCGTTAAATTTTAGTTTTAGAATTGTGTCTAAGATTTTCTTTTTCTTTTGTTACTCACTTGCTCTATAACTTTCTTTTTGGTGTTTCAGGTGTATGCCTAATCGCAAAACCAGGAGCAACAAGGACAAAGAGCTAGTCAATCTCAGTAACCAATAGCTAGCACACTTAGAGCGTACAAACAGAAAAGCGAAGAAGCCAGTTGAGATGAACGGGCCACTGATTTTGGTTCAACATGCTGATGGCAATCTGTTTGACAGCGAAGGAAACAGGCGCAATGCGCAAGGGCAGAAACTGGATGATGATGGGAATGTGATAGCTGAGGCACCCCCAGTTCAGCCTGCACTTAATGTTGCTGCGCACAATCAGGCTGTACCGAATCGCACTCTTGGAGACCACAACAGGCCTGATTTGTTCTATGCTAATCGGTCTGCGATTCGCCCTCCTTCGTTCCAGAGGAATGACTTTGCGCTGAAGCCTGCATTCTACACTCTTGTGGGTCAGCATCTCTTTCATGGTCTTCCTCATGAACACCCCATGGATCACATCGAGAGGTTCGAAGATCTGGCCAACAGCATCAAGGCCAATGGAGTCACCAGTGACTACCTTTTCTGCAAGCTATTTCCCTACTCTCTTTCTGGGAATGCAGCCTAATCTCTGAAGCGAAAGCTGATTGATTTTACATTAGTGTTCATGTTCGAGAACGGTACTTAATTAATATTCTGATTACTTTAATTCTGCAATTTCTGATTCAACCTGAGAATTTCCCAAAGCTTAACCTTTGTCTCTTGAATTTAACCTCATCAATCGATCACTTGCTGCTTTTAGTTATTTTATTTGCATTACATTTACATTCTTTCTCTTAGCTTGATTTGAATCTAGGAATTTACTGTGCAATCGATAGACGTTTGGATTCGATACCCTATTTGCTACAACTCATTTGCTGTGCACTTGCAGTTATTTTGAGGGAGAACTTTACACCTATCAATGATGTTACCAAGGTATGACCATATGTCATGAAGATCAGAGTTGGACAGGTGTATGAGGGATTTCCTTAGGTATGATTGGTCGGTGAATCTTCAATTTCCAAGGTTGATTCACTCCGATTGGCGTTGTGGTCAAGCATGGTTCATTTCAGTCGATCGGAAAGTAGTGCTATGAACCACAGCTCAATCCGTGGACATTTCCTCGTACCATATTGACATTTCACCGTCCAACATGATATTTTATGGCCTCTGGTGAAGTTTGAGGGCATTCGAACAAGCGGTTTGAGAGATGCTTCATTAGGTGGTCAAAACGGCTTCGGAAAGGATTCCTTTGACCGGTTGAGGTTTGGCTCATGCATCTTCTGATCTTCTTTTTGAAAAGTCATATTGAAGCTCCAAGAAGTCATTAAAAACCGGTGTCCGCCCTTTTGCTTGATTTTGAGTTTTCCGACCTTGGTGGTTCACCGAGGTCCACCGGATAGGGCCATATTGACTATTTCCTTAACCGTGAAGAATTTTCCGTCCTATCTTGAAATTTTGCGGTCCAATATGATATTTTGGACGTGCTGGCGAAGTTTGGTGGACTTTGATCACGGGGTTTGAAACAACCAAGCTTTTTTTTTTTTATAATTAAATCAACACTAGCGGAAGTCTTAAAACCAATAAATAAATAATAATCAAATCAACAATATTCAGCGGAAGCAAATAAAATGAATAAATAAATCTAACAACTTAGATAGTTCAATAAAATATAAAAGTCCTATCATCCTCTTCTTCGGCCTTGATTCCGCGATCACACTTTATTTTTACCTACATCACATTGTAATAGAGATGCGTAAGTATTATCACAAATACTTAATGAGACGATCATTCTGCCTACAGGCCAATTACACAATTTCTAGACAATTAAAGTCTTTTAAATAATTTTCATGATTATTAAATATTTTTCCCATATTTAAAACATCTCCAAATAATTATTAGATAATTCCCATAATTAAATAATAATATTAATTAATTATTAATCCAAAAATAGTCAATTAAACCGGACCAATTAACCATCAAAAACCATTTAAATTCAATAAACCGATTAAACAATTGAGCTTCATTCCAAGCTAAGGAGGCTCAGTCAGGGAACCCGTTCGGTTGAGGAATACTATCAGGAAATGGAAGTTCTTAAGTTGAGAGCTTGTGTCAATGAGGATAAGGAAGCTACAATGGCTAGGTTTTTGGGAGGACTGAAACGTGAGATTCAAGACATTGTGGAGATGTAGAACTGTGAGGATCTAGAGGACATGTTGCACAAAGCTACTCTGGCTGAACAGCAACTCAACAGGAAAGGCTCATCATGTTATGGTTCTGAATCACGCAGGCCGAGTTATCCGAAAGAAAGCAAGCCAGTCTTCACGCCTAAGCTTGAGCCGAGATCTTCAGCAAGTATTCAGGACAGAGGAAAGGCCGAGGCTACTCCAACTGTTAGGGCTCGTGATTTGAGGTGATTTAAGTGTCAAGGTCGTGGACATTTTGCTAGTGAGTGTACCAACCGGAGAGTCATGATCATCAAGGAGAATGGCGAGTTTGAGTCCGAGGATGAGCCTGTCCAAGAAAAAGTTCCATCTTCAGAGGAATATGAAGCTAAACCGGTCAGTGGTAAGCTTCTGATGTCCAGAAAGATCTCATGGACTCACAGCCAGGATGAAGAACAAGATGAAATCTCATCCCTTGATGAGTATGAAGAGAGACCCGGAGGTCTTTATGTGGCTAGAAGGACTTTGAGCATTCAAACCCGAGCAGAAGAAGAAGAGCAAAGAGAGAATCTCTTTTACTCTAGATGTCTTGTCCAGGACAAGGTTTGTAGCTTGATCATTGACGGCACGAATGTAGTAAGTGAAACCATGTTTAAGAAGCTTGGTCTTAAGCAACATAAGCATCCCAAGCCGTACAAGCTTTAATGGTTGAACGATGTTGGAGAAATGAGGGTCAAAAGTCAAGTGGTTGTGCCTATGTCTATTGGGAGCTATGAGGACGAGATATTATGTGATGTTTTACCTATGGATGAAGGTCATATCCTTTTAGGCAGGCCATTGCAATCAGACAGAAGAGTGATCCATGATGGCTTCACCAACCGCTACTCATTCCCATTTAAAGGTAAGAAGATTACTCTTATACCTTTGACGCCACAAGAGGTATATGAGGATCAAATTCAACTTTCTGCCAAGGAAACCAGGTCAGAAAAACAACCTAACCTTTCGATCAAGTCTAAACAGGTTAAGCAAGCTATGTTCTCTAAAAGGCCTATTATGTTATTTTTTTTAAAGAAACACTAACTAGTTTAGCTAACCTTGCACCGGTTTTGCCGAGTGAGATGTCTGATCTTTTGCAGAGCTTTAAAGATGTGGGATTCAAGTGGGAAGAGGCTCAGGAGAATGCTTTTCAAGCACTCAAAGAAAAACTCACTAATGCTCCTGTTTTGATATTGCCTGACTTTATAAAAAATTTTGAGATTGAGTGTGATGCTTCAGGTATAGGAATTGGAGCTGTTTTGATGCAGGATAAGAAGCCTATGGCCTACTTCAGCGAAAAACTTGGAGAAGCCACTCTCAACTATCCGACATCTGATAAGGAGCTTTATGCCCTGGTATGTGCCTTGCAAACATGGCAGCATTATCTCTGGCCAAAGGAGTTTGTCATTCATACCGATCATGAGTCCCTTAAGTACCTTAAAGGCCAGCAGAAACTTAACAAGAGGCACGCCAGGTGGGTGGAATTCATTGAGACTTTCCCATACGTGATCAAGTATAAAAAATGTAAGGACAATGTTGTTGTTGATGCATTGTCCCGGAGGTACATTCTTCTCTCAACTCTTGATGCTAAGCTTTTGGGTTTTGAACTAATTAAGGAGTTGTATGAGACTGACCCTGATTTTGCAGAGATTTATCAATCTTGTTCTAAGTTTGCTTCAGAACGCTATTATAGACAAGACGGGTTCCTCTTCTATGAGAACCGTTTGTGTGTTCCTAACTGTTCTCTTCGAGATTTGTTTGTCAGGGAGGCACATGGAGGAGGCCTAATGGGACATTTTGGCGTGGCCAAAACACTTGAGGTGATGAGAGATCACTTTCATTGGCCACAAATGGTCAGAGATGTGGAACGCATCTGTGGGAGATGTGCTATATGTAAACAGGGTAAGTCTAAGGTTCAGCCTAACGGTTTGTATACTCCCTTGCCCATTCCTTCTCATCCATGGAATGATATATCAATGGATTTTGTGCTTGGATTGCCTAAAACTAGGATTGGAAAAGATTCAATCTTTGTGGTTGTTAATAGGTTCTCTAAAATGGGGCATTTCATAGCATGTCATAAAACTGATGATGCATCCCATATCGCAGACTTGTTCTTTAAGGAAATCATTTGTTTGCATGGCATGCCTAAGACCATTGTTTCTGATAGGGATACCAAGTTCCTTAGTTATTTTTGGAAGACTCTTTGGTCTAAGCTAGGAACTAAGCTGTTATTCTCTACTACATGTCATCCGCAAACTGATGGTCAAACAGAAGTGGTTAATAGAACCTTAGGCACTCTCTTGCACACATTGGTTAAAAATAATCTTAGAACATGAGAAGAATGTTTGCCGCATTTAGAATTTGCATATAATCATGATGTGCATTGTGCTTCAAAGTTCTCTCCATTTCAAATTGTATATGGGTTCAATCCCAGCTCTCCTTTGGATTTAATGCCTTTGCCTTTGACTGAAAGAAGCAGCATAGATGGGAAACAGAAGGCTGAATCAGTGCAGAAAATCCATGAGAAGGCTCGGAGAAATATTGACCATTCACCAAAACCAAACGGATCAATAACAACTCATATCGGCTTGATCTCCAAGGTAAGTACAATATAAGTCCGAGTTTTAATATTGCTGATCTTTCTCCTTTTCTTGCAGATAATCCAGATTTGAAGACAAATCCTTTTCAAGAGGGAGGGGATGATATGACTATGACCGAGGTTAGCAGCAAGGACAAGGATGGACAGCTTGAACCAGAGGATGGAAAGCTTGTAGCCGCGGAGCAGCTTGTAGCTGAGGAAGCTTTGGCTGGACCAATGGGTCCAATGACTCGATCTCGAACTAAGTTACTCAACCGGCCATTGGTTTGATACTTAGACGCTTGGGCCAGACACAAGAAGAGATTATCCAAACCTCATTGGTTTGTGATATCATCATATGTTACATGTTTTCACTAAGTATTTATTGGTGTTTTCAAGTGTTTTCAATAAGGTTCTATGCCTTTAGAGGTAGTTTTCTTGTATTTGTTGGTTTTGGAGTCTTAACAGGTTAAAACATCAAAAAGGATTCAAAAAGGAGCAACAGAGCCTCAAACCATGATCCATGCAAGTTTCCAAGTCAAGAGCATCAATATAACTCCATTTGTCCGATTCTCGCATTTGGACAGAACCAGAGCATCCGAAAGATAACCGCGGCAAGGGGTCTTCCCGACGTCCAAAAATCATGATCTTGATCTTGCTGGATAGATATTTGAGTTATGCATCAAGAAGAAGTGGATTCAAGTCATTTGGATCAACCATCACGGAGATACTCTTTTTCTCCCAAGACGTGTCCGCCAGGCGAGTAAACGAAGCCCATGGAGACTTAGTGATGAGATCCTCCCAAGGATTCGGCACTCTGGAGCTGAGGTTGGATAGAGATGAAAGTATGGCAGTAAGGAATGGTTCGGCAGAAATGAAACGACGGTTGATCGGACAAGATGATTGCGGTTTGAGGATGGATCGGTGAAGTAAGATAGACCGGTGGTAGATGGAATGATTCGACGAGTGGGTTGGTTTGGTGGAATGGGAAGAGATCGGTGGAAAGAGATGGACCGATGGGATGAAGGGGGAATCGAATGGCTTATACAAGAGATCCAGCGGCAAGGATCTCTTACACCACCTCTCGACGGATTTATATTACGCACAATCGGTGAAGAGGACTCTCCTAGACGTGTTGATATTACACACAACAAGTGAAGAAGGAAATCTCGGATATGACACACCAAGAAAGAATGCTCTCGCATAAAAAAAAGATTATTTGATTGATAAAAGGTTTGATGATCTTCAGGGATGAGAGTACAAGAGATTATAAAGGGAAGGAAAGGAAAAGAAGACAAAGAGACTAGTCTTGGAACAAGCTCCAAGACTAGCTCGAAAACACAAAGATAATTAAAACAAGTTTGAATAGAAAATAAGACCCTTGATCTTCATGGCCACGTTTTTGGTCTTCCCCTTTGATGGGCTTGGGTCTTGATCAGCTAAATGGGTTATTTGAATGTGATTCATAAGCCTCATTAAAAACCTTCCTTTGGAAAACCCATTGGGACAAAACCAAAGGTAAGGGAAAAAGAGTGCAAATGAATCACATGCCCATTTGCTGTTTTCTTGAGCTTGGATCAAAAACCAGGGAGGTTTAGGATCGTGTCTTCTCCATCTTGGCTCAAGCATAACTCTAGAATGAGTCACTGGTTCCATTGGTGCAGCTTCAGCTTCCTCCGCTACAAGCTTTGGTTCAAGCTCATCCTCAGCTACAAGCTTTCCATCCTTAATTCCATCTGGTTCAAGCTCCATGTCTGTAACTCCGTCTGGGTCAAGCTGAGGTCCATGCTCCTTGTCATTGGCGTTGGCCATAGTCATATCATCCTCTCCCACTTCAAAAAGTTTTGTCCTCAAAACTGTTTTCCCTGCACCAAAAGAAAGCAATTTAGGTTTCATACGCCTTTGGGATTCTAGGTACTTACCTTGAGTTGGTTGCTTTGGATATCGTGGGTAGGAGTCTGGTGGTTTCTCCGGAATTGGATTGGAACAAATAAGCCATTTTTCTTGATTTTTGATCAGCACAGACTCGCCTCTAGTGAATAGAGAATTCAAACCAAGAACCATAAATGAACTAGGAATGGTAGGAACGTGAAAAGAGTGAGCGTGGTTCCTTGATGCTGCTTCTTCTGAGCCCTCATGCTGCTCCATCAGACCTGCTCCTTTGTTAACACTTAAGGGAAAGAACAAGTGCATTATTCTTGAAATGGAAAATGCAAAAACGAAATAAGCAAGGTTAGAACTTATCTGTTTTTCAGCTGATGTTTGAGGCATAGTCTTCTTATATGAATCTAAGATCACCATGATTGTTACTTCTTCCTTTTGAACAAGGTGATCTCCTTTTGTACCTAGACCTGACTCAACACCTTTTGGACTAGACAAGCGTATCATTCTTATCATGGAGATTGCAAAAACGTTCTGACTTAGAGCAAGACATACCTTAGAGATTTGAACAAAGCGCTGTTCAGTTTTTGGCTTCCATTTGTTTTTGGGGTCTGGATCAAGCTTGTGGTCTGGTTCGTCCTGTCTTTTATTTCCTTTCACAAAAACTGGATCCGGCTGAAGGTGTGGTTCTGGTCTAATCTCCTTTGGCATCTTCAAACAGAAGGTGTTTTGTGCTGACTTCGGATTTGAAGCTTGAGTTGATAATTCCTCCCGATCCGTTTCTTTTCTTGTCACACCTAAACCTTGTAGTTGCTGGTCTGGTGGTTTAGACTCGGGTGGATCCAGCTTCGGCTGAGCCTCCTCCTCTTGATTTGCTTGCCCCCATTGTCCTCCATTAGATCCTGTACCTGTCTCAACACTTTTGGAGAAAGACAAGTGCATTATACCAGTCATGGAATCATCATAAATAGGTTGAGAAAGTTTAGCGTGTACCTTTCCATTGTTAGAGGCTAAAACAATTTCTTGTTCCTTGTTTTCTTGCAGTTCATAACAAGGGGTTTGGACCGAATCACCTTTGGTACCTAAACATTTCTCAGCGTGATTTGCTGGAACTCCTTTGATACTTTTTGCTGCCACAGGCTTTGGGCTAGTAGAGGAAGTGATTTTCTTGCTTGGAAGCTCCTTAGCAATGTGGTCTTTGTCCTTGTGATGTGTGGTCAGGTTTTACCGACTTTTAAAAATCCTGCAAGTGCACAGATCGTAGAAGTACGGGTTATCGAACACAAGGACTGGCTAAAATGAATACACTTTAAATCTATGGAGTTCGGATCAAGCTAGAATAAGATAAAGGATGATTGGTTGGTTGTCTAATAACTAAATACTAAAGCTAAGAAATCGAAGTTGTAAAGCAATGAGGGAAAAGCGTTAGGTCTCTAGGGGCTAATTCGCAGAGAAGCAAGCAATGATCAGTTCGATGATAGATATGAATCAATTCAGGGATGATGGGATGATATCGTCTAGAACACAAAACACGAAAATAAGTCTTTCCACTTCCGTGGCTCCGACTCCTATGATAACTTATCTAATCGCTAAACTTTTGGTATGTCCTTAGATAGTTAATCAAGCATTAAATCGATCAAGTTCGGATACAGTTCACTAGGCTTAGTAAATCAACTTCCGCAGTCTAAGAAACCTAGCTTGTCAAAGAATAGGTCCGGCGAATGATACAGCACTTCCGTGGCTCAAATCAACCTAGGATCAGATTGCTAGATGCGCGGTAAAGCAATCAGCATTAATTAGTGAGCAAAACGAGACAAAGACTCTAATGATATCCCTAACAGTTCATCGAAATCATAGATCAAGCAAACAACTCATTGAATTAGTAACCCTAGCAACCTAACAAGTGAATTACTCAGACATGATAAAAGTAACAACACAGAGGGATGAAGAAAGCATGATAATAGATAAAGGTTCAGAAATCTTCTCCAAATTGTAGTGAGGAGGAGAGATCCTCTCCTTGAAATCTCTAGAACAAAAGTAGATCTATGAAACTGAAAATACAATGTGGCTATGTTGTTCTCTTCTTCTCTAAAGAGGCTAAAAAGGTGTATTTATAGTGCTAGGTCTTCCAGGGGTCGAGATTAGTTAAACGGGCCGAGTAAACCGTGAAAACGTGCAAAACGGGCCTTAGTCGGCTAAGCCGGGTCGAGCGGGACGGCGGCGGTCGAGCGGGGCGGTCGACCGGTCGGTCGGGCTGGTGCTCGGGTCGAGCTGGGGGTCGAGCGGTCGTGCGGGATGCGGTCGGGTGCGCACGGGATGGCGGAAAGAGGTCGGGTCGGACGGGAGCCTTGGAGGCCCTGTCCGACCGTCTCGGTCGACTGGAACGTGAAGGAAGGTTGGGTCGGACGGGGGCCTTGGAGGCCCTGTCCGACCGGCTCGGTCGAGCGACGTCAATGTGCAGTTAAGGCTGGTCGGGTCGGACGGGAGCCTTGGAGGCCCTGTCCGACCGGCTCGGTCGAGCGGATGGTGTGGACGTCCGGTTTCCGGCTGATTTGACACTCTTCACTAAAATGATAATATCTTCCATTCTACACGTCCAAATTGCATGATTCCAATTGCGTTGGAAAGCTAACTCATGTAGGCATCGCGGCGAACTGGTTTTGGTGAGATCCATTGAGTAGAATGTTTTTGGGGCTCTTTCAAAGTTGATGCTGTGTCGTGGAGCGGCATAAAGTCCAAATCCTGTGGTTTTGCTCCAAAATGCATCTTTCGACCTGCTTAGACTCTTAGTACTATAAATCCACAAAAACTACCTTTTTAGAGCGAAAAGCCTTTAAAAACCTTATTAAAAGCATAGTAAAACCATATAAAAAGGGTACAAAATAGAGGTATATCAACTCCCCCAGACTTAGATCTTTGCTTGTCCTCAAGCAAATAGAATCCAAATCGGAGAAAGAGGTTTGAAAACGTAGAAACTCCTTATCCTTTTGAGAAACCTGTGGCGGCTTCCTCTCCTGTATTCCACTAAAAACATAACCAATGTTAGACTAGCTTCACATAATGCTCGGCAAGCTTAGCGAACCATACCAAACTCAACTAGTCTCATCCAGCACTCCAGACTTTCCATTGTTAACTCCTTGCATAAATTTAAAACGTGCGGTCTTTATCAAGGGAATATCGATCATTAAGCACTTGTTCTTACCCACTTGAGTCTCTCCGGGATAGTCCTTTTTGAAGCTTTTGAGTTCTTTTCCTCTCTCTTTTTCTTTTGAAGGATCGATCTTTCCCTACTTTTCTAGGGTATCATTTTATTTTTTCTATCGATCCTTCTTCCCTTTCTTTTTCTTTTAGGGAATAACATAGGATAGGCTTTTGCTTTTTCCTTGTTTTTGGTAGGTCTCCATAAGACAAGAAGGTGCAGACGTATGCATTCCTCTTGCTTACACGTTTTCCTTGTGCTTAAAAGCTTTAGATTTTTATTTTTCTGAGAGAGAGGAGAACTGCACTTTGTATTTGACATACCCTTTTGAGATCAAGTGAGGAACGACTCATATGTATGCCAAGTCCCTTGACAAGAAAAACTAGATTGGTTAGGGTGGAGTTAACGTTAGATTGTCCGGGTACCTTAGAAATGTTGCCAAGTCAGTAGGTCGATCCACCGTTAGAGGTTCTGTTAGGCTTATGTCTGCAACTGATGTCCGCTCTAGGGTCATAGATTGTTAGCACAACACCGGAGAGTCATAGAGATAAATCATAATTTCCGACTAAAGTTTTGACTCAATAAAACATGAAGACATAAGAAAATAACATAAAAATATAAGAAAAGAAAAAGAATACATTAGTAAAGGATAAAACTCCCCCCAGACTTAACTTGCACCGTCCCGGTGAAAGCAAATCAAATTAAGGGTGAGAGGAAACAGACTCAATAAAGAAATATAAAAAGAAATTCATTAAAATAAGATAAGGATAGAAAATGGAGTTAGGTGTCCATTGCACCGGATACCGAGTGAAGTGTGGGTGCCTAGGTGGAGGCGTAAAGGCTGGCCGCGCTCTCCTCCTCGTCGGTAGATTCTGCATCAGAGTCAAGTGCAGAGGCGAGTGAGAATTCTCCAAGGTCTGGCTCATGGGTTGATGTGGAAGGGCGGAAAAGGCGATCGGGAGCGATGTGGCGAACAACACGGATGAGGCGCGAGATGAAGCGGGATTGGCACTGGACGGTTCTCTCCAGATGGCCAAGGCGGTCTAAAGCCTGGTTGGCGGCCTGGCTGGCTGTCATGATGTTGATGTTCCGAACGGGGCGCCTTGCCCTTATGGTCCTCTGCTTGAGATAGTAGGTGTTGATCTGGTAGCGCGGTGAGTCAGGGGTTTCAATGAAGTACCTCTCTGATGGTGGTGAGAATGTAACAGCACCGGAACTGAGGAGTGGGAGGTCGTCACAAGGCAGTGGCACAAGCGCGGTGTCAGACGTTCCAATGGGGCATACATAGCAAAACTGGGTTGGGTTCTTGGTCCAGCCATTGAGGAAACGAATATGCTGAAGGGCTGTGAGGTCTAAAGGAGCGGTGTTGTTACTGGGCCGGTAATGTGAGATGTCAATCTTGCAATGGTTGACAATTGCTGTGATAAGTCGCCCAAAACGCACAACAACCTTCTTGTTGTCGGTGTGCCGTGCCAAAAGCTTTACATTAACAAGTGTTTTTGCAAACAAAAGGCCAAGGTTTGCATTGTATTTGTAGCGGAAGAAGGGCGTTGTCAGGATGTAAAACTCGTCTGCTGTGACTTTGCTGGTTTCCGGTTTGCACTGTAGAGTAGTGGTGATGAGGCGGTGTACATAGCGGATTACCGGATGAGAGATTCGTGAAACCTTCGATCGGGAAGCGAGGAACGGTTCATCAGCGAAGTGGGTCCAGTTGGAGAAATCATCATCACGAGTGGGGTGGTTCTCCTTGAAGTCATGGGAAGTCTCATTGTTGAAACCAAAAAGCTTGCAAATGGTGGCGATGGATATCCGACCACTTTGATCGCCAATCTTAAAGAAAAGTATCCCATTGCCGGCGGGCTGGTCATCATTGTTGTTGGGGAAGGCTAGAGTGACGGTGGAGAGGAAGTCTCGTGTAAGTTCAGTGTACTCCTTGCAATCTATCTTGAAAAACTTGCGCATTCCTAGCTTCTTTAGGTACCATATGACATCGCTCTTGATGTTTAGGAGATCAAGAGTGTGATTATCCATTGTCACACAGGGTTCGATGATGACTCTTTTCATTGCTGTTTCATACTCTCCATTGCCTTGAATAGGATGGTTGATAAACTTGACAAGGGGTTGATTATCGGAATCACTTGAAGGCTCCTCGATTTCCTTGCCTTTTTCGTTGGTTTTGATTGCTGATTTCGATGTGCTTGCTCGTTCAGTGAGGTTTGGATTGGCATTGAGCTTGATTTGTTTCCTTGGTGGCTCTAAAGCGACATCCTTCTTCCTTATTGCCTCAGTTAGCTTTGTTCTTGCCATGGTATCTTGTGTTGGAAAAAGAGATTGGGGATTGGGAGAGCTAAAATTCGAAATCCAATTGAAGAAATACCAAAGTTTGAAAAAACATTTTTTATGAAGGTCTTTCAATGGAGGCTAGGGTTTTCAAAAAGCTTTTCTTTGGAGAAGAGAATGAAAAGTGGTGTTTTCAATCTCAAAATCTCTTTAAATCCTTCTTAAAATCGATTTTGGTTTAGAAAAATCGGTTTGGTTTGGTTAAAACCGGTTCAATTTAAGTGGGAAGGAGAAAGAGAAGCTTATCTTGTTTTTTTTTTTTTTTTATTTTGGGTCGAACGGTTCGGTCGACCCGGGGTGTTTTGGTCGCCCGGTCGACCGAACCTCTTGGAGGCCCTGCCCGAACGTGTTTGGTCGACCCAAACGGCTTGGCGGCTCCACTTCTATGTTCCTCTTGCGCCATTGTGATATCCATTCTATCCTATCCTGCTAAAAGAAAAACAAAGAAAACAAAGTAAAACTAAAACTAAAAACTGAAATTTAAAGGTGTTACCTTATGGGTTGCCTCCCATACAGCGCTTGTTTAAGGTCTTTAGCTTGACCGTAATGCTCTTTAAGATTTAAGAGAGGGCAGTGATCAATAGAACTTTTTGTCCATCAAGATCATTCTTCTTGGGATTTATATCGGGTCTTTCCATGCTTGTCCCGGGGCACTTCCGCCATAGGAAAAAGTTTCATAGTGTTAGCAAACTTTTCCTTGAATTCTTCCAAAGTTTCATCATTCAACTTTTCCTGGAGGAGAATCCTAACTTTTGCAAATCCTTTAGTTTGCTTAACCTTCTTAATGGTCTCTGTCCCGGTCTTATCCTTGATCGGTCCTTTTGGTGGGTGTTTAGGTAATGCCGTAGTCTTACTTCTTGCTGTCGGGGCAAGTTGCTTGGGCTGGTAGGATGCCGTAGTCTTACTTCTTGCTATCGGGGCAGGTTGCTTGGGCTGGTAGGATGCCGTAGTCTTACTTCTTGCTATCGGGGCAAGTTGCTTGGGCTGGTAGGCAAGGTCTTTGCTGGGCAAGCTGGACAAGATTTTCTCTTCTTCTGGAGGCTTGGGGATAATCTTATTCTCTTGCACCATATCAACTGACGGGTTCCTTGTTGAACACATGGGGAAAAACATTTCTTTATTCACCTTGTTGAATGAGATCCTCCGGTTGGGAAAGTCGAAAATGGCGCCAACGGTTGATAGGAAAGGGGTGCCAAAGATGAGGGGTCTATGGCTACTTTCTCTCATTTCCACTATTTGAAAGTCGGTAGGAATAGAACAGTTCCCAAGTCGTACCATCACGTCCGGGATGAAACCGTAAGGTGTTTGCGAGAATGAATCGGCATAGTTGATGGAGATGGATGAAGGTTGGATGTTGGTAAGGCCTATCTCGTCTGCAATCTTCTTTGACATGATGTTGACATTAGCTCCTGTGTCACAAAGAGAATCGGTTAGATCAACTTCATTAATAGAACATGGAACTACAAACTTTCCAGAGTTATCCGCCTTTGGGATGATCTTGGGGAAAAGGCGTCTTTTCCTTGCACGGTTAGATTCTTTCTCGGGGTGGATTTCTTCAGGCCAGGTCATACAATCATACTTAGGTGGGGAGAGCTTCCATTTGGGGATAGAATCCTCAAACTTCTTTTCTATTGCAACGGAGTTGCAAAAAGATTTCTTAGACTCCATCTCTTGTTTTTTAACTGCTTCTGCGGTTTGAGCGGCTTGCACTTCCAATTTCTTGACATGTGCAGCAATGGCATCATATTTAGCATGGAGATCATTGAACAAAGTGTCCATCTTCTCATTCATCTCCTTGTTGTTTCTCTTTTGACCTTCCATGATCTGTTGAAACATTCCCTCGAATTTGTTGTTTGGCTGAGCTAAAGGAGGTTGGCTGGTGGGTAAACCATATGGTTCCTTTGGCCGGTAAGGTGCTCTTTGGTCGTAGTTCGGCCTAGGTTGAAACTGGTTCCCTTGCTGCTGGAAACGATCTCCATAGGGTTGGAAAGGTGGTTTCTGCTGCTGGAATCTTGAGGGATAGGTTTGGTCTTGGGGGTTCTCCACATTGGTGCTGCGGTAGGAAAGGTTTGGGTTAGACCGATAGTTGGGATTGTATCCTCTGTTTCCATAGTTACCAACATAGTTAACTTCTTCCTCAAGTTGATCATTGGAGAAATCTCCCATGCATTCCCTTGTAGGATCATCATTGACATCATTTATGCCCTCAATTGCATGTATGTGTCTTTGCTGTCCTTTTAGAACTTGAGCCATCATATTCTTCAGTTCAGCCATCTGAGTAGCATCAGGGGGTGCGTTGGTAGGGCGGTGTGATCTATCGTAGTCCGGGCAGTTGTTGCAATCACTTGCTGCAAGGTTCTCAATCAAGACTTTGGCTTCCTCAACAGTCTTTGTCATAAAATTTCCATTGCTTGCAGTATCCAAGGATAGCTTATACTTGTGGTCTATGCCACGATAGAAGATGTTCCAAAGGTTCCCATCCTTGAAACCGTGGTTAGGGCAGTCCCTAATGTATTCCTTGAATCGATCCAATGCCTCATAGAATGATTCGGTTGCACCTTGGCGAAATCCAGAGATCTTGTTTCTAACAGAAATCGATCTTTGTTTAGTGTAGAAATGGTTGATGAATGCTGCCTTGTACTCGTCCCAAGTAGTGATCGAATGGGCAGGAAGAGACTTTAACCATCTAAGGGCTTTGTCGCCAAGAGAAAATGAGAAAAGTTTGCACTTTAGGTAGTCGGCTGAGACTCCATTGGCTCGGGTGGTGCTGCAAATCTCTTCAAAGTTATCTATATGATCAAGCGGGTGCTCAGCTGGTAGGCCATGAAACTGGTTTTGCTTAACCAACGCTATCATTTGAGGCTTGATTTCATAGTCATTCCTCTGAGGTAGAGGTGGGTGGATCGGATTTCTATCCGTAAAGAAGGCATCAGCGGAGTCATAGTCTCCAATGGTTGGATTGTTAGCTTGAGGTTGTGCATCAACTTCCCCAGCAGGAGGTTGTGGTGCTAAAGGTGGAGGTGGATCTCTCCCTTCAGCTACAGCTCTAGCTACTGCTGCATCATGAGCGGTTTGGGCCATCTCTTGAGCCCTTTGTCGTCTAAGTGTCTTTTCAAGTCGGTCGATTTCAGCAACTGGTTCAACTAGATTGTCCCTATTAGACTGTCTAGTCATGCACCTGGAAAACAAAAGAAGAAAACAAATGAAAAGTAAGATAAACTAGAAAAACCAAAAGCAAAAATAATGAAAATGCGAGAAAACGATAAAATCCTAGACTAGATCCTAATCGAGATTCAAAGGTACTGCTGCAGTCCCCGGCAACGGCGCCAAAAACTTGATGTGTGGTCAGGTTTTACCGACTTTTAAAAATCCTGCAAGTGCACAGATCGTAGAAGTACGGGTTATCGAACACAAGGACTGGCTAAAATGAATACACTTTAAATCTATGGAGTTCGGATCAAGCTAGAATAAGATAAAGGATGATTGGTTGGTTGTCTAATAACTAAATACTAAAGCTAAGAAATCGAAGTTGTAAAGCAATGAGGGAAAAGCGTTAGGTCTCTAGGGGCTAATTCGCAGAGAAGCAAGCAATGATCAGTTCGATGATAGATATGAATCAATTCAGGGATGATGGGATGATAGATCCGTCTAGAACACAAAACACGAAAATAAGTCTTTCCACTTCCGTGGCTCCGACTCCTATGATAACTTATCTAATCGCTAAACTTTTGGTATGTCCTTAGATAGTTAATCAAGCATTAAATCGATCAAGTTCGGATACAGTTCACTAGGCTTAGTAAATCAACTTCCGCAGTCTAAGAAACCTAGCTTGTCAAAGAATAGGTCCGGCGAATGATACAGCACTTCCGTGGCTCAAATCAACCTAGGATCAGATTGCTAGATGTGCGGTAAAGCAATCAGCATTAATTAGTGAGCAAAACGAGACAAAGACTCTAATGATATCCCTAACAGTTCATCGAAATCATAGATCAAGCAAACAACTCATTGAATTAGTAACCCTAGCAACCTAACAAGTGAATTACTCAGACATGATCAAAGTAACAACACAGAGGGATGAAGAAAGCATGATAATAGATAAAGGTTCAAAAATCTTCTCCAAATTGTAGTGAGGAGGAGAGATCCTCTCCTTGAAATCTCTAGAACAAAAGTAGATCTATGAAACTGAAAATACAATGTGGCTATGTTGTTCTCTTCTTCTCTAAAGAGGCTAAAAAGGTGTATTTATAGTGCTAGGTCTTCCAGGGGTCGAGATTAGTTAAACGGGCCGAGTAAACCGTGAAAACGTGCAAAACGGGCCTTAGTCGGCTAAGCCGGGTCAAGCGGGACGGCGGCGGTCGAGCGGGGCGGTCGACCGGTCGGTCGGGCTGGTGCTCGGGTCGAGCTGGGGGTCGAGCGGTCGTGCGGGATGCGGTCGGGTGCGCACGGGATGGCGGAAAGAGGTCGGGTCGGACGGGAGCCTTGGAGGCCCTGTCCGACCGTCTCGGTCGACCGGAACGTGAAGGAAGGTTGGGTCGGACGGGGGCCTTGGAGGCCCTGTCCGACCGGCTCGGTCGAGCGACGTCAATGTGCAGTTAAGGCTGGTCGGGTCGGACGGGAGCCTTGGAGGCCCTGTCCGACCGGCTCGGTCGAGCGGATGGTGTGGACGTCCGGTTTCCGGCTGATTTGACACTCTTCACTAAAATGATAATATCTTCCATTCTACACGTCCAAATTGCATGATTCCAATTGCGTTGGAAAGCTAACTCATGTAGGCATCGCGGCGAACTGGTTTTGGTGAGATCCATTGAGTAGAATGTTTTTGGGGCTCTTTCAAAGTTGATGCTGTGTCGTGGAGCGGCATAAAGTCCAAATCCTGTGGTTTTGCTCCAAAATGCATCTTTCGACCTGCTTAGACTCTTAGTACTATAAATCCACAAAAACTACCTTTTTAGAGCGAAAAGCCTTTAAAAACCTTATTAAAAGCATAGTAAAACCATATAAAAAGGGTACAAAATAGAGGTATATCACCTTGGACCTGCAAAACGTTAGTTCTTGTAATGGTTGAGAAACAGAAAGCTTACCTTGGCTTTTAGTGTTTTCTTGTGGACCAGGACGTATTGGATAAGACTTTGTGATCTTGTCAGGCTGCTTGGGTTTCGTTTCTCCATGGCTACTATAATACTCCTCAACCGAACGAATTCCTTGACTGTGCCTCCCCGGCTTAGAATGGAACTCACGTTGGTAATGGCTTGGAACGTATCGCTGCCTCATAACCCTTTTCATTTCATTCCAAGTAGTGATCTCATAGGCTCCACAATAAGCTCGTGCAGTAGCAACTTGTTCCCACCATCTTAGAGCATAGTACTTGAACTCCGTAGCTGCCATTTTTACTCGGTTGACGTCAGCTACGTTATGTAGGTTGAAGGTGAACTCGCATTTCTTTTCCCAGTCCAGATAGGCGTCCGGATCGTTATTCCCATGGAATGGTGGAATCTTTATCTTATAACCACTAAGATCCTTAACCTTTATGTCCGGTTCTTCTCTTGACCGTCGGCGTCGGCTGCCTTGTTCGGATGTCTCTTTCTTCTTGCCTTCTTCGACCTTGTCTCGACGATCAAATACTTTGTCCAACACTTTCTTAAAAGCGTCCAGGATATCTTTCTCCCATTTGTTGAACTTGAAGGATGATGTATCTTCCATGGTTCCTGAAAAGATTTAAACAGTCCACGGCAGTCACAAGTTCAAAGCAAAACATGCAAACAAACCAAAAAAAATTATGCAAACAATTTTAAAAATTATGCAAATAATTCTAGATGATATATATGAATGAAAATGATCAAAAGAACTCAAAATAAAATTATTAAAATGATGCAAAAAATTCAGATGATGGATACGATTAACAAGGATCGATGAAATGATGCTAAGATGATCAGAAATAATTATGCAAATATTTCTAGCAATATGATCAGGAACAGAAGATGAACAGCCACGTCTAAGATGCTTAGAATGATGGTTCAATGGTCGGAAATGCAATAGGGTGATTGAGATGATGATAGTAACACAAGAGATGATCAAACGGATGATGATAATGAGAGGATCTATGATATTCGAAATGAGAAGATGAACAGACACAAATGAGATGATGAACAAAAACGAAAATCAAACACATAAAAGGGATAGAAACTCAGCTCAGAGTGTGCTCTGATACCAAATGATGAGATCCTCCCAAGGATTCGGCACTCTGGAGCTGAGGTTGGATAGAGATGAAAGTATGGCAGTAAGGAATGGTTCGGCAGAAATGAAACGACGGTTGATCGGACAAGATGATTGCGGTTTGAGGATGGATCGGTGAAGTAAGATAGACCGGTGGTAGATGGAATGATTCGACGAGTGGGTTGGTTTGGTGGAATGGGAAGAGATCGGTGGAAAGAGATGGACCGATGGGATGAAGGGGGAATCGAATGGCTTATACAAGAGATCCAGCGGCAAGGATCTCTTACACCACCTCTCGACGGATTGATATTACGCACAATCGGTGAAGAGGACTCTCCTAGACGTGTTGATATTACACACAACAAGTGAAGAAGGAAATCTCGGATATGACACACCAAGAAAGAATGCTCTCGCATAAAAAAAAGATTATTTGATTGATAAAAGGTTTGATGATCTTCAGGGATGAGAGTACAAGAGATTATAAAGGGAAGGAAAGGAAAAGAAGACAAAGAGACTAGTCTTGGAACAAGCTCCAAGACTAGCTCGAAAACACAAAGATAATTAAAACAAGTTTGAATAGAAAATAAGACCCTTGATCTTCATGGCCACGTTTTTGGTCTTCCCCTTTGATGGGCTTGGGTCTTGATCAGCTAAATGGGTTATTTGAATGTGATTCATAAGCCTCATTAAAAACCTTCCTTTGGAAAACCCATTGGGACAAAACCAAAGGTAAGGGAAAAAGAGTGCAAATGAATCACATGCCCATTTGCTGTTTTCTTGAGCTTGGATCAAAAACCAGGGAGGTTTAGGATCGTGTCTTCTCCATCTTGGCTCAAGCATAACTCTAGAATGAGTCACTGGTTCCATTGGTGCAGCTTCAGCTTCCTCCGCTACAAGCTTTGGTTCAAGCTCATCCTCAGCTACAAGCTTTCCATCCTCTGGTTCAAGCTTTAAGTCCTTAATTCCATCAGGTTCAAGCTCCATGTCTGTAACTCCGTCTGGGTCAAGCTGAGGTCCATGCTCCTTGTCATTGGCGTTGGCCATAGTCATATCACTTAGCGCCACCAAATGGCCCGGGATGCAGCGGCATGGACCTTGTCTCGACTTAACACAAGCCCAGCTTGCTTTTGGCGGTTTACTTGTCCTAAACCCGGTCCAATCACGTCGCAAATCTTCAGAGTCGGTTAACCGGAAAGTTTCCTTTTTCAGCACTTCAATACCCTAGCGACTTCAAGCCTATAGATACAATGTTTTTAGCCTTTGGAGGAAGAGAGCCGCGAGTGTATTGTGCAAGAGAGAGAGCAGCCGTCAAGGAGGAGAAGCCCTAGGTGGTGCGCCGTCCAGAAGGAAGAAGGAGGCGCCGTTCAACTTATTGCACTCGCATCTCATCTTTGTTCTTTCATCTTTTCCTTTTCTCTTTTGTACTTTGGATCGAAAGTTATCAAGGGATTCGACTTGTTCTTCATCAGAGAAGCCTCTTTTAATCTCTTATCTCTTTTAATACTTGCATAATGATATCAAATATGCCTTGCTTGCTTGATCTCACTATGTCCGAGTAGATCTCTCGGTTAGGCCGAGGGAGATCGATGGACTCTTGATATGTTTTGACTTGTTTGATTGCATAAAACGGGATTTACTCTTTTGGTTCTTCATCTTTGCTTGCTCTTATTGCTTGTTGTTAGGAAAGCGCGCCTCAACAACTCGAACTTAGGTTGATACACTCTCCAAAAGATTGTTGTATTGCCGAAACTAGTATTTGATGAGCTAAGTGTTTTAGGCTTCCAAAAGTCGACCTAAGGAACTTAGTGAACAATCACAACTTGAACATTAACTAATGCATGCTTATAACTTGTAATAACCATCGAAAGTTGAGTCTATTAGTAACGTGATCCTGGTCAGGATCCGGCCCTTTGAAGCTATTGTGGAAGGAATCGATCGGATGGAAGTGAAGAGGCGATGGAATCGGTTTCAGCGGGATGGCGGAAACAAGAGTGGAGTGGTTCAGCGGATGATGGAAATGAGGATTAGGAGATGGATCGGACTGAAGGGATGGGATGATCGGTTCGGTGAGTGGGATGGATCGGCGGAAGAGTGAGCGAACGGTCGATGAATGGTTGGATGGATCGAGTGGTTTATACCAAGGATTCCGCGGAACGAATCCTTAACACCACCTCTCAACGGATTGATATTACACACAACCAGTGAAGAGGACTCTTCCCGATTTGTTGATATTACGCACAACAAATGAAGAAGGAATTCTCGGATATTACACACCAAGAGAGAATGCTCAAGCATAAAAGAAAGGTTTTGATAAATAAAAAGTTTGATGAAAAACACAGAAATGGGTTTGTGTTCTACATAAGGGAAAACCGAGAGAGAGAGAGAGAGAGAGTTAAGAGAAGAGAGAGTTTCGAGATGCTTGGAACATGCTCCAAGCCTCTCGAAAACCAACACACATAAAAGCTAAGTTTGAACCGAAAAAAAACATAAAGATAAAAGAGATAGGCGCCACATTCAAACTCCAAATGGGCCAGACCGAATTGAGCAAAAGATAATGGGATGATGCGGAAGTGAAGTATGGGCCTCGTTAAAAACCTATCTTGGAAAACCCATTGGGACAAAACCAAGACAGGGAAAAAGAGCACACCATACTCACTTGTCCCATTACCAAAGTCATTCGGCCGTTAAGCAGACCAGAGTGGTTAGCTTAACCTCCGGAACAAGCCGGATCTCATGTCCAAGTATCCTTCCCAGCGGCTCTAGTACAAGCTGCTCCACGGCTACAAGCTTCCCAGCTGTTCCCCGGTACAAGTCCTTAACCTCCTTGGCCATGTTCATATCAATTAGGTTGTTTAAGCATAGTGGCCGGAGCCACGAAAGTGGAAAGGCTATACCTTAGTGTTGTGAGTTCAAGACGGTTTATAAATTATCCCATGCAATTTCTTGTCATTTCATTGAAAGTTTCCATTGATTACCCCTTGCCTAACATCTTTCCCATCTTGTTTACAACCTCACTCACTTGTTTTCATTAGATATTAAGACCACCCCACACTTATATCTTTGTTCTAGCTACTTATCTCTCAACATAAACTTGAAACGAAATCTCTCTTCCTTGTGTTCGACCCCGACTTACCACGGCTGTGCACTTGCAGCTCTACCAAGTTGGGTTATAAATTGTATTAGTTTGAAGCATAAAACCCAACGCATCAAGCTCTTTGGCGCCGTTGCCGGGGAGGAGTTGTATTTCTTTCAAGTTTCTTGATTGATTTTTAGTCTAGTCCTTTTTATTTTTGCATTTCACTTTCTGTTTTTCATAAAACCTTATAAAACCATAACAAAATTTTACTTAACCCTCTTTCTTTGTGTCTCTTAGGTGCATGACAAGAAGGTCCAATCCGGATAACACCATAGAAGAAGATCTTGACATTGACCAACTTGAAAGAACACTTAGGCGGCAAAGAAGAGAAAGAATGAATCAAGGCGGTGAAGCCGCGGCACAAGGTGGCCAACAACAAGCCCCTGACCAAGAACAACAACCACAAGCCCCTCATGTCTTACCAGAAGCCGGAGTTGACCAGCCAGCACAAGGAGCCGTTCTTCAACCCAATCAAAACGCTCCCGGTGTAGCCGATCAACCGCAGCCGCAACAACAACAACAACAACAACAACAACAACAACAACCGGGACAACAAGACGCCGGTCAACCACCAAACCAGCATCATCAAAACCCCCATGGCGGTCACCAAGGGATGCCTCAAGCTCAACCACATGTGCCTCCAAGGAGAGCCCAATTCGCTCAGCATCCAAGGCATCCGACTATGGGAGATTTTGATTCATCTGATGCATTCTTCTTGGATAGGAATCCAATCCGACCACCTCAACCTCCAAGGAACGACTTTGAGATCAAGCCACAAATCATTTCCTTGGTGAAACAAAACCAATTCCATGGTTTGTCCACCGAACATCCACTTGACCATGTCGACACCTTTGAGGAGATATGTAGCACTACTCGGATCAATGGAGTGTCACCGGACTACTTCAAGTGCAAGTTGTTTACCTTCTCTCTAAGTGACAAGGCGCTTAGATGGGTAAAGTCTCTGCCACCTCAATCCATTACAACATGGAATGAATACAAAGGAGCTTTCTTAAACCAATTCTATACCAAGCAAAGATCAAACTCTATAAGGAGTAAGATATCCGGGTTTAAGCAAGCACCAATGGAGTCTTTCTATGAAGCTTTGGAGCGCTTCAAGGAGTATGCAAGAGATTGCCCTAATCATGGCTTCTCAGAAGGTAACCTTTGGAACATCTTTTACAATGGGATTGATCACAAGTACAAGCTTTCACTTGACACCGCGAGCAATGGCAACTTCATGACCAAATCGGTGCCGGAGGCTAAGCTTTTGATCGAGAATCTTGCTGCAAGTGATTCCAATGCCTGCCCTGAATACAATAGAGGAGTGAGAACCACAAGCTCATCATCGGAATCGGCTCAAATCATGGAGTTGAAGAACATGGTCTCACAACTACTAAAGAGCAACCGAGGAGTGCATGCGATTGATGATGTCTTGGCCACTAATGAAGAGCCTCTTATGGAGTTTATGAGAGATGGAGCTGAAGAAAATCAAGAGGAAGTCAACTACATAGGAGGTAACTACGGTAATAGAGGATACAATCAGCCATTCCGCCCCCATCCCAACCTCTCTTACCGAAGCACCAATGTGGAGAATCCAAATGATCAAGTCTATCCGAGCCAAAACACTTATCAAGGAGGCCAAAACGCTTACCAAGGAGGTCAATACCAGCCTAAGCAACAATTCTATCCTAAGGGAGTCTACCAAGTGAAGCAGCCACTCACTTTCCCCCAAGGAGTTGCACCGGCTCAACAAGAAGAAAAAGTAGATGTGGCGGTTAAGAAATATATAGAGGAGCAAAGACAAGCTACCAAGAGCTTACATGAGAAGATGGATCACATGTTTGGTGATCTAAATAATAAGTTTGGGGCGTTGTCAACTCAAGTCCAGAAGTTAGATGTTCAAGTCTCTCAAACAGCCGAGGCGGTTAAAAAGCAACAAGAGGCAAATCCGCAAAAGTTTTGTAGTGTTGTTTCATCCAAAGAGGATCCACCGGCCATTGTCTCCATACCATCTCAAGAAGAAGAAAGAGAAGATGAGCTTAAGGAGAGGTACAAACCAGAGAGGTACACATGGGAGTCAAGGCGAGCTTACAAGAGAAGGATTGACAACAAGTCGTTGCTTAAACAAGGAGAGCCCGGGAAGTTTGTTATCCCCGTTTGTATCAATGGATACCAACTCACCGATTGCTTGTGTGATAGTGGAGCAAACGTGAACCTCATGTCTCTTGCACTAGCCAAAGATTTGGGATTCAAATATTTCAAAGAGCCTAAGGTGAGAGTGGAGTTTGCGGATCTATCAAGCATGGAGCCTTATGGAGTGCTTGAAGATGTTATGCTAGAGATTGGAGAGAGACATGTCCCAACCGATTTCCAAATCATGGTATGGGAAGGATCAAAGAGGAATCAGCTGATTCTTGGTACCCCATTCTTAGCCACAGCCGGGGCGGTCATCAATTACATGAGAAACCAATTAACACTTGGTCATGTCCGGCAAGATGTCTTTTTCCCAAGCATCAACTTCAAACAAGCTCCAAGTGCAGTCAAACTACCACCAGAAAAGAGCACACTCATGCAAAGAGGAGGAGCCGAGCAGCCAAGAAGCACCAAGAAGGGCGAGCCCTACCCTAAACCAAAAGAAGCGATGAAACCGGTGAAGCCGAAACATGAGAATGTCTTCAAGGATATTCACTCGGTCTTGTCACCATCTTTTGAAAATCACGGAGCTGAAGAAGAACCTAACGGTGTGCCAAAGTCCTTTGCCAGCATAAGAATCCTTCTCCCAAAGGATCCAGACCCCAAAGATGAGCAAACCGCAAAGGAAAGACTCGGAAAAACCTTAAAACTTTTTCCGAGAGCTTTGGTATTTAAGGACGACATGGACGATGATCATGGAGAGCCCAAACCACCTCATGAGCCACCTGAACCAGAATGTGAAGACACCAAAGGGATCCCAAACACTTTGGCCGATCACATCCGCACCTAACCAAACAAATAAAAACGGGAGTCAAGCTAGATGACTTTAAAACAAGCGCTTTGTGGGAGGCAACCCACACGGTATTTTTCTTTTCCTTTTTCATTTTTAGTTTTCACATCATTATTGCATGCATTTTGTTAGGATGAGAAACCAAGAGGAGACCAAACAAGGAAATGTCCCACCCATTCATCCCACCCTTGTCCAAACCGACACCACGGAGCGGGCAACGGCTGGGAATACTAAAGGAAGGAAGCAGAATAATTTCGGTCAAAGAAAATCACCAAACGGCCGAGTAAAATCCAAGATATTCAGTCCGGCGTAATTCTCTCGACCAAAGGGGTGCAACGGAGGACCATCTTGCCCTATCTCACAATCCGTGTGACCGAAGTCCACCAAACTTCACAGGCGACCAGAAAATACCATATTGGTCGGCAAATCCAAAAGATAGGACGGAGAAATGTGAACGGATGAGGAGATACGCACGAATGCCACATCCGGTCGATGGCGGGTCACCGAAGGCCGACAAAAACCAAAATCACGGCATGGAGACACCACCACCTGGAAATGGATTCTTGCAGCTTCAAAATCACCATTCCAAAGGAAAATAAGGGAACGAACGAGCCAAATTCGAGGAGGGTCAAGAATCTCATCCCGGGGCCGATTGGACCACGTTGTGAAGAAAGTCTCACACCGCTCATCCATTTGACCCCAAACTTCACCAGTGCTCATAACATATGAAGTTGGTCGGTGGAATTTCAAGCACGGTCAGGAAATTCGTCACTGTTTGCGCTGTGGTCTATTGCACCATCTTCGGTTCGACCGTATGGAACACCAAATGATGCAAATCCAAAACCGCTCGTTTGTTTGACCTCAAACTTCACCACTGCTCCTAACATATATGATTGGTCGGTGGAATTTCAAGATAGGTCGGCGAAATATTGACGGTTCGAGCTGTGGTCCATCACATCACCTTACGGCCGTCCGAATGATCCACCCGATACCGGATTTTCAAATCTGCTCGACCAAACAACCTGCAACTTCACCAGCGGCTCTAAAACATCATATTGGATGGTAAATTTTCAATCCCGTTCATAAAATTCTTAACGGTTTGTCATGTGGTTCATAGCACTCGTTTCGGGTCGACCGAATGAGACGTACACGACCGAAATGCAAACCAAAGGAATTCGGGCCTTGACCTTCAACATTTACCGACCACTCACGCCCCAAGAAGAGCCCAATTCAGCTACCTGACTACGATCTTCATTCCACTTGGTCATCACTTGGTAACATCATTCTAACCTTTCCCTTTTTCAAATTTATTATGTCTTTCACCTCTCTTAATCTGATTTTTCTTACACCGGGACGGTGCAAGTTAAGTCTGGGGGGATTATACTAATAAGTTTGTTCATTTTGACATTTTTGTTTGCATTTTTTTCATCTCATCGAGTCGTTTTTATTGAGTCAAAACTTTTGTCGAGAATTATGACTTTATCTTGGACCTAACCATTGTTGTGCATGCGTTTAAGTGACCATTGATCAGTATTTGGCAGTCTACTTCATCACATGTGCACCATGAGTGGATCGATCTACCAAAAACGTCCACATCTCCAAGGGCATAAGAAGGATACATCTTTGACTCCGCACCTTAATGAACTTAACCTTCTCAGCTAGGGGCTTGGTTTTACAAAGGGTACGACTCCTCATCCTCACCAAATAGTGAAAGTCTATGTGAGTTCGGGTTTCCCTCTCTCTCCCCTTCAATTTAAGAAAAAGCACCAAGGTCCAAGTAACCGGGGATTAGGTGGCAACCACCATCAATACTCGCGTATATGGAAAACCTTTTGATCCAAGTAACCGGGGATTAGGTGGCTACAACCATCAATACTCGCGTCTATGGAAGATCCATCAAAAACCTCCACAAAGAGGAGAAGAAGTCGAATAAAAAAAATACTATGCTACCCTAAAAAAAAAAAAAGGGATGAATCGACTTAAGAAGTGAGAAGAGAGAGAGGTGAAACAAGAGCCAAGACATGTGCCTTATAAAAAAAGGATGAGTAAGAGTCTATAACCCCTTTGATCGATACTCCCTAGTTGAGACCACACCTTTAGAAACTAAAGGAGTCAAGGGTGGAGAATTTGGATGGCCTAAAGAGAAGTGGATTGCTTTGGGATGATTGCAAAACTCATGGTATGTACTCCCTTGTTCTTAATTCTAAATACCATTGCTGTTTTATGTGGATCACTAAGATAAATGTCGACATGGATTTCCGTAAGATTTAAGAGTTCTCACGTTTTCAAACCTCTTTTCCTTTCTTAGTTTGCTTGAGGACAAGCAAAGGCTAAGTCTGGGGGAGTTGATATCATCATATGTTACATGTTTTCACTAAGTATTTATTGGTGTTTTCAAGTGTTTTCAATAAGGTTCTATGCCTTTAGAGGTAGTTTTCTTGTATTTGTTGGTTTTGGAGTCTTAACAGGTTAAAACATCAAAAAGGATTCAAAAAGGAGCAAAAGAGCCTCAAACCATGATCCATGCAAGTTTCCAAGTCAAGAGCATCAATATAACTCCATTTGTCCGATTCTCGCATTTGGACAGAACCAGAGCATCCGAAAGATAACCGCGGCAAGGGGTCTTCCCGACGTCCAAAAATCATGATCTTGATCTTGCTGGATAGATATTTGAGTTATGCATCACGAAGAATTGGATTCAAGTCATTTGGATCAACCATCACGGAGATACACTTTTTTCCCAAGACGTGTCCGCCAGGCGAGTAAACGAAGCCCATGGAGACTTAGCGCCACCAAATGGCCCGGGATGCAGTGGCATGGACCTTGTCTCGACTTAAAACAAGCCCAACTTGCTTTTGGCGGTTTACTTGTCCTAAACCCGGTCCAATCACGTCGCAAATCTTCAGAGTCGGTTAACCGGAAAGTTTCCTTTTTCAGCACTTCAATACCCTAGCGACTTCAAGCCTATAAATACAATGTTTTTAGCCTTTGGAGGAAGAGAGCCGCGAGTGTATTGTGCAAGAGAGAGAGCAGCCGTCAAGGAGGAGAAGCCCTAGGTGGTGTGCCGTCCAGAAGGAAGAAGGAGGCGCCGTTCAACTCATTGCACTCGCATCTCATCTTTGTTCTTTCATCTTTTCCTTTTCTCTTTTGTACTTTGGATCGAAAGTTATCAAGGGATTCGACTTGTTCTTCATCAGAGAAGCCTCTTTTAATCTCTTATCTCTTTTAATACTTGCATAATGATATCAAATATGCCTTGCTTGCTTGATCTCACTATGTCCGAGTAGATCTCTCGGTTAGGCC
Source organism: Erythrophleum ivorense (assembly GCA_026724425.1). Classification (NCBI taxonomy): domain Eukaryota; kingdom Viridiplantae; phylum Streptophyta; class Magnoliopsida; order Fabales; family Fabaceae; genus Erythrophleum; species Erythrophleum ivorense. Next base: position 265,101 of record JAIUCV010000068.1, on the reverse strand, counting down.
GAGGGAGATCGATGGACTCTTGATATGTTTTGACTTGTTTGATTGCATAAAACGGGATTTACTCTTTTGGTTCTTCATCTTTGCTTGCTCTTATTGCTTGTTGTTAGGAAAGCGCGCCTCAACAACTCGAACTTAGGTTGATACACTCTCCAAAAGCTTGTTGTATTGCCGAAACTAGTATTTGATGAGCTAAGTGTTTTAGGCTTCCAAAAGTCGACCTAAGGAACTTAGTGAACAATCACAACTTGAACATTAACTAATGCATGCTTATAACTTGTAATAACCATCGAAAGTTGAGTCTATTAGGTTGTTTAAGCATAGTGGCCGGAGCCACGAAAGTGGAAAGGCTATACCTTAGTGTTGTGAGTTCAAGACGGTTTATAAATTATCCCATGCAATCTCTTGTCATTTCATTGAAAGTTTCCATTGATTACCCCTTGCCTAACATCTTTCCCATCTTGTTTACAACCTCACTCACTTGTTTTCATTAGATATTAAGACCACCCCACACTCATATCTTTGTTCTAGCTACTTATCTCTCAACATAAACTTGAAACGAAATCTCTCTTCCTTGTGTTCGACCCCGACTTACCACGGCTGTGCACTTGCAGCTCTACCAAGTTGGGTTATAAATTGTATTAGTTTGAAGCATAAAACCCAACGCATCAGTTTGTATATCAGCCCAAGACATTCAGTAAAGGGACAAGTGATGCTTTTGCACTCTTTTTCCCTACTAAGGTTTTGTCCCAATGGGTTTTCCTTAGTAGGTTTTTAATGAGGCTTAAGTATCACTTTCAAATCCTCTCTTTACTGAATCAAGACCCAAGCCCATAATATTAAAAGGTCCAAGGCGTGGCTATGAAGTTTAAGGGTCATTTTTATGTTCAAAACTTGCATTTACTTTCTGTTTCCTTTTTGAGATAGTCTTGGAGCATGTTCCAAGACTAGACTCTTCTTTTCTTCTTCTCATAACTCTTTATATTATGCTGGACGAAACTCCTTTCATCTATCTAAGTTTTTATTCTCAAACCCTTTAAAATTCTTAGATCAATCTCTCATTGGTGTGTCATATCCATCGAGATTCCTGTTCACTCTTGGTGTGTAATATCCATTGAGTCGACAGTGTATCCTAATCACTTTTTGGTGCGTAATATCCAACAAGTCGTTAGGCCGGTGTTTTGGAGATCCTTCCGCAGTCTCTGAATCAAACCATACAACCATTTATCTCACTCCATCATCACGGCTCACGCCACAACTATCCAAACCTCAGCTTCAGTGTGTCGATCTAGGGAAGATCTCATCATTACCTATATATACTTTCTTTTAGCCTCTTGTTTAGACATCATCTAATATCTCATACACCTTTCAATAAAGTTTCGGAGCCACTTAGGTGGTCTCCTTTGTTCTTTCTTTCTTTTCTTTTGCATTGTACAAATTGACATGTTTCTTTAAGTTTATGTCTAGGATTAGAGGTTTCTCTCTATGAAAGAGCCACGATTTGATCTCTTAACTCTCCGCCTCTCCTCATAAGAACTATGAGACTCCTTCTATTTTCTTTAGACCCATTATTGAATTATGGATCCTTCAATGAGGACATGAAATAATTGCCTTTGAGAATTGGTTGTTAAATAAAGGTTTGTTGTTAGAGTAGCTAACTAGCGACTTGATCCTAGGTTGATATACTCTCCAAAAGCTTGTTATATCTCCGGATCTAGTATTTGATGGGCAATACGTTTTAGGCTATGAAAGTAGCCCTAAGGAGTATTGTGAACAATCATTACTTGACCGTAATGCATGTCTCACTCAACAATGACCAACGAAAGCTGAGACCATTGGTTTAAGAGACATAGGGGGTTGGAGCCACGAAAGTGGGAAGATCCTATACTAGTGTTTTGAGTTCAATGAATCGGATTTAACAAACTTTTCAATCGAGTTGGCATATGTCTTTTACGAATGTTCTTTGTTTAATAATGTTGCATGTATAGTTTTCATATTGTTCATATCTTATTCTTCTTGATAAAAACCGAACACAAAACCTCACTTGCATATTATTGATTTAGCTTAACCAAGTCTTGTTGAACATGTGTGCAATTCGCAATCTCTTGTGGTTCGACCCATAAGTACTACAATTACATGTTGTGCACTTGCAACTTATGATTGATTTAGGGTTTTATTACTTTCATACACCCACGAATGCATCAAGTTTTTGGCTCCGTTGCCGGGGATTGCATTTGCACTTTCATGTTTTAAGATTAAGTTAAGACTAAATCCTTTGTTTCTTGTTTACTAACTTTTCGATTTTTCTTTGTTCTTGTGTTTCTTAGGTACTTAAGAGATGAACCATTACACCAGCATGAGCACTCACTTTGGGAACCACATCCCACTTCCCCATGAAGTCCAGGGACGGCCACAACATTCAAATCCGGTCGGAGACTTCATCCCAATGCCGATCCCACAAAACCATCGCCATCCGATCTTTGATGGAGTCGACCGAGAAGAGCCCCAATATCATCAAGACCAACCTCCGGTCTATCATCATCAAAGGCGACCTCACCAGCCGCTCTATCATCATCATCATTCACGCCCGGACCTGTCCACATACCATGACCATGTCCTTAATAGGCAGAGAGATGACCATCTCAAAGCTATGCCAGAAGGGTTCATGGAAAGCCAAAGAAAATCCAACCAAGATCTTGGATCAAGGTTAGAGTTTCTGAGGTACGACCTTGATGGAAAGTTTGGGATCCTCTCTGACCAAATAGAGAGAGTAGAATCAAGAGGTATAGAAGTGGAGGAGGAGCTAAAGAAACAAGCCAAAACCGTCAAAGACAACACAAGGGCGATCTACAACATGAATCTCGCCACAAAGGAGATGGATGACCACCTAGATGAGAAGATCACAAGCTTTATAACAACCTCAATGGCAGCACCGAGGGGCCTCAATTCAATTGCTATTGTAGCTCACCAAGCTAAGAAGAGAGCAGCGGAAGTTGGCCAAATAATATGATCCTTGTCAGGATTCGTCCCTTTGAAGTAAGTATGGACGGTAAACGGGATGATCGGATCGATGAACAAGCGATGAGCCGGCTCGATCGAGTGGAGGTTCAGAATAAGAACCGATGGAAAGAGGAAGATGAACGGATGGATCGTTTGGCTGTAACAGAGATCCTGCGGAAAGGGATCTCCAACACCACCTAAATCTCGTTGATACAACACACAACAAGAACTAGGGATTTCTCGGATGTAACGCACCAAGAGATGATCAAGCATACGAAAGGTTTTTTGTAAAAAGATGTTTGATAAAGAAAATGAGAAAGATGGTTTTCAGTTTACATAAGGAAACGATAGCGAGAGAGAGAGAGAGTTAATTGGAACAAGCTCCAATAACTCGGAAAACACACAACACATAAATGCAAAGACAACGTTTGAAAATTCAAAAGAAAGGAGCCTTGTCACCAAGACTAAACGGGCTGGACCGGACCCGAACAGCAAAGGTAAAGAGGTAAAGCGAAAGTGGGTCTTAGGCCTCGTTAAAAACCTACCAAGGAAAACCCATTGGGACAAAACCTTGGCAGGGAAAAAGAGCACACTAAGATCCACTTGCCTCTTTAACCCAAGTGTTGGGCCGTTAAGCAAACCATGGTGGGGTGCTTAACTTCCTGAACATGCCGACTCAAACGGCTAAGTATTCTTCCCACTCCTTGGTTGAATAACTTAGTTTGGGATCGAGTGACTGGGCCAGTCGGTATGGCAAGTGCTTCCTCAGGTTCAAGCTCTTCCCACCTTCCTTGGTCCATGTCCGGGCTAACCTCATCCATGATCATATCACCAAAGGGAGAGAGAGTGTTATTCAGCAATGCTAGTGTTGGTGGATGGGCAAAAACAAGTGAAAGGATCGATCCGTAATCTACACCTCTCAGTAGATAAAAGGTACCAAGATGTCCTTAGGAAGACCAAGGATTAGAAGACGAAGCAGAGAGAGTCTCCAAGGATGTCAAAACACGCACCGACCGCTTGGCGGCATTGGAAGAAAGAGCTTCAAAGAATGCAAAGGCGACTGGTGATGCATTCATATTTCATACTCATTTAGCATATCATTTAGACCACTTTTGCATTGTTTCAACCATCTTTAGTAGCATTCCATTGCACTTTCTTATTAGTTTGCATGCTTAGTTGTTTTAGGAAATGCATTGCATGCATTTGCATGTTTGGTGCCCTTGGCAGGTGTTTTAGAGCACTTTGGAGCGAGGTCATTACATCGGAACAAAAGGGAGTCTGCCTTCACCAACCAGCTCGACCGAGCTAGGCAAGAAAGGCAACTCGACCAACCGCCTCGACCGAGCTAAGCCAAAGGAGCACCTCGACCAAGCAGCTCGACAGAGCTAAGCCAAAAAGGCGCCTCGACCGACCTACTCGACTGAGCTAGGCCAAAGAGGCGCCTCGACCGACCTACTCGACCGACCTAGTGACTTGCCTATAAAAGGACTGCTGACCTAATCCACGCCTTTCTCTTCTTGCTTTTTCACTTTTTAGTCTGAAAACTCTCTTTTATGTTCTTAAGCTTTCTGTCTTTTAATTTGTAGATCTAGACTTTGTTTTTTCACATTTTGCATTTGCTTATTTAATAAAAGTTGTTAATCTTCTTCTAATCTTTCATATTATGTCTGTTTCATCTTATTCTGTTATGATTTCGAATTCTGATATGATTAGTGAGTAAATCACCACTTAGGCTTAGGGATGGATTAGATTAGAGAATCTTTATGCTTAATCTCTGTTGCTTAAGGTTTTAATCCTTTGTCCCTCTCTGCTGAGTAATGCCCTATGCGATCCAGCCACTGACCATGGCGGATTCGATCCTAGATGCTCTCGGCCTGACCCGCTTGGTTGAGCATCGGATTAAGCTCAGCAGAGGATTAGCATTCCTTGTCCCACGGAAGTGGTTGCACAAGGAGCTTCTAGGGCAATTCATGGATCTGCTCCTTAATGCTATCTGGTTCATGACATACGCTCCAACGGAAGTTGGTTAGCGGGATTGAACCGGATAGGCAGTTTTGTAACGTCACGGGAGTGGGATAACCGACCTCGCGATTCCATGGCCAAGGGATAAGCATGTTTTCATGTTGGTTTTAGAAAGCATCATTGATTAGGATTAGGTTCTCTACGATTGTCAACTCCGTCCCTTAGTCTAAGTTTTTCCATACCAGTTTCACTTACGTTTTTACTCTGCTTTAGTCCTGTTTTGCCTTGACTCGATCGAGTCAGTTTTATTCTGTTTTGTGCAAATCTTGGGCAACTCGATCGTGCTAGTTGTTTTCTGTTTCAGTTCCAACTCGATCGAGCTACCTTAGTTTTCCTTTGTTTTTGTTTAAGCTTAACTCGATCGAGCTCCCTTGTTATGTTTAAGCTCAACTCGATCGAGCTCGTTTAGTTCACTGCTTTTACTTTCCGCATTTCATTTCCCGTTGCATTTATTTGATAGTTTTAGTCCCGTTCCTTTTTAAACCCCCCCATTGTCTTGACTTGCATCCGCTATTTGCATAATTCTAAACTGTCTTGATTCTCATCCCATTTTGGATTGACATCTTAAATCCTTCAACGATAAGCATAGCTAGGATTTATCTTAGTTGATAGCGTGAAAATCCTGTTATCAATTTGGCGCCGTTGCCGATTTGGGATTTAGTTTCATTGCATTTAGGATTCCAGTAGTTAGCTAGTTCAAGTTCTTTGTTTACTTTTCGAATATCTACTCTGCTATCTGGGTTTTTGTCTTTGAATTCTCAGGTGCACGCAAGTCAGATCACGTTATCCGTTCCCACTTGAATATTTTGCTCTCTGGGTTTTTGACTTTGCCTTTTCAGGTGTATGCAAACCAGATCAAGAGGCAGTGGTAACCTGATCTACTATTTGGACAACATTGACAGAATTCAGAGGATTCTTAGAGAGCAGAAGCAACAGGCCGAGACCATGGAAAACCCTCCAGCGAGGCCAGTCAGACCAATCAGAGCTGGTGATGCTCCGAACACACACACGCAGAGGCAGGGGATCATACCACCACCTGTCCAGAACAACAATTTTGAGATCAAGCTGGGTATGATCAACCTCGTGCAGAACAAGATGTTCCACGGATTGCCTTGTGAGGATCCGATCGATCATTTGGATGAGTTCGACTGTTTGTGTAATCTCACCAAGGTGAATGGCGTTTCGGAAGATGCCATCAAGCTGCGCTTGTTCCCTCTTACTCTTGGAGAGAAAGCCCACCAGTGGGAGAAGAACCTACCCCACGGTTCCATCACCACTTGGAACGACTGCAAGAAAGCGTTTCTGGCCAAGTTCTTCTCAACCGGACGTACCGCTAAGCTCCTTACTGAGATTTATGGGTTCCGTCAGAAGAATGGAGAGACATTTTCTGAGGCTTGGGAGCGTTTCAAGAGTTACACCAGCCAGTGTCCACACCACGGGTTCAGCAATGAGTCCCTTCTCAGCACCGTGTACAGAGGCGTTATGCCGAAGTACAGACAGATGATAGACACAGCTAGCAATGGTGATTTCTTGAACCAGGATGTTGAAGACGGCTGGGAGCTGGTTGAGAACATTGCTCGCTCGGACGGAAACTATAACGAGGAGTACGATCGAACCAACAGGGGCTCGATCCAGTCAGATGACAAGCTGAAGAAGGATGTTAAAGCCTTGAATGAGAAGCTTGACAAGCTCATTCTTGCACAGTCAAGCGTGAAACAAGTTCACTTTGTCTCTGATGAAGAGTTTGTTCAGGTCAAAGAAGGGGAGAATGAACAACAAGTTGAAGAGGTCAGCTACATTCAGAACAACCAAGGAGGATACCAGAAGGGCTATTACACATACACAGCCAACCCTAACCTCTCTTACCATAGTACTAACGTAGCCAACCCTCAAGATCAAGTATACCCCCCTCAGCAGCAGCAGAGTCAGCCTCAGCGGCAAGCTTTTGTTCCGAAGAGTCAGTTTGTGCAAGGCCAACAGGGCGGTTATCAGCAGAAACAGCAGTTGGGAGCACCACCTGGGTTTGTTCAGCAGCAGGGTCTAGCACAGTAGGTTCAGGAACCTGATATGAAATCTTTATTACAGCAGCTATTACAGGGCCAGGCAAATGGGGCAATGGACCTTAGCAAGAAGCTTGCAGACATTAATACAAAGATTGAGTCCATGAACTCCAGATTGCTTACTGTTGAACACCACGGTACACCTTCTTCTTCACACCAATCTGGACAGCTCCCTGGGAAATCAATCCAAAACCCTAGAGAATATGCCCATGCCATCACGATGCGGAGTGGCAAACAGTTGCCTAACAGAGAGGGAAGCTCCACAGTCAATGCGGACATTGAAGATGTAGAAGGGGAGGATTCAGTCGAAGTTGACACAACACCTGTGCCAGACTCGATCGAGTCAGACCCTCCACACGGTGACCCTAAGCTCGATGAAACAACTCGATCGAGCGAAACAGTCCAACCAGCTCGATCGAGCCAGAAAAACCAACCTATCTCACCTCAGAAACCAACCAGCAAGGGGAAGGAAACCCTCTTTGTCCCACCTCCTTACAAGCCGCCACTCCCGTTTCCAGGAAGGTTTAAGAAACAGCTAGTTCAGAAGTATAAGGAGCTGTTTGACAAGCAGATGAAAGAGATAGAAGTGCGGATGCCTCTCATTGACGCCTTCATGCTGGTCCCTCCTTATCAGAAGTTCCTGAAAGATGCTGTGACAGAAAGGACAAAGGAACTACAGGGGATGGTGGTCTTGTCACATGAGTGTAGTGCCATCATACAGAGAAAGGTGATACAAGAAAAACTTGGAGATCCTGGTAGCTTCACCCTACCATGTTCATTGGGACCCCTGGCTTTTAACAACTATTTGTGTGATCTTGGAGGGTCAGTTAGCCTGATGCCACTTTCTGTTGCTAAGAGGCTGGGATTTGGGAAGTTCAAACCGTGCAAAATTTCTCTGGTTCTAGCAGACAGATCGGTGAGGTTACCAACTGGGCTGTTAGAAGACTTACCTATCAGGATAGGCAATGTAGAGGTACCAACGGACTTCATAGTGCTCGAGATGGACGAAGAACCGAAAGACCCGTTGATTCTGGGCAGACCTTTCTTAGCCACGGCTGGTGCAGTAATTGATGTCAGAAAGGGGAAGATCGACCTGAATCTGGGTAAGGATTTCACCATGAAATTCGACATTACAGACGCCATGAGGAAACCAACAATTGAGGGTCAGATCTTCTACATAGAGGAAATGGATCAGCTTGCTGATGAGTTGCTAGAAGAGCTTGCTTTAACAGATCACCTTCAAATTGCTTTAACTAAGGATGAGGCATCTGGTCTCCTGCATAAGGAGAGTTTAAGCTATGTGAAACTCTTGGATTCACAGGATATAGTAACTGAGTCGGAACCCTTTGAGAAATTAAGATGCTCAAGCTCTGCGGTATTGGCAGTGAATGGTACAACTCCAGAAAGCAGTGAGACGTCAGACTCGATCGAGTCAGACAACTCGATCGAGTTAAGCATTCCTGAACCTGATGACTGGTCTGAGTTGAAGGCCCCAAAGGTGGACCTTAAACCTCTGCCACAAGGACTCAAGTACGCATTTCTTGGTCCCAACTCCACATATCCTGTCATTGTAAATGCATCCCTTAGCCCTGATGAATTGCATTCACTCTTGACTGAATTGAAAAAGTTTAGAAAGGCTATAGGATATTCTCTTGATGACATTAAAGGAATTTCGCCAAGTCTGTGCATGCATCGCATCCATTTAGATGATGAATCCAAGTCTAGCATTGAACCTCAGAGAAGGCTAAACCCCAATCTGAAGGAAGTAGTGAAGAAGGAGATACTTAAGTTGCTAGATGCTGGGATTATCTATCCTATTAGTGACAACACTTGGATATCTCCTGTTCATTGCGTCCCAAAGAAAGGGGGGGGGTCACTGTGATTAAGAATGATAAAGATGAACTCATTCATTCTAGAACTATAACTGGACATAGGATGTGCATAGACTATAGGAAGTTAAATGCAGCATCCCGCAAAGATCATTTCCCGCTTCCTTTTATCGACCAAATGCTAGAACGTCTTGCAAACCATCCATACTATTGTTTTCTAGATGGATATAGTGGCTTTTTCCAGATCCCCATTCACCCTAACGATCTGGAGAAGACAACGTTTACTTGTCCTTACGGCACTTTTGCATATAGGCGCATGCCATTTGGTCTTTCGTAACGCTCCTGCCACATTTCAAAGATGCATGACCTCTATATTCTCTGACTTGATTGAGGACACTGTGGAAGTCTTTATGGATGATTTCTCTGTATATGGTGGCTCTTTCGTTTCTTGTTTGTCAAACTTGCGCAGGGTCCTTAAGCGCTGCGAAGAGACCAACCTCGTCATCAACTGGGAGAAATGCCATTTCATGGTACAAAAGGGGATCGTGTTGGGACACTTGATATCAGAGAAAGGCATAGAAGTGGATCAAGCTAAGATTGAGGTGATGGTTCAGCTGGCACCACCAAAGTCAGTCAGGGATATAAGGAGTTTCTTGGGACATGCTGGTTTCTACAGAAGATTTATCAAGGACTTCTCGAAGAGACAGAGTTCTTATTTGATGAAGACTGCCTAAAAGCTTTTAACCTGATCAAAGAAGCTCTGGTCACTGCTCCAATCGTGCAAGCACCGAACTGGGATCACCCTTCGAGATAATGTGCGATGCCAGTGATTATGCTGTGGGTGCGGTGCTTGGTCAGAAAATTGATAAACGGCTAAATGTCATTTACTACGCTAGTCGAACACTGGATGACGCTCAGGTGAAGTATGCTACAACAGAAAAGGAACTACTAGCTGTAGTTTTTGCATTTGAGAAGTTCAGGAGTTACTTGGTGGGTTCGAAGGTCATTGTATACACTGATCATGCAGCTCTTAGGCACATCCTTGCAAAGAAGGATACCAAGCCCAGACTACTCAGATGGATTCTGCTGCTTTAGGAGTTTGATATGGAGATTGTTGATAAGCCCAGGATCGAGAATGGAGTAGCTGATCATCTGTCAAGGATGAGAATTGAGGACATAGTCCCAATCAATGATTCCATGCCAGAAGAACAGCTGATGCTCATTAAGATCCTGGAGGAAGGGATTCAGATTCAACATAAGCTGGAAGAAGTTCAGGCGCTGGAGGATAAGGCATTACCTTGGTACTCAGATATTGTGAATTATTTGGTCTGCAGCGAGGTGCCGGTTGAGCTCGATCGAGTCAGACGAAAAAAATTCTTCATAGACATTGTGCACTACTTCTGGGATGAGCCATATCTTTTCAAGAGAGGTTCTGATGGCATGTATAGGAGATGCATTGCAGAAGAGGAAGTTGAGGGAGTCTTGACTCATTGTCATGGTTCCACTTATGGAGGTTACTTTGCAACCTTCAAGACAACAACCAAGATTCTGCGAGCTGGTCTTTGGTGGCCTACTCTGTTCAAGGATACAGCAAATTTCATTCAGAGATGTGATGCCTGCCAAAGGAAAGGAGGTATCACCAAAAGGAATGAGATGCCACATAACCCTATCTTAGAAGTGGAAATATTTGATGTATGGGGAATTGACTTCATGGGTCCTTTCAAGCCTGCCTCTCATGGTAACAATTATATTCTGGTTGCTGTAGACTATGTCTCCAAATGGGTAGAGGCAATAGCATGTCCTGCCAATGATGCTAAGGTAGTTGTCAAACTCTTCAAGACAGTGATATTTCCAAGATATGGGATACCAAGGGTTGTAATCAGTGATGGAGGGTCACACTTCATCAACAGAGTGTTTGAGAACCTAATGAAGAAGTATGGAGTGAGACATAAGGTGGCCACACCATATCATCCCCAGACTAGTGGGCAAGTTGAGGTTTCAAACAGGCAGATCAAGAGCATCCTTGAGAAAACAGTTGGAGTGACCAAAAGAGACTGGTCTACTAAGCTCGATGATGCTCTCTGGGCATATAGGACATCATTCAAGACTCCAATAGGAAGATCACCATTTTCTCTTTTGTATGGAAAAGCTTGTCACTTACCTGTGGAGGTTGAATACAAGGCTTTATGGGCAATAAAGATGCTGAACTTTGATTTGAAGACTGCCCAAGAAAAGAGAGTTATGGACTTGCATGAGCTAGAGGAAATTAGACTGGATGCCTATGAGAGTTCCAAGATCTACAAGGAGAGAACAAAGGCAGTCCATGACAAAATGATTGTACTCAAGGAGTTCAAGGCTGGAGATCAGGTTTTGCTGTTTAACTCAAGGATTAAGCTGTTCCCTGGGAAGCTGAAATCAAAATGGTCAGGACCTTTTAATATCAAGGAGGTACTGCCTTATGGTTCGATGATACACGCTTTGGTCTCACGTACAAAAGAAGGAAACATTGAGGATTAGGATTTAAGAGTTTCTTTTCCATTTATCGTTAGAAGTCGGTTTTGGTCTTTCCTTTTTATAAAGCTTTTCCTTTTCAATAGTAGCTTAGGAGCTTTGTATCGAGAGCTATATAATGCTCTCTTATTACCTTGAATAGAGTATCTTCCAAACACTAACCTAATTCTCATAAAGAGACTTGGGTTAAGGGAAGTTTTGCATTCAATCTTTCTTATTCACCATTGAGTATCAAGGAGCTACGACACGAGCTAGGGCAAAGGAATTAGCTCGTATCAATTTGGTATCAGAGCAACACGATCCGATGACGGACGTAAGCGCACAACTCGCTGCCTTTATGGAGAAGCTGGAAAAGCGGTATGATCTGATCGAGGGAAAGATGAACACGATGGACGAGAAGTTTGATAAGATCAACGAAAAGGTTGAATCTAATAACGCTACTATTCAGTCTTTAACTCTATCACCGGAACAGGAACAGAGCTCTTCTAAAAGCAAAAACGCAAAGAACGGGCAAGTTCAGGGACAGTCAGTCAAATTTGCCGCAGATGATCTCTCGGAGGTCGAGATTCATAACGGATTAATCAAAGACAAGGGACTTCCTCCTCCTCATGCACCAACAACTACCACGAGTTCAACACCAATTAAAATTGGTAACAACTCAACGGGGGTAATTGGAGGAGTATCACGAGTCGAACACACCCCGATCTTCTTTGGAGGTCCGTGGCAGACACGGGTAGTGGGCCGGGACCGTCGACATAAGGATGGAGGTGGTGATTGGCGGGTAAGACCAATAGGTTGGAATGAGGATAATCAGCAGAGCTATTCTCCGGGTGATTTACAAGCTCAAGAAAACGACCAGAGAAACACTTTCCATGCTCTTACAGCACACCACAGTCACCCTGAACAACGTGTCTTTCCAGCAGTAAAGATGGAATTTCCACCTTATGATGGCACAACAAACGCCATTGAATGGCTGCAAAAATGTGACGACTACTTCTCAGATCAAGGAGTTTTTAGTGACGATGCACGAATTCGCCAAGCCACTTTCGTTTTGACAGGACAAGCATATCAATGGAACCACAATCTTCGACGATTAGTCACTCATAAGCTGACTTGGGCGGAGTTCAAACGAATCTGCAAAAGCCGTTTTGGAAAAGCAGATTCAGTCAATCCAGTTGGAGAGATAACAAACCTACGGCACACAGGCACAGTTGATGAGTATTGTAGCCAGTTTGAAGATTGCCTAGGACGACAGACAAGACTTACAGGAGATCAACAACTCTGGCAATTTTGTGCAGGGCTGACAGATAGTTTGAGAAAGGAAGTCGAATATCTTCGTCCTGAAACAATCTTTGAAGCTATGGAATTTGCTCGCGATAATGAGTATAAAACTGAGGGTGATAAACGACCACGGACGTTTGGAGGACTTCTCGCACCTTCATCCCGACCTACTGATCAAGCGCTTAGACAGATTCGAGGAGTTCATAACAGCAAAGAAGGAGACATGGGCATGGCTAAAACAAAACCTCCAAGACAAAAACCGTTTTGGAAAAAGCTAACAGCTGCAGAGATGGCAAAACGCAGAGAAGAAGGACTTTGTTTTAACTGCGATGAGTTATTCACACCAACTCACAAATGCAGTCCAGTACTCTTCCACATTAGGATGGTTTACGAGGGAGACAACCAAGAGGATGAGCTCATGGAAGAAGAAGATCTAGAAATTTCTCTGAGTGCCATGAACGGGGAACAAACAGAGCGCACTTTCCAGATACAAGCGGACATTGCTTCAGGCAAGGGTTGGATATTACTTGATACGGGTAGTACTCACAATTTCATCAAAAGCAGCTTGGCCGACAGCCTCAGGATACCCTTGAAACGTCCTCCTGGTCGAACTGTGGCACTAGCAGATGGAGGCCAATGTCCAATCGATGGTTTTTGTAAGGGATTACCGCTTTCAGTTCAAGGGTATAACTTTCAAGCTGACTGTTATGCTATTCCTTTGAATGGGTTTGATGTGGTCCTCGGTATCCGTTGGCTAAACGCCTTAGGGAGAGTTATTTGGGATGGTACTACTAAGACAATCGAATTCCAGAATGGCGATGAATGTGTAACATGGCTGGGGGAAGCTGCAATAAGAGAAGACAATCAAACATCACTCAATACTCTCGGCTACAATGCTGGAACTTTGGAAAATTGGTTCGCCGATGAAGAGGAAGTTTTTACAACCCCTGGATTTGGTGACATTGCCAAACCGGTTCGGCTGAACGAGACAAAAACAACACTTTGGTCTCTTCAGACTGACCAAACACAGAATTCGTTAAGCTCCATTTTACAGCAATTTCAGGATCTGTTTGCGAAACCTACAAGATTACCTCCTAAACGAGAGTGTGACCATCGCATTCGGCTTTTGCAAGGATCGGATCCAGTAGCTGTTCGCCCTCATCGTTACCCACATCTACTAAAAGATGAAATTGAGAAACAATGCACAGAAATGCTCCGCAATGGCGTTATCAGACCAAGCACTTCCCCGTTCTCCTCCCCAATCCTGCTAGTCAAAAAACCCGACAACACATGGCGATTTTGCATTGATTACAGGAATCTCAACAAAATTACTATCAAGGATAAGTTTCCTATTCCAGTGGTTGACGAGCTTTTAGACGAATTATACGGCGCTCGTTTCTTCACAAAGCTGGACTTAGCGTCTGGATATCACCAAGTTCGTATGGCTAACCAAGACATCGATAAGACAGCTTTTCGAACTCACCACGGTCATTACGAATTCATGGTTATGCCTTTCGGTCTCTCCAATGCACCATCGACGTTTCAGAGCCTCATGAACTCCGTGTTTAATCACGTCCTGCGAAAGTTTGTTCTTGTTTTTTTCGACGACATATTGGTCTACAGTGCTACATGGGAGGATCACTCACGACATGTCTTGTACGTTTTCGAGTTGTTGCGAAAACACGGGCTGTTATTAAAAGAGTCCAAATGTTCGTTTGGCAAAACAGAGGTGGGTTATCTCGGTCATGTTATTACTTATGGAGGTGTTAAAGTCGACCCACGGAAAATCTCCGCTATCACAGAATGGCCTACACCAAAAACGGTAAGCGCAGTGCGAGGATTTTTGGGACTCTCAGGCTATTATCGTAAGTTTATTAAAGACTATGGCGTCATCGCAGCTCCCTTGACTAATTTACTGAAGAAAACAGTGTTTAGTTGGTCCGAGACAGCTAATTGTGCGTTCGAAACCCTCAAAAAGTCACTCTCGGAAACCCCTGTTTTGGCGCTTCCAGATTTTTCTCAAGAATTTGTTGTTGAGTGTGATGCCTCTGGGAGTGGTATTGGAGCAGTTCTTCAGCAGCGAAATCACCCAGTTGCCTTCTATAGCAGGAAATTAGCCGAGCGACACTTTAAGCTCGCTGCTTATGAACGAGAATTGATTGGTTTCGCCAAAGCAATTTTACACTGGCGACCGTATCTCTGGGGGCGTCGGTTTCTGATCCGTACAGATCACTATAGCCTGAAATTCTTGTTAGAGCAACGCTTGTCAACTTCGCCTCAAATCCATTGGATCAGCAAGTTATTAGGCTTTGATTTTGGTGTCGAGTACCGTTCGGGTGTGACCAATAAGGTGGCTGACGCATTGTCTCGTCGTGATGCGGACACACAAGACGAGGATTGTGCAGTACTCGCAATTCCGAACACGGACAAAGGGATCCTCGCTCGAGTTCGGGCAGAGGTGAGTAGCAACGCAAGACTTGCCGACCTGCGGGATAAAATTATTAGAGGCGAAGAGTCTGTAGTTTGGGAAGCCAGAGATGGGTTGATTTTTCGTAAAGGGGTAGTTTACATTGATGCAGATTCAGACTTGATCCAAGAAATTGTGGCCAGATTTCATAATTTTGGACATGAAGGTGTTCCAAAAACAATGGATCGCATCCGCAGAGATTTCTATTGGTCTGGTTGGAAGAAAACGGTTCAGAGTTACATCAGAGAGTGTCAAGTTTGTCAGCAGAAGAAGTGGGAAACGCTTCAGCCTGCAGGGTTAATGCAACCATTACAGGTTCCAACAAAAATCTGGTCCGATATTTCAATGGATTTTGTTGAAGCACTACCAAAGGTTTCCGGCAAAACAGTGATTTTGGTAATGGTGGACAGATTCTCCAAGTATGCTCACTTCATAGCTCTAAGCCACCCTTATACAGCAGCATCAGTGGCCCATGATTTTTTCCAGGAGATTGTGCGTCTCCATGGTATTCCTGAAACGATCGTATCTGATCGCGACAAGGTTTTCCGCAGTCTCTTTTGGAGGGAATTGTTTAAGCTGATGGGTACCGACTTATGTTTTACGACAGCATATCGTCCTCAGTCCGATGGCCAAACAGAGGTAGTGAATCACACTTTAGAAATGTATTTGAGGTGCTTAACAGGAGATTCTCCGAAGAAATGGCTCAGTTGGCTTCCATGGGTGGAGTATTGCTACAATACATCATTTCACACTGGTTTGAAAGCCACTCCGTTCAAAATCGTTTACGAACGGGAGCCTCCACGTCTTTTGGATTACACTTCAGGAAGTACACACGTCGAGGCTGTTGACATAGCGTTAGCAGAAAGAGATTAGTTTCTCTCAATGGCAAGAGAACGTCTCCTACAAGCGCAGCACCGAATGAAGACAACATATGATGACCGTCACAGAGCAGTTGAGTTCTCTATTGGTGACTGGGTGTGGTTAAAAATTCAACCGTATCGACAGCTCACTGTGGCTCGCAAAGCTTTCACAAAACTGTCTCCAAAGTTCTATGGGCCATTTGAAATTTTGGCTCGCATAGGTTCCGTTTCCTATCGCCTGAAGTTACCTGCAGGGACTCAAATTCATGATGTGTTCCATGTATCCTTGTTGAAAGCACACAAAGGAGCACGTCCTACAAATGATCCCTCTCTCCCACCTGTTTTACAAGGCCGAGTCATGCCAACAAAACCAGTGAAGCTTCTAAGGGCTCGAGTACATGGAGGGACTCGCCAAGTTCTTGCGAAATGGACAGACAGTGCGGAGGACGACTCAACTTGGGAGGATGCAGAAAAATTACTTGAAACATATCCAGAATTGGAGCTTGAGGACAAGCTCCTAGTGGAGGAGGGGAGTATTGATACACGCTTTGGTCTCACGTACAAAAGAAGGAAACATTGAGGATTAGGATTTAAGAGTTTCTTTTCCATTTATCGTTAGAAGTCGGTTTTGGTCTTTCCTTTTTATAAAGCTTTTCCTTTTCAATAGTAGCTTAGGAGCTTTGTATCGAGAGCTATATAATGCTCTCTTATTACCTTGAATAGAGTATCTTCCAAACACTAACCTAATTCTCATAAAAAGACTTGGGTTAAGGGAAGTTTTGCATTCAATCTTTCTTATTCACCATTGAGTATCAAGGAGCTACGACACGAGCTAGGGCAAAGGAATTAGCTCGTATCATTCGATCACTTTGCTCAACAAGGGTGGCGGAGAATTCACCGTGAATGGCCACAGATGCAAACCCTACTTGGGGGATTATCAAATAGGAGAGGAGACATCAGTCCCGCTTGAAGATCCTCCATCTGCTTGAAAAGAAGAACGGTCAAGCTTAGCGACCTTAAACAAGCTCACTTGGGAGGAAGTCCCACAGATATCCTTATAGATATTTCCTTTAGTTTTTGTTATTCTAATGCGTTTTGTTGTGTTTTTCTGTTTAAAGATTCGCACGATAAGGGTTTGAGCAAAAAGGAGTCCAATTCGATTCAAGGAACATAGACTCGATCGAGTTAGACAACATGGGAAAATCAGCTCGACCGAGCACAATCTCACTCGATCAAGTCAACCTCGTCTGGTAAGAGACCTCTTTACTTTCTACTCCCCTGTACATACAGCCTGCATTATGTTTTATTTTGCTTTTGTTTTGCTCTCATTCTTTCTCTTAGACTTCTGTTACACAGGGGACTGTGTAATTTAAGTTTGGGGGAGGGTCTGAGAGCCGTTTGACATTGTGTTCTTTGTTCTTAGTTTCAATTTTTCATCTCTTGAGTCTGCATGCATCTAAGGCATAGAAAACCCCTAAAAATTGAAAAAATTTCGAAAAATCTCAAAAATATTCATGTAGTTGCATTCACATTTTTAAGATTGAGTCTAATATGCATCATATAGGTATGCATTCACATTGCATTGTTGATATGACCTTGTAAATATGCCATCTCATGCGTTTTGATCTGTGCCCTGGTTCTTGAATCTTTTTTGCATTAGGGTGAGAATGAAGAGTTAAGGTAGAACCATGTTTAACCTGATCATATCATGACATGCACATCTCATTTAAACCATTGCTGTGAATTGATGCATCTCCCTATATATTTGAACCATAATCTTGACTCTTAATTACCATTTCATGCATTGATAAGCAACTCATGGATATTCATACATACTTGGACATTCTTTTCCCATTTTATCCACTCTTGTTTGTCCAAGTAGCAGACCCCACCCTTACCTTAGCCTTTCTTTCAAACCCTTTGCTGTTCTTGTGTGATTGTGAGTTCTTATTTCGAATATGCTTGGCAAATGGTGTTGAGTTTAAACCGACAAGAGCACGGGTTTCTGTGTAGATTCTGGTCCTTTCTTAGGCTAAGTTTGGGGGTGTTCATATGGGCTTGGGCGAGTGTGTTTTATGTTCTGGGAAAAGAAAAGAAAAAGAGTTGTGGTTAAGACCAGGGAGTAGGTTTGTGTTTCATGAAAGTCTAGTAAAGGTTTGGGAAGTATTTAAAGAAAAAGAAAAGGGTTCTTAGTGTTTAGGAAAAGAAGGCATAAGCCTCAAGTGTTTAAAAAAAAAAAGAAGAAAAGAAAAGTTCCCTAGTATAAGAATCCCAAACCACTAGAGTATGATAAGAAAAACCTCTCCCTTGGCTAAGTTCAAAGAAAAAGTGATCAAATGCTCCTCGTGTCTAAAGGCAATGCCTAAAGGGTAGATAGGAGTTGGTTCTTTGTTTCTGGGTTACGGGTTACACTCGATCGAGTGTGGTGTCTGGGTAGAAGGGATTTCTGCTCTTGTATCATCCTTGGTTCTGACTCTTAGCCTTTTGCTGAAGCTTGTTCATTTTCTTGAGAGATCCCTGTTTATAAACTGTTTATTACATTGAAGGGACCATCTTTGTCTCTTAACCATCACCCTAAGCCAAATGAGTTGTTTAGATTTGCATAAGCATGGTTCACTGTTCTAATTTAATGAATGTTAAAGGGATATGCTGATATGAATGAATGGTTTGATTGACTGTGAAGTTGGATTGATCTTGTTAAGCATGGCTAAGATTTTTAGAAGTAACTCTCACCTTGATGCATTCTAGAATCTCGAACTTGGACATTGATCAAACCGTTTTTGCTGGCATGTTTTGGATATATCAACTGTTTTCAACCTTCATCTCCATCTTGTTATATTTGTTTGCTTGAGGGCAAGCAAAGGATAAGTTTTGGGGTGTTGATGCATTCATATTTCATACTCATTTAGCATATCATTTAGACCACTTTTGCATTGTTTCAACCATCTTTAGTAGCATTCCATTGCACTTTCTTATTAGTTTGCATACTTAGTTGTTTTAGGAAATGCATTGCATGCATTTGCATGTTTGGTCCCCTTGGCAGGTGTTTCAGAGCACTTTGGAGCGAGGTCATTACATCGGAACAAAAGGGAGTCTGCCTTAACCAACCAGCTCGACCGAGCTAGGCAAGAAAGGCAACTCGACCAACCGCCTCGACCGAGCTAAGCCAAAGGAGCACCTCGACCAAGCAGCTCGACCGAGCTAAGCCAAAAAGGCGCCTCGACTGACCTACTCGACCGAGCTAGGCCAAAGAGGCGCCTCGATCGACCTACTCGATCGAGTGGACTAAGGCGGTTACTGTCCAGAAGGAAGCCCTAGTGACTTGCCTATAAAAGGACTGCTGACCTAATCCACGCTTCTCTCTTCTTGCTTTTTCACTTTTTAGTCTGAAAAACTCTCTTTTATGTTCTTAAGCTTTCTGTCTTTTAATTTGTAGATCTAGACTTTGTTTTTTCACATTTTGCATTTGCTTATTTAATAAAAGTTGTTAATCTTCTTCTAATCTTTCATATTATGTCTGTTTCATCTTATTCTGTTATGATTTCGAATTCTGATATGATTAGTGAGTAAATCACCACTTCGTCTTAGGGATGGATTAGATTAGAGAATCTTTATGCTTAATCTCTGTTGCTTAAGGTTTTAATCCTTTGTCCCTCTCTGCTGAGTAATGCCCTATGCGATCCAGCCACTGACCATGGCGGATTCGATCCTAGATGCTCCCGGCCTGACCCGCTTGGTTGATGGGGATTAAACTTTTCCCAATTTCTACCCCTTTTCTGCAAGTGCACAGATCGAGAGTAGCAACGGGTATATCGAACACAAGGACCAGTTAGTGCACTACAAGGTATAAGATTGAGATTTAGCTAGGAAAGCAATATGAGTTTGGTTGTTGTCACGATTAAAGCAAGTAAAGAAAGCAAGTAAACAAGGAAAATAAAGTTGTAAATCAATGGATGGAAAGCGCTAAGCAATATGATAATCTCGGGATGAGTGATTCAAGCAAGCAAGTTCGATTTGTTAGGGATTTAAGAATGTGTACCACCTAGAACTCAAGAAACTAATTTAGATCTTTCCACTTCCGTGGCTCCGACCCCTATGTTGATCTATCTAATCGCTAAACTTTTGGTATGTCCTTAGATATTCAAACAAGCATTAATTCGATCAAGTCTCAATTGTTCACAACCTCTAGTAAATCAACTTCCGCAGTCTAAGAGAGATTGCCCACCAAATACTAGTTCAGGTGAATGATTCATCACTTCCGTGGCTCAAATCTACCTAGGATCATATGTTGATTGGCCAGATCAACACCAAGCAATGAACACAAGCAAAGGTGAAGAGTTTATGTAAACCCTAATTCTAGATATCGATTATCAAGCAAGCATGAACACTATCCTTTGATTTCCTATCACTTAACAAGGTAACTACTCAGGCATAGAGAAGGAAATCGAATTCATGTTCATAAGAACAGAGATCCGAGATCCTCTCTTGAAGGAGACAATGAAAGAAAGCAAAAACTATAAGAACTTTTATTGAATAATATTTTGTATCTCTATGTGTGGCTCTCTTCTTTTACAAGGCTAAAAAGATGTATTTATAATGCTTCAGAACTTGAAGGGCGGCTTGACCTAGGTCTTGGTCGAAACATAAGAGGCGGTGTAAGTTTGGGCTTGAAAACGTGCAAAACGGGCTTCGGAAACGAGCCGGGTCGAGCGAGGCGTGTCGCGGTCGAGCGGGGCGGTCGACCGGTCGGTCGGGCTGGTGCTCGGGTCGTGCTGGCGGTCGGACGGTCGGACGGGATGATGGTCGGGCGCACACGGGATGGTGAAAGGAGGTCGGGTCGGACGGGAGCCTTGGAGGCCCTGTCCGACCGGCTCGGTCGACCGGATGGGTCGTGGAGTTGGAGGAAGGTTGGGTCGGACGGGAACCTTGGAGGCCCTGTCCGACCGGCTCGGTCGACCGGTGTTCTCCTGCGGTTAAGGACGGTCGGGTCGGACGGGAGCCTTGGAGGCCCTGTCCGACCGGTTCGGTCGAGCGGATGGTGTAGACGTCCGGTTTTCGGCTGATTTGACACTCTTCACGAAAACGATCATATCTCCCATTCTACGTGGCCAAATTGCATGATTCCAATTGCGTTGTAAAGCTAACTCATGTAGGCATCGCGGCGAACTGGTTTGGGTGAAATCCATTGAGTAGAATGTTTTTGGGGCTCCTCCAAAGTAAATGATAGTGCATGAAGCTGCTTTGAGGACCTTTGCCTTTGTTTTGCTCCAAATTGCATCTTTTGACCTGAAATGACTCTTGGCACTATATATGCATAAAAACTACCTTTTAAAGCAAAAAGCCACGATAAAACCATGCATAAAGTATATAAAAACGATGTAAAAAGGGTGTAAAATAGAGGTATATCAACTCCCCCAGACTTAGATCTTTGCTTGTCCCCAAGCAAATAGAATCCAAATCGGAGAAAGAGGTTTGAAAACATGAAAACTCACTTATCCTTTGGCACTTGTATCTTCCATTGCTCTGCTTTCACTTGGAGCAAAACTAACTTTGAATCTAGCCTTCCCGTAATGACCTTGAGCTTAGCGAACCATACCGGACCCAACAAATCTCATTCAGCACTCCAAACTTTCCATTGTCAACTCCTTACAGTATTTAAAGCGTGCGGTCTTTACCAAGGGAGTATTGATCACAGAGCATTGACTCTTACCCATCCAAGTGTTTGCCAAGACAGTCCTTTTTAGCACATCCAGTTCCATTCCTCTCTCTTTCTCTCTTTTCTTTTGAAGGATCGATCTTTCCCTACTTTTCTAGGGTATCATTTTATTTTTTCTATCGATCCTTCTTCCCTTTGAATATTTTTCTTTTCTGGGAATATCATAGGATAGGCTTTTGCTTTTCCTTGTTTGAGTAGGTCTCCATAAGACAAGAAGGTGCAGACGTATGCATTCCTCTTGCTTACACGTTTTCCTTGTGCTTAAAAGCTTTTGATTTTCATTTTGCAGATGAGAGAGAGGTGGACTGTATCTTTGGTGGACATGTCTCAACTAGACCGGGATGAGGAATCGGCTAATATGTATCTCAAGCCCCTTGACAAGAAAAATTAAAAGTTCAATTAGGTGGTGGAGTTGACTTTAGATTGTCCGGGTACCTTAGAAATCTTGCCAAATCAGTAGGTCGATCCACCCTCAGTGGTTCCGTTGGGCATTGTTCGGTGTCAATATTCGCCTTTGTGATCACAAGAGCTTTGGCATGCTAATGGTAAGCTCCTAGGATAGATCATAGTTTCCTAACTTATTTTGACTCAATAAAACAGAAGTTTTGAAAAAGGTTGATAAGAGAAATAGATATAAGATGAAGACAAGACATGAACAAACGCATTAGTACCGACAATCCCCCCAGACTTAACTTGCACCGTCCCGGTGAAAGCAAATCCGATTAAGGGAGGTAAAAGAAAGAGGTAATAAGGCGTTTGTGAATTAGAGGAAAGATGTAACCTGATATGGTATTAGAAATCGAAGAATGGTGTGATGGATGATATGTCCAGCGACTATGTTGCTCCATAATGTGGATGAGATCCCGGCTTAGATGGTCAAACGCTGTTGCGCACCAGCAGTGAGTTTAAAGGGCCGCCTGAGTGTAGGTGAAGTAGGATCATCATGTGGTAGAACAGCAAGTAGGCGTGGAATGTGATGTGGTATGGGATGAAAATGTGGTGGGATGATGGTGGTATGATATGCAAATGAGGTGGGATGGTATGCAAGTGAGGTGGGATGGTATGCAAATGAGGTGGAATGGTATGCAGGTGAGGTGGGATGGTATGCAATGAGGTGGAATGGTATGTAAGTGAGGTGGGATGGTGGGCCGGCAAGAGGGGACTCGGTCGATCGGGCTAGGCACCGGTCGACCGTCTTGGTTGACCCGACCATGATGAGTGCTGCATTCTTCTTTCCTGAGGTTTCTTTCTACTTCTTTCATGCTGGATTCTTAAATTTTTGTATCCAAAACTTCAAAACAAAACTATTAAATGAAAACAAAGATTAAAAAGGGATAGAAAAGACCTTATGGGTTGCCTCCCATACAGCGCTTGTTTATGGTCTTTAGCTTGACCGTTTGGTTCTTCTAAGAAGAAGTTGAAGGACATGGCCTGAGACAAAGCCTTTTTGTGCGTGTCCCATCACGTCCTTGTGGATGATCAGGTGGTTCATGAGGAGAGATGAACCGAGAATGCTTGGTAGGAGTGAAAACGGGGACGGCATCATAGAAAACAGATTTGTTGACATTGGCAAGAGAGATGCGGCGGTTTGGCCAATCCATAATGGCTCCAGCAGTTGCCAAGAATGATCTTCCGAGTATAATAGGCATGTCACTTCCTCCTTTGATATTCATGATATGAAAATCTACCGGTATCTTTGTATCTCCAATTTCGAGCAAGATATCATAGACAACACCTCTAGGTTGTGCAATGGTGAGATCAGCAAGTCCAATGCTGATTTGTGAAGGTTGTAGGCGTGTGATCCCAAGGAGTTTGGCAGTGTGTGTGGGCATCAGGTTTATGCATGAACCAGAATCACAAATGTAGCTATCAAAGTATCTTCCATTGATTGTGCAGGGTATGGTAAACTGTCCTGGGTCTTCTACCTTGTAGAGGGTTCGGAAAGATGGTTGCTTCTTAGCTTTCTCAAATAGCTTCTGAATCTCTTCTGGGGTCTCTTTGCAGTTGTGGAAAAAGTTGGTTAGTGGGTGGTTCTTCCAGGCCTCATGAAAGGTCATGCTGGCGGGTAGTGTTTGGACAAAGCGGTTGAATTCAGCTAGCTTCTCTCGGGAGATGGGGTTGCTGTACCACTTGGGAGGAGGTGTGGATGGCGGAGATGGGGGTAGGGTTGCTGCATAAGATGACATAGAGAGGCGGGCTCGCCTAAAGAGTTGCTTAATCTCATCCTTGGTTTCTTTGCTACTAAAGAAAAATTCAACCAAATCATGGTTGTTCCAAGCTTCTTCAAAGGGGACATAGAATGGTATGGACTTCACCTTCTTGTTAAATTCCTTGAGCTTCTCTGGGCTTATCTTAGTAGGGTCAATGGGTTCATATTGGAATGAATCCTCTGGTTCATCCAAGGTGATTCTCTTTCTTGAAATGCCGGTGATTCTAGGAAGGGCGAGTATGTGAGCTGGAGGTGGAGAGAATCGCGGATCAGGTTGTTGTGGACTAGTTTCACTTCCTCTAGGGCTTGCATTGCTGTTAAAACTCTGTTGTTCTTCTTCATCATCTTCATAGTCTTCCTCATACTCTTGATCTTCTTCTTCTTTTCTTACAAGATGTGATGAGTTTTCCTTAGAGATTGCTGTGATGACATTGCAAGGGAAAGGAGGTGGTTTGGGTATGGGGCTTCTTTCTCTCTGGTTCTTAGAGAAAAGAGATCCTTCTACAGCTGACAGCCGGTTATAGATGATTCCAAGATGTTTGCAATTGTCATCATTGAAGCTATGGGCATCAATGCTCTTGCTGAGTAGCTCGTGGTGTTTCGCAACAACATCTAGCTTGACAAGGTTGAGTGATCGATCATGGTCTTCCTTGAGTTGCTTGATATCTTTGTCAAGCTTGATAACTTGGTTAAAAGAACGTCCATCTTTTCTCGAAGGGTGAGATGAACATATTCGATCTTCTTCTCCATCTCTCTTGTACTTGTGACTTGATAGACAAGGTACTCTTGTAGCATCTCTTCAAGCTTGGTTAGGTGTGGGTCATGGGGTAATCCTTCTGTGGCTTGGGGTAGCTGCTCAATGTGCGGTGGAGGTTGGTGGTTTCTATAGGGCGGGTGGTAGGGTTTGAGTAGCGGCACATAGGGTTGTCCACGGGCAAACTTGTTGAGGAAAGCTTCTTTGTATCTTCTCCATGTCTTGAAATCGTGTTGGGCAGAAAATCTAACCCATTCTTGAGCTCGGCCAGCTAGGGATGTTTGGAACAAGCTGATCTTCTTTGGGTTCTCTCCCAAACCATAGTAATCACAGAGATTTTCGAAATTCTCTACATGTTCTTGAGCACACTCCGATATGAAGTCATGGAAAGGATCTCTTACTACATACTTGATCAAGTCGCCATTGATGGACTCCGGTGGTAAAGAGGCATCATCTTCTTCTTCATAAGATTGGTTGTGGTAAGGGTAAGAGCTTTGGTTATACTTGGATTTGAAAGGTGGGTTCCTGCTGAACCTCTTCAAGAAAGCTTCTCTGCAGTCTAACCAAGTGTTGATTTGAAAAGGAGGAGAGAATTGCGCCCACTCAAGAGCTCTCCCAGCTAAGGACATGCTAAACAGCATTAGTTTCTTCTCAAAATCGAAAACTCCATAAGAATCACAAAGACCTTCAAAGTGATCAATGTGTTCTAGTGCATACTCATTGTAGAGATCATGGAATTTGTCTCTCTTCACAAACTCAATCAGCTCCGGATCTATTTCTTCTTCTGGTGAGGCTAGAAGGTGTTCTTCTCTTTCATAGTAGGCTTGGCTAGACGTCTCCAGTTCGGCCGCGTTAAGGTAGGGGAGAAGGTTTTTCTTGGCGTTCAAGGGTGCTAGTCCGGGAGGACTACTGCGAGAATCCCATGAAGGTGAAATAGCTGGAGGGTTTGACATCCTCTTCTCTGTTGGACTGTCTCTAGGAGGAGATATGTGGCGTATAGGAATCGCCCTTATAGGACTAGGATTTCTCAAATCCTCTTCCATCTAGGAGAAAAACTTAAAACCTGAAAAACCAAAAACAAAAAAGGAAAAACAAAATTAAATAACTTAAAACAGGAAAAACCTAGACTAGATCTCTTTCAAGAACTTGTAGGCACGATAATGGTCCCCGGCAACAGCGCCAAAAAGCTTGATGGGGATTAAACTTTTCCCAATTTCTACCCCTTTTCTGCAAGTGCACAGATCGAGAGTAGCAACGGGTATATCGAACACAAGGACCAGTTAGTGCACTACAAGGTATAAGATTGAGATTTAGCTAGGAAAGCAATATGAGTTTGGTTGTTGTCACGATTAAAGCAAGTAAAGAAAGCAAGTAAACAAGGAAAATAAAGTTGTAAATCAATGGATGGAAAGCGCTAAGCAATAGGATAATCTCGGGATGAGTGATTCAAGCAAGCAAGTTCGATTTGTTAGGGATTTAAGAATGTGTACCACCTAGAACTCAAGACACTAATTTAGATCTTTCCACTTCCGTGGCTCCGACCCCTATGTTGATCTATCTAATCGCTAAACTTTTGGTATGTCCTTAGATATTCAAACAAGCATTAATTCGATCAAGTCTCAATTGTTCACAACCTCTAGTAAATCAACTTCCGCAGTCTAAGAGAGATTGCCCACCAAATACTAGTTCAGGCGAATGATTCATCACTTCCGTGGCTCAAATCTACCTAGGATCATATGTTTGATTGGCCAGATCAACACCAAGCAATGAACACAAGCAAAGGTGAAGAGTTTATGTAAACCCTAATTCTAGATATCGATTATCAAGCAAGCATGAACACTATCCTTTGATTTCCTATCACTTAACAAGGTAACTACTCAGACATAGAGAAGGAAATCGAATTCATGTTCATAAGAACAGAGATCCGAGATCCTCTCTTGAAGGAGACAATGAAAGAAAGCAAAAACTATAAGAACTTTTATTGAATAATATTTTGTATCTCTATGTGTGGCTCTCTTCTTTTACAAGGCTAAAAAGATGTATTTATAATGCTTCAGAACTTGAAGGGCGGCTTGACCTAGGTCTTGGTCGAAACATAAGAGGCGGTGTAAGTTTGGGCTTGAAAACGTGCAAAACGGGCTTCGGAAACGAGCCGGGTCGAGCGAGGCGTGTCGCGGTCGAGCGGGGCGGTCGACCGGTCGGTCGGGCTGGTGCTCGGGTCGTGCTGGCGGTCGGACGGTCGGACGGGATGATGGTCGGGCGCGCACGGGATGGTGAAAGGAGGTCGGGTCGGACGGGAGCCTTGGAGGCCCTGTCCGACCGGCTCGGTCGACCGGATGGGTCGTGGAATTGGAGGAAGGTTGGGTCGGACGGGAGCCTTGGAGGCCCTGTCCGACCGGCTCGGTCGACCGGTGTTCTCCTGCGGTTAAGGACGGTCGGGTCGGACGGGAGCCTTGGAGGCCCTGTCCGACCGGTTCGGTCGAGCGGATGGTGTAGACGTCCGGTTTTCGGCTGATTTGACACTCTTCACGAAAACGATCATATCTCCCATTCTACGTGGCCAAATTGCATGATTCCAATTGCGTTGTAAAGCTAACTCATGTAGGCATCGCGGCGAACTAGTTTGGGTGAAATCCATTGAGTATAATGTTTTTGGGGCTCCTCCAAAGTAAATGATAGTGCATGAAGCTGCTTTGAGGACCTTTGCCTTTGTTTTGCTCCAAATTGCATCTTTTGACCTGAAATGACTCTTGGCACTATATATGCATAAAAACTACCTTTTAAAGCAAAAAGCCACGATAAAACCATGCATAAAGTATATAAAAACGATGTAAAAAGGGTGTAAAATAGAGGTATATCATTGGTTGAGCATCGGATTAAGCTCAGCAGAGGATTAGCATTCCTTGTCCCACGGAAGTGGTTGCACAAGGAGCTTCTAGGGCAATTCATGGATCTGCTCCTTAATGCTATCTGGTTCATGACATACGCTCCAACGGAAGTTGGTTAGCGGGATTGAACCGGATAGGCGGTTTTGTAACGCCACAGGAGTGGGATAACCTACCTCGCGATTCCATGGCCAAGGGATAAGCATGTTTTCATGTTGGTTTTAGAAAGCATCATTGATTAGGATTAGGTTCTCTATGATTGTCAACCCCGTCCCTTAGTCTAAGTTTTTCCATACCAGTTTCACTTACGTTTTTACTCTGCTTTAGTCCTGTTTTGCCTTGACTCGATCGAGTCAGTTTTATTCTGTTTTGTGCAAATCTTGGGCAACTCGATCGAGCTAGTTGTTTTCTGTTTCAGTTCCAACTCGATCGAGCTACCTTAGTTTTCCTTCGTTTTTGTTTAAGCTTAACTCGATCGAGCTCCCTTGTTATGTTTAAGCTCAACTCGATCGAGCTCGTTTAGTTCACTGCTTTTACTTTCCGCATTTCATTTCCCGTTGCATTTATTTGATAGTTTTAGTCCCGTTCCTTTTTAAACCCCCCATTGTCTTGACTTGCATCCGCTATTTGCATAATTCTAAACTGTCTTAATTTTCATCCCATTTTGGATTGACATCTTAAATCCTTCAACGATAAGCATAGCTAGGATTTATCTTAGTTGATAGCGTGAAAATCCTGTTATCAACCGGCTCAATGCTTAGCAATGCTTTGGTTGCCTTTGGTGTTAGAGAAACCAATCCAAGAGTGGTTTGGGATGAGACTGAAAGTAGAGCCGACCAATATAGAAGCAAAAAGCTCACGGCAAGGGTAAGAGGAAAAATGCCACAAGAAGGGACGACCTTTGCTCTAAGATCTCCACCACTGCCCACGCGCTCGGACAAGAGGAAGAAGAGATCGACAAACAAGGAGGTCATGGACGACTTTCACTTCATGGCAAAGAGTTTCCAATACAATACCACATTCAAGAAATCATACGAGAGGAGCCCTTTCATGCAAAATCTAGTCATGACCCATGATTGGAGTTTAGCCAACATGAAGATGATGTATAATGAAGCAAGGAAGGGATTGCTTGAGCCTAGGACACTAGTACACTACACAAGCTTCATGACCCATGTTACTTTCTTATACATTTCTCAATCAATGGCAATTACTTTGATGATGCCCTATGCGATTCCGGTTCTAGTGTGAATGATGCGGGATAAGCTTTTCCCAATTTATATCCCTTTTCTGCAAGTGCACAGATCGAGAGTATTAACGTATTTATCGAACACAAGGACCAGTTAGTGCACTACAAGGTATGAGATTGAGATTTAGCTAGGAAAGCAATATGAGTTTGGTTGTTGTCACGATTAAAGCAAGTAAAGTAAGCAAGTCAACAAAGAAAATAAAGTTATAAATCAATGGATGGAAGGCGCTAAGCAATAGGATAATCGCGGGATGAGTGATTCAAGCAAGCAAGTTCGACTTGTTAGGGTTTTAAGAATGTGTACCACCTAGAACTCAAGACACTAATTTAGATCTTTCCACTTCCGTGGCTCTGGCCCCTATGTTGATCTATCTAATCGCTAAACTTTCGGTATGTCCTTAGATAATCAAACAAGCATTAATTCGATCAAGTCTCAATTGTTCACAACCTCTAGTAAATCAACTTCCGCAGTCTAAGAGAGTTTGCCCACCAAATACTAGTTCAGGCGAATGATTCATCACTTCCGTGGCTCAAATCTATCTAGGATCATATGTTGATTGGCCAGATCAACACCAAGCAATGAACACAAGCAAAGGTGAAGAGTTTATGTAAACCCTAATTCTATATATCGATTATCAAGCAAGCAAGAACACTATCCTTTGATTTCCTATCACTTAACAAGGTAACTACTCAGACATAGAGAAGGAAATCGAATTCATATTTATAAGAACAGAGATCTGAGATCCTCTCTTGAAGGAGACAAGGAAAGAAAGCAAAAACTATAAGAACTTGTATTGAAAATAATATGTTATTGTATCTCTATGTGTGGCTCTCTCTTTTACAAGGCTAAATAGATGTATTTATAATGCTTCAGAACTTGAAGGGCGGCTTGACCTAGGTCTTGGTCAAAACATAAGAGGCGGTGTAAGTTTGGGCTTGAAAACGTGCAAAACGGGCTTCGGAAACGAGCCAGGTCGATCGGGACATGTCGTGGTCGACCGGTCGGTCGGGATGGTGGTCGGGTCGAGCTGGGCGGTCGAGCGCGCACGGGATGGTGAAAAGAAGTCGGGTCGGACGGGATGGTGGTCAGGTCGAGCTGGGCGGTCGAGCGTGCACGGGATGGTGAAAAGAAGTCGGGTCGGACGGGAGCCTTGGAGTCCCTGTCCGACCGGCTTCGGTCGATCGGATGGTCATCGCCAGGAAGGAAGGTCGGGTCGGACGAGGGCCATGGAGTCCCTGTCCGACCGGCCTCGGTCGAGCGGCCTTGATGATGTCCGGTTTTCGGCTCTTTTGACACTCTTCACTAAAACGATCATATCTCCCATTCTACATGGCCAAATTGCATGATTCCAATTGCGTTGGAAAGCTAACTCACGTAGGCATCGCGAAGAACTGGTTTTGGTGAAATCCATTGAGTATAATGTTTTTGAGGCTCCTCCAAAGTTAATGATAGTGCATGAGGCTGCTTTGAGGACCTTTTCCTTTGTTTTGCTCCAAATTGCATTGTTTGACCTGAAATGACTCTTGGCACTATATATTCATAAAAACTACCTTTTAAAGTCAAAAGCCACGGTAAAACCATGCATAAAGTATATAAAAAAGATGTAAAAAGGGTGTAAAATAGAGGTATATCAACTCCCCCAGACTTAGATCTTTGCTTGTCCCCAAGCAAATAGAATCCAAATCAGAGAAAGAGGTTTGAAACCGTAGAAACTCCTTATCCTTTTGAGAAACCTGTGGTGGCTTCCTCTCCTGTATTCCACCAAAAACATAACCAATGTTAGACTGGCTTCACATAATGCTCGATCATTAAGCACTTGTTCTTACCCACTTGAGTCTCTCCACGATAGTCCTTTTTGAAGCTTTTGAGTTCTTTTCCTCTCTCTTTTCTTTTGAAGGCTCGATCTTTCCCTACTTTTCTAGGGTATCATTTTATTTTTTCTATCGATCCTTCTTCCCTTTCTTTTTCTTTTGGGGAATAACATAGGATAGGCTTTTGCTTTTTCCTTGTATTTGGTAGGTCTCCATAAGACAAGAAGGTGCAGACGTATGCATTCCTCTTGCTTACACGTTTTCCTTGTGCTTAAAAGCTTTTGATTTTCATTTTTCTGAGAGAGAGGAGAACTGCACTTTGTATTGGACACACCCTTTTGAGATCAAGTGAGGAACGACTCATATGTATGCCAAGTCCCTTGACAAGAAAAACTAAGTTGATTAGGGTAGAGTTAACGTTAGATTGTCCGGTACCTTAGAAATGTTGCCAAGTCGGTAGGTCGATCCACCGTTAGAGGTTCTGTTAGGCTTATGTCTGCAACTGATGTCCGCTCTAGGGTCATAGATTGTTAGCACAACACCGGAGAATCATAATAGATCATAACTTCCAACTAAGGTTTTGACTCAATAAAACAGAAGTTTTGAAAAAGGTTGATAAGAGAAATAGATATAAGATGAAGACAAGACATGAACAAACGCATTAGTACCGACAATCCCCCCAGACTTAACTTGCACCATCCCGGTGAAAGCAAATCCGATTAAGGGAGGTAAAGAAAGAGGTAATAAGGCGTTTGTGAATGAGAGGAAAGAGGTAACCTGATTAGACAGTAAGTCCATGAAGAAACGACCCATTGGTGGTATGTGACTGTCCTTGTCCTTTGAGATAAGCATGGCAAACTGTCTCCCACGTTGCGTTTGAATGAACTCTAAATAATGGCTTGTATCCCGGCTAAGATGATCAAGTACCATGCGTCCACGGGAAAATCTCTTTAAGTGCCGCCTAAGGTGAGGCATAGGTGGGATTAGCCTTAGACTTGAAACAAACGGATGAGTGATCATGGTGATATCATGCCACAATCATTGTTGATGTTTTTTCTTTTTTTTTTTTTTTTTTTTTGGGACGTTGGAATGGATGCTGGACAAAGGGTGAAGTGGGATAGGTGATGGGATTAGTGGGATAGGATGGGATGGTGTGATGGGATAAGTGGGATGGTGGGGTGGGATAAGTGGGATAGGATGGGATGGTGTGATGGGATTAGTGGTATGGGATGGTATGGTATGAGGTGGGATGGAATGAGGGGATAGTGGGTCGGCAAGAGGGGATACGGTCGATCGGGCGAGGCACCGGTCGATCGTCCTGGTCGACCCGACCATGGTGAGTGCTGCATTCTTCTTTCATGCTGGATTCTCAAATTTCTATATCCAAAACTTCAAAACAAAACTATTAAATGAAAACAAAAATTAAAAAGGGATAGAAAAGACCTTATGGGTTGCCTCCCATACAACGCTTGTTTCTGGTCTTTAGCTTGACCGGTTGGCTCTTCTAAGAAGAAGTGGAAAGACATGGCCTGAGACAAAGCCTTTTTGTGCGTGTCCCATCACGTCCTTGTTGATGATCAGGTGGTAGAAGTGAAAACGGGGACGGCATCATAGAAAACAGATTTGTTGACATTGGCAAGAGAGATGCGGCGGTTTGGCCAATCCATGATGGCTCCAGCAGTTGCCAAGAATGATCTTCCAAGTATAATAGGCATGTCACTTCCTCCTTTGATATTCATGATATGAAAATCCACCGGTATCTTTGTATCTCCAATTTCGAGCAAGGCATCATAAACAACACCTCTGGGTTGTGCAATGGTGAGATCCGCAAGTCCAATGCTGATTTGTGAAGGTTGTAGGCGTGTGATCCCAAGGAGTTTGGCAGTGTGTGTGGGCATCAGGTTTATGAATGAACCAGAATCACAAATGTAGCTATCAAAGTACCTTCCATTGATTGTGCAGGGTATGGTAAACTCTCCTGGGTCTTCTACCTTGTAGAGGGTTCTGAAAGAAGGTTGCTTCTTAGCTTTCTCAAATAGCTCATGAATCTCTTCTGGGGTCTCTTTGCAGTTGTGGAAGAAGTTGGTGAGTGGGTGGTTCTTCCAGGCCTCATGAAAGGTCATGCTTGCTGGTAGTGTTTGGACAAAGCGGTTGAATTCAGCTAGCTTCTCTCGGGAGATGGGGTTGCTGTACCACTTGGGAGGAGGTGTAGAGGGCGGAGATGGGGGTAGGGGTGCTGCATAAGATGACATAGAGAGGTGGGCTTTCCTAAAGAGTTGCTTAATCTCATCCTTGGTTTCTTTGCTACTAAAGAAAAACTCAACCAAATCATGGTTGTTCCAAGCTTCTTCAAAGGGGACATAGAATGGTATGGACTTCACCTTCTTGTTAAACTCCTTGAGCTTCTCTGGGCTTATCTTAGTAGGGTCGACGGGATCATATTCGAATGAATCCTTTGGTTCATCCAGGATGATTCTCTTTTTTTGAATGCCGGTGATTCTAGGAAGGGCAAGTGTGCGAGCTGAAAATGGAAAGAATCGCGGATCAGTTTGCTGTGGACTAGTTTCACTTCCTCTAGAGCTTGCATTGCTGTTAAAAATCTGCTTCTCTTCTTCATCATCTTCATAGTCTTCCTCATACTCTTGATCTTCTTCTTCTTTTCTTACAAGATGTGATGAGTTTTCCTTGGAGATTGTTGTGATGACATTGCAAGGGAAAGGAGGTGGTTTAGGTGTGGGGCTTCTTTCTCTCTGGTTCTTAGAGAAAAGAGATCCTTCTACAGCTGACAGCCGGTTATAGATGATTCCAAGATGTTTGCAATTATCATCATTGAAGCTTTGGGCACCAATGCTCTTGCTAAGTAGCTCATGGTATTTTGCAGCAACATCTAGCTTGACAAGGTTGAGTGATCGATCATGGTCTTCCTTGAGTTGCTTGATATCTTTGTCAAGCTTGATAACTTGGTTAAAAAGAACATCCATCTTTTCTCCAAGGGTGAGCTGAACATATTCGATCTTCTTCTCCATCTCTTTTGTACTTGTGACTTGATAGTCAAGGTACTCTTGTAGCATCTCTTCAAGCTTGGTTAGGCGTGGGCTGTGGGGTAATCCTTCTGTGGCTTGGGGCAGCTGCGCAATGTGGGGTGGAGGTTGGTGGTTTCTATAGGGCGGGTGGTAGGGTTTGAGTAGCGGCACATAGGGTTGTCCACGGGCAAACTTGTTGAGGAAAGCTTCCTTGTATCTTCTCCATGTCTTGAAATCATGTTGGGCAGAAAATCTAACACACTCTTGAGCTCGGCCAGCTAGGGATATTTGGAACAAGCTGATCTTCTTTGGGTTCTCTCCCACACCATAGTAATTGTGCGAGCCGAAACTTGCGCAATATTGTTTAGTTCGTTTTTAGAGAGAGCCGAGGAATTCTATCGATTATACACGAAGAGGACGAGCCAAATATGGTTTTATTAATAGCTGTTATGCGAGCTATCGAATTTATGGCGTATGCCTTTGCTTTGGGTAAAAAGTCCTCATAAAACAATTGACATCGATTCCTATTTATAAGAGAATAAGAACCGACTTTACAAGATTTAAGTAAACTTTCCATAATGAAACTTTCCATTTCCGCTCGCACCGACTCGTGATTATGGCAAGCTCTGAATATGGGCCTTCTTCGATGGGCCTCAGCTCGAATCGCTTCGCTGGATGTTGGCTCGGCCCATCGAGAGGTTTCTTCCCGGTTCTCTGGTTTAGTTGACGGTTCGGTCCAGCTTACTTCGATCACTCCGGTTCGGATGACAATGTGATGGAGGGAAATCCGACCCCAACAATTTGCCCCCAGCTCGCTAGTCTTATGTGTAAGAGTGGCGAGCTACAAGTTATCAGGAAAAAGCATTGTCATTCGAACCGAGCGGTCGGCGTATTCGGCTTGTCTTTCTTCTAAACGACGTCGTAAAATGTTTACTTTAACCGGTCGAGGAATCCGAAGCGTCTCGGGGCCCGCTGATTTCGGCGGAAACCCTAGAAATCGGGCGGGAATTAGGTCGTGCCGTTTCGCCTTCCCGAACCGACGCGCCCACGCGCCAAGACTTCTATAAATATCGGACTCCGGAGCTCATTTTTCTCATCTCGCTCTCTCTCCAAATCAAGAAAAAAGGTGGAACTCTCTTTCTCTCTCTAGCTTTTTCTTTTCTTGTTCTCAAATTTCGTTAGTGTTCTTTGTTTGCTCCGACGGAGTGAATCGTTTTGCATCGCGATCTTCAAACTTTCCGACCACTCTTTAAATTCTCCGATCCATCTTCTTCCGAGCCAAAGATGTCTTCAAGCAGTCGCACTCCTTCGGTCGGAGTTGATCATTCTGAGGATTGCTCCAATAATTCGAACGATTCGGAGATCTTGGTTCGCCGCTCGTCTTCTTCCTCCGAGCCATCCGATTCGGTGGGATCTCACAACTCCTTCACTCCGCAGGGTCGGAAAGTAGTTAATTCGCCTCGATCTGAAGAGGGAAATCAATCTGTCAGGGTCGCCGAGACTGCTGAAGTTAATGTATTGCTGAGCGAGCCGTCAGTTCTTCATCGTGATGGTTCAAATGGAGCATCAGAGCCGAACGTTGATGAAGAGGATGAGCTAAATCTTCTTCGTGCCGAGGCATAATTTGCTAAGGACCAGTCGGCTCGTCCCGGGTTACCACTTGACCCGGTATATAATCCTGATGAGATTAAGCTCGAACAGATGATGTCTGAAGGGGCGATCGGAGATGTCCTCGGGCCGTTTAAACCCAGGCCTCCTCAGCTGGCGAGGAGAACCCTTCTGGATGATGCATCTCTCGACTACGTCTTGTCCAGCGCCTTTGGTGCCGGATCGTCAAAGGGGATGAAGAAATGCTCCTCGAAGAGACGGGTTTCGAGGAAAGTTATTCATGGGCGAGCCGCGAAGAGGACGGTTCCAAATCCTCCTGGGTCGACGCTTTGCACCGAATCATCTCTGGAAACGCTTCGTCGGTGTTTCCACATATCAGAAGGAGTCGACCTTCTTATGCCGGCGAGCCATCAGAGGGCTGACGATCCTCCCGTGGGGTGTCTGACGCTTTATGAGAGCTTCTTCTATGGTTGCTTTCTATGGGTTCCGATCCCCAGCCTCGTTTTGCACTATATGAGCAAGTACGGGCTCGCCATCGGCCAGATCATGCCTCGAGGCCTTCGTCATTTGATCGGGCTCATCGTCCGTAGTTTCGAGACCGGCATTCCGCTCGGGATCCATCATCTTCAGAATCTCCTGGAGATTCGAGCCGGATCGAAGAAGTCGCTCCGGTATTACATTTCTTGTAAGAAGAACCGGCGGATCATTGACGGTTTTCCCAACAAAGACAGCGGTTGGGAAAATTATTTCTTCTTCGTCCCGATATGTGGGGCGACTGTCGGGAGCATTCCCAGAAAATTTGTCAAACAGAGCTGGCAGCCAATCGGTAGCCGAACCGAAAAACAATCATCGTTTTCATTTTTGTGGATCGCTTCTAACTTTTTCCGTTTATTTTTCAGTTCGACGAGCCGTATTCCGTCTTCCCAGAGGTTTTCAGAGGCCGTAAAAACTTTCGTGCGAGGAAAACCAACTGGGAGAGAGATTTTTCCTTTGAGCGAGTAGAAAGCGCTCGAGCCCGAGCTTACGATTCCTTCGACGACTCAAACAGCTCGGACGAAGAAATCCCCGAACTCTCCGAGCCCTCAGACGACGAAATGGAGAAGAAAACCATCCGTCAAAGACTTCAAGAGAAAAGGGATGAAGAAGTCCGGGCGAAAGCCGAGGAAGTGGCTCGTGCTAAGGCCGCGGAGGCGGCCGCGAAATCAAGGTCTGAGGGCAAGCGGACTACGGTGCCGAGCCCTCCGAAAAAGGGCCGCGAAATGAAGGGCCCATAAATCTTGGGAAGGCCGTGAAGCACGCCAAGGAGGCCATGGCTCTGAAGAAGAAAGGACCCGATGTGCCCTCCTCCCCAGGTCGCTCGGACGCATCCAGGGGTTCGGGGACCCTGGTCCTTAATCGGAAAGCAAAGAAGGTTTCCGAACCTGCTAGCGCGCCGAGGTGGGAGGGAAGAAAAGAGCCGCACCCGGAGGGCTCAAGGAGAAGGCTTCGAAGAAAGCCAAAGAAGATGCTTCTTCCTTTCCGCTCGCTGATCCTACACAGGGTCAGCTTCTTCAAAGAGCCGCGGCGGCTAGCTTCCTTGCGAGCAGCACCTCTGTTGGAGAGTGAGGTTTATGGAGAAGCGGCCTTTAAACTTTTTTCGGTGGGTTTTCTCCCTTTCCCAAAAATGAAGCAAACGTTCGTACATCAACTCATACGTGTATTTTTTGTTTCAGTTCACGGAGTCCTTCAATGGCATAGTGGTGGGCTACGAGGCTAGAGCTCGCTCTGATCGGTCGGCTCTTGATGAGCTTCAACAGACGATCGACGACTTGAAACGGCTCCATGAGGTTTCAGAGAGGGGCCACGCCGAAGAATTGGCTCGGGCTAAAGAGGAGAGACCGCCAAGATCCAACGCGAAGCGGAGGTTCACAGGGAGAAGGCTATCAAGATGGCCGACTCGAATCTTAGGATCGTGGAGAGGAGTAAATCCTTCGAAACTAAGGTCAGCTCGCTGCAGGAGCTATTGCGGGCCAAGGATGCTCTCCTCGAGGCTGAGGTTAAAAGGGTGAGGTCCGAGGTGGACAGTCGGTACGCCTCTTTGCTCGAGACGGTTAAATCTGACGCGGAAGGGCTCAAAGAGGCGTTCTCCCGAGCCATTTATCTTGCTCAGGCTCAGGGTAACATCGAGTTGATCGGTGATATCCGGAGCGCGAACCCTCCGGACCTCGAACTCGAACTCGCGGGACTCGAGGAGCATATCGCTTCTGATCCCAAAGCTGGTGAGGAGGCCGGCGCGCTGCTCGCAAAAATGATCAACCGCCTCGACGTCTCCATGGCCTCTTCTAATCCGCCCGAGGTACATCTCAGAGACGAGAAGGTTACCTGGTCATACGAGAGGAGCCCTTTCATGCAAAATCTAGTCATGACCCATGATTGGAGTTTAGCCAACATGAAGATGATGTATAATGAAGCAAGGAAGAGATTGCTTGAGCCTAGGACACTAGTACACTACACAAGCTTCATGACCCAGGTTACTTTCTTATACATTTCTCAATCAATGGCAATTACTTTGATGATGCCCTATGCGATTCCGGTTCTAGTGTGAATGATGCGGGATAAGCTTTTCTCAATTTCTATCCCTTTTCTGCAAGTGCACAGATCGAGAGTAGTAACGGATTTATCGAACACAAGGACCAGTTAGTGCACTACAAGGTATGAGATTGAGATTTAGCTAGGAAAGCAATAGGAGTTTGGTTGTTGTCACGATTAAAGCAAGTAAAGTAAGCAAGTCAACAAAGAAAATAAAGTTATAAATCAATGGATGGAAGGCGCTAAGCAATAGGATAATCGCGGGATGAGTGATTCAAGCAAGCAAATTCGACTTGTTAGGGTTTTAAGAATGTGTACCACCTAGAACTCAAGACACTAATTTACATCTTTCCACTTCCGTGGCTCCGACCCCTATGTTGATCTATCTAATCGCTAAACTTTCGGTATGTCCTTAGATAATCAAACAAGCATTAATTCGATCAAGTCTCAATTGTTCACAACCTCTAGTAAATCAACTTCCGCAGTCTAAGAGAGTTTGCCCACCAAATACTAGTTCAAGCGAATGATTCATCACTTCCGTGGCTCAAATCTACCTAGGATCATATGTTGATTGGCCAGATCAACACCAAGCAATGAACACAAGCAAAGGTGAAGAGTTTATGTAAACCCTAATTCTATATATCGATTATCAAGCAAGCATGAACACTATCCTTTGATTTCCTATCACTTAACAAGGTAACTACTCAGACATAGAGAAGGAAATCGAATTCATATTTATAAGAACAGAGATCTGAGATCCTCTCTTGAAGGAGACAAGGAAAGAAAGCAAAAACTATAAGAACTTGTATTGAAAATAATATGTTATTGTATCTCTATGTGTGGCTCTCACTTTTACAAGGCTAAAAAGATGTATTTATAATGCTTCAGAACTTGAAGGGCGGCTTGACCTAGGTCTTGGTCGATACATAAGAGGCGGTGTAAGTTTGGGCTTGAAAACGTGCAAAACGGGCTTCGGAAACAAGTCGGGTCGATCGGGACATGTCGTGGTACTGAAATGACTCTTGGCACTATATATGCATAAAAACTACCTTTTAAAGTCAAAAGCCACGGTAAAACCATGCATAAAGTATATAAAAATGATGT
The DNA here is from genome assembly GCA_026724425.1 of Erythrophleum ivorense. Lineage (NCBI taxonomy): Eukaryota > Viridiplantae > Streptophyta > Magnoliopsida > Fabales > Fabaceae > Erythrophleum > Erythrophleum ivorense. The sequence continues at coordinate 226,149 of JAIUCV010000068.1, read as the reverse complement.
AAAAATGGTGTAAAATAGAGGTATATCAACTCCCCCAGACTTAGATCTTTGCTTGTCCCCAAGCAAATAGAATCCAAATCAGAGAAAGAGGTTTGAAAACGTAGAAACTTCTTATCCTTTTGAGAAACCTGTTGTGGCTTCCTCTCCTGTATTCCACTAAAAACATAACCAATGTTAGACTGGCTTCACATAATGCTCGGCAAGCTTAGCGAACCATACCAAACTCAACTAGTCTCATCCAACATTCCAGACTTTCCATTGTTAACTCCTTGCATAAATTTAAAACGTGCGGTCTTTATCAAGGGAATATCGATCATTAAGCACTTGTTCTTACCCACTTGAGTCTCTCCAGGATAGTCCTTTTTGAAGCTTTTGAGTTCTTTTCCTCTCTCTTTTCTTTTGAAGGCTCGATCTTTCCCTACTTTTCTAGGGTATCATTTTATTTTTTCTATCGAGTTGATCGGTGATATCCGGAGCGCGAACCCTCCCGACCTCGAAATCGAACTCGCGGGACTCGAGGAGCATGTCGCTTCTGATCCCAAAGCTGGTGAGGAGGCCGACGCGCTGCTCGCAAAAATGATCAACCGCCTCGACGTCTCCATGGCCTCTTCTAATCCGCCCGAGGTACATCTCAGAGACGAGAAGGTTACCTGGTTAGACAGATTCGAGATAGGCGTGTGTTCGCAGTACGGTACTAACTTTGGTTCCTATATCTTTCAGAACGGAATCGAGCCGGTGATGGTTCCTGACCCATCGTCAGTTGATGGAGCTTCAGAGCCGAGGAGCCAAGCTATTGTTGGCGTTCAGGAGATGTCGGATCAAGCCCTTGGCGAGCCGGATTTGAAACCCGTGGATGTTGCTGATGAAGCTCCGGTTGCTGTTTTAGATTTTTGAACATGGCGCCTGGATGGCTTTATCCGTTTTGATTGTAAATAGTGTCTAGATGGCCTTATCCCTTTATTAACTTGTGTAATCAAAGATGAAAGTTTGTTTCAATGCCCTTGTGTTTGGAAAATATATTCGAGTCGTTTGGCGAGATCGACCTTAATTACAAATTTTAGACCTAGCTCTTTTAAAGCCGCTTTTCCTGATGTTGCGTCGAGCCGTTTTTTGTATCGGGTTCAAGTGGATTTGTTCCAACTTTGATCGTGTATTAATATTAACTGTGAAATTCCGAATAGCGATGAGTTTGAAATGCTCAACCAATGTCATTGCGAGGCGTTTCTGTATATTGGGTTTATGCCAACTAGTTTCTGTTTTTTCCGCATTCCCATGAATTAATGAGTTACGAACTGAAACAGTGGCGATTTAACTATTCAACCAACGTTGTAGCGAACCATTTCGGGTGTTGGGTTTCTGATCTGTATGTCCTTATCTATTAGTAATTAGCAGGTCTGAACAGACGATGAATGATCAATTTATATTGCGCGCGCATGATATATTGTTAAGGTAAGATGATTAAGATCGGGTGTTGTGGCCAACAACACCCGGCTCGGAATAGATTAAGAGCGTATTCCGATTTGTGCCAAGTGGCGTAGATAGTTTGACTATGTTGACAAACTAATGTAATAAAAACTTAAATTTTTATTAGCAATCATGTTTTAGCGGCGAACCGCGTTACAAGAAACAATTTTATTGACCAGTCGTGTTGACAGCGAGCCGTGTTACGAGGGACAAAAATGCGTTTAACGGCGAACCGTGTTGCAAGCTAAAGTGATTCGTTTAACGGCGAACCGTGTCTCAGGCTCAAAATGCGTTTAACGGCGAACCGTGTTGCACGCGAAAGGGAGTGTATATGTACACGTACCCACTCCCCCCCCCCCCTTTTTTTTTTGAGGGGGGCAACTGAATCCACTCGAAAGTGAACTGCCTACGTACCCCTTGCGGGGATCAAATCATGCGTAGTTCTAGGTAATGGCGCGTTGTGTCTTACTGATAATATTTCTTGAGGTGCATCACGTTCCATGGCTTCGAAATTGCTTCGCCAGCCATATTTTCGAGTCGATAGGCTCCAGGACGAACCGTTTCAATGACCTTGTACAGGCCCTCCCAGTTTGCTCCTAACTTTCCGGCATTTCGTTCAGCGGTGTTCTGGAATACTTTTCTGAGAACCAGATCACCTTCTCTAAATCTTCGGGCTCGGACGTTGGAGTTGTAGTATTTAGCGACGGATTGTTGATAGTTCTGTATGCGAATGAGCGCCTGATCACGTCGTTCGTTGATTAGATCCAGCTCGTCTAGTAGCATCAGGTGATTATAGCCTTCTTGCTCTGGTAACAGCCAGCGACGAACTCCGGGAAAATGTACTTCTGGTGGGATTACACATTCCGTTCCGTAGACAAGTGCAAATGGCGTTTCGCCGGTGGCTCGTCTCGGGGTTGTTCGATGGGACCAAAGGACTCCTTCCAGTTCGTCTGCCCAGCGGCCTTTTTTAGCGTCGAGCCGTTTTTTGAGTCCGTCTAGAATCGTCTTGTTAGTCGCTTCGGCTTGACCATTCCCCTGTGGGTAGCGAGGCGTCGACTTGCTAAGGCGGATCTTCCATTTGTCGCAGAAGTTTTGAAATCGAGCCGATATAAACTGCGAGCCATTGTCCGTGACAATTTCGTAAGGGACACCGTGCCGACAGATGATGTTCTTCCAAATGAATTGCTCAACTTGGGCGTCTTTTATGCTTGCGTAGGATTCTGCCTCGACCAATTTAGAGAAATAGTCGGTTAAGACTAGCAAAATCCTTTTTTGCTTCGATTTGTGCAGCGGTCCGACAATATCCATCGACCATCTCATGAATGGATATGGTGCGGAGATAGAAGACAACAACTCGGCTGGCTGATGTATCGTTGGAGCATGACGTTGGCATTTTTCGCATTTCCGCGAGTATTTTTCGCCGTCGCTGATCATCGTTGATAGCTAGGGCTCGTCCTCCGGAATGATTTCCACATGATCCACTGTGAACTTCTTTCATTATTTCTCTTGCCTTTTTTCTTTCTACGCACGCGAGCAGCGGTCCTGAAAACCTCCATCGGAACACGGCGTCGCGTATCAGAATGTATCGTGCAGCTTGAGATTTCAGTTTGCGAGCCGCCCACTTATCCGCCGGTACTTCTCCATCGGCTATGGATACACGGATTGGAGCGAGCCACTCTTTGTCACAACCGTACTCCGTATCTTCTTCGATGTCCATATCCGCGGGCTGATCGCCATCGAGTACACCATTATCGCCCGGCTCGTCTGTGACTACGGTCATTAGGATTTCGGGCTCGTCGGTATCGATACTGGGACGTTTGATAAACTCTACGGGAGTTAACCTTTTCAAGTCTGGGTCGGAGGTCGAGGCCAGCGATGCCAGAGCGTCGTCTTAAGTATTGTCTCGACGCGTTATCTTCTCCAATGCAAATTTTTCGAACTGTCCGGCTAGATTCTTAACTACTTCGAGGTAGGCTTCCATTCTTTTGTCTTTGGTAGCGTACTCTCCACTGAATTGGCTTGCGACGAGCTGAGAATCACAGTAAGCATGTATGTTTCGAACTCCAATTCCGAGCGCCAACTTTAATCCAGCTATTAATGCTTCGTACTCTGCCTCGTTATTTGACGCACCAAAATTTAGACGAAGAGATTGTTCTAAAATTTCGCCTGTCGGGGAAGTGAGTCGAATTCCGACTCCAGCGCCCTGCTTCGATGATGAGCCATCGACATGAAGTAACCTGTCAGCGGGAAGATTCGGCTCTCCGCTGGTGGCGATTGGCAATTCGATTAAGAAGTCAGCCAAGACCTGTGATTTTGCTTCGATACTCGATATCATATTCGCTCAGCTCGATTGCCCACTTCGCCAGTCTTCCTGATTGGCTCGGGCTATGTAAAACATCCGCAGTGGCAGTGCTGTCAGGACTATAATCGAATGGGATTGAAAATACGGGCGTAATTTCCGAGCCGACATAACGACTGCTAGCGCGAATTTCTCGGTCTGGGGGTATCTTGTTTCTGCGTCGGTCAGGCTTTGACTCACGTAAAAAACCAGTTTTTGGGTTCCGCGGTCTTCGCGGATTAGGACTCCACTGACCGCTGTTAAAGACACCGCGACATACAGATATAGTGGCTCTCCGTCCTTCGGCTTCGCTAGTACTGGGGGGCTCGCCAGATAAGATTTCAGCTCGAGGAAGGCTTCTTCACATTTCGCTGTCCATTCGAACTTCTTGTTTCCTCGTAGAGTATCGTAGAAAGGAAGGCACTTGTCCGTGGATCGCGAGATAAAACGGTTGAGCGCGGCGATACGTCTGGTTAGTTGTTGAATTTGCCTCTTCGTTTCTGGCGATGGCATTTTGACGAGGGCCTGAATCTGTTTAGGGTTCGCCTCGATACCTCGCTGAGTTACCAGATAACCCATGAATTCTCCAGATGTCCCGGCGAAGCGGCACTTTGTCGGATTCAACTTCATATTGTAAGCGTTCAACTGCTCAAAGCATTCGCGGAGATGTATCACGTGGTTTTCTTTCTTCAGTGATTTTACTAGCATGTCGTCGATGTATACTTCCATCGTTTTTCCGAGCTGGGGAGCGAACATTTTGTTCACGAGCCGTTGATACGTCGCTTCTGCGTTCTTGAGTCCGAACGGCATTACTTGGTAGCAATAGATGCCTCGCTCCGCTTGGAAGGCCGTTTTTCTCGATCGTCGGGGTTCATCTTAATCTGATTGTAGCCTGAGAAAGCATCCATGAAGGTTAACAGCTCATTTCCTGCTGTTGCTTCTACGAGGCGGTCGATATGCGGGATCGGGAAGTTGTCCTTTGGGCATGCCTTATTTAGATCAGTGAAATCTATGCATACTCGCCATTTTCCATTCTTCTTTTAAAGCACAACCGGATTTACAAGCCATTCGGGGTATTTTGCTTCGACGATCGAGCCTACTTTCAATAGACGCTCCACTTCGTCGTTCACGGCCTTTTGACGCTCGTGCCCTAACTTCCGTCGCTTTTGTTTGACTGGTTTAAAGGTCGGATCGACGTTCAGCTCGTGTCGAGCGTCATTGATATCTATTCCAGGCATATCCTCTGCCGTCCAAGCGAAGGTGTTGATGTTCTCTTTTAAGAAAGAGATTAGTTCGTTTTGGATCGCTCCTTCCAGGTTTGCTCCGATTTCCACACATCTTTCTGGGTTCTGTTCGTCAATGCATACGGAGATTACGGCTTCGCACGTTGGTTCCTCGATGACGGTTTCCTTGCCTTCGACTAGCGTATTCTGGGTGAGCTGGCTGTTCGTTGGCTCGCCGTCATCTGCTATCTGTAATTACTATAAGAGGTTGGCTAGGTCGTTTGCCGTCTCTCGGCTCGTTTTGACCTTCTTCCTGTTCGCTTCGGGGAGCAGTTTCGGCAGAGGATTCCGGAGTTTATGCTCCGTCATGAAGCATATTCTCGACTCCTTTTGCGAACCGAGTATGGTTTTCACTCCAGATGGAGTGGGAAACTTGATGCACAGATGATATGTGGATGGTACGGCCCGCGTCGAGTTTATCCATGGTGTTCCCATGATGATGTTATAGATCGGTGGGTTATCCGAGACGGAAAAGTGAACCATTTTGGTGATACCACCTGCTTCGACCGGGAGCGTGATTGTTCCCATGGACATTGTCGTCTCGCCTCCGAACCCTGTTAACGGTTTCGGCGCCGACCCTACGTCAGATAGATCGATTCCCATTCGCTCCAAGGTTCCTTTGTAAATTATGTTGACCGTGCTCCCCGTATCGATGAGGATCCGAGCTACGTCGAAGTTTCCCACGGCTAGCATGATTACGAGGGGGTCGTCGTGTGGTTTATCAATGCCGATAACTTCGTTCTCCGTGAAGGTGATTTCGGCGTTTGGAAGCTTTGATCGACGACACGGTGTCCGGGCAGTATTGCGAGCCGCCCATTATGAGATGGATTCTCCTTCGCGTTCCAGCTTGATCATCCGAGTCCTCCCGTCTTCCGCGCTTCGGTTGGTCGATCGGTCGATCTGATTTTTCTGGTCGTTCTGATTTTTCTGGTCGTTCTCTCGGCTCGGGTCGCTCCAGATCCTCCAGTTTCAGGTCACCTTTCAGTTCTCCACTAAGCAGCTTCTATACGAGCTCCGCTCCTAGATGGCGGAATTTCTCGGTAGAATGGCCGTAGAATTGGTGAAACTCGCAGTAGGCTTTGTCGTCGTAGTTCAGAGAGCTTTGGTTCCTCACCCATGTGTTGCTTTTTAGCGCTCTTCCCCTTCCAGTGCCTACTTGGTTTACGACGTCAGATTGTGGGCTCGCATCGACCTGATAATTGTGCGCCCCGGACAGGTTCCGTCCTTCGTGATATACATATCCGCTCCGCTGATTGTGACGCTTCTGGTTGGTCTGTGGCTGTACTGCTGGCGGTGGTTTGGCTGTGGCTTTAGACGAGGTGTGCAGCGCGGTTAGGAGCTTCATATCCTCCTCTTCTGCTACGAACGCCACGGATCGATGGATGGCGTCGGCGATTGACTTAGGTTTATTGAGGGCGAGCTCTTTCCGGAAATCCGATTGGAACCACAACCCCTTTTTGAGTGAGACCACGGCGATCTCGTCGTTGATCGTTCCTGCCTTCGACATAGTTGTTTTGAATCGCTACATGAAGCTGCGAAGCGACTCTTCTTCTCCTTGGACCATATTCCACAGATTAATCGCCGAGGCTGATCTCTCTATAAACATGAAGTATTGTTTAAGGAAGAGAGCTGTCAGCTGCTGGAAGTTTTCGATCGAATTCGGCTCGAGGTTTAAGAACCAGTCCAGGGCCGCGCCTTTCAGATACTCAGCGAATAATAGGCAGAATCCAGCATCCTTTTCTTCTATGCTTCTGAATGCAGCTCGACTCAATGCAACCCAAAACGTGTTAATATGATCCTTAGGATTGGTCGATCCGTCGTACTTCTGGATGCTCAATTTCCCTGGATCGATTACCTTGGTGTTAATTATCCGAGCCGAGAAGGGTGTATGTTCCGCGTCCTCGCATATTTGAGTGATCTCTGGTGCCGAACTGAGTGCTCTGTGGATTTGAGATCGAAGCAGCTTAGCTTCGTTATCGGATTTTTCAAGGCGAGCCCGAATTTCGGCCAATTCGTCTCGGCTCATACTCGGTTCTTTGCTGGGAATATTTCTCCTTGAGGAGCTCGGGCCTCGAGGCAGCCGATCCTTGTTTCGAGTACCGTGAGGAGTCGGTGTTCGTTTCTCGAGTAGAAGACGCGTAATGGCTTCCGCAAACGTTTCGGAAGAGGGTAAAGCAGGCGAGACGTCCGTGCTCTGTTCGGAAATCTTAGTTGGTTGATTCGGATCATCAATCAAATCGCTCGGGGCGGATTCCTCTTGACTTGATAGTATCTGCCTGAGCATGTCGGCCAGTGATTATGGGGTGATATCGCTGGGGATCTGGTCTCCCAAGTTGAACCGTATCGGGTTAATCGGTTGAGTATCCTTGCGCTTTGTGTTCTGCTTCTTCCCGCGGAGACGCGGTGGCGAATCATCTGGCTCGGAACTTGTCTCGCTTTGCTCGGGAGTTTTTTCCTCTTCTCCCTCTCCCTCTGTTTGATCGGCTGGGGAGTCGAAGGCCAGATTCTTCGGGTCGAGTTTCTTTCGTCGCCTGGCGTCTCGTTCTTCTCTTTCTTTTAGTTGGGTGCGTAGATTTTCGAGCTCTTGAGTCAACGTGCTGTTCAAGGCTCCTTGCTCTTTAGTTTGTTTCTTCAGGGCAGCGATCATCTCTGTTTCCGTTTGGCTCGCCGCCGCGCTTCCTTCGTGTTGCTGACCGGTCGGGTCGGTCTCATCTAGATTTGTGTCCGTCATCCTGCTTCGTATTCCTTGTGTATGAATTCTCTTCCCCCCTCCTTCTAGCGCCAAATTGTGCGAGCCGAAACTTGCGCAATATTGTTTAGTTCGTTTTTAGAGAGAGAGCCGAGGAATTCTATCGATTAAACACGAAGAGGACGAGCCAAAGATGGTTTTATTATTAGCTGTTATGCGAGCTATCGAATTTATGGCGTATGCCTTTGCTTTGGGTAAAAAGTCCTCATAAAACAATTGACATCGATTCCTATTTATAAGAGAATATGAACCGACTTTACAAGATTTAAGTAAAATTTCCATAATGAAACTTTCCATTTCCGCTCGCACCGACTCGTGATTATGGCAAGCTCTGAATATGGGCCTTCTTCGATGGGCCTCGGCTCGAATCGCTTCGATGGATGTTGGCTCGGCCCATCGAGAGGTTTCTTCCCGGTTCTCTGGTTTAGTTGATGGTTCGGTCCGGCTTACTTCGATCACTCCGGTTCGGATGACAATGTGATGGAGGGAAATCCGACCCCAACAGTAATCACAGAGATTTTCGAAATTCTCAACATGTTCTTGAGCACACTCCGTTATGAAGTCATGGAAATGATCTCTTACTACATACTTGATCAGGTCGCCATTGATGGACTCCGGTGGTAAAGAAGCATCATCTTCTTCTTCATAAGATTGGTTGTGGTGAAGGTAAGAGCTTTGGTTATACTTGGATTTGAAAGGTGGGTTCCTGCTGAACCTCTTCAAGAAAGCTTCTATGCAGTCTAACCAAGTGTTGATCTGAAAAGGGGGAGAGTATTGCGCCCACTCAAGAGCTCTCCCAGCTAAAGACATGATAAACATCATTAGTTTCTTCTCAAAGTCGAAGACTCCATAAGAATCACAAAGGCCTTCAAAGTGATCAATGTGTTCTAGTGCATGCTCATTGTAGAGATCATGGAATTTGTCTCTCTTCACAAACTCAATCAGCTCCGGATCTATTTCTTCTTCTGGTGAGGCTAGAAGGTGTTCTTCTCTTTCGTAGTAGGCTTGGCTAGACGTCTCCAGTTCGGCCGCATTACGGTAGGGGAGAAGGTTCTTCTTGGTCTTCAAGGGTGCTAGTCTGGGATGACTACTGCGAGAATCCCATGGAGGTGAAATAGCTGGAGGATTCGACATCCTCTTCTCTGTTGGACTGTTTCTAGGAGGAGATATCTGGCGTATAGGAATCGCCCTTATAGGACTAAGACTTCTCAAATCCTCTTCCATATAGGAGAAAGACTTAAAACTTGAAAAACCAAAAATAAAAAGGAAAAACAAGATTATATAACTTAAAACAGGAAAAATCTAAACTAGATCTCTTTCAAGAACTTGTAGGCACGATTTTGGTCCCGGGCAACGGCGCCAAAAGGCTTGATGCGGGATAAGCTTTTCCCAATTTCTATCCCTTTTCTGCAAGTGCACAGATCGAGAGTAGTAACGGGTTTATCGAACACAAGGACCAGTTAGTGCACTACAAGGTATGAGATTGAGATTTATCTAAGAAAGCAATATGAGTTTGGTTGTTGTCATGATTAAAGCAAGTAAAGTAAGCAAGTCAACAAAGAAAATAAAGTTGTAAATCAATGGATGGAAGGCGCTAAGCAATAGGATAATCGCGGGATGAGTGATTCAAGCAAGCAAGTTCGACTTGTTAGGGTTTTAAGAATGTGTACCACCTAGAACTCAAGACACTAATTTAGATCTTTCCACTTCCGTGGCTCCGACCCCTATGTTGATCTATCTAATCGCTAAACTTTCGGTATGTCCTTAGATAATCAAACAAGCATTAATTCGAACAAGTCTCAATTGTTCACAACCTCTAGTAAATCAACTTCCGCAGTCTAAGAGAGTTTGCCCACCAAATACTAGTTCAGGCGAATGATACATCACTTCCGTGGCTCAAATCTACCTAGGATCATATGTTGATTGGCCAGATCAACACCATGCAATGAACACAAGCAAAGGTGAAGAGTTTATGTAAACCCTAATTCTATATATCGATTATCAAGCAAGCATGAAAACTATCCTTTGATTTCCTATCACTTAACAAGGTAACTACTCAAACATAGAGAAGAAAATCGAATTCATATTCATAAGAACAGAGATCTGAGATCCTCTCTTGAAGGAGACAAGGAAAGAAAGCAAAAACTATAAGAACTTGTATTGAAAATAATATGTTATTGTATCTCTATGTGTGGCTCTCTCTTTTACAAGGCTAAAAAGATGTATTTATAATGCTTCATAACTTGAAGGGCGGCTTGACCTAGGTCTTGGTCGAAACATAAGAGGCGGTGTATGTTTGGGCTTGAAAACGTGCAAAACGGGCTTCAGAAACGAGCCGGGTCGATCGGGACATGTCGTGGTCGAGCGGGGCGGTCGACCGGTCAGTCGGGATGGTGGTCGGGTCGAGCTGGGCGGTCGAGCGCGCACGGGATGGTGAAAAGAAGTCGGGTCGGACGGGATGGTGGTCAGGTCGAGCTGGGCGGTCGAGCGTGCACGGGATGGTGAAAAGAAGTCGGGTCGGACGGGAGCCTTGGAGTCCCTGTCCGACCGGCTTCGGTCGACCGGATGGTGGTCGCCAAATTGCATGATTCCAATTGCGTTGATGATGTCCGTTTTCGGCTCTTTTGACACTCTTCACTAAAACGATCATATCTCCCATTCTACATGGCCAAATTGCATGATTCCAATTGCGTTGGAAAGCTAACTCAAGTAGGCATCGCGGCGAACTGGTTTTGGTGAAATCCATTGAGTATAATGTTTTTCAGGCTCCTCCAAAGTTAATGATAGTGCATGAGGCTGCTTTGAGGACCTTTTCCTTTGTTTTGCTCCAAATCGCATCGTTTGACCTGAAATGACTCTTGGCACTATATATGTATAAAAACTACCTTTTAAAGTCAAAAGCCACGGTAAAACCATGCATAAAGTATATAAAAACGATGTAAAAAGGGTGTAAAATAGAGGTCTATCAATGTCCTTAGATAATCAAACAAGCATTAATTCGATCAAGTCTCAATTTTTTACAACCTCTAGTAAATCAACTTCCGCAGTCTAAGAGAGTTTGCCCACCAAATACTAGTTCAGGCGAATGATTCATCACTTCTGTGGCTCAAATCTACCTAGGATCATATGTTGATTGGCCAGATCAACACCAAGCAATGAACACAAGCAAAGGTGAGGAGTTTATGTAAACCCTAATTCTATATATCGATTATCAAGCAAGCATGAACACTATCCTTTGATTTCCTATCACTTAACAAGGTAACTACTCAGACATAGAGAAGGAAATCGAATTCATATTCATAAGAACAGAGATCCGAGATCCTCTCTTGAAGGAGACAATGAAAGAAAGCAAAAACTATAAGAGCTTGTATCAAATGATAAAATAATATGTTGTTCTGTGTCTCTCTCTGGTTCCTCTTTGTTTACAAGGCTAATGATATACCTCTATTTTGTACCCTTTTTATATGGTTTTACTATGCTTTTTATAAGGTTTTTAAGGCTTTTTGATCTAAAAAGGTAGTTTTTGTGGATTTGTAGTACTAAGAGTCTAAATAGGTCGAAAGATGCATTTTGGAGCAAAACCACAGGAATTGGACTTTATGCCGCTCCGCGACACAGCATCAACTTTGGAAGATCCCCAAAAACATTCTACTCAATGGATTTCACCAAAACAAGTTCGCCGCGAAGCCTACATGAGTTAGCTTTTGATGCGATCATGGATGAGGTTAGCCTGGACATGGACCAAGGAAGACGGGGAGAGTCGGAAAAGCTTGTAGCTGCGGAGCAGCTTGAACCTGAGGAAGCATTTGTGCCATACCAATTGGCCCGGTCACTCGCTCCCAAACTAAGGCTCTTAACCATATGGTTGGGAAAGTCCTTAGCCGTTTAAGTCGGCACGATGTTAAGCCCACCGCGTTGGTATGCTTAACGACCCAACAACATGGATAAAGAGGCAAGTGTGTCTTGTGTGTTCTTTTTCCCTTGTCAAGTTTTGTCCCATTGGGTTTTCTTGACAAGGTTTTTAACGAGGCCAAGCCACACTTCAAATCACCTTTTTGTTCTTGTTTGTTCGGTCCGGCCCATACATTTGAATCAAATCCGCGCTAAGGAAGTCAAGGGGTCGTGTGTTCAGTCTTTGTTCATTTAATTTTTGTTGTGTTTACAAGATTGGGAGGAGCGTGTTCCGTCCCACTCTCTCTTCCTTCCCTTTATCTCTTGCTACAACTCTTCTTTTCATTTTTCATCAATCATTTTATCTATCAAAAACCCCTTTTTATGCTTGATCAAACTATCTTGGTGTGTCATATCCAAGATTTCCTTCTTCACTTGTTGTGTGTAATATCAACACGTCGAGGAGTGTCCTCTTCACCGGTTGTGTGTAATATCAATCTGTTGAGAGGTGGTGTTAGGGATTCTTTCCGCGGGATCCTTAGTATAAACCATTCGTTCCATCGCTCGCTCATTCATCGGTTCCTTGAGATCCGATCCGTCCTATTGTTTAGTTTCAAGGTCGATCCAATCCGGGATCACATCAGGTGGTATCAGAGCGCCTTGAATCTATTCATTTTAGTCTCTGTGTTTATTTTCTTTCTTGGCTGTTCATCCTCCCGAACTGAAAATATCATAGATCTAAATCATACTTCCATTTGTTGTGGTGTTTTTCTATCGTTTCTTTGTTTCCATTTTCATACCGTTCACTTTTGATGCATGATTATTTATCATAATACCATTTGGATCATTTTTGTGATAACCGTTCATCTTCCATTCATCCTTATCAACGAGCATCCCACTAGTACCTTGTCGCATAATTTTCTCAAACCGTCTAGTTTCAATCCATTAAACCGCTTGCATAATCCTTGCCGAAGTCTTTTGGTAAATCTTTGTCTTTCTTTGAACCATTGACTGCCGTGGAGTGTCTCTTGATTTGTAGGTACCATGGCGACCGAAAGAGACAAAGAAGAAACGTCAAGCCACGAATCACCGTCAAGTCTCAACGAGGTCATGCTCGAACAAATCAAAAGAATGATGATCGAGGAGTTTGACCGCAGAGAGCAGATTCGAGAAGGCAAACAGAAAGTACCAAGGGGACCCATCAATCTGTCGGAAGAAGAAAAACAAGTTCCTATGACTTCAAAGAGACCGACCGACGAGCAAGCCAAAGTTTATTACGGAAGTGGACATTCATCTCAATCCAGCCGACGCCGCTCTAGGAGACCTCGGGATGAACCGTACCGAATGGTCGTGAATCTGGGAGGTTATAAGATGAGGATTACGCCGTTCAATGGCAGAAACAATCCGGACGAGTATATGGATTGGGAGAAGAAATGCGAGTTCAATTTTAACTTGCACAACATCCTCAACATCAACCGGGTCAAGCTCGCCGTTTCTGAGTTTAATGACTACGCCTTGAGATGGTGGGAACAGATTGTAACGGCACGTGAGATTGGAGGGGCTTATGAAATCACTACTTGGGAAGAGATGAAAAGAGTCATGAGACAGCGGTTCGTACCTAGTCATTACCAACGTGAGCTGCACGCTAAACTTCGGAGACTCATTCAGGGAACCAGAACCGTTGAGGAATACTTCCAGGAGATGGAAGTTATGTTACTTCGGGCTAACGTGGTTGAAGATAGAGAAGCCACTATGTCGTGTTTTCTTGGAGGTTTGAACCGTGAGATACAAGATATCGTTGAAATGCAGAATTGTGTGGGTTTAGAAGCAATGCTACACAAAGCGGTGCTAGCCAAGCAACAGTTGAAAAGAAGATCATCCACTCGGTCCAACACTGATCAGCGCCGACCGTCCTTTAACCGAGACTCTAAACCTTTCTCGCCAAAGCCGGAGACTAAGCCTTTGGATGCTAATCAAGACAAGAGCCGGTCAGAAAGGAATCTGCCCATCCGGACCCGAGAGCTCAAATGTTTCAGATGTCAAGGATATGGTCATTACGCCACTGATTGCCGTAACAAGAAAGTAATTATCATAAGGGATAACGGTGAGATTGAATCCGAAGAAGAACCCGAACCGGAGAAAGAGACCGAACTAGATGAATATGAGGCTACTCCAGTCACGGGGAGACTTCTGGTAGCTCGACGTATTTTAAGCACTCAAGTCAGAACCGAGAAGGATGAGCAACGTGAAAATCTATTCCATTCTCGCTGTTCTGTTCAAGACAAGGTCTGTAGCCTAATTATTGATGGAGGGAGTTGCACCAATGTTGCGAGTGAGAATATGGTTGAGAAGTTAGGTCTGCCAACCACAAAGCATCCCAAACCTTACCAGTTACAGTGGCTGAACGAAACAGGATAAATGGCCGTTAAGAATCAAGTGGTTGTTCCTTTATCCATCGGCACCTACAAGAACGAAGTCCTTTGCGATATTCTACCCATGGACGCCGGTCATATTATCTTGGGAAGGCCTTGGCAATCAGACAGACGTGTTATACACGACGGTTTCACTAACCGGTACACGTTACTCCATGAAGGTAGGAAAACTACTTTGATTCCTTTGAGTCCGCAAGAAGTGTATGAAGATCAGCTTCAGCTCGCCGGTAAAGAAGTTAAACCAGTCAAGCAAAAGAACTTCTTAGTAAAGCACAAACAGGTTAAAAGTTCCATGAACTCTAATAAACCCTTCTTGTTGTTTATTTTTAAGGAAAAACTGATGGCCTTGACTCATGCTACACCGGAGATTCCGACTGAACTATCTAAACTTTTGCAGGACTTTAGCGATGTTTTTCCAGAAGAAGGACCACCAGGCTTACCTCCCGTCCGAGGCATTGAACATCAGATTGACTTTGTTCCTGGATCCAGCTTACCAAACAGACCGGCTTACCGAACTAATCCGGTTGAGACCAAGGAGCCTCAACAACAAGTGGAAGAACTCATGGACAAAGGACATATCCGAGAGAGTATGAGCCCATGTGATGTTCCTGTTCTTCTTGTACCTAAGAAGGATGGAAGTTGGAGGATGTGTGTCGATTGCCGAGCCATCAACAATATCACTGTAAAGTATCGACACCCTATCCCTCGGCTCGATGACATGTTAGATGAATTGCATGGATCTTGCATTTTCTCTAAGATTGATCTTAAAAGTGGTTATCACCAAATCCGAATGAAAGAAGGTGATGAGTGGAAAACAGCTTTCAAAACTAAGCATGGTCTTTATGAGTGGCTTGTTATGCCATTTGGTCTAACGAATGCACCAAGTACCTTCATGCGTTTGATGAATCATGTTCTTAGGTCATTCATTGGTCACTTTGTGGTAGTTTACTTTGATGACATTCTCATATATAGTAAGAACATGACTGATCATCTAAAACATCTTGCGTCTGTTCTTCATGTCCTTAGGGAAGAGAGATTGTTCGCCAATTTGAAGAAATGCACTTTTTGTACGGATAACGTTGTGTTTTTAGGTTTTGTGGTAAGTGCAGATGGCGTACAGGTTGATGGAGAAAAGGTGGCTGCAATCCGGGACTGGCCGAGCCCCAAAACCGTCAGAGAGGTCCGAAGCTTCCATGGTTTGGCCGGGTTCTATCGGCGATTCGTAAAAGATTTCAGTACCATAGCCACACCAATGACCGAGATAATCAAGAAAGAAGTTGGTTTCAAATGGGAGAAGGCACAAGAGGAAGCATTTCAGAATCTCAAGGATCGATTAACTAATGCCCCTGTTCTTCTGTTACCGGATTTGCTAAAAACATTTGAAATTGAGTGCGATGCCTCAGGGATCGGAATTGGAGCTGTTCTTATGCAGGATAAGAAGCCGATCGCCTATTTTAGTGAAAAACTTGGCGGAGCCACTCTCAATTACCCGACTTATGACAAGGAACTCTATGCCTTGGTCCGAGCGTTACAAACGTGGCAGCATTATCTTTGGCCGAAGGAATTTGTCATCCATACCGACCATGAATCGCTCAAACACTTCAAGGGCCAGCAAAAACTCAATAAAAGACATGCTCGGTGGGCTGAGTTCATTGAAACATTTCCATATGTCATAAAGTACAAGAAAGGTAAGGACAATGTCGTTGCCGACGCATTGTCAAGACGGTACACTCTTATCTCAACTCTCGATGCCAAACTATTAGGTTTTGAACAAATTAAGGAACTATATGCTTCTGATGCTGATTTTGCTGATGTTTACCAAGCTTGTTCTAAATTTGCTCATGGCCGGTATGTGAGACAAGATGGGTTCCTCTTTTATGAAAACCGTCTTTGTGTGCCTAATTGCTCTTTGAGAGATTTGTTTGTCAGGGAAGCCCATGGAGGAGGACTAATGGGACATTTTGGAGTTACCAAGACCATTCAAATCATGCGTGACCATTTCCATTGGCCACACATGCTCCGGGACGTAGAACGAATATGTGCTAGATGCACGACATGTAAGTTGGCTAAGTCAAAAGTCCAGCCCCACGGTTTGTATACTCCTCTCCCTATCCCATCCCAACCTTGGATTGACATTTCGATGTTTTTTGTTCTTGGCCTCCGTAGGAGTAGACATGGAAGAGACTCCATCTTTGTGGTTGTTGATTGATTTTCAAAGATGGCTCATTTTGTTGCATGTAATAAAACAGATGATGCATCCCATGTGGATGCTTTGTTCTTCAAGGATATTGTTAGATTGCATGGCATGCCGCGCACAATTGTTAGTGATCGTGACACTAAGTTCCTTAGTTATTTTTGGAAGACCTTGTGGTCGAAATTAGAGACTAAGCTTTTGTTCTCTACTACTTGTCATCCACAAATTGATGGTCAAACTGAAGTTGTTAACCGGACATTAGGAGCTTTATTGAGAACCTTGCTTAAAAAGAATCTCAAGAATTGGGATGATTGTTTGCCACATATAGAATTAGCATATAACCATTCTGTGCACTCGGCAACTAAATTCTCACCATTTGAAATTGTTTACGGTTTTAAACCTTTGTCTCCTTTGGATTTAATGCATCTTCCTTTGAGTGAAAGATTGAGTGCAGATGGGAAACAAAGAGCAGAAACGGTGAGAAAGATACATGAACAGGCAAAGAAAAACATTGAGGATAAAACGAGACAATACGTTACTAAAGCCAACAAAGGACGGCGTGAGTTAGTCTTTGAAGCCGGGGACAAAGTTTGGATCCATCTCCGCAAAGAAAGATTTCCAGCCGAGAGTCTAAGTTACAGCCGAGAGTCGACGGCCCTTACACGATCACCAAGCGCATCAACAACAACTCCTACCGAGTTGATCTCCAAGGTAAGTACGATATTAGTCCGAGTTTTAATGTTGCTGACCTTTCTCCTTTTCTTGCAGATGATCCAGATTTGAGGACAAATCCTTTTCAAGAGGGAGGAGATGATGCGATCATGGATGAGGTTAGCCTGGACATGGACCAAGGAAGACGGGGAGAGTCGGAAAAGCTTGTAGCTGCGGAGCAGCTTGAACCTGAGGAAGCATTTGCCATACCAACTGGCCCGGTCACTCGCTCCCAAACTAAGGCTCTTAACCATATGGTTGGGAAATTCCTTAGCCGTTTAAGTCGGCACGATGTTAAGCCCACCGCGTTGGTATGCTTAATGACCCAACAACATGGATAAAGAGGCAAGTGTGTCTTGTGTGCTCTTTTTCCCTTGTCAAGTTTTGTCCCATTGGGTTTTCTTGACAAGGTTTTTAACGAGGCCAAGCCACACTTCAAATCACCTTTTTGTTCTTGTTTGTTCGGTCCGGCCCATACATATGAATCAAATCCGCG
The DNA here is from genome assembly GCA_026724425.1 of Erythrophleum ivorense. Taxonomy (NCBI): domain Eukaryota; kingdom Viridiplantae; phylum Streptophyta; class Magnoliopsida; order Fabales; family Fabaceae; genus Erythrophleum; species Erythrophleum ivorense. The sequence continues at coordinate 208,591 of JAIUCV010000068.1, read as the reverse complement.
CTAAGGAAGTCAAGGGGTAGTGTGTTCAGTCTTTGTTCATTTAATTTTTGTTGTGTTTACGAGATTGGGAGGAGCGTGTTCCGTCCCACTCTCTCTTCCTTCCCTTTATCTCTTGCTACAACTCTTCTTTTCATTTTTCATCAATCATTTTATCTATCAAAAACCCCTTTTTATGCTTGATCAAACTATCTTGGTGTATCATATGCAAGATTTCCTTCTTCACTTGTTGTGTGTAATATCAACACGTCGAGGAGAGTCCTCTTCACCGGTTGTGCGTAATATCAATCTGTTGAGAGGTGGTGTTAGGGATTCTTTCCGCGGGATCCTTAGTATAAACCATTCGTTCCATCGCTCGCTCATTCATCGGTTCCTTGCGATCCGATCCGTCTTGTTGTTTAGTTTCAAGGTCGATCCAATCCGGGATCACATCAGCTTTCCAACGCAATTGGAATCATGCAATTTGGCCATGTAGAATGGAAGATAAGATCATTTTAGTGAAGAGTGTCAGATCAGCCGAAAACCGGACATCAACAACAGCCGGTCGACCGAGCCGGTCGGACAGGGACTCCAAGGCTCCCGTCCGACCCGACCTTCCTTCACGACGACGACCAATCCGGTCGACCGAGACCGGTCGGACAGGGACTCCATGGTCCTCGTCCGACCCGACTTTTCTTCACCATCCCGTGCGCGCTCGACCGCCCAGCTCGACACAACCACCATCCCGACCGACCGGTCGACCGCCCTGCTCGACCACCGCCTTTCCCACTCGACCCGCCTTAGCCGACTGAGGCCCGTTTTGCGCGTTTTCGTGATTAACTCGGCCCGTTTACCTAATCTCGACCCCTGGAAGACCTACCACTATAAATACACCTTTTTAGCCTCTCTAGAGAAGAGAGCCGCATTGTATTACAGTTTTTATAGATCTACTTTTGTTCTAGAGATTTCATGGAGAGGATCTCTCTTCCTCACTACAATTTGGAGAAGATTTCTGAACCTTTATCTATTATCATGCTTTCTCCATTTCTTTGTGTTGTTACTTTGATCATGTCTGAGTAATTCACTTGTTAGGTTGCTAGGGTTACTAATTCAATGAGTTGTTTGCTTGATCTATGATTTCGATGAACTGTTAGGGATATCATTAGAGTCTTTGTCTCTTTTTGTTCACTTATTAATGCTGATTGCTTTACCGCGCATCTAGCAATCCGATCCTGGGTTGATTTGAGCCACGGAAGTGCTGTATCATTCGCCAGACCTATTCTTTGACAAGCTAGGTTTCTTAGACTGCGGAAGTTGATTTACTAAGCCTAGTGAACTGTATCCGAACCTGATCGATTTAATGCTTGATTAACTATCTAAGGACATACCGAAAGTTTAGCGATTAGATAAGTTATCATAGGAGTCGGAGCCACGGAAGTGGAAAGACTTATTTTCGTGTTTTGTGTTCTAGACGATCTATCATCCCATCATCCCTAAATTGATTCATATCTATCATCGAACTGATCATTGCTTGCCTCTCTGCGAATTAGCCCCTAGAGACCTAACGCCTTTCTTAGCCTTAGTATTTAGTTATTAGATCACCAACCAATCATCCTTTATCTTATTCTAGCTTGATCCGAACTCCATAGATTTAAAGTGTATTCATTTTAGCCAGTCCTTGTGTTCGATAAACCGTACTTCTGCGATCTGTGCACTTGCAGGAATTAAAAAGTCTGTAAAACCTGACCACACATCAGCTAAAAAGATGTATATATAATGCTTCAGAACTTGAAGGGCGGCTTGAACTAGGTCTTGGTTGAAGAATAGAAGTCGGCGTGAATTTTGGCTTCAAAATGCGCAAAACGGGCTTTGGAAACGAGCCGGGTCGATCGGGACATGTCGTGGTCGAGCGGGGCGGTCGACCGGTCGGTCGGGATGTCGTCTGGGTCGAGCGGGGCGGTCGAGCGCGCGTGGAATGGTGAAGAAAGGTTGGGTCGGACGGGAGCCTTGGAGTCCCTGTCCGACCGGCTTCGGTCGACCGGATGGTCGTCGTCATGAAGGAAGGTCGGGTCGGACGAGGGCCATGGAGTCCCTGTCCGACCGGCTTTGGTCGAGCGGCTTTGATGATGTCCGGTTTTCGGCTCCTTTGACACTCTTCACGAAAACGATCATATCTCCCATTCTACATGGACAAATTGCATGATTCAAATTGCGTTGGAAAGCTAACTCACGTAGGCATCGCGGCGAACTGGTTTTGGTGAAATCCATTGAGTAGAATGTTTTTGAGGCTCCTCCAAATTTAATGATAGTGCTTGAGGCTGCTTTGAGGACATTTTCCTTTGTTTTGCTCCAAATCGCATCGTTTGACCTGAAATGACTCTTGGCACTATATATGCATAAAAACTACATTTTAAAGAAAAAAGCCACGGTAAAACCATGCATAAAGTATATAAAAACGATGTAAAAAGGGTGTAAAATTGAGGTATATCAACTCCCCCAGACTTAGATCTTTGCTTGTCCCCAAGCAAATAGAATCCAAATCAGAGAAAGAGGTTTGAAAACGTAGAAACTCCTTATCCTTTTGAGAAACCTGTTGTGGCTTCCTCTCCTGTATTCCACTAAAAACATAACCAATGTTAAACTAGCTTCACATAATGCTCGGCAAGCTTAGCGAACCATACCAAACTCAACTAGTCTCATCCAGCATTCCAGACTTTCCATTGTTAACTCCTTGCATAAATTTAAAACGTGCGGTCTTTATCAAGGGAATATCGATCATTAAGCACTTGTTCTTACCCACTTGAGTCTCTCCAGGATAGTCCTTTTTGAAGCTTTTGAGTTCTTTTCCTCTCTCTCTTCTTTTGAAGGATCGATCTTTCCTTACTTTTCTAGGGTATCATTTTATTTTTTCTATCGATCCTTCTTCCCTTTCTTTTTCTTTTGGGGAATAACATATGATAGGCTTTTGCTTTTTCCTTGTTTTTGGTAGGTCTCCATAAGACAAGAAGGTGCAGACATATGCATTCCTCTTGCTTACACGTTTTCCTTGTGCTTAAAAGCTTTTGATTTTCATTTTTCTGAGAGAGAGGAGAACTGCACTTTGTATTGGACACACCCTTTTGAGATCATGTGAGGAACGACTCATATGTATGCCAAGCCCCTTGACAAGAAAAAAAAACTAGATTGATTAGGGTGGAGTTAACGTTAGATTGTCTGGGTACCTTAGAAATGTCGCCGAGTCGGTAGGTCGATCCACCGTTAGAGGTTATGTTAGGCTTATGTCTGCAACTGATGTCCGCTCTAGGGTCATAGATTGTTAGTACAACACCAGAGAATCATAGAGATAGATCATAATTTCCAACTAAGGTTTTGACTCAATAAAACAGAAGTTTTGAAAAAGGTTAATAAGAAATAGATATGAGATGAAGACAAGACATGAACAAACGCATTAGTATCGACAATCCCCCCAGACTTAACTTGCACCGTCCCGGTGAAAGCAAATCCGATTAAGGGAGGTAAAAGAAAGAGGTAATAAGGCGTTTGTGAATGAGAGGAAAGATGTAACCTGATATGGTATTAGAAACCGAAGAATGGTGTGATGGATGATATGTCCAGCTACTATGTTGCTCCATAATATGGATGAGATCCCGGCTTAGATGGTCAAGTGCTGTTGTACACCAGCAAAGAGCTTTAAGGGCCACCTGAGTGTAGGTGAAGTAGGATCATCATGTGGTAGAACAGCAAGTAGGCGTGGTATGTGATGGGGTTTAGAATGAAAGTGTGGTGGGATGATGGTGGGGTGATATGCAAATGAGGTGGGATGGTATGCAATGAGGTGGGATGGAATGAGGGGATGGTGGGTCGGCAAGAGGGGATACGGTCGATCGGGCGAGGCACCGGTCGATCGTCCTGGTCGACCCGACCATGGTGAGTGCTGCATTCTTCTTTCCTGAGGTTTCTTTCTGCTTCTTTCATGCTGGATTCTCAAATTTCTGTATCCAAAACTTCAAAACAAAACTATTAAATGAAAACAAAAATTAGAAAGGGATAGAAAAGACCTTATGGGTTGCCTCCCATACAACGCTTGTTTATGGTCTTTAGCTTGACCGTTTGGCTCTTCTAAGAAGAAGTGGAAGGACATGGCCTGAGACAAAGCCTTTTTGTGCGTGTCCCATCACGTCCTTGTTGATGATCAGGTGGTTCATGAGGAGATATGAACCGAGAATGCTTGGTAGAAGTGAAAACGGGGACGGCATCATAGAAAACAGATTTGTTGACATTGGCAAGAGAGATGCGGCGGTTTGGCCAATCCATGTTGGCTCCAGGATTTGCCAAGAATGATCTTCCAAGTATAATAGGCATGTCACTTCCTCCTTTGATATTCATGATATGAAAATCCACCGGTATCTTTGTATCTCCAATTTCGAGCAAGACATCATAAACAACACCTCTGGGTTGTGCAATGGTGAGATCAGCAAGTCCAATGCTGATTTGTGAAGGTTGTAGGCGTGTGATCCCAAGGAGTTTGGCAGTGTATGTGGGCATCAGGTTTATGCATGAACCAGAATCACAAATGTAGCTATCAAAGTACCTTCCATTGATTGTGCAGGGTATGGTAAACTGTCCTGGGTCTTCTACCTTGTAGAGGGTTCTGAAAGAAGATTGCTTCTTAGCTTTCTCAAATAGCTCCTAAATCTCTTCTGGGATCTATTTGCAGTTGTGGAAGAAGTTCTTGAGTGGGTGGTTCTTCCAGGCCTCATGAAAGGTCATGCTTGCTGGTAGTGTTTGGAAAAAGCGGTTGAATTCAGCTAGCTTCTCTCGGGAGATGGGGTTGCTGTACCACTTGGGAGGAGGTGTAGAGGGCGGAGATGGGGGTAGGGTTGCTGCATAAGATGACATAGAGAGCCGGGCTTGCCTAAAGAGTTGCTTAATCTCATCCTTGGTTTCTTTGCTACTAAAGAAAAACTCAACCAAATCATGGTTGTTCCAAGCTTCTTCAAAGGGGACATAGAATGGAATGGACTTCACCCTCTTGTTAAACTCCTTGAGCTTCTCTGGGCTTATCTTAGTAGGGTCGATGGGATCATATTGGAATGAATCCTTTGGTTCATCCAGGATGGTTCTCTTTCTTTGAATGCCGGTGATTCTAGGAAGGGCGAGTGTGCGAGCTGGAGGTGGAGAGAATCGCGGATCAGTTTGCTGTGGACTAGTTTCACTTCCTCTAGAGCTTGCATTGCTGTTAAAACTCTGCTTCTCTTCTTCATCATCTTCATAGTCTTCCTCATACTCTTGATCTTCTTCTTCTTTTCTTACAAGATGTGATGAGTTTTCCTTGGAGATTGTTGTGATGACATTGCAAGGGAAAGGAGGTGGTTTGGGTGTGGGGCTTCTTTCTCTCTGGTTCTTAGAGAAAAGAGATCCTTCTACAGCTGATAGCCGTTTATAGATGATTCCAAGATGTTTGCAATTATCATCATTGAAGCTATGGGCACCAATGCTCTTGCTAAGTTGCTCATGGTATTTTGCGGCAACATCTAGCTTGACAAGGTTGAGTGATCGATCATGGTCTTCCTTGATTTGCTTGATATCTTTTTTAAGCTTGATAACTTGGTTAAAAAGAACATCCATCTTTTTCTCTAAGGGTGAGCTGAACATATTCGATATTCTTCTCCATCTCTTTTGTACTTGTGACTTGATAGTCAAGGTACTCTTGTAGCATCTCTTCAAGCTTGGTTAGGCTTGGGCTGTGGGGTAATCCTTCTGTGGCTTGGGGCAGCTGCTCAATGTGCGGTGGAGGTTGGTGGTTTCTATAGGGTGGGTGGTAGGGTTTGAGTAGCGGCACATAGGGTTGTCCACGGGCAAACTTGTTGAGGAAAGCTTCCTTGTATCTTCTCCATGTCTTGAAATCATGTTGGGCAGAAAATCTAACCCACTCTTGAGCTCGGCCAGCTAAGGATGTTTGGAACAAGCTGATCTTGTTTGCGTTCTCTCCCAAACCATAGTAATCACAGAGATTTTCGAAGTTCTCAACATGTTCTTGAGCACACTCCGATATGAAGTCATGGAAAGGATCTCTTACTACATACTTGATCAGATCGCCATTGATGGACTCCGGTGGTAAAGAGGCATCATCTTCTTCTTCATAAGATTCGTTGTGGTGAGGGTAAGAGCTTTGGTTATACTTCGATTTGAAAGGTGGGTTCCTGCTGAACCTCTTCAAGAAAGCTTCTCTGCAGTCTAACCAAGTGTTGATCTGAGAAGGGGGAGAGTATTGCGCCCACTCAAGAGCTCTCCCAGCTAAAGACATGCTGAATAGCATTAGCTTCTTTTCAAAATTATAGACTCCATAAGAATCACAAAGACCTTCAAAGTGATCAATGTGTTATAGTGCATGCTCATTGTAGAGATCATGGAATTTGTCTCTCTTCACAAACTCAATCAGCTCCGGATCTATTTCTTCTTCTGGTGAGGCTAGAAGGTGTTCTTCTCTTTCATAGTAGGCTTGGCTAGACGTCTCCAGTTCGGCCGAATTAGGGTAGGGGAGAAAGTTCTTCTTGGTCTTCAAGGGTGCTAGTCCGGGATGACTACTGCGAGAATCCCATGAAGGTGAAATAGCTGGAGGGTTCGACATCCTCTTCTCTGTTGGACTGTCTCTAGGAGGAGTTACGTGGCGTATAGGAATCGCCCTTATAGGACTATGACTTCTCAAATCCTCTTCCATCTAGGAGAAAGACTTAAAACCTGAAAAACCAAAAACAAAAAGGAAAAACAAGATTAAATAACTTAAAACAGGAAAAACCTAGACTAGATCTCTTTCAAGAACTTGTAGGCACGATTTTGGTCCCCGGCAACGGCGCCAAAAAGCTTGATGCGGGATAAGCTTTTCCCAATTTCTATCCCTTTTCTGCAAGTGCACAGATCGAGAGTAGTAACGGGTTTATCGAACACAAGGACCAGTTAGTGCACTACAAGGTATGAGATTGAGATTTAGCTAGGAAAGCAATATGAGTTTGGTTGTTGTCACGATTAAAGCAAGTAAAGTAAACAAGTCAACAAAGAAAATAAAGTTGTAAATCAATGGATGGAAGGCGCTAAGCAATAGGATAATCGCGGGATGAATGATTCAAGCAAACAAGTTCAACTTGTTAGGGTTTTAAGAATGTGTACCACCTAGAACTCAAGACACTAATTTAGATCTTTCCACTTCCGTGGCTCCAACCCCTATGTTGATCTATCTAATCGCTAAACTTTCGGTATGTCCTTAGATAATCAAACAAGCATTAATTCGATCAAGTCTCAATTGTTCACAACCTCTAGTAAATCAACTTCCGCAGTCTAAGAGAGTTTTCCCACCAAATACTAGTTCAGGCGAATGATTCATCACTTCTGTGGCTCAAATCTACCTAGGATCATATGTTGATTGGCCAGATCAAAACCAAGCAATGAACACAAGCAAAGGTGAAGAGTTTATGTAAACCCTAATTCTATATATCGATTATCAAGCAAGCATGAACACTATCCTTTGATTTCCTATCACTTAACAAGGTAACTACTCAGACATAGAGAAGGAAATCGAATCCATATTCATAAGAACAGAGATCCGAGATCCTCTCTTGAAGGAGACAATGAAAGAAAGCAAAAACTATAAGAGCTTGTATCGAATGATAAAATAATATGTTGTTCTGTGTCTCTCTCTGGTTCCTCTTTGTTTACAAGGCTAAAAAGATGTATATATAATACTTCAGAACTTGAAGGGCGGCTTGACCTAGGTCTTGGTTGAAGAATAGAAGTCGGCGTGAATTTGGGTTTCAAAATGCGCAAAACGGGCTTTGGAAACAAGCCGGGTCGATCGGGACATGTCGTGGTCGAGCGGGGCGGTCGACCGGTCGGTCGGGATGGCGTATGGGTCGAGCGGGGCGGTCGAGCGCGCGTGGAATGGTGAAGAAAGGTTGGGTCGGACGGGAGCCTTGGAGTCCCTGTCCGACCGGCTTCAGTCGACCGGATGGTCGTCGTCATGAAGGAAGGTCGGGTCGGACGAGGGCCATGGAGTCCCTGTCCGACCGGCTTTGGTCGAGCGGCTATGATGATGTCCGGTTTTCGGCTCCTTTGACACCCTTCACTAAAACGATCATATCTCCCATTCTACATGGCCAAATTGCATGATTCCAATTGCGTTGGAAAGATAACTCACGTAGGCATTGCGGCGAACTGGTTTTAGTGAAATCCATTGAGTTGAATGTTTTTGAGGCTCCGCCAAAGTTAATGATAGTGCATGAGGCTGCTTTGAGGACCTTTTCCTTTGTTTTACTCGAAATTGCATCGTTTGACCTGAAATGACTCTTGGCACTATATATGCATAAAAACTACCTTTTAAAGCAAAAATCCACGGTAAAACCATGCATAAAGTATATAAAAACGATGTAAAAAGGGTGTAAAATTGAGGTATATCAGTGAACCTTATGCCGGCCGTAATAGCAAGAAGGTTGGGATTGATCGGTTCTATGGAGCAAACTAACATGGGAATTAAGCTGGCGGATAGTTCTTTAACCGAACCACTTGGAGAGGTAAAAGATTTCCAACTTGATTTTGGAGGATGTATTGTTGCAGCCGACTTCTATGTAGTAGTTATGCAAGATCCGGACGACCTTGGGCTTTTGCTTGGAAGATCCTTCTTGGCGACAGCTGAGGATATCATGGATTGGCCAACAGAAGAGTCTCACTAGCCAATGTTGACAAAGACACCTTCTATGATGCTGCACCTCCCGTTTTCTCATCTAGCCGATTTTGCTACACTAGTGGAGGAGAGAGTGCACATGTAAGAGGTCAACCACATGGCTACCTTATCAAGGAAGTTATACAAGATGAGATGCTGTTGGATTCATTAAGCACCAGGAGCTTATTGGAGCCTCCATTCATGCCTAACTCATAAAAGAAACAACAAGGAGTCGAGCTATAAAGACTTAAAACTAGCGTTTATGGGAGGCAACCCATATTTTCTTTTTCTTTTGATTTTGATTTCATTTTAAGAACTTCTCTATTGTTATATTTATCTATTTGAAATTTTTGAGAATTTTATAAAATCCATAAAAATATCAAAAAAAAATGTTTTAGGATCAACTACCAAAGGAGATTATGCAAGGAGTTTTGCATCGATCAAAATCACACAACCATAAGCCGAGTCAATATCCATCACAGCAAGAGAGCCGTGACTGTGAATAAGGTCACATCGCACTCCCACCCAAGGTTCTCACCCTTGTTCCATGCATCAAAGGTTTCTTGGCCCGGATCCTCAACAAATATGCTTCGGCATATAGAGTTAAGTCCTCCTTTCAATATCTTTACATGTCAAACTCATATTTTGCAATGATTTCAATCAAATAAACTATTTTTAGAACTGTGGATCCCTAGTCAAGAACCAAAATGTTTTTATAGTTTATACATTATTCTCTTAGATTGAGAACTTCAAGTTGACTACTTGAAGATCTCGATCTAAGAATGCACCTAATAGTGATTTCAAGTGTTGTGCAAGGACTTATCAATTGACAGGCAAAGATAGCAAGCAGGGTCTTGGAAGCCACAAGAAACCATGAAGTCCATGGCGGTTTCTATGCGGTTTCAAAGGAGAACCATACTACCTCACGAGGAAATTGGTGGGCACGGCCTGGAATTGACAAAGGAGGGATAGAAAATCAATTCGGTCGAAAACAATCTCAAAACGATCGAGTAGATTTGAAGAAATGCCATCCGGTCTCATTCTATCGCCCAAACGGGTAAGAGGACCTTCATCGGCTATCTCCCAAACCATGTGACCAAAGTCCACCAAACTTCACAGGCGGCCAGACAATACCGTATTGATCGCCAAATCCAAAAGATAGGACAGTGTAATGTTAACGGTTCAAGAGATATGCGAGGAAGCCCTATCCGGTCGATCGCGGTGAAACAAAATAGCCGACAAACCCAAATCACGGTATAGGAGCGAACACCAGCTGGAAATGACTTCTTGGAGCTTAAGAATCACTTTTCCAGAAGAAGATCAGAAGATGCACGAGCCAAATATCAAACGGCCAAAGGAAGACGTTCCTGGAGCCAGTTTGACTACTTTGTGAAGCATCTCTGAAACGGCTTGTTCGAATGGCCTGTAACTTCACCAGTGGTCATAAAATATCAAGTTGGTCGATGGAATTTCAAGATAGGTCGAGGAAATCTTCACGGTGTGAGCTGTGGTCCATAGCATCACCTTCCGGTCGACCAACTGGACCGCCTAATGAAGCATCTCTTAAACCGCTTGTTCGAAACCTTTAAAACTTCACCAGAGGCTATAAAACATCAACTCGGACGGTTAAGGTTCAATATGGTCCATGAAATTCTTCACGGGTTGAGCTGTGGTTCATAGCACTACTTTCGGGTCGACCAAAATGAACCATGCTCGACCGGAACAACATCCAGAGTAAAACAAGCTCGGAAATTGAAAACTCACCAAACAAAGAGACCTAAGGAGCGCCATGCATCAGTTAGTTTACCTCTGATGCACTTACAAGAAGCAAAACCGATCTTCATGACCTATGGTCACCATTTGGTAACAAAATTCTACAACTCTTATCATTTTATTTTTAGTTTTTCTTTTCACCTCTCTTAATTTGATTTGCTTACAGTAGGACGGTGCAAGTTAAGTCTGGGGGGATCAGTAACAAGTTTGTTCTTTTTGGCATTTTATTTTTCATTTTTCCTTGAGTCGTTTTATTAAGTCAAAATTTTGTCTGAGAATTATGACCTTATCTTGGATCTAACAATTGTTGTGCTTATGTTTAAGTGACCATTGAGCAGTTCTTGGCAGTATACCTTACCATATATGCACCATAAGTAACCATTGAGCAGTTCTAAGGGCAAAAGAAGGATTCATCTTTGACTTCGCACCAAATGAACTTAATCTTCTCAGCTAGCGGCTTGGCATACAAAGGGCATGACTCCTCATCCTCACCAACAATTAAATTCTATGTGAGTTCGGTTTCCCTCTCTCTCCCCTTCAATTTAAAGAAAAAGTATCAAGGTCCAAGTAACCGGGGATTAGGTGGCTACAACCATCAATACTCGCGTCTATGGAAGATCCATCCAAACAAACCTCTAAAAACCAAAGGAGAAGAAGGTGATAAAAAAAAAATACATTGCTACCCTAAAAAAGGGAGAAGTCAACTTGAAGAAGTGAGAAGAGAGAGAGGAGAAACAAGAAGCAAGACAAGTGTATAATCAAAAGAGGATGAGTAAGAGACTATGAGCCCTTTGATCGATACTCCCTAGTTGAGACCACACCTTTAGAAACTAAAGGAGTCAAAGGTGGCGAATTACGATGGCCCAAAGAGGAGTGGATTGCTTAGGGATGATTGCTAAACTCGTGGTATGCACTCTTGTTCTTAATTTAAATGCCACTGCTGTTTTATGTGGTTTACTAAGATTAAAGTCAATGTGGATTTCCAAAAGATTTGCGAGTTCTCATGTTTTCAAACCTCTCTTTCTCTTTTAGTTTGCTTAAAGACAAGCAAAAGGCTAAGTCTGGGGGAGTTGATATATCCATATTTTACAAGTTTTTATTAAGGTTTTTAATCTATTTTCTAGCAAAATAATAAGGCTTTTGTGCCCAAGAGGTAGTTTTCCTGTATATTTTGGTTTTGAGGTACCAACATGTTAAAATGGAAAAAAGGAGGAAAAAGTTGCAAAAGAGCCTCAAACTATGATTCACGCAAGTTTCCAAGTCAAGAGCATCAATAAAACCCCAAGTGTCTGATTTCCGCTATCAGACAGAACCGGAGCATCAGAAAGATGGCCGCGGTAGAAGGTCTTCCTGACGTCGAAAAATCATAACATTTATCTTTCGGGATAGATAATTGAGTCAAGCATCACAAAGATGTGGAATGAAGTAATTTGGAGTTTGCATCAGGACTATACTCTTTTTCTGCCGAGACATGTCCGTCTGGCGAGGAAACGAAGCCCGCAGATGATTTAATGTACAAATGGACCGGATCCACTTCGGCCCAAGTCTAAGCCTCACCGTACTAAAGACCACGTTCTCAAACACGGTTTGGAGGCGGTGGCCTTGGCCCATTCAAGGACTTGGCGTGCAAGCTCAAGCTACTAAAGAGAAATGGAAACTTTCCACTTCTTGCCCGCGCATCAACTTAGCCGACCTAGGCTCTTCCTTACCTATATATACTTGGTATTAGCCTCTTGTTTAGATATCATATCATATCTCAGATTAGAGGTTTCTCTCTATGAAAGAGCCACAATTTGATCTTAGACTTCTTGGTTGAATTACTTAGACTTAAATCGATTCATAGGACCCATTGGTCCGGCCAAAGCTTCCTCGGCTACAAGTTGTCCATCCACTGGTTCAAGCTCTTGTTCCTTGTCTTTGTCCATAACCTTGGCCATAGTTATAGGAGAACATCGCGCTTGTTTTTTTTTGGCGAGGGCATGTCGATCAAACCCCTGATCTGCTCTGGATTTTTTTCTATGCCTTGATGGGTCACTAAATATTCGAGGAACTCGCCATATGTCATGGCAAATCTGCACTTCGTCGGGTTGAGCTTCTTGTTGTGTGAGTTAAGCTGCTTAAAACAGTTTCACAAATAAGCTATGTCGTCCTTCTCTTCGAGCAATTTAAACAACAAGTCTTCTATGGAAACCTCCATTGTTTTTCTGAGCTGATCAGTAAACATGTTTTTGACGAGCCGATGAGACGTTGCTCCAGCGTTCTTCAGGTCGAATGGCATCACCTTGTATCAGTATATTCTGCAATTGATTATGAAGGCAGTCTTTTCCCTGTCGTTTGGATACATGAGGATTTGGTTGTATCCCGAGAAAAGCGTCCATGAAATAGAGGAGCTTGTTGCATGTTGCTGTTTCGACAAAGGCGATCGATGTGCAGAACCGGGAAGCTGTCTTTGGGGCATGCCTTATTTAGATCAGTGAAGTATACTGATATGACTATGACCGAGGTTAGCAGCAAAGACAAGGAAGAACAGTTTGAACCAGAGGAAGGAACGCTTGTAGCCGAGGAGCAGCTTGTAGCTGAGGATGCTTTGGCCGGACCAATGGGTCCAGTGACTCGATGTCGAACTAAGTTACTCAACCAGGCCGTTGGTTTGATACTTATACACTTGGGCCAGACACAAGAAGAGTTTATCCAAACCTCATTGGTTTGTATATCTGCCCAAGAGAACCGGTAAAGGGACAAGTGTTGCTTTTGCACGCTTTTTCCCTTTCAAGGTTTTGTCCCAATGGGTTATCCTTAGAAATTTTTTAATGCGGCTTAAGTATCACTTTCAAATCCTCCCTTTACTGGATCAAGACCCAAGCCGATCATGTTAAACAGTCCAACACGTCGCTTTGAAGATCTGGTTGTTCTAGATCTTTGAGCGTCACTTCCCTCCTGTGCTCGCCGTTTAGCAACTTCTTCATGAGCAAGGCTCCCAAGCTCTGACAGTTAGCCGTGAGATGTCCGTAGCATTGGTGGTGTTCGCAGTATGCCTTCTCGTCGTAAGTGTTGGAGTTGCTTGTCCATGTGTTTCTCGATGGAGCTTTCCATCTACTTGCTCCTGCTTGGTGGGCAGCATTTACTTGTTCGCCAGTAGCTAGTTGGTAGTTGTGCGCGCCACTAAAGTTCTGTCCTTTGTGATGTACGTCTCCGCCTCTTTGATTGTTTTTCTTGTGGATCCGTAGATGTTCCCCAGTCGACGCATGCTTTGGAGTTGGTTTGGATGGATCATGTATTTTTCCCAAGGTTTTAAAGTCTTCTTCTTCGACGGCGAAAGATACGGATCGATGGATCGCGTCTTGGATCATCAGTGGCGGGTTATACGCCATCTCCTTGCAGAAATCTGACTGATACCAAAGTGCTCTTTTCAGTGCGCTGATGGCAGCTTTGTCTGTTATGTATCCCGCTTTGGACATGATCGCTTTGAATCGCGCCATGAATTTTTGCAGAGGTCGGATGTAGCATTCTCGATGAACATCGAGTCCTGTTTGAGGAACAAGGCTGACAATTGTTCGAAGATTGTAATGAAGTTTGGTGCGATATGCAGAAACCATATGAGGGCTACCCCTTTGAGCTATTCTGCAAACAACTTACACTATCCAGAGCCTCATCCTCTGGAGTTCTGAATTCAGCTCGGCTTAAAGCAAAACGGAAGGTGTTCATGTGATCCTTTGGGTATGTCATCCCGTCGTACTTCTGGATGTTGAGTCTTCCGGGATCGGCTACTTTGGTATTGAGGATCGTTGCGGCGAAAGGGGTATTCTCTGAGACCCTGCACAGTTGTTCTATTTCTGGTGCAGCGCTGAGGGCTTTGTGGATTTCAGATCTGAGGAGCTTCGCATTGTCATCACTTCGTGCTATCTAGGTTAGTAGCTCGGCCAGTTCGTTATGACTGTCTCTCCTTGATCCGTCATGGTCGCGCGCCTTTAGATCGGTGGATCTTTCGATTTGAAGTTTGCTGATTTTCTTTGCTAAGAGCCGATCCACAATCTCGGTGAGTACTTCGTCGCTGTAGCGATCAGTTGTCGAGTTAGGGGTTGTCCGAACTCCTGAACCACTCACTGGTTCCGAGCTGCCACTTTGTGTGTCTCCTACTGCTCTGGTTTTGCCATTTGCGTTCAGCTTCGTTATGTTCCAGGCCGGTGCAGGCCTTCCTGTTCTCGTGCAATTTAGCGCCACAAGATAGATCCTGTTTCTTCTCGCCGCTCCTCTTGCTGGGTTCGTTGGTTGTCTCCCTCCTGGGCCCAACAGTCATAATGACGATTTTATCCCACGTAGGGAATTGTGCTAACGAAATCTGCTAGTAGCAGCATCTTAAATTAAAATTTTTTTTAAAAAAAATATTAAACAAAATAATTATACATAAATAAGACATAGACATTTGGCATCTTTTAAAAATAAAATTACATACAAATAAATCAACATAAGTCAACGAAGACAAATTAAACTACAAACTATAGATAGATGAAAAGTTTTTCTAAGACGTCTACAAGTATAAATATTATTTTTCTAACAAAATTCTATGCGTAATCTAAATAGATACAATGACCATCTATATAAAATACAAATTCATGAAAATGTATCAGTTTATAAGTTTAATGAGTATTCGGTTCAATAAGTTTAGAGTTTAGGTTTAACGTGTATGGTTTAGTAAAATTGTTAAATATTATTTGAAAACTTAGTTTACATGTCGTATAATGATTTATGGTTCATATCTTTGTTGTTTATTATGTATTATGCGAATATACAAACAAAATATATGCTATAAGTTTTTATGTAAAACATTTCATTTACTGTTGAAGGTTGGACAGACTTCGTTAAATGACTCTAGTAAATTGTAACCCTAATTTTGTTAAAACCAATTTATTAGTCTCTGTCTAAAACGGTGCCTTTGCTCTCGTCTTCCTCCATTGTTACTGTGAACCTCCACAAGGCTGTCGTTGTGGTAAGCCGTACGCTTTCTTCTTCTTTTTTCTTCGTCCTCATGTCGTCTTCTTCTTCTTTTTTCTCTAGCGTAATTGAAACAACCCATCACGTCCATCTCTGGCAGTGGATGGCGGGTTCTCGCTTCGCGCCGTATTCCCAGCCAAACCTCCCGGCTCAAGTCCGTTACCGGCGAAATCAGCTCTTCGAGGCTAATATGAGGCATAAATAATATGAAGCTAAACAATTCGTTCCTTAGTCTAATTCCAACTAATCACTTGCCGGTCTGATCACATTTTAGCTTAGGACAGTCTACGTGACTTCCATTCGGTTTATAGATCGATCATAGACTCGAATCAAGTCATACAACCTTTGCATTAATCGATCATTCCCCTAGACCATATTATCTAGATCTAGACAACTACTAACCATTCGATTCCAAGGTCGTTATCATACCTAAGCCGAAATCCATATTTCGGTCCACCATTGATCCGCGTTCTAGTGGACTCTGAACGATCGTGTATCTACACTGACGGTGTCTCCTGATCGAATCACACTTGCTTCGTCCATGATCAACAAATCCCCGTCTTTACTTAGTCATTCAACAAACCATAACCGCTGGCTTAAGTTTAGATCGAAGAGACGTCATGCCAATGGATCAACTAAGGTCATCATCTTGGGATCACCCTTTCGTCCATGTCTCTTTTGCGGATAGTCCGCAATCATTCACTGATCCGTCTATCACCTTTCCGAGTCATGATCTATCCCTATCATGAACACGGTTAGCCCGACTATGTGTTCCACATCATACCGTCAATCCGTTCGCTTAAATCGCAGTCGATGTTAGATCCATCGGTACAGTCGACTGTATCAATTGTCTGATTATTTCTACCAGCGCATAGATATAATCATATTACTGCGGTCCATAACCGTCTCAGTCGATCGCCCGTATAGAACATACGCTCCTCTATATGCTCGTTATATCCGACTTCCTGAATCTTGGTCGATCATGCCAAACACTTGCTCGACCATATTCATGTCCCTTCAACCCATTCACACTATTCTGTCATATTCCTGACCAGAACGTGGTGCAATGGTCGATCCTTCGGTACGATCGAATGGATCCATCGGTTCTTCGACATGAATGATAGGTTTAGTTTTACCCTAAATTATTATTGCAAGTGCACAGTAAATCAATGTAGTACACAGGGTTATCGAATTCCAAACGTGTTGTAATTGCACAGCAAATTCTCAGATTCAAATCAAGCTAAGAGAATAAATATAAATGTGAAACAACTAAACTAAAGAAAAGCAGCAAGTGATTGTTTAATGAAGTTAAAAGGGAGAGTTGGTGAAGAATTGGAGGATTAAGAGAGAATGAGAAGAGATGGCGAGATATGGTGGGTATATATAGATTTTTCCGTCGTTAATTCGTTGTAATTTCGTTGGAAATCGGAAATTAGAATTTTTGTTGTTCTCGCACGCGGGATTAATGAAAATTTTAAGTTTCTGATATTGAGATATGTTTTGTTTATGTTAAAGAACAAAATCATTTTCATAGAAAAACATCAATTACAAAATTCACTTGCATTACATATACCTTAAACTCAAACTATATGTAATGTTTGTATCACTCATCATTAAACTTAAAAAACATATATAATCATGGTTTAAACTTCAAATATGTTAATATTTAATGATGGTTAGACTTAGTATCAAATAACTGTGAATTAGGGTAATATTAGGGTTTAGGGTTTGTTGTAAATTCTTTGTAAAGCGACATTTTCAATAGTAAATTTTCATCGTATGGAATCGAAATTATGGTTTACTATAGACGACAAATTTTTAACCAATTCGATGTAAATTTGTTGTAAATTACAACAAAGTTACGACAATTCGTCTCAATTTCGTTGTAATTTACAACGAAGTTACAACGAAAATAAATGTTGGAATACGCCGAGTGAAGACGTCGTAGATCGTCGTAAATAAGACGCTATTTTATGACGTAAATATTACGTTGTAAAATCGATGTGACTTAACGATGAATTTACAACGATATATGAAAACATCGTAAACAAAATGTAACTTTAGGACTATTTAACAACGTTTTATTTCTTCGCCAATTTACGACTAATTTACGAAGATTTTGAAAATCGTTGTTAAATCGTTGTGAGGGCGAGGTAATTTTCCACGTTTTATTTTCGTTGTAAATAATCGATGGAAATAGCATGTTTTCTTGTAGTGTGAGTGCTACTGAATTTTGCGCCTAGCCTTATATATATAGATTCCATCAGACACCATTCGTTGATCCAGAAACCCATTTGGTTGATAACTGCTCAACCACTCATCGACCAGCTAGCTACTTGGTCGACCAGCTAGTGTCACTATCGACCTAGCTGACCCAGCTGTTCAACACTCAACCTAGCTTGACTGAGCTAACCATCATCTCATCAAGCTGACCGATCTGTGTCATTTTCGAGATAGTCTTGGAGCATGTTCCAAGACTAGACTCTTCGTTTTCTTCTTGTCTCCTTCTTTTTATAATCTAGTGTACTCTCATTCCAGAAACTCATATTTGATTTTAATCAAAACCTCTTTTATGAAAAGATCAATCTCGTTGGTGTGTAATATCCATCAAAATCCCTTCACGCTTTTGGTGTGTAATATCCTCTAGTTTTTAGGTCGGAGTTTAGAGATTCTTCTGCAAGTCTCTTATCAATCCAATTGATCATCTATCTTGTTCCATCATCACAATTCTTCATCGAACCAAATCTATCTTTACTCAACCTCAAAGTGCCAATCATAAGAGAATCGTATCACAACGTGTTGCACTCTAAAAAACACGAGACATGCTCTGATACCAACTTGAAACATCCTTGGCCGCGAACGAAGGGTTCTCGGATTGCACCGCATTGCCGGCCGAACCTACTGGTTTACAACCGCTACTGTACGAAATCCCCTCTTCAAGGCATAATCGCCGGTCTATCAATAAGCAGCGGAAATACATTGTTTAAGGCCAATGTCTTTATATCCTTTGTCTAATTCCAACTAAGCACTTGCCAGTCTGATCATCTTTCTACCTTGGACAGTCTACACGACTTCCGTTCGGCTTATAGAACGATCCTTAACTTGGATCAAATCATGCAACCTATGCATCAATCGTTCCATTCCTCTAGACCATTATATCTAGATCTTGGCAATCACTAACCATTAGATTCCAAGGTCGTGATTGGCCAATATTCAGATTTCGGGCCACCATTGATCCGCATTCTAGTTGACTTTGATCGATAGTGTATCTACACCGATCGTATCTCCTAATCGAATCATACTTGATTCTTCCCATGATTAACGAATCCCCGTCTTTACTTAGCCATTCATCCAACCATGCCACTGGCTTAAGTTTAGATTGAAGAGGAGTCATGCCAATGGATCGACTAGGGTTGTTTGCATAGGATCGCCCGTTCATCCGTATCCCATTGTCTAAACAGTCCGCGATCATTCGCTGATCCGGCTATCACCCTTTCCCAGTCATGATCTATACAAATCACGTACACGGTTAACCCAATTATGTGTCAATCCATAATCGAACACATCCGCACCCGTGTATCCATCAGCTGGTCCTTGCCCAACCATCTGATATAACCATATTTTACATGTTTTTTACATAGTAGTTTATCATGTTTTTAAGTATATTCAATAAGATTTTATGCCTATAGAGGTAGTTTTCTTGTATTTGTTGGATTTGCAGTCTTTGTAGGTCAAAACATCAGAAAGGATACAAAAGGAGGAAAAGAGCCTCAAACCATGATCCATGCAAGTTTCCAAGTAAAGAGCATCAATAAAACTCCAAGTGTTCGATTTCCGCGATCGTACAGAACCGGAGCATCAGAAAGATAGCCGCGGTAGAAGGTCTTCCAGACGTCCAAGAATTATGATCTTGGTCTTGCTGGATAGATAATTGAGTCATGCTTCACGGCGAAGTGGAATGGAGTCATTTGGAGTTTACATCAGGAATAAACCTTTTTTCTCCCAAGATATATCCGTCTGGCGAAGAAATGAAGCCCACGGAGATTTAGTGTAACCCACAGCCTTGACTCAACTTAACACAGGCCTAGCTTGTTTTTGGTGGTTCCCCTGCTGTGATATCGGCCCATATACGCGCAAAACATCAAGCCCGGCTCACCGGAAAGTTTCCTTATCCGGCACTTCAAAACCTTACTCGACTCTTACTCTGTAAATACATGTTTTTAGCCTCTTCGAAAAGGTGTGCCACCACCAGTGTCTCGTGCAAGAGGAGAGAAGCCGTCAGAGAGAGAGAGAGAGAGAAGCCCTAGAAGCCCTCCATAAAGGAGGAGAAGAAGGAGGCGCCGCTCAAGTTTTGCACTTGCACAAAAGTATTCTTTACATTTTTTGTTTGTTTTCCTTTTCTTTTATAAGTTCTTGTACCGGATCAAGAGTTATCAAGGGAGATCGACTTGTTCTTCAATAGAGAAGATTTCCTTATCCCTATCTCTTTTAATACTTGTACAATGTTTCCAATCATGCTTTGCTTGCTTGTTTGCATCATGTCCGAGTAGATCCCTCGTTTGGCCGAGGAGATCGATGGTAGTTGGTATGATTTGATTAAGTGATTAATACGTTTGCAATAATGGAATTTCTTATCTAATTGTTCTTCATCTTTACCTACTCTTAATGCTTATTGTTAGGAAAGCGCGCTTAGTGATCTGATTTAAGGTTGATACACTCTCCAGAAGTTTGTTGTATTGTCAGATCTTGTATTTGATGAGCTAAGTGTTTTAAGCTTCCAAAAGTCGACTTAAGGAACTTAGTGAACAATCATAACTTGAACATGTTTTATGCATGTTTTCAACTTGTAATAACCATCGAAAGTTGAGTCTATTAGGTTGATTAAACATAGTGGTTGGAGCCACGAAAGTGGAAAGATCATACATCCGTGTTATGAGTTCAAGACTGTTTTTGAAGATATCCCAATGCATTCATCATTTCACTACTTGCTACGAAAGATTATCCTTTGCCTAACTCTTTATTTTTATTGTTTATATCTCATTTACTAACTTGCTTTTTTTTCTTTGCTATTTGATACACACATCATCGACAACTTTATATTTTGTTCTAGCTTTATTTCAATCTCCATAGGTTTGAAGTGAAATCACACCACCTTGTGGTTCGACCCCGAACTATACTATTGCTTTTGATGTGCACTTTCAGCTAGGATAGCTTGGGTTAATTATTATTTAAAGCATAAACCCGCACCCCATCAAGTTTTTGGCGCCGTTGCAGGGGAGGCTGTCGCATTTTCCTTCAACTCTTTTGATTGAATTCTAGTCTAGTTCTTTGTTTCTTGCATTTTACTTTCTGTTTTTCATAAAATCTTTAAAAACCATAAATTTTTTACTAAACTCTCTTTCGTTGTGTTTCTTAGGTGTATGACAAGAAGGTCCAATCCAAATAATACAATAGAAGAAGACCTTGACATTGACCAACTTGAAAGAACTTCGGCGACAAAGAAGAGAAAGAATGAATCAAGCCGGAGAAGCCGCGGCACAAGGAGGCCAGCACCAAGTTCCTATCCTGGAGAACCAACCACAAGACCCCCATGTCCCACAACGAGCTCCAGCTGACCAGCCAGCACAAGGAGGAGTCGCACCAAACACTACAAGAAAACATCGATCTTGCCACTACAACAAAAGTCGCAAAGTAGTCGCAAATAAACATTTTGAAACTAATTTGCGACTAGACAATGCAGTCGCAAATCGCTCGTCGCAAATCCAAGTAGTCGCTTCCTCGTCGCAAATTTGAAACCAAAGTGCGACCAACTATGTAGACTCAGTTTTGCGACTACTAAGAGACTCCGTTAAAAATATAACGACGAGTATAAGAAAGTCTCAAAACAGTTGCGAAAAACAGTGGTAATGAAGTCGCAACATTTTGCGACTCTGTTGAGACTTTCATATTGGCGACACTATGTCGTCGCAAATATGTGACTAAAATTTACGACTCCTTTGCGACTGCAATAACGACGGTAGTCGCAAAACAGTGTTAAATATGTGTGACCACTATGTGACTCCTTTGAATGCTGTAGTCGCAAATATGTGACTAAAATTTACGACTCGTCTGCGACTGCAATATATAAATATTCATAATTTATTTTATATCGAGATTAGTCGCAAAACAGTGGTAAATATGTGTGACCACTATGTGACTCCTTTGAATGATGTAGTTGCTAAATTGTTGCTGACTTTTGACACATTTTGGTGACTAATTAGATTATTATAATTTTAAATTTTAAATTGATTTATAAAATTATTAGTTTTAAAGAATGCTGCACTAAAATTTATAAACTATACTATATTAGACATTGGATTAAACTTCCATACAAATGTACATTAGCTAACCATTCACAACTTCCATACAAATGTACATTAGCTAACCAAAATGTGAGTTAGTTTGTGAAAATACAAAAATAACATTAGAGATTAGAAAGTTGGTGAACGAGTAGCTGCTCCTTCCCGTGAATGAGTTGCTGCCGGTGTCGGAGTTCCTCCCGGGGAATGAGTTGCTGCCGGTGCAGAAGTTTGAGCATGGTTTGCCACATAATCTGTAAATTTAGGATCTGTTGACTTGAGGTAGCTCAAGACCATCTCCAAGTTGCCGATGCGGCTACGTTGCTCAGCTGATTCAGCATCCCGTGCAGCAATAGCCAATGCCTGGTCTTCAATTTTGCGTCGAGCAGCTTGCAACTGCTCTTGCATTTCCCAAAATGCAGAAACAGTTGAGGTCGCTGGCCCTCCCTTCCTCTTTCCGTTGCCATAATGTCGCCGGAGACTACCAAGACCGTATTCATTGCCTCTCTCATCTGTTACCGTGGACTGCAAATAAATGAAATCACATTTAAACAAAGTAGTAAGCACATCACACTTAACACATCAAAGTTAACACATCACACTTAACACATCACAGTTAACACATCACACTTAACACATCACATTTAAAACCTCACACTTAACACATCACATTTAACACATCACATACATAAACAAAAACGACTGGCCTTGAGGAAGACATCGTCTTTTGCAGCTGTGGTAAGCTCAGAAGAACAATCACTAGGGTCAGCCATGATCTGAGACATTGTATCCTCTAAGTTTTTTTCGTAGGCTTCAACAATATTCCGAGACTTTGGATCAACGAAACTCCCATCAGGCCGTGTATGTGTCCTTATGAACACTTCTCCGATTGACACAGGTCTTCCAAGCTCTTTTTCCTTCATCACAGTTCAAAAATTCAGAGAAAGAGATCAAATTAAAAATAAACTGAAAATATCTCAAATCGTAATAAACTAAACTAAGCTCTTTTGTCAAACTATTTATAACAGTCATAAGCAATCCCTGTCATACTATCCATTCGCTTAACCATATGCAAAATGCAATGAAGAAAATTTAGTTATGTTTCCCTGTTCCACTTTCATACTAAACACCCAAGCAAAACATATCACTACAAGAAGCTCTCAGAAACGCAAATCACAAACAAAACATAAAAGACAATCATGAAATAATTAGAACTTACCATATCTCTATGAATCCGTGAATATGACTTTTGTCCTGACCGATGTATGCGCTTTCCAAGTCCATCAAGGGGAAATTTTACCGCATTTGATGCAGCGCTACTCTTCTCTATGGCCTCCTCAGTGGCCCAGAAACAGCACATTGTTTCCCACAATTTTTCCCCGATCCAACTTGGTCGAACCCCTTTTTTCTTTGCTTTGGAGACCATGTCTTTCATCCGTTTTAAACAAATGGTCTTGAATTCCTCTTCCACGAGTGGCGTGATTATGGGGTCCCAATGGTGTGATTGCTTCACAAATGAAAGAAGCATAGAATGATTAACAAACACAAGTAGTATGATTAAGACAAAGTAGAAGTTTCAAAGTAAATCAAAGGGATATGAATTATACCGCAAAGGCTATGAAATATCTATCTTTAACATATTGAGGCGTTTTTGTCCAGCAATAGTAAGCACCATCAAACTTGCTTTTCAAAATCTTTGATATTTTGCGAACCAATTTCCCATCATCCCGATCAAACCTACAAGATGAGAACAATACACAAAGCAATTTCAATTGAGTGATGAGAACAATACACAAACCAACAAAGAAATTAAAAAACCAATAGTGAATAGCGATTACCATGTTGTGTTTGCGGTGTCAAGTGGGTCTAAGATGGGTAAATAAGCATCACGACCTGGAGTTCGCAGCAAGTCGTCAAGACTTATCAGCGGATCTTGTTGTGGTCGTTGAGGGTCCACCGGAGGTGGATGGTTCTCCGGTGGTTGAGCGTCTGTCTCTGAACCGAGAGGCGGTGGAGCAAACGGTGGTGGAGCGTACAGTGGTGGAGCGTACAGTGGTGGAGCATACGCTGGTTGAGCGTACGGTGGTGGAGGATTATGATGCGGCTGTGGACGAAGAGGTTGGGGACGGAATGGCGGTGGCTGTGGATCAGAGCGACGCGCTGGTGGCTGTGGAGCAGAGCCAATCGTTGGTAGCTGTAGAGCAGAGCCACGCGGTGGTGGTGTCTCCGGAAAAGAGCTCTGGTTGTGAGCGTATTGAGAAGGGAGTGGGCGAAGGTTTGAAGTTGGGGTACTAGGGTTCGACGACTGAGAAGAGGTTCTTCCCGAAGACGACGCCATCCCGCCGCTTTTGCCGCCACGACCTCTCTGGGATTTTCCGGAACCGGCCATTGAAGAGAAGATGCGAGATGTGGCGATTGAGTGGATGAAATCGATTGAGAGATTGAGAGGGTGAGACCGATTTAGAGATTGAGTGAGAAACCGAGAGATAGAGAGATTGAGTCGGAGATGGAGAGATTGAGAGAGTGATTGATTTCGATAAGGATTGGAAGGAGAGATTGAGAGGATAGAGAGGAAGCGAGGAGATGGAGATATTGAGAGGATAGATCGATTGAGATGTTCGGATCGATCGAGTTGAAGAGGATGAGAGAATCGAACATGCAAAAGAGATTCAGAGAGAGAGAGGTGTTCGGATCGATTGAGAAAGGGGAAGTAGTCGATTGAGAAAGGGGAAGAGGGGATGAAACTTAGAGGTTTAGAAACCAAAAAAATTAATCGACATTTTAGGCGGTTATTGAAAATTTTGGGTGAAATTTTTGGTTTTAAGAGGCAAATTTAGCGACGCCATTGCGACAACAGGTGGAAATTGTAGTCGCAAATCAGTAGCAAAATGAGAAAAACGAGTGACTATTTTGCGACTGCAAACGAAAATTATCAAATATTTTTAAAGAAAATCGCAGTGTAGTCGCAAATTTGCTACGATTTAGCGACTACAGGAACTTATAATTTATAAAATATTGACTACCTCATACCCTAACCCCTAAATTGTACATTTGCTAATTTTGCTGCACAACATGTGTAAATCCATTAATGTTTCAGTCAATTATAAATGTTTGAAATAGATATTTCAATTTTCCAATATATTACAATCAAATGAAATGTTTTCCATTGAGAAATATACAATCATGTTTGATAAAAAAATAAAAATCATGAATTTGGATTAATTTAAACAAATTATGGTTTCTATGAAGTAATTATGTCAATGTAGTTGTATTAGCATCTTCATTTACAAAAACTAAATAAAATAAACCTTTAAAAATAAAAGAAATCAATTGTAGTCGCAAATCAGTAGCAAAATGAGAAAAATGAGTGACTATTTTGCGACTGCAAACGAAAATTATCAAATATTTTTAAAGAAAGTCGCAGTGTAGTCGCAAATTTGCTACGATTTAGCGACTACAGGAACTTATAATTTATAAAATATTTAAATCAAAGATAATCACAACTGAGTAGCAATTAAATAAAACATCAGCCGCTTTTCGTCGCTAATAGTAACATATTTCAAATAAAAAAACACATTATTGGTATGTTTCATCTTCATCTTCATCTTCATCTTCATCAGAAGATGATATATTACACTGAAATTTATCTTCTCCTTGAGCATCTCCGACATCAAAATCAATATCTTCTATCGGATTTTCTCCGTTCGCCAAACTATCTATTACGATATCTTCGATTATTGTGGACAATATCACATCGTCATCATTTTCTTGTTGAAGAAGAGTTGGTTCTTTATCCTTGTAATTCCCCAAAATATTTGCCCTTGGATTTACTTTAAGAACACTTAGCCACAACTTTTTTTGTTGTTTAACATATGAATATGGGATGTAACAAACTTGGTCCGCCTGAGAAGCTGCATGTTCACACATTTTAATAAACGGTTATAAGTAAGTTGCAAATGTGAAAACAAATTTAAAATCATATCTTGATAGTTAAAATACCTAGAATGAATGGTTCATATTTATAATATTTTCCTGAGGAAAGAACATCGACAACTCCACCCTCGTTCTTACGAGTGCCTTTTCTGATGGTAGGATTGTACCACTCGCATTTGAAAAGTGTGATCTTCAAAGATACCAACCCCGTATATTGAAGTTCTAGAATTTGTGTTAAATTTCAGTAAAAATCAGATTCATCAGAGGCATCTGAGTAATTTACTCCTTTGACATATATCCCGTAGTTACATGTTCTTTTTCGGTGCCCGTATTTCCGTGTATGAAATAAATAACCTCTTGTAAAGTAAATGGGCTAGATTTTCGCTTTGTTTAAAGGACCTTGCACTAGCTCCTGATCCCATATAGGAAAAGCTTCATATTGATTCAAGGTTCTTGAACTGACCTGCTCACAATACAGGTAAAGCATTACGTATAGACATCTAGTTTTATAGACATAAATATAATTGTAAGTATATATTAACCAATTACTTACATAATCTCTAACCCATATTGGAAATTGTTCGTCTCTTTTGGTCAATACATCATTATCACATAGCTCGGGATATGTAAAACGAATCTGCTCTTCGAACAATCTGAACACACGAAAATAAACATATATTACAATATAGATATTCATCAAGTATATATTCTATATAGTTATCACTGAAAACGTATAATTACCTTTCAAGAGAGACAAATGTTAGGCCTTGGGAAATTCTCAGGTTGAATCTGAAAACATCATGAATAAAATAGATTGCATAAAAGAAGTAAGAAAAGAGATTAAAGAAGTTCAAAATCTTCTCTGAAGGAGTATGATTTCTCTCTCCAAAGCTCTGCTACAAATCTCTCTCTAAGTCTCAATAGAATAAAGTATGAATTAGCTTCTAGCCTAACAATGGCTTTAAAAACCTAAATAATGTCTAAAACACGAAATTGGGAAGTCTTGGGCTTTTTCGTCCTGTAGTGGTGTCGACCAACACAGATGGCTGGTGTCGCCCGACACCAAAGTTTGTGAACGACAAATTGTCTTGTTTTCCAGCAGCATTCCCAGTTTTCTACTCCAAAGAGATCCAATGCTTCTAATTAAGCACGAAACGTACCTAAACCTGTAAAAACTCGAAAAGATCCCAAAAATACCAAAAAGACTCTATAAACCAGACCTATATCATGGCAAAACCCCATAAAAACCATGATATATCAATGAATCCAATCGCCACGGTTAAACACCGTTCAGGTTTACTTGTTCGATCGGATTCCATCATCGTTCGATACCCAATCTCCCTCGATCATATTCACACCTGGTTCGATAGGTTCTGTCAAAAAAGCATTGACTATGATCGTATCGCCGCGGTTTATCGACGGTCATGGTTAATTGATCATGTGGATCACCAGATCAGAACATGCGTTGTAATCTATTCACATGCCATCCGACTGGTCGATCGGTACATAGACTGAAATCCTGTCGCCACGGTCCATAGACCGTCCTGGTCGACTGGTTCAGTCGACCACTCGACCATATAATGATCCGTTAGACCACAGACTTGGATGCATGATCGAATGTCTCTTTTTCTGGTGTATTTATGCCTAGGTGTGGGACAATACAAGAAAACAGTCATTTAACAACGGCGAGAAACGATGTAAAATCGTTGTAAATCCGGGTTAACAATGAATTTACTACGAAACGTAAATATTCATAAATCAATCGACGTCAATACGATTTCGTCGTAAAATATAAGAGGAAAGAAATCATTGTAAATTCGACGTATAAAATCGTTGTTAAATTACATGCGATAAGCAACAAAATTCAAAATCGTTGGGATAATTACGACGAATAACCGACAAAAGTAGGACGTTTTTGAAAATCAGTTTTATATATTTTCGTCGTTATATCGTCGCAAATGGTTCGATGTTAATCCCACGTTAATGCTTACGACGAATTTACAACGATTTTGTATACCTATTAAAAAAAATTAATTCATATCAATTTATAGCAAAAAAAAAATATTTAAATAATTATTTTCGAAATTAAAAAGTATAATTAAAAGTTATATGTTTAATACATTTATATATTAACTAAACCATTTCTATAAAAATAATTCCAAATATATTTTTAACTCATTTTCCATTCCTATGCATATTATTCTATTCAAAAAACTAAATAGATCCATTATTCCAACTATAACTAAAACCATTATTGAAAAAAAAAAACTAAAATAAAATTTAATTAAAAACATATATTTTTATCATATGGAAAAGGGAGAGTTGGTGAAGAATTGGAGGATTAAGAGAGAATGAGAAGAGATGGCGAGATATGGTGGGTATATATAGATTTTTCCGTCGTTAATTCGTTGTAATTTCGTTGGAAATCGGAAATTAGAATTTTTGTTGTTCTCGCACGCGGGATTAATGAAAATTTTAAGTTTCTGATATTGAGATATGTTTTGTTTATGTTAAAGAACAAAATCATTTTCATAGAAAAACATCAATTACAAAATTCACTTGCATTACATATACCCTAAACTCAAACTATATGTAATGTTTGTATCACTCATCATTAAACTTAAAAAACATATATAATCATGGTTTAAACTTCAAATATGTTAATATTTAATGATGGTTAGACTTAGTATCAAATAACTATGAATTAGGGTAATATTAGGGTTTAGGGTTTGTTGTAAATTCTTTGTAAAGCGACATTTTCAATAGTAAATTTTCATCGTATGGAATCGAAATTATGGTTTACTATAGCCGACAAATTTTTAACCAATTCGATGTAAATTTGTTGTAAATTACAACAAAGTTACGACAATTCGTCTCAATTTCGTTGTAATTTACAACGAAGTTACAACGAAAATAAATGTTGGAATACGCCCAGTGAAGACGTCGTAGATCGTCGTAAATAAGACGCTATTTTATGACGTAAATATTACGTTGTAAAATCGATGTGACTTAACGATGAATTTACAACGATATATGAAAACATCGTGAAAATGTCGTAAACAAAATGTAACTTTAGGACTATTTAACAACGTTTTATTTCTTCGCCAATTTACGACTAATTTACGAAGATTTTGAAAATCGTTGTTAAATCGTTGTAAGGGCGAGGTAATTTTCCACGTTTTATTTTCGTTGTAAATAATCGATGGAAATAGCATGTTTTCTTGTAGTGTGAGTGCTACTGAATTTTGCGCCTAGCCTTATATATATAGATTCCATCAGACACCATTCGTTGATCCAGAAACCCATTTGGTTGATAACTGCTCAACCACTCATCGACCAGCTAGCTACTTGGTCGACCAGCTAGTGTCACTATCGACCTAGCTGACCCAGCTGTTCAACACTCAACCTAGCTGGACTGAGCTAACCATCATCTCATCAAGCTGACCGATCTGTGTCATTTTCGAGATAGTCTTGGAGCATGTTCCAAGACTAGACTCTTCGTTTTCTTCTTGTCTCCTTCTTTTTATAATCTAGTGTACTCTCATTCCAGAAACTCATATTTGATTTTAATCAAAACCTCTTTTATGAAAAGATCAATCTCGTTGGTGTGTAATATCCATCAAAATCCCTTCACGCTTTTGGTGTGTAATATCCTCTAGTTTTTAGGTCGGAGTTTAGAGATTCTTCTGCAAGTCTCTTATCAATCCAATTGATCATCTATCTTGTTCCATCATCACAATTCTTCATCGAACCAAATCTATCTTTACTCAACCTCAAAGTGCCAATCATAAGAGAATCGTATCACAACGTGTTGCACTCTAAAAAACACGAGACATGCTCTGATACCAACTTGAAACATCCTTGGCCGTGAACGAAGGGTTCTCGGATTGCACCGCATTGCCGGCCGAACCTACTGGTTTACAACCGCTACTGTACGAAATCCCCTCTTCAAGGCATAATCGCCGGTCTATCAATAAGCAGCGGAAATACATTGTTTAAGGCCAATGTCTTTATATCCTTTGTCTAATTCCAACTAAGCACTTGCCAGTCTGATCATCTTTCTACCTTGGACAGTCCACGACTTCCGTTCGGCTTATAGAACGATCCTTAACTTGGATCAAATCATGCAACCTATGCATCAATCGTTCCATTCCTCTAGACCATTATATCTAGATCTTGGCAATCACTAACCATTAGATTCCAAGGTCGTGATTGGCCAATATTCAGATTTCGGGCCACCATTGATCCGCATTCTAGTTGACTTTGATCGATAGTGTATCTACACCGATCGTATCTCCTAATCGAATCATACTTGATTCTTCCCATGATTAACGAATCCCCGTCTTTACTTAGCCATTCATCCAACCATGCCACTGGCTTAAGTTTAGATTGAAGAGGAGTCATGCCAATGGATCGACTAGGGTTGTTTGCATAGGATCGCCCGTTCATCCGTATCCCATTGTCTAAACAGTCCGCGATCATTCGCTGATCCGGCTATCACCCTTTCCCAGTCATGATCTATACAAATCACGTACACGGTTAACCCAATTATGTGTCAATCCATAATCGAACACATCCGCACCCGTGTATCCATCAGCTGGTCCTTGCCCAACCATCTGATATAACCATATTTTACATGTTTTTTACATAGTAGTTTATTATGTTTTTAAGTATATTCAATAAGATTTTATGCCTATAGAGGTAGTTTTCTTGTATTTGTTGGATTTGCAGTCTTTGTAGGTCAAAACATCAGAAAGGATACAAAAGGAGGAAAAGAGCCTCAAACCATGATCCATGCAAGTTTCCAAGTAAAGAGCATCAATAAAACTCCAAGTGTTCGATTTCCGCGATCGTACAGAACCGGAGCATCAGAAAGATAGCCGCGGTAGAAGGTCTTCCAGACGTCCAAGAATTATGATCTTGGTCTTGCTGGATAGATAATTGAGTCATGCTTCACGGCGAAGTGGAATGGAGTCATTTGGAGTTTACATCAGGAATAAACCTTTTTCTCCCAAGATATATCCGTCTGGCGAAGAAATGAAGCCCACGGAGATTTAGTGTAACCCACAGCCTTGACTCAACTTAACACAGGCCTAGCTTGTTTTTGGTGGTTCCCCTGCTGTGATATCGGCCCATATACGCGCAAAACATCAAGCCCGGCTCACCGGAAAGTTTCCTTATCCGGCACTTCAAAACCTTACTCGACTCTTACTCTGTAAATACATGTTTTTAGCCTCTTCGAAAAGGTGTGCCACCACCAGTGTCTCGTGCAAGAGGAGAGAAGCCGTCAGAGAGAGAGAGAGAGAGAAGCCCTAGAAGCCCTCCATAAAGGAGGAGAAGAAGGAGGCGCCGCTCAAGTTTTGCACTTGCACAAAAGTATTCTTTACATTTTTTGTTTGTTTTCCTTTTCTTTTATAAGTTCTTGTACCGGATCAAGAGTTATCAAGGGAGATCGACTTGTTCTTCAATAGAGAAGATTTCCTTATCCCTATCTCTTTTAATACTTGTACAATGTTTCCAATCATGCTTTGCTTGCTTGTTTGCATCATGTCCGAGTAGATCCCTCGTTTGGCCGAGGAGATCGATGGTAGTTGGTATGATTTGATTAAGTGATTAATACGTTTGCAATAATGGAATTTCTTATCTAATTGTTCTTCATCTTTACCTACTCTTAATGCTTATTGTTAGGAAAGCGCGCTTAGTGATCTGATTTAAGGTTGATACACTCTCCAGAAGTTTGTTGTATTGTCAGATCTTGTATTTGATGAGCTAAGTGTTTTAAGCTTCCAAAAGTCGACTTAAGGAACTTAGTGAACAATCATAACTTGAACATGTTTTATGCATGTTTTCAACTTGTAATAACCATCGAAAGTTGAGTCTATTAGGTTGATTAAACATAGTGGTTGGAGCCACGAAAGTGGAAAGATCATACATCCGTGTTATGAGTTCAAGACTGTTTTTGAAGATATCCCAATGCATTCATCATTTCACTACTTGCTACGAAAGATTATCCTTTGCCTAACTCTTTATTTTTATTGTTTACATCTCATTTACTAACTTGCTTTTTTTTCTTTGCTATTTGATACACACATCATCGACAACTTTATATTTTGTTCTAGCTTTATTTCAATCTCCATAGGTTTGAAGTGAAATCACACCACCTTGTGGTTCGACCCCGAACTATACTATTGCTTTTGATGTGCACTTTCAGCTAGGATAGCTTGGGTTAATTATTATTTAAAGCATAAACCCGCACCCCATCAAGTTTTTGGCGCCGTTGCAGGGGAGGCTGTCGCATTTTCCTTCAACTCTTTTGATTGAATTCTAGTCTAGTTCTTTGTTTCTTGCATTTTACTTTCTGTTTTTCATAAAATCTTTAAAAACCATAAATTTTTTACTAAACTCTCTTTCGTTGTGTTTCTTAGGTGTATGACAAGAAGGTCCAATCCAAATAATACAATAGAAGAAGACCTTGACATTGACCAACTTGAAAGAACTTCGGCGACAAAGAAGAGAAAGAATGAATCAAGCCGGAGAAGCCGCGGCACAAGGAGGCCAGCACCAAGTTCCTATCCTGGAGAACCAACCACAAGACCCCCATGTCCCACAACGAGCTCCAGCTGACCAGCCAGCACAAGGAGGAGTCGCACCAAACACTACAAGAAAACATCGATCTTGCCACTACAACAAAAGTCGCAAAGTAGTCGCAAATAAACATTTTGAAACTAATTTGCGACTAGACAATGCAGTCGCAAATCGCTCGTCGCAAATCCAAGTAGTCGCTTCCTCGTCGCAAATTTGAAACCAAAGTGCGACCAACTATGTAGACTCAGTTTTGCGACTACTAAGAGACTCCGTTAAAAATATAACGACGAGTATAAGAAAGTCTCAAAACAGTTGCGAAAAACAGTGGTAATGAAGTCGCAACATTTTGCGACTCTGTTGAGACTTTCATATTGGCGACACTATGTCGTCGCAAATATGTGACTAAAATTTACGACTCCTTTGCGACTGCAATAACGACGGTAGTCGCAAAACAGTGTTAAATAGAATGTTAAATTGTTGCTGACTTTTGACACATTTTGGTGACTAATTAGATTATTATAATTTTAAATTTTAAATTGATTTATAAAATTATTAGTTTTAAAGAATGCTGCACTAAAATTTATAAACTATACTATATTAGACATTGGATTAAACTTCCATACAAATGTACATTAGCTAACCATTCACAACTTCCATACAAATGTACATTAGCTAACCAAAATGTGAGTTAGTTTGTGAAAATACAAAAATAACATTAGAGATTAGAAAGTTGGTGAACGAGTAGCTGCTCCTTCCCGTGAATGAGTTGCTGCCGGTGTCGGAGTTCCTCCCGGGGAATGAGTTGCTGCCGGTGCAGAAGTTTGAGCATGGTTTGCCACATAATCTGTAAATTTAGGATCTGTTGACTTGAGGTAGCTCAAGACCATCTCCAAGTTGCCGATGCGGCTACGTTGCTCAGCTGATTCAGCATCCCGTGCAGCAATAGCCAATGCCTGGTCTTCAATTTTGCGTCGAGCAGCTTGCAACTGCTCTTGCATTTCCCAAAATGCAGAAACAGTTGAGGTCGCTGGCCCTCCCTTCCTCTTTCCGTTGCCATAATGTCGCCGGAGACTACCAAGACCGTATTCATTGCCTCTCTCATCTGTTACCGTGGACTGCAAATAAATGAAATCACATTTAAACAAAGTAGTAAGCACATCACACTTAACACATCAAAGTTAACACATCACACTTAACACATCACAGTTAACACATCACACTTAACACATCACATTTAAAACCTCACACTTAACACATCACATTTAACACATCACATACATAAACAAAAACGACTGGCCTTGAGGAAGACATCGTCTTTTGCAGCTGTGGTAAGCTCAGAAGAACAATCACTAGGGCATGATCTGAGACATTGTATCCTCTAAGTTTTTTTCGTAGGCTTCAACAATATTCCGAGACTTTGGATCAACGAAACTCCCATCAGGCCGTGTATGTGTCCTTATGAACACTTCTCCGATTGACACAGGTCTTCTAAGCTCTTTTTCCTTCATCACAGTTCAAAAATTCAGAGAAAGAGATCAAATTAAAAATAAACTGAAAATATCTCAAATCGTAATAAACTAAACTAAGCTCTTTTGTCAAACTATTTATAACAGTCATAAGCAATCCCTGTCATACTATCCATTCGCTTAACCATATGCAAAATGCAATGAAGAAAATTTAGTTATGTTTCCCTGTTCCACTTTCATACTAAACACCCAAGCAAAACATATCACTACAAGAAGCTCTCAGAAACGCAAATCACAAACAAAACATAAAAGACAATCATGAAATAATTAGAACTTACCATATCTCTATGAATCCGTGAATATGACTTTTGTCCTGACCGATGTATGCGCTTTCCAAGTCCATCAAGGGGAAATTTTACCGCATTTGATGCAGCGCTACTCTTCTCTATGGCCTCCTCAGTGGCCCAGAAACAGCACATTGTTTCCCACAATTTTTCCCCGATCCAACTTGGTCGAACCCCTTTTTTCTTTGCTTTGGAGACCATGTCTTTCATCCGTTTTAAACAAATGGTCTTGAATTCCTCTTCCACGAGTGGCGTGATTATGGGGTCCCAATGGTGTGATTGCTTCACAAATGAAAGAAGCATAGAATGATTAACAAACACAAGTAGTATGATTAAGACAAAGTAGAAGTTTCAAAGTAAATCAAAGGGATATGAATTATACCGCAAAGGCTATGAAATATCTATCTTTAACATATTGAGGCGTTTTTGTCCAGCAATAGTAAGCACCATCAAACTTGCTTTTCAAAATCTTTGATATTTTGCGAACCAATTTCCCATCATCCCGATCAAACCTACAAGATGAGAACAATACACAAAGCAATTTCAATTGAGTGATGAGAACAATACACAAACCAACAAAGAAATTAAAAAACCAATAGTGAATAGCGATTACCATGTTGTGTTTGCGGTGTCAAGTGGGTCTAAGATGGGTAAATAAGCATCACGACCTGGAGTTCGCAGCAAGTCGTCAAGACTTATCAGCGAATCTTGTTGTGGTCGTTGAGGGTCCACCGGAGGTGGATGGTTCTCCGGTGGTTGAGCGTCTGTCTCTGAACCGAGAGGCGGTGGAGCAAACGGTGGTGGAGCGTACAGTGGTGGAGCGTACAGTGGTGGAGCATACGCTGGTTGAGCGTACGGTGGTGGAGGATTATGATGCGGCTGTGGACGAAGAGGTTGGGGACGGAATGGCGGTGGCTGTGGATCAGAGCGACGCGCTGGTGGCTGTGGAGCAGAGCCAATCGTTGGTAGCTGTAGAGCAGAGCCACGCGGTGGTGGTGTCTCCGGAAAAGAGCTCTGGTTGTGAGCGTATTGAGAAGGGAGTGGGCGAAGGTTTGAAGTTGGGGTACTAGGGTTCGACGACTGAGAAGAGGTTCTTCCCGAAGACGACGCCATCCCGCCGCTTTTGCCGCCACGACCTCTCTGGGATTTTCCGGAACCGGCCATTGAAGAGAAGATGCGAGATGTGGCGATTGAGTGGATGAAATCGATTGAGAGATTGAGAGGGTGAGACCGATTTAGAGATTGA
The DNA here is from genome assembly GCA_026724425.1 of Erythrophleum ivorense. Lineage (NCBI taxonomy): Eukaryota > Viridiplantae > Streptophyta > Magnoliopsida > Fabales > Fabaceae > Erythrophleum > Erythrophleum ivorense. The sequence continues at coordinate 173,225 of JAIUCV010000068.1, read as the reverse complement.
GTGAGAAACCGAGAGATAGAGAGATTGAGTCGGAGATGGAGAGATTGAGAGAGTGATTGATTTCGAGAAGGATTGGAAGGAGAGATTGAGAGGATAGAGAGGAAGCGAGGAGATGGAGATATTGAGAGGATAGATCGATTGAGATGTTCGGATCGATCGAGTTGAAGAGGATGAGAGAATCGAACATGCAAAAGAGATTCAGAGAGAGAGAGGTGTTCGGATCGATTGAGAAAGGGGAAGTAGTCGATTGAGAAAGGGGAAGAGGGGATGAAACTTAGAGGTTTAGAAACCAAAAAAATTAATCGACATTTTAGGCGGTTATTGAAAATTTTGGGTGAAATTTTTGGTTTTAAGAGGCAAATTTAGCGACGCCATTGCGACAACAGGTGGAAATTGTAGTCGCAAATCAGTAGCAAAATGAGAAAAAGGAGTGACTATTTTGCGACTGCAAACGAAAATTATCAAATATTTTTAAAGAAAATCGCAGTGTAGTCGCAAATTTGCTACGATTTAGCGACTACAGGAACTTATAATTTATAAAATATTGACTACCTCATACCCTAACCCCTAAATGGTACATTTGCTAATTTTGCTGCACAACATGTGTAAATCCATTAATGTTTCAGTCAATTATAAATGTTTGAAATAGATATTTCAATTTTCCAATATATTACAATCAAATGAAATGTTTTCCATTGAGAAATATACAATCATGTTTGATAAAAAAATAAAAATCATGAATTTGGATTAATTTAAACAAATTATGGTTTCTATGAAGTAATTATGTCAATGTAGTTGTATTAGCATCTTCATTTACAAAAACTAAATAAAATAAACCTTTAAAAATAAAAGAAATCAATTGTAGTCGCAAATCAGTAGCAAAATGAGAAAAATGAGTGACTATTTTGGGACTGCAAACGAAAATTATCAAATATTTTTAAAGAAAGTCGCAGTGTAGTCGCAAATTTGCTACGATTTAGCGACTACAGGAACTTATAATTTATAAAATATTGACTACCTCATACCCTAACCCCTAAATGGTACATTTGCTAATTTTGCTGCACAACATGTGTAAATCCATTAATGTTTCAGTCAATTATAAATGTTTGAAATAGATATTTCAATTTTCCAATATATTACAATCAAATGAAATGTTTTCCATTGAGAAATATACGATCATGTTTGATAAAAAAATAAAAATCATGAATTTGGATTAATTTAAACAAATTATGGTTTCTATGAAGTAATTATGTCAATGTAGTTGTATTAGCATCTTCATTTACAAAAACTAAATAAAATAAACCTTTAAAAATAACAGAAATCAATTGTAGTCGCAAATCAGTAGCAAAATGAGAAAAATGAGTGACTATTTTGCGACTGCAAACGAAAATTATCAAATATTTTTAAAGAAAGTCGCTGTGTAGTCGCAAATTTGCTACGATTTAGCGACTACAGGAACTTATAATTTATAAAATATTGAAATCAAAGATAATCACAACTGAGTAGCAATTAAATAAAACATCAGCCGCTTTTCGTCGCTAATAGTAACATATTTCAAATAAAAAAACACATTATTGGTATGTTTCATCTTCATCTTCATCTTCATCTTCATCTTCATCAGAAGATGATATATTACACTGAAATTTATCTTCTCCTTGAGCATCTCCGACATCAAAATCAATATCTTCTATCGGATTTTCTCCGTTCGCCAAACTATCTATTACGATATCTTCGATTATTGTGGACAATATCACATCGTCATCATTTTCTTGTTGAAGAAGAGTTGGTTCTTTATCCTTGTAATTCCCCAAAATATTTGCCCTTGGATTTACTTTAAGAACACTTAGCCACAACTTTTTTTGTTGTTTAACATATGAATATGGGATGTAACAAACTTGGTCCGCCTGAGAAGCTGCATGTTCACACATTTTAATAAACGGTTATAAGTAAGTTGCAAATGTGAAAACAAATTTAAAATCATATCTTGATAGTTAAAATACCTAGAATGAATGGTTCATATTTATAATATTTTCCTGAGGAAAGAACATCGACAACTCCACCCTCGTTCTTACGAGTGCCTTTTCTGATGGTAGGATTGTACCACTCGCATTTGAAAAGTGTGATCTTCAAAGATACCAACCCCGTATATTGAAGTTCTAGAATTTGTGTTAAATTTCCGTAAAAATCAGATTCATCAGAGGCATCTGAGTAATTTACTCCTTTGACATATATCCCGTAGTTACATGTTCTTTTTCGGTGCCCGTATTTCCGTGTATGAAATAAATAACCTCTTGTAAAGTAAATGGGCCAGATTTTCGCTTTGTTTAAAGGACCTTGCACTAGCTCCTGATCCCATATAGGAAAAGCTTCATATTGATTCAAGGTTCTTGAACTGACCTGCTCACAATACAGGTAAAGCATTATGTATAGACATCTAGTTTTATAGACATAAATATAATTGTAAGTATATATTAACCAATTACTTACATAATCTCTAACCCATATTGGAAATTGTTCGTCTCTTTTGGTCAATACATCATTATCACATAGCTCGGGATATGTAAAACGAATCTGCTCTTCGAACAATCTGAACACACGAAAATAAACATATATTACAATATAGATATTCATCAAGTATATATTCTATATAGTTATCACTGAAAACGTATAATTACCTTTCAAGAGGTCGAAAATATTCACAGTTTCGCAAGACGTAGCCATGCGCGCATTGATAATCTTTCTCGGATAGCCAAATTTCTTTACCTTCCACTGGGTCGACCAACATGAGTAAATATATCGGGTACATCAGGAACTGGATATACAGGAACTTCACCTTCATCGAATCTACTGGATCTATAAAAATAACATTAAAAATTGTTAGCAACAAATTTTTTATAATTAGTAAGTAATAAGTTACATACCTTTTCTTTGTACGTATATGTGCGGGAAAGAAGTGCTCTGTAAAATAAGAAATTTCATCATTCAGATATGATTGAACAATCGATCCCGCCGCATACCTTTTGTTCTTCGCCTTGGCCTTCAATTTTTTAAAAAACCTTTCAAAAGGATACATCCATCTATATTGTACCGGACCTCCTAGTTCAGCTTCATACGGGAGATGTACAGGGAGGTGCTCCATCACATCAAAAAAAGCAGGTGGGAATATCATTTCCAAATGACATATATCTGTCACTATGTTTTCCTTTAGAATTTGAACACGGCTTTGTTGTAAATTTCTAGAACATAAGTCACGAAAAAATATTCCAATCCCTACAACAAACAAATTTAAAATGGTTATATATTATTATCCATAATCATGACAATAGGAAAATATAGCAATATCAAATATTGTCTTATTAGTACCTGATAGCGCAAGGTGAACAGGCTTTGGTAAAAGTTCTGCAAAGATAAATGGAAGTAGTCGTTCCATAAAAACATGGCAATCATGACTCTTCATGCCTGAAAATTTCCCTCCTTCTATATCTGCACAACTAGCTAAATCTGAAGCATAGCCGTCTGGAAATTTAACATCGTGTTTTACACATTTCAGCAACTGTTCTTTCGCAGTTGGAGTCAATCTAAAGATAGGAAAAGGAGCTCTGCCACGAGTGTCCACATGTAGCTCTTCCCTATCGCAAAAAATTGCGACATCCAACCTTGACTTAACCGTGTCCTTTGATTTGTCTTTAACGTTCATAACGGTATTCATGATGTTATCAAAAAAATTCTTCTCTATATGCATAACATCTAGATTATGCCGTAGATTGAGGTCTGTCCAATACGGCAATTCCCAAAATATACTTTCTTTGTGCCAATTATGCCAATCTCCGTATCCTTTTTTTTTAACTTCATGACCATTTCCACCGCATTCAGATGTTTTTAGTGGATTGACATGCCTTATTCGCTCATACAAAACTTGCTCACCGGTAAGAGACTGAGGCGGATAGTCCTTTAAAGCATGTTTTCCCTTCAAAAAGTTTGTTTTATTTTTCCTTAACTGATGACCATGCGGAAGGTACCTCCTGTGACAATCAAACCAACACGTCTTCCTTCCATTTGGCAGTTGAAAAGCCTTTGTATCCTCCATGCAAATTGGACAAGATAATCTACCATGTGTCGTCCATCCTGACAACATGCCATAAGCTGGGAAATCGCTAATTGTCCATAGAAGCACTGTTTAAGATTAAAATTTTGACTCAATGATATATCATAAGCCTCGACTCCTGTAGACCACAATTCTTTTAACTCGTCAATCAAAGGTCGAAGGAAGACATCAAGACTAGCTCGCGGATGTTTTGGTCCAGAGTTCAAAATTGTAAGAAATAAGAACTCAGTCTTCATACACATACCAGGGGGTAAGTTATACGGAGTCATGATCACAGGCCATAACGAATGATTCCGGGACATACCAAATGGATTAAACCCATCTGTACATAATCCAAGGTAAACATTTCGGGGTTCCTCGGCAAATCGAGCTAGGATGTAGTTGTTGAAAATTTTTCCACTCCGCCGCATCTGAAGGATGACACATTTCTCCTTCCGCTGATTCGTGCTCAGCATGCCATCTCATTGCTGATGCGGTCTTCTCGCTCTGGTACAAACGTTTTAGTCTGTCGCCAATAGGTAAATACCACATACGACTGTATGGTATTTTGGTTCGTCCATCGCTAGGCTTATATCTTGGTGCTCCGCAGTATTTACACGCATCCCACTTTTCATCTTCTTTCCAGAAGATCATACAATTCTCAATACACACGTCAATTGTATAATATGGGAGGGCTAGATTCCGCATCAATTTTTCCGTCTCGTAATATGACTCAGTTGCCTGGTTTTTGTCAGGCAAGTACTCTGTTATGAGTTCTGCCCACCCATCCACACCCCTTTCGGTCATATTATTATCGGCATGAAGGTTCATGTACCGAGCTGCTAGAGATAATTGTGAGTGGCCTTCATGACAACCATCATACAATGGAATTTTTGCAGCATCTAACATGTCGTAAAAAATTTTTGCCTCACTGTTAGGTTCTTCTGCATTTTGATTACCCTCCTCTTGATAATAATTATCAGTATTGGAGACATCAGGAAATGCATCATTCACCATTTCGACATATCTATCTTCGACATTATCATCTTCTACATTAGCATCTTGTGCTTCAATACTACTATTATAACTTGGATTATCAACATGACTTGTTCCTAAATCGACATCCAATTCTTCCCCATGCATATACCAGATATAATAATTTGCCATAAATCCTCTACTGTACAGATGGTTCCAAATTTTACGCCCCGTAAGAAATTTATCATTTTGACAAGTAATACAAGGGCAATAAAACTTACCACCACTGCCCACCACTGCTAAGCGCTAATGGCTGATTGCTTGCAAAATTCATGAATTCTTCTACTCCAGAAGCAAACTCGGCCGAAATATTTTCCGTACGCCCATCTATTCTATTATACATCCACTCTCTAGAATTATGAAAATTATAATTTCCCACCATTTTTTTCTCTCCAAAGTTTATATAATTTTGTTTTTTCTTAACTTGAAGGAGAATGCTCGATCGTGTGAATATATAGAGTTATTTGCTACTACTTTGTGACTATACAGCTACTCATTAGCGACTACAAATGTGGTGTCTCTAAAAAATTAGGTACACCAACAAATTAGGTACACCAACCTAACAAAGGCACGGGAGACATGTGTTTTATAGATAGCCACTAATATGCTACTTTTATGAAACTACAGAAAATAGTCGCTAAATAGTAGCAAATATAGCGACTCTTTTGCGACTACTATATTTAGCGACTCGTTTTGAGACTCCATATTTGAGACTGAAAAAGTCGTTGCAAAACGGTGATTCATTAGCTACTTTTTTGCGACTAAATAATTTAGTGTTAGATTAGTCGCAAAACGGTTGCAATTTTGCGACTGAATAACCACGACACTTTCAGGTACCAAAATTGCGACTACTTTACGACTAATATTATGTAGTAGTAAATGAGTCACAAATGAGTCGCAAATCAGCGGCAGAGTTTAGCGACTACAGGTCGAGTCGCAAAATGGAGTGGCTAAATGGAAGTTTTCTTGTAGTGAAACAATAACCCTCCGGGTGTAGCCGATCAACCGCAACAACAACATCAATACCAACCACCACCGATGTTTCCAAACATGGGATAACCCGTTACTACTCTTGATCTGTGTACTTGCAGTATCAGGGATAGGAATTGGGAAAATTTGATCCTGCATCATCAATTAGTTTCCTTGTCGGACGGCTGCACTTGTCCATACGTGCGGTTTGATGTCTCAGACGTGATTGATGATCGGGCCGACCTTGGCCAATTAGTTTCCTGTTCGGATGGTGGCGTTAGGTCGAGGCACATGATTGAAGTGGGACTATCACGACCAAATAGCTTCCTGCGTGACCGATTGGACTCGGTCGAGATGCGGAGCAATGGCTTGTCCGATTTTCGGCGTTTAGACTAGCCGTCATTAGAATCGTCATATCTTCCTTTCTACTCGTCTAAATTGCGTAATTCCAGTTGTGTTGGAAAGCTAACTCATCAGGGACTCGGGGAAAGCTGGTTTGGTTGAATTCTATTGAGAAAAATGTTTTTAAGGTCCTTCCAAATTTGATGCAGGTGCATGAAACTGTCTTGAGGTCCAAATCCTATTGATGCTCCACAATGCATCTTTTTACCTGAAATGACTCTTATCACTATGGCCGTGTTCTTTTGTTGGTCGCAGCGACTAACGCTGCGATTGATGATATACCCACATTTATATTGATTGAAAAGCAAGACTGTGGAGAGGAGAAGGTCAGCCTCTCAATAATTAAAGTTGCTGCGACTCTTATGGACAGTAATCGTGTCGCTAAGAAATCCCAGCGGCAGCCACAACTACTATCAGCGGAAGCAGCGACTCTTTTCAATGAATGATGCGATTCCTTTTTCTCTCACTACCATCTCAATCAGCGCTTTTTTTTACAGTCGCACCAATAGTCGCAGCGATCGGGAAAAGAACACGGCCTATATATCCATAAAACTACCTTTAACGACAAAAAACCATGGTAAAACCGTGCATAAAGTATATAAAAACGATGTAAAAAGCATGTAAAATAGAGGTTTATCAAGAGTACAAGAGAATATAAAGAGAAGAGAAGGGAAAGAAGATGAAGAGACTAGAATTTGTACAAGCTCCAAGACTAACTCATAAATCACAAAGAAATTAAAACAAGTTTAACAGAAAATAAAAACCCTTGAACTTCAAATAAATCTCGCTTGCACATCCCACAAATGGGCTTGGGTTAGATTGGTAACAGGGTGGTTTGAAAGTGATACTTAGGCCTCATTAAAAACCTTTTAAGTAAAACCCATTGGGACAAAATCTTAGAAGGGGAAAAGAGTGCAAAAGCATCACTTGTCCCTTTACCAATTGTCTTGGGCTGTTATCAAAACCAAAGTGGTTGGGATAACCTCGGTAATCTCATGACCCTAGTGTCTTAGTATCCCGCCTACTTGATGCGATCATGGATGAGGTTAGCCCGGACAAGGACCAAGGAAGGCGGGGAGAGTCAGGAAAGCTTGTAGCTGCGGAGCAGCTTGAACCTGAGGAAGCATTTGCCATACCAACTGGCCCGGTCACTCGTTCCCAAACTAAGGCTCTTAACCATATGGTTGGGAAAGTCCTTAGACGTTTAAGTCGGCACGATGTTAAGCCCACCACGTTGTTATGCTTAACGACCCAACAACATGGATAAAGAGGCAAGTGTGTCTTGTGTGCTCTTTTTCCCTTGTCAAGTTTTGTCCCTTTGGGTTTTCTGGACAAGGTTTTTAAAGGCCAAGCCACACTTCGAATCCCCTTTTTGTTCTTGTTTTTTCGGTCCGGCCCATTCATTTGAATCAAATCCGCGCTAAGGAAGGCAAGGGGTCGAGTTGTTCAGTCTTTGATCATTTATTATTGTTGTGTTTACGAGATTGGGAGGAGCGTGTTCCGTCCCACTCTCTTCCTTCCCTTTATCTCGTGCTACAACTCTTCTTTTCATTTTTATCAAAAATTTATCTATCAAAAACCTCGTTTATGCTTGATCAAACTATCTTGGTGTGTCATATCCGAGATTTCCTTCTTCACTTGTTGTTTGTAATATCAACACGTCTAGGAGATTCCTCTTCACCGGTTGTGCGTAATATCAATCTGTTGAGAGGTGGTGTTAAGGATTTGTTCCGCGGAATCCTTGGTATAAACCATTCGATCCATTGTTCACTCATTCATCGGTTCCTTGCGATCCGATCCGATCTATCGTTTAGTTTCAAGGTCGATCCAATCCAGGATCACATCACAACTTCTTGGTTGAAATACGTAGACTTTGATCGACTCATAGGACCCATTGGTCCGGCCGGGATCACATCAGGTGGTATCAGAGCACCTTGAATCTATTCATTTTAGTCTCTGTGTTTATTTTCGTTCTTGGCTGTTCATCTTCCCGAACTGAAAATATCATAGATCTAAATCATACTTCCATTTGTTGTGGTGTTTTTCAATAGTTTCTTTGTTTCCATTTTCATACCGTTCACTTTTGATGCATGATTATTCATCATAGTACCATTTGGATCATTTCTGTGATAACCATTCATCTTCCATTCATCAATATCAACGATCATCCCACTAGTACCTTGTTGCATAATTTTCTCGAACCGTCTAAGTATTACCCGCTTATCCGTTTGCATAATCTTTATCGAATTCTTTTGGTAAGCCTTTGTCTTTCCTTTGAACTGTTGACTGCCGTGAAGTGTCTTTTGAATTGTAGGTACCATGGCGACCGAAAGAGACAAAGAAGAAACGTCAAGCCACGAATCACCGTCAAGTCTCAACGAGGTCATGCTCGAACAAATCAAAAGAATGATGATCGAGGAGTTTGACCGCAGAGAACAGATTCGGGAAGGCAACAGAAAGTACCAAAGGATCCCATCAATCTGTCGGAAGGGTAAAAACAAGATCCTATGACATCAAAAAGACCAACCGACGAGCAAGCCAAAGTCTATTACGGAAGTGGACATTCATCTCAATCCAGCCGACGCCGCTCTAGGAGACCTCGGGATGAACCGGACCGAATGGTCGAGAATCTGGGAGGTTATAAGATGAGGATTCCGCCGTTCAATGGCAGAAACAATCTGGACGAGTATATGGACTGGGAGAAGAAATGCGAGTTCAATTTTAACTTGCACAACATCCTCAACATCAACCGGGTCAAGCTCGCCGTTTATGAGTTTAATGACTACGCCTTGAGATGGTGGGAACAGATTGTAACGGCACGAGAGATCGGGGGAGCATATGAAATCACTACTTGGGAAGAGATGAAAAGAGTCATGAGACAGCGGTTCGTCCCTATTCATTACCAACGTGAGCTACACTCTAAACTCCGGAAACTCATTCAGGGAACCAGAACCGTTGAGGAATACTTCCAGGAAATGGAAGTTATGTTACTTCGGGCCAATATGGTTGAAGATAGAGAAGCCACTATGTCACGTTTTCTTGGAGGTTTGAACCGTGAGATACAAGATATCGTTGAAATGCAGAATTGTGTGGGTTTAGAACCAATGCTACACAAGGCGGTGCTAGCCGAGCAACAGTTGAAACGAAGATCATCCACTCGGTCCAACACTGATCATCGCCGACCGTCCTTTAACCGAGACTCTAAACCTTTCTCGCCAAAACCGGAGACTAAGCCTTTGGATGCTAATCAAGACAAGAGCCGGTCAGAAAGGAATCCGCCCATCCGGACCCGTGAGCTCAAATGTTTCAGATGTCAAGGATATGGTCATTACGCCACAGACTGCCGTAACAAGAAAGTAATGATCATAAGGGATAATGGCGAGATTGAATCCGAAGAAGAACCCGAACCGGAGAAAGAGACCGAACCAGATGAATATGAGGCTACTCCAGTCACGGGAAGACTTCTGGTAGCTCGACGTATTTTAAGCACTCAAGTCAGAACCGTGAAGGATGAGGAACGTGAAAATCTGTTCCATTCTCGCTGTCTTGTTCAAGACAAGGTCTGTAGTCTAATTATTGATGGAGGGAGTTACACCAATGTTGCGAGTGAGATTATGGTTCAGAAGTTAGGTCTGCCAACCATGAAGCATTCCAAACCTTATCAGTTACAATGGCTGAACGAAACAGGAGAAATGGCCGTTAAGAATCAAGTGGTTGTTCCTTTATCCATCGGCAACTACAAGGATAAAGTCCTTTGCGATATTCTACCCATGGACGCCGGTCATATTATCTTGGGAAGACCTTGGCAATCAGACAGATGTGTTATACACGACGGTTTCACTATCCGGTACACGTTACTCCATGAAGGTCGGAAAACTACTTTGATTCCTTTGAGTCCGCAGGAGGTGTATGAGGATCAGCTTCAGCTCGCCGGTAAAGAAGTTAAACCAGTCAAGCAAAAGAACTTCTTAGCCAAGCACAAACAGGTTAAAAGTTCTATGAACTCTAATAAACCGTTCTTGTTGTTTATTTTTAAAGAAAAACTGATGGCCTTGACTCATACTACACCGGAGATTCCGAGTGAACTATCTAAACTTTTGCAGAACTTTAGCGATGTCTTTCCAGAGGAAGGACCACCAGGCTTACCTCCCGTCCGAGGCATTGAACATCAGATTGACTTTGTTCCTGAATCCACCTTACCAAATAGACCGGCTTACCGAACTAATCCGGTTGAAACCAAGGAGCTTCAACGACAGGTGGATGAACTCATGAACAAAGGACACATCCGAGAGAGTATGAGCCCATGTGTGATGTGTGGTCAGGTTTTACCGACTTTTTTTAAAATCCTGCAAGTGCACAGATCGTAGAAGTACGGGTTATCGAACACAAGGACTGGCTAAAATGAATACACTTTAAATCTATGGAGTTCGGATCAAGCTAGAATGAGATAAAGGATGATTGGTTGGTTGTCTAATAACTAAATACTAAAGCTAAGAAATCGAAGTTGTAAAGCAATGAGGGAAAAGCGTTAGGTCTCTAGGGGCTAATTCGAAGAGAAGCAAGCAGTGATCAGTTCGATGATAGATATGAATCAATTTAGGGATGATGGGATGATAGATCCGTCTAGAACACAAAACACGAAAATAAGTCTTTCCACTTCCGTGGCTCCGACTCCTATGATAACTTATCTAATCGCTAAACTTTTGGTATATCCTTAGATAGTTAATCAAGCATTAAATCGATCAAGTTCGGATACAGTTCACTAGGCTTAGTAAATCAACTTCCGCAGTCTAAGAAACCTAGCTTGTCAAAGAATAGGTCTGGCGAATGATACAGCACTTCCGTGGCTCAAATCAACCTAGGATCAGATTGCTAGATGCGCGGTAAAGCAATCAGCATTAATTAGTGAACAAAACGAGACAAAGACTCTAATTATATCCCTAACAGTTCATTGAAATCATAGATCAAGCAAACAACTCATTGAATTAGTAACCCTAGCAACCTAACAAGTGAATTACTCAGACATGATCAAAGTAACAACACAGAGAGATGAAGAAAGCATGATAATAGATAAAGGTTCAGAAATCTTCTCCAAATTGTAGTGAGGAGGAGAGATCCTCTCCTTGAAATCTCTAGAACAAAAGTAGATCTATGAAACTGAAATACAATACGGCTCTGTTTTTCTCTCCTTTCTAAAGAGGCTAAAAAGGTGTATTTATAGTGCTAGGTCTTCCAGGGGTCGAGATTAGGTAAACGGGCCGAGTAAATCGTGAAAACGTGCAAAACGGGCCTTAGTCGGTTAAGGCGGGTCGAGCGGGACGGTCGGCGGTCGAGCGGGGCGATCGACCGGTCGGTCAGGATGATGGTCGGGTCGAGCTGGCGGTCGAGCGGTCGCACGGGATGCGGTCGGGCGCGCACGGGATGGCGAAAAGAGGTCGGGTCGGACGGGAGCCTTGGAGGCCCTGTCCGACCGGTTCGGTCGAGCGGATGGTGTAGACGTCCGGTTTTCGGCTGATTTGACACTCTTCGCTAAAATGATAATATCTTCCATTCTACACGTCCAAATTGCATGATTCCAATTGCGTTGGAAAGCTAACTCATGTGGGCATCACGGCGAACTGGTTTTGGTGAGATCCATTGCGTAGAATGTTTTTTGGGCTCTTTCAAAGTTGATGCTGTGTCGTGGAGCGGCGTAAAGTCCAAATACTGTGGTTTTGCTCCAAAATGCATCTTTCGACCTGTTTAGACTCTTAGTACTATAAATCCACAAAAACTACCTTTTTAGATCGAAAAGTCTTTAAAAACCTTATAAAAAGCGTAGTAAAACCATATAAAAAAGGGTACAAAATAGAGGTATATCAACTCCCCCAGAGAAAGAGGTTTGAAAACGTAGAAACTCCTTATCCTTTTGAGAAATCTGTGGTGGCTTCCTCTCCTGTATTCCACTAAAAACATAACCAATGTTAGACTAGCTTCACATAATGCTCGGCAAGCTTAGCGAACCATACCAAACTCAACTAGTCTCATCCAGTATTCCAGACTTTCCATTGTTAACTCCTTGCATAAATTTAAAACGTGCGGTCTTTATCAAGGGAATATCGATCATTAAGCACTTGTTCTTACCCACTTGAGTCTCTCCAGGATAGTCCTTTTCGAAGCTTTTGGGTTCTTTTCCTCTCTCTTTTTCTTTTGAAGGATCGATCTTTCCCTACTTTTCTAGGGTATCATTTTATTTTTTCTATCGATCCCTCTTCCCTTTCTCTTTTTTTTTTTTCTTTTTTTTTTTGGGGGAATAACATAGGATAGGCTTTTGCTTTTTCCTTGTTTTTGGTAGGTCTCCATAAGACAAGAAGGTGCAGACGTATGCATTCCTCTTGCTTACACGTTTTCCTTGTGCTTAAAAGCTTTAGATTTTTATTTTTCTGAGAGAGAGGAGAACTGCACTTTGTATTGGACACACCCTTTTGAGATCAAGTGAGGAACGACTCATATGTATGCCAAGTCCCTTGACAAGAAAAACTAGATTGGTTAGGGTGGAGTTAACGTTAGATTGTCCGGGTACCTTAGAAATGTTGCAAAGTCAGTAGGTCGATCCATCGTTAGAGGTTCTGTTAGGCTTATGTCTGCAACTGATGTCCGCTCTAGGGTCATAGATTGTTAGCACAACACCGGAGAATCATAGAGATAAATCATAATTTCCAACTAAAGTTTTGACTCAATAAAACATGAAAACATAAGAAGATAACATAAAAAAAATAAGAAAAGAAAAAGAATACATTAGTAAAGGGTAAAACTCCCCCCAGACTTAACTTGCACCGTCCCGGTGAAAGCAAATCAAATTAAGGGTGAGAGGAAACAGACTCAATAAAGAAAAATAAAAAGAAATTCATTAAAATAAGATAAGGATAGAAAATGGAGTTAGGTGTCCATTGCACCGGATACCGAGTGAAGCGTGGGTGCCTAGGTGGAGGCGTAAGGGCTGGCCGCGCTCTCCTCCCCGTCTGTAGATTTTTCATCAGAGCCAAGTGTAGAGGTGAGTGAGAATTCTCCTAGGTCTGGCTCATGGGTTGATGTGGAAGGGCGGAAAAGGCGATCGGGAGCGATGTGGCGAACAACACGGATGAGGCGCGAGATGAAGCGGGATTGGCACTGGACGGTTCTCTCCAGATGGCCAAGGCGGTGTTGTTACTGGGCCGGTAATGTGAGATGTCAATCTTGCAATGGTTGACAATTGCTGTGATAAGTCGCCCAAAACGCACAACAACTTTCTTGTTGTCGGTGTGCCGTGCCAATAGCTTCACATGGACAAGTGTTTTTGCAAATAAAAGGCCAAGGTTTGCATTGTATTTGTAGCGGGAGAAGGGCGTTGTCAGGATGTAGAACTCGTCTGCTGTGACTTTGCTGGTTTCCGGTTTGCACTGTAGAGTAGTGGTGATGAGGCGGTGTACATAGCGGATTACCGGATGAGAGATGCGTGAAACCTTTGATAGGGAAGCGAGGAACGGTTCATCAGCGAAGTGGGTCCAGTTGGAGAAGTCATTATCACGAGTGAGGTGGTTCTCCTTGAAGTCATGAGAAGTCTCATTGTTGAAACCAAAAAGCTTGCAAATGGTGGCGATGGATATCCGACCACTTTGATCGCCAATTTTGAAGAAGAGTATCCCATTGCCGGCGGGCTGGTCATCATTGTTGTTGGGGAAGGCTAGAGTGACGGTGGAGAGGAAGTCTCTTGTAAGTTCAATGTACTCCTTGCAATCTATCTTGAAAAACTTGCGCATTCCTAGCTTCTTTAGGTACCAGATGACATCACTCCTGATGTTTAGGAGATCAAGAGTGTGATTATCCATTGTCACACATGGTCCAATGATGACTCTTTCCATTGCTGTTCCATACTCTCCATTGCATTGAATAGGATGGTTGATAAACTTGACAAGGGGTTGATTATCGGAATCACTTGAATGTTCCTCGATTTCCTTGCCTTTTTCGTTGGTTTTGATTGCTGATTTCGATGTGTTTGCTCGTTCAGTGAGGCGTGGATTTGCATTGAGCTTGATTTGTTTCCTTGGTGGCTCTAAAGCGTCATCCTTCTTCCTTATTGCCTCAGTTAGCTTTGTTCTTGCCATGGTACCTACAAAAACAAATTCTCACCAAGAGACATGAGTTCGTATTCTTAAAGTTTGTCGGAAGAAAAGAGTAGGGGATAAGTATAATATTAACTCAAATCAAGCCTAATAAAATCAATCAAGTGAACAATCATCTTTCAAGGTTCAAAATCCTAGCTATTTTCGGATTTACTGTTCATGCTATGATATAACTTAAAATTTCGAAATTCATAAGCTAATCATGCTATAATAAGGTTATAAATCACAAATCCTAATGATATTCTAGGTGTTCAAACAACGAATACCCTAATCTCATCATTGAATCAAAGGTTTTGAATACCCAAAATAAGTTTTGTGAAAAACTATTCAAGAATTGAACTTAGAATGTTATATTCTCTAAACCACATTGATTTCACACAAATAAGCTTAAGACAAGTCTATTAGGAGCAAAAATTGCAAGTCTAAACAAAAGCTTAGTCAAGAAACTTTCTCATATTTTTGGATTGTGTAAAGTCATAGAGATTGGGTTTTAGAGATCATACCTTGTGTTGGAAAGAGAGATTGGGGATTGGGAGAGCTAAAATTCGAAATCCAATTGAAGAAATACCAAAGTTTTAAGAAAACTTTTTGTGAAGGTCTTTCAATGGAGGCTAGGGTTTTCAAAAAGCTTTTCTTTGGAGAAGAGAATGAAAAGTGGTGTTTTCAATCTCAAAATCTCTTTAAATCCTTCCTAAAATCGATTTTGGTTTAGAAAAATCGGTTTGGTTTGGTTAAAACCGGTTCAATTTAAGTGGGAATGAGAAGGAGAAACTTATCTTGAATTTTTTTTTTTTTTTTTTTTTTTTTTTTTTTTTTTTTTTTATTTTGGGTCGATCGGTTTGGTCGACCCGGAGTGTTTTGGTCGACCGGTCGACCGAACCTCTTGGAGTCCCTGCCCGAACGTGTTTGGTCGACCCAAACGGCTTGGCGGCTCCACTTCTATGTTCCTCTTGCACCATTGTGATATCCATTCTACCCTATCTTGCTAAAAGAAAAACAAAGAAAACAAAGTAAAACTAAAACTAAAAACTGAAATTGAAAGGTGTTACCTTATGGGTTACCTCCCATACAGCGCTTGTTTAAGGTCTTTAGCTTGACCGTAATGCTCTTTAGGATTTAAGAGAGGGTAGTGATCAATGGAGCTTTTTGTCCATCAAGATCTTTCTTCTTGGGATTTATATCGGGAGGATGATTCACGGCAGGATAGACAATTTCTCCATGCTTGTCCCGGGGCACTTCAGCCATAGGAAAGAGTTTCATAGTGTTAGCGAACTTTTCCTTGAATCCTTCCAAATTTTCATCAGTCAGCTTTTCCTGGAGGAGAATCCTAACTTTTGCAAATCCTTTAGTTTGCTTAACCTTCTTAGTGGTCTCTATCCCGGTCTTATCCTTGATCGGTCCTTTTGGTGGGTGTTTAGGTAATGCCGTAGTCTTACTTCTTGCTGTCGGGGCAAGTTGCTTGGGCTGGTAAAATGCCGTAGTCTTACTTCTTGCTGTCGGGGCAAGTTGCTTGGGCTGGTAGGCAAGGTCTTTGCTGGGCAAGCTGGACAGGATTTTCTCTTCTTCTGGAGGCTTGGGGATAATCTTATTCTCTTGCACCATATCAACTGATGGGTTCTTTGTTGAACACATGGGGAAAAACATCTCTTTATTCACCTTGTTGAATGAGATCCTCCGGTTGGGAAAATCGAAAATGGCTCCAACGGTTGATAGAAAAGGGGTGCCAAGGATGATGGGTCTATGGCTACTTTCTCTCATTTCCACTATTTGAAAGTCGGTAGGAATAGAACAGTTCCCAAGTCGTACCATCACGTCCAGGATGAAACCGTAAGGCGTTTGCGAGAATGAATTGGCATAGTTGATGGAGATGGATGAAGGTTGGATGTTGGTAAGGCCTATCTCGTCTGCAATCTTCTTTGACATGATGTTGACATTAGCTCCTGTGTCACAAAGAGAATCGGTGAGATTAACTTCATTAATAGAACATGGAACTACAAACTTTCCAGAGTTATCCGCCTTTGGGATGATCTTGGGGAAAAGGCGTCTTTTCCTTGCACGGTTAGATTCTTTCTCGGGATAGATTTCTTCAGGCCAGGTCATACAATCATACTTAGGTGGGGAGAGCTTCCATTTGGGGATAGAATCCTCAAACTTCTTTTCTATTGCAACGGAGTTGCAAAAAGATTTCTTCGACTCCATCTCTTGTTTTTTAACTGCTTCTGCGGTTTGAGCGGCTTGTACTTCCAATTTCTTGACATGTGCAGCAATGGCATCATATTTAGCATGGAGATCATTGAACAAAGTGTCCATCTTCTCATTCATCTCCTTGTTGTTTCTCTTTTGACCTTCCATGATTTGTTGAAACATTCCCTCGAACTTGTTGTTTGGCTGGGCTAAAGGAGGTTGGCTGGTGGGTAAACCATATGGTTCCTTTGGTGGGTATGGTGCTCTCTGGTCATAGTTCGGCCTAGGTTGAAACTGGTTTCCTTGCTGCTGGAAACGATCTCCATAGGGTTGGAAAGTGGTCTCTGCTGCTGGAATCTTGGGGGATAGGTTTGGTCTTGTGGGTTCTCCACATTGGTGCTGCGGTAAGAAAGGTTTGGGTTGGACCGGTAGTTGGGATTGTATCCCCTGTTTCCATAGTTACCAACATAGTTAACTTCTTCCTCAAGTTGATCATTGGAGAAATCTCCCATGCATTCCCTTGTAGGATAATCATTGACATCATTTATGCCCTCAACTGCATGTATGTGTCTTTGCTGTCCTTTTAGAACTTGAGCCATCATATTCTTCAGTTCAGCCATCTGAGTAGCATCAGGGGGTGCGTTGGTAGAGCGGTGTGATCTATCATAGTCGGGGCAGTTGTTGCAATCACTTGCTGCAAGGTTCTCAATCAAGACTTTAGCTTCCTCAACAGTCTTTGTCATAAAATTTCCATTGCTCGCATTATCCAAGGATAGCTTATACTTGTGGTCTATGCCACGATAGAAGATGTTCCAAAGGTTCCCATCCTTGAAACCGTGGTTAGGGCAGTCCCTAATGTATTCCTTGAATCGATCCAATGCCTCATAGAATGATTCAGTTGCACCTTGGCGAAATCCAGAGATCTTGTTTCTAACAGAAATCGATCTTTGCTTAGTGTAGAAATGGTTGATGAATGCTGCCTTGTATTCGTCCCAAGTGGTGATCGAATGGGCAGGAAGAGAGTTTAACCATCTAAGGGCTTTGTCGCCAAGAGAAAATGAGAAAAGTTTGCACTTTAGGTAGTCGGCTGAGACTCCATTGGCTCGGGTGGTGCTGCAAATCTCTTCAAAGTTATCTATGTGATCAAGCGGGTGCTCAGCTGGTAGGCCATGAAACTGGTTTTGCTTAACCAATGCTATGATTTGAGGCTTGATCTCATAGTCATTCCTCTGAGGTGGAGGTGGGTTGATCGGATTTTGATCCGTAAAGAAGGCATCAGCGGAGTCATAGTCTCCAATGGTTTGGTTGTTAGCCTGAGGTTGTGCATCAACTTCCCCAGCAGGAGGTTGTGGTACTAAAGGTGGAGGTGGATCTCTCCCTTCAGCTACAGCTCTAGCTACTGCTGCATCATGAGCGGCTTGGGCCATCTCTTGAGCCCTTTGTCGTCTATGTGTCTTTTCAAGTCGGTCGATTTCAGCAACTGGTTCAACTAGATTGTCCCTATTAGACTGTCTAGTCATGCACCTGAAAAACAAAAGAAGAAAACAAATGAAAAGTAAAATAAACTAGAAAAACCAAAAGCAAAAAGAATGAAAATGCAAGAAAACGATAAAATCCTAGACTAGATCCTAATCGAGATTCAAAGGTACTGCTGCAGTCCCCGGCAACGGCGCCAAAAACTTGATGTGTGGTCAGGTTTTACCGACTTTTTTTAAAATCCTGCAAGTGCACAGATCGTAGAAGTACGGGTTATCGAACACAAGGACTGGCTAAAATGAATACACTTTAAATCTATGGAGTTCGGATCAAGCTAGAATGAGATAAAGGATGATTGGTTGGTTGTCTAATAACTAAATACTAAAGCTAAGAAATCGAAGTTGTAAAGCAATGAGGGAAAAGCGTTAGGTCTCTAGGGGCTAATTCGCAGAGAAGCAAGCAGTGATCAGTTCGATGATAGATATGAATCAATTTAGGGATGATGGGATGATAGATCCATCTAGAACACAAAACACGAAAATAAGTCTTTCCACTTCCGTGGCTCCGACTCCTATGATAACTTATCTAATCGCTAAACTTTTGGTATGTCCTTAGATAGTTAATCAAGCATTAAATCGATCAAGTTCGGATACAGTTCACTAGGCTTAGTAAATCAACTTCCGCAGTCTAAGAAACCTAGCTTGTCAAAGAATAGGTCCGGCGAATGATACAACACTTCCGTGGCTCAAATCAACCTAGGATCAGATTGCTAGATGCGCGGTAAAGCAATCAGCATTAATTAGTGAACAAAATGAGACAAAGACTCTAATGATATCCCTAACAGTTCATCGAAATCATAGATCAAGCAAACAACTCACTGAATTAGTAACCCTAGCAACCTAACAAGTGAATTACTCAGACATGATCAAAGTAACAACACAGAGAGATGAAGAAAGCATGATAATAGATAAAGGTTCAGAAATCTTCTCCAAATTGTAGTGAGGAGGAGAGATCCTCTCCTTGAAATCTCTAGAACAAAAGTAGATCTATGAAACTGAAATACAATACGGCTCTGTTTTTCTCTCCTTTCTAAAGAGGCTAAAAAGGTGTATTTATAGTGCTAGGTCTTCCAGGGGTCGAGATTAGGTAAACGGGCCGAGTAAATCGTGAAAACGTGCAAAACGGGCCTTAGTCGGTTAAGGCGGGTCGAGCGGGACGGTCGGCAGTCGAGCGGGGCGATCGACCGGTCGGTCGGGATGATGGTCGGGTCGAGCTGGCGGTCGAGCGGTCGCACGGGATGCGGTCGGGCGCGCACGGGATGGCGAAAAGAGGTCGGGTCGGACGGGAGCCTTGGAGGCCCTGTCCGACCGGTTCGGTCGAGCGGATGGTGTAGACGTCCGGTTTTCGGCTGATTTGACACTCTTCGCTAAAATGATAATATCTTCCATTCTACACGTCCAAATTGCATGATTCCAATTGCGTTGGAAATCTAACTCATGTGGGCATCACGACAAACTGGTTTTGGTGATATCCATTGCGTAGAATGTTTTTGGGGCTCTTTCAAAGTTGATGCTGTGTCGTGGAGCGGCGTAAAGTCCAAATACTGTGGTTTTGCTCCAAAATGCATCTTTCGACCTGTTTAGACTCTTAGTACTATAAATCCACAAAAACTACCTTTTTAGATCGAAAAGTCTTTAAAAACCTTATAAAAAAGCGTAGTAAAACCATATAAAAAAGGGTACAAAATAGAGGTATATCAATGTGCTGTTCCCGTTCTTCTTGTACCTAAGAAGGATGGAAGTTGGAGGATGGGTGTCGATTGCCGAGCCATCAATAATATCACTATAAAGTATCGACACCCTATCCCTCGGCTCGATGACATGTTAGATGAATTGCATGGATCTTGCATTTTCTCTAAGATCGATCTTAAAAGTGGTTATCACCAAATCCGAATGAAGGAAGGTGATGAATGGAAAACAGCTTTAAAACTAAGCATGGTCTTTATGAGTGGCTTGTTATGCCATTTGGTCTAACGAATGCACCAAGCACCTTCATGCGTTTGATGAATCATGTTCTTAGGTCATTCATTGGTCATTTCGTGGTAGTTTACTTTGATGACATTCTCATATATAGCAAGGACATGACTAATCATATAAAACATCTTGCGTCTGTTCTTCATGTCCTTAGGGAAGAGAGATTGTTCGCCAATTTGAAGAAATGCACTTTTTGTACTAATAACGTTGTGTTTTTAGGTTTTGTGGTAGGTGCAGATGGCGTACAGGTTGATGAAGAAAAGGTGGCTCCTATCCGGGACTGGCCGAGCCCCAAAACCGTTGGAGAGGTCCGAAGCTTCCATGGTTTGGCCGGGTTCTATCGGCGATTCGTAAAAGATTTCAGTACCATAGCCGCACCAATGACCGAGATAATCAAGAAAGAAGTTGGTTTCAAATGGGAGAAGACACAGGAGGAAGCATTTCAGACTCTCAAGGATCGATTAACTAATGCCCCTGTTCTTATGTTACCTGATTTTCTAAAAACATTTGAAATTGAGTGTGATGCCTCAGGGATCGGAATTGGAGCTGTTCTTATGCAGGATAAGAAGCCGATCGCCTATTTTTGTGAAAAACTTGGCGGAGCCACTCTCAATTACTCGACTTATGACAAGGAACTCTATGCCTTGGTCCGAGCGTTACAAACGTGGCAGCATTATCTTTGGCCGAAGGAATTTGTCATCCATACCGACCATGAATCGCTCAAGCACTTCAAGGGCCAGAAAAAGCTCAATAAAAGACATGCTCGGTGGGCTGAGTTCATTGAAACATTCCCATATGTCATAAAGTACAAGAAAGGTAAGGACAATGTCGTTGCCGACGCATTGTCAAGACGGTACACTCTTATCTCAACTCTCGATGCCAAACTCTTAGGTTTTGAACAAATTAAGGAACTATATGCTTCTGATGCTGATTTTGCTGATGTTTATCAAGCTTGTTCTAAATTTGCTCATGGCCGGTATGTGAGACAAGATGGGTTCCTCTTTTATGAAAACCGTCTTTGTGTGCCTAATTGCTCTTTGAGAGATTTGTTTGTCAGGGAAGCTCATGGAGGAGGACTAATGGGACATTTTGGAGTTACCAAGACCATTCAAATCATGCGTGACCATTTCCATTGGCCACACATGCTCCGGGACGTAGAACGAATATGTGCTAGATGCACGACATGTAAGTTGGCTAAGTCAAAGGTCCAGCCACACGGTTTGTATACTCCTCTCCCTATCCCCTCTCAACCTTGGATTGACATTTCAATGGATTTTGTTCTTGGCCTCCCTAGGACTAGACACGGAAGAGATTCCATCTTTGTGGTTGTTGATCGGTTTTCAAAAATGGCTCATTTTGTTGCATTTAAAACAGATGATGCATCCCATGTTGCTGCTTTGTTCTTCAAGGATATTGTTAGATTGCATGACATGCAGCGCACAATTGTTAGTGATCGTGACACTAAGTTCCTTAGTTATTTTTGGAAGACCTTGTGGTCGAAATTAGGGACTAAGCTTTTGTTCTCTACTACTTGTCATCCACAAACTGATGGTCAAACTGAAGTTGTTAACCGGACATTAGGAGCTTTATTGAGAACCTTGCTTAAAAAGAATCTCAAGAATTGGGATGATTGTTTGCCACATATAGAATTTGCATATAACCATTCTGTGCACTCGGCAACTAAATTCTCACCATTTGAAATTGTTTACGGTTTTAAACCTTTCTCTCCTTTGGATTTAATGCCTCTTCCTTTGAGTGAAAGATTGAGTACATATGGAAAACAAAGAGCAGAAACGGTGAGAAAGATTCATGACCAGGCAAAGAGAAACATTGAGGACAAAACAAGACAATACGTTACTAAAGCCAACAAAGGACGGCGTGAGGTAGTCTTTGAAGCCGGGGACAAAGTTTGGATCCATCTCCGCAAAGAAAGGTTTCCAGCCGAGCGCAAATCTAAGTTACAGCCGAGAGTCGATGGCCCTTTCACGATCACCAAGCGCATCAACAACAACTCCTACCGAGTTGATCTCCAAGGTAAGTACGATATTAGTCCAAGTTTTAATGTTGCTGATCTATCTCCTTTTCTTGCAGATGATCCAGATTTGAGGACAAATCCTTTTCAAGAGGGAGGAGATGATGCGATCATGGATGAGGTTAGCCCGGACAAGGACCAAGGAAGGCGGGGAGAGTCGGGAAAGCTTGTAGCTGCGGAGCAGCTTGAACCTGAGGAAGCATTTGCCATACCAACTGGCCCGGTCACTCGTTCCCAAACTAAGGCTCTTAACCATATGGTTGGGAAAGTCCTTAGCCGTTTAAGTCGGCACGATGTTAAGCCCACCACGTTGGTATGCTTAACGACCCAACAACATGGATAAAGAGGCAAGTGTGTCTTGTGTGCTCTTTTTCCCTTGTCAAGTTTTGTCCCTTTGGGTTTTCTTGACAAGGTTTTTAACGAGGCCGAGCCACACTTCGAATCCCCTTTTTGTTCTTGTTTGTTCGGTCCGGCCCATTCATTTGAATCAAATCCGCACTAAGGAAGTCAAGGGGTCGAGTTGTTCAGTCTTTGATCATTTATTATTGTTGTGTTTACGAGATTGGGAGTAGCGTGTTCCGTCCCACTCTCTTCCTTCCCTTTATCTCTTGCTACGACTCTTCTTTTCATTTTTATCAAACATTTATCTATCAAAAACCTCGTTTATGCTTGATCAAACTATCTTGGTGTGTCATATCCGAGATTTCCTTCTTCACTTGTTGTGTGTAATATCAACACGTCTAGGAGAGTCCTCTTCACCGGTTGTGCGTAATATCAATCTGTTTAGAGGTAGTGTTAAGGATTCGTTCCGCGGAATCCTTGGTATAAACCATTCGATCCATTGTTCACTCATTCATCGGTTCCTTGCGATCCGATCCGTTCTATCGTTTGGTTTCAAGGTCGATCCAATCCATGATCACATCACAACTTCTTGGTTGAAATACTTAGACTTCGATCGACTCATAGGACCCATTGGTCCGGCCAAAGCTTCCTCGGCTACAAGCTGTCCATCCGCTGGTTCAAGATCTTGTTCCTTGTCCTTGTCCATAACCTTGGCCATAGTTATATCAGAACGTCCCGCTTGTTTTTTTGGCGAGGGCATGTCGATAAAACCCCTGATCTGCTTCGGATTTGTTTCTATGCCTTGATGGGTCACTAAATTTTCGAGGAACTCGCCATATGTCATGGCAAATCTGCACTTCGTCGGGTTGAGCTTCTTGTTGTATGAGTTGAGCTGCTTAAAACAGTTGCGCAAAGAAGCTATGTCGTCCTTCTCTTTGAGCGATTTAACCAACATGTCTTCTATGTAAACATCCATTGTTTTTCTGAGCTGATCAGTAAACATCTTTTTGACGAGCCGCTGATACGTTCCTCCAGCGTTCTTCAGCTCGAATGGCATCACCTTGTATCAGTATATTCTGTAATTGGTTATGAAGGCAGTCTTTTCCCTGTCGTCTGGATTCATGAGGATTTGGTTGTATCCCGAGAAAGCGTCCATGAAATAGAGGAGCTTGTTGCATGTTGCTGTTTCGACAAAGGTGATCGATGTGCAGAAGCGGGAAGCTGTCTTTGGCGAATGCCTTATTTAGATCAGTGAAGTATACTGAAATGACTATGACCGAGGTTGGCAGCAAAGACAAGGAAGAACAGCTTGAACCAGAGGAAGGAAAGCTTGTAGCCAAGGAGCAGCTTGTAGCTGAGGATGCTTTGGCCAGACCAATGGGTCCAATGACTCGATCTCGAACTAAGTTACTCAACCAGGCCGTTGGTTTGATACTTATACACTTGGGCCAGACACAAGAAGAGTTTATCCAAACCTCATTGGTTTGTATATCTGCCCAAGAGAACCGGTAAAGGGACAAGTGTTGCTTTTGCACGCTTTTTCCCTTTCAAGGTTTTGTCCCAATGGGTTATCCTTAGAAATTTTTTAATGCGGCTTAAGTATCACTTTCAAATCCTCACTTTACTGGATCAAGACCCAAGCCCATCATGTTAAACAGTCCAATGCGTCGCTTTGAAGATCAAGGGTCATTTTTATGTTCAAACTTAGCTTTATTTCTGTTTTTATTTTTCGAGACTATCTTGGAGCTTGTTCCAAGACTAGCCTCTTCATGTTCTTTCCCTTTCCTTCCCCTTTTATTCTCAAACCCTTTCAAACTCTTAGATCGAACTCCCTCTTTGGTGTGTCATATCCATTGAGAACCCTATTCACTTTTCGTGTGTTATATCCAACGAGTCTTTAGGTTGGTGTTTTAGAGATCTTTCTGCAACCTCTGAATCAAACCATTCAACCATCTACTAATTCCATCATCACGGCTCATGCCAACTCTATCCAACCTCAGCTTCAGTGTGTCGATCTAGGGAAGATCTCATCATCTACGCACACTCGCCATTTGCCGTTCTTTTTCTTTACCACCACAGGATTGCCGAGCCAATCGCTCTACTTCATCGTTCACAACCTTAACTCATGCCTTCCTCCGGGTTTTTTTATTTCATGTTCGGTCATAAATCTACAATCTTCGTGACTTCGGCTGCTGGGACAAGGAGATTTATGGTTATGATGGTCATCGTCGTATCTCTGGTAAATCCCGTTAAGGGTTTTGGGATCGGCACCACGTCGTTTAAATTGATCGCTATCCGCTTCACATGTCTGTGTATGTCACATCTATGGTGCTTCCCATGTCAATCAATATTCTGGCTACGTACATCTTGTTCACGACCAGCTCTATTACCAGCTCCCGCTGTGAGGTCTGTCAATTCCTACCGTCTATCTTTCTTCAAAAGTTATTATGCCGTTTGGAAACTTTGACGGTTCAGACAAGTTTACTGCCGAGTCGACTCAACATTAAAAAGCTTTGATCGACCAGATTGTATCTGGACAGTATTGTGATCCGCCCATAATCAAATTGATTCTTCTTCTTGATCTTGGCTGATCACCATCGTTGTCTCTCCTCCCTTGCTTTGGCGGCTCGCTGGGTTGATTCGGTGGGTCCGATCGATCGGTCCAGATCTTTGAGCGTCACTTCACTCCCGCGCTCACCGTTTAGCAACTTTTTCACGAGAAAGACTCCCAAGCTCTGACAGTTAGCCGTGAGATGTCCGTAGCATTGGTGGTGTTCGGAGTATGCCTTCTTGTCGTAAGTGCTGGAATTGCTTGTCCATGTGTTTCTCCATGGAGCTTTCCATCTACTTGCTCCTGCTTGGTGGGCAGCATTTACTTGTTCGCCAGTAGCTAGTTGGTAGTAGTGCGCGCCACTAAAGTTATGTCCTTTGTGATATACGTATCCGCCTCTTTGATTGTTTTTCTTGTGGCTCCATAGATGATGCCCAGTCGACGCATGCTTTGGAGTTGGTTTGGATGGATCATGTATTTTTCCCAGGGTTTTCAAGTCTTCTTCTTCGACGGCGAAAGATACGGATCGATGGATCGCGTCTTGGATCATCAGTGGCGGGTTATACGCCATCTCCTTGCGGAAATCTGACTGATACCAAAGTGCTATTTTCAGTGCGCTGATGGCAGCTTTGTCTGTTATATATCCCGCTTTGGACATGCTCACTTTGAATCACGCCATGAATTTTTGCAGAGTTTTCGTCCACTCTTGCGTCATGGTCCAGAGGTCGGATGTAGCATTCTCGATGAACATCGAGTCCTGTTTAAGGAACAAGGCTGACAGTTGTTGGAAAGCATATGAGGGCTACCCCTTTGAGGTATTCTGCAAACAACTTACACTATCCAGAGTCCTCATCCTCTGGAGTTCTGAATTCAGCTCGGCTTAAAGCGAAATGGAAGGCGTTTACGTGATCCTTTGGGTATGTCATCCCATCGTACTTCAGGATGTTGAGTCTTCCAGGATCAGCTACTTTGGTATTACGGATCGTTGCGGCGAAAGGGGTATTCTCTGAGTCCCTGCACAGTTGTTCTATTTCTGGTGCATCGCTGAGGGCTTTGTGGATTTGAGATCTGAGGAGCTTCGCATTGTCATCAGTTCGCACTATCTAGGTTAGTAGCTCGGCCAGTTCGTTATGACTGTAACATCCGTGAACCAGAAAGTTGTTTTGGAAGTGGTATCGGACGACATTAGGAGTTCGGGAGTAGATTACGTATGCTCTTTGAGGTGTGAATCAAGGATTGGCTGTGCATGTTCTTGTTTGATTGTTGTGCAGTCGGTCTAAGGTTCGAACATCGCGAAGAAAATGTGTAAAAAGCTCTTGAATGACTAGTGTCGATCGACACCTAAGGGATGTGTCGATCGACACCGGTTTGAGAAATCAATTCCGGTTTAAGTCGATTGCACGTTTGATTTGTGGTTGGTTTGGTTTTGGTCGATGGGTGTCGACCGACACCAAGGAAGGGTGTCGATCGACACCGGTTATTGAGAAATCGACCGGTTCGATTTAAGTCAGCTGGTTTTGTTCCGGTTAAGGGTTTGGAAGCCCTAAGTCGCGATTAAAACCCTGATGGCCGCGTGAGAAGGCTCAGTTTTGGAGGAAACACTTTTCAGAGGCGATTTTTGGAGTTTTGTGAAGTTTGGAGGTTTGATCTGAGGCTTTGGGTTGCTGTTCATCTTCTGTTCCTTCCTTTCAATCCTTTTCAAGGTGAGCGCGTGACTGTAGGTCCGTTTATCACTAGAGATTACTTAGGTTTGAGTTTTGTTATTGTGTTCTTGAGTTGTTCATACTGAAAATCGTGTTTTGAATGTATAGGGGCGTTGAAAACCCTTTGATTGTGTGTTTGTGAAATCTTATGCGCTGTTTTGTAGCTTTTGGTGTCGGGGCGTCGAGCTGGTGTCGATCGACACTCGTTGGGTGCCGATCGACACTCAGGAGACTAGCGTCGACCGACACTCAGGAGACTAGCGTCGACCGACACTCTTAAAGTGTCGATCGACACTAGGCTGTGCAGTCAGGAAACGTGGGGTGTTCCCGATGTGGTGGTCTCTGTTGTTGCTTATTGTTTATTGTTGTTGTTGTTGATGTATTGTCTAGTGTTTGACGTACTTGGCCTGTAGGCAGGATGATCCATTCACTAAGTATTTATGATAATACTTACGCATCTCTATTCCAATGTGATGCAGGTAACATGAATGTTCTTCCGCGGAAAGAGACCGAGAGAGGAGGATGATGAGACTAGGAACTTGATTTTGTTCATCTTGTTGTGGCTAGCAAGGAATTCGTTTTTAGGGTGTTAGTTTGCTAGAGTTTATTCTTTATTGGTTATTGGTTTATGGCTTTTTGTTGAACTGATTATTTATTAATTAATATTATTGATTTCTTCTTGAGAATTTCCGCACTGATAATTAATTAAAAAAAAAAAAAAAGCTTGGTTGTTTCCCTGACTGTCTCTCCTTGATCCGTCATGGTCCCATGCCCTTAGATCGGTGGATCTTTGGATTTGAAGTTTGCTGATTTTCTTCGCTAAGAGCCGATCCACAATCTCGGTGAGTACTTCGTCACTGTAGTGATCAGTTGTCGAGTTGGGGATTGTCCGAGCTCCTGAACCATTCACTGGTTCCGAGCCGCCACTTTGCGTGTCTCCTACTGCTCTAGTTTAGCCATTTACGTTCAGCTTCGTTATGTTCCAGGGCGGTGCAGGCCTTCCTGTTCTCGTGAGATTTTGCGCCACAGGATAGATCCTGTTTCTTCTCGCCGCTCCTCTTGCTGGGTTCGTTGGGTCATCTCCCTCCTGGGCCCAACAGTCTTAATGACGATTTTATCCCACACAGAGAAATTGTGCTAACGAAATCTGCTAGTAGCAGCATCTTAAATTAAAATTAAAAAAAAAATTAAACAAAAAAATTATACATAAATAAGACATAGACATTTGGCATCTTTTAAAAATAAAATCAACATAAGTCAACGAAGACAAATTAAACTACAAACTATAGATAGATGAAAAGTTTACCTAAGAAGTCTACAAGTATAAATATTATTTTTCTAACAAAATTCTATGCGTAATCTAAATAGATACAATGACCATCTATATAAAATACAAATTCATGAAAATGTATCAGTTTATAAGTTTAATGAGTATTCGGTTTAATAAGATTAGATTTTAGGTTTAACGTTGATGGTTTAGTAAAATTGTTAAATATTATTTGAAAACTTAATTTACATGTCGTATAATGATTTAAGGTTCATATCTTTGTTGTTTATTATGTATTTTGCGAATATACAAACAAAACTAATATATGCTAAAACATTCCATTTACTGGTGAAGGTTGGACATAATTCATTAAATGACTCTGGTAGATTGTAACCCTAATTTTGTTAAAACCAATTTATGAGTCTCTCTCTCTAAAACGGTGTGTTTGCTCTCGTCTCCCTCCATTGTTACTGTGAACCTCCACAAGGCTGTCGTTGTGGTAAGCTGTACGCGTTCTTCTTCTTCTTTCTTCGTCCTCATGTCGTCTTCTTCTTCTTCTTTCTCTAGCGAAATTGAAACAACCCATCATGTCCATCCCTGGCCGTGGACGGCGGGTTCTCAGTTCGCGCCGTATTCCCGGCCGAACCTCCCGGGTCACAGCCGTTACCAGCGAAATCAGCTCTTCGAGGCTAATATGCGGCATAAATAATTTGAAGCTAAACAATTCGTTCCATAGTCTAATTCCAACTAATCACTTGCCGGTCTGATCACCTTTTAGCTTAGGACAGTCTACGTGACTTCTGTTCGGTTTATAGATCGATCATAGACTCGAATCAAGTCATACAACCTTTGGATTAATCGTTCATTCCCCTAGACCATTTTATATCCAATGCTTCTAATTAAGCTCGAAACGTACATAAACTTGTAAAAACTCGAAAAGACTCCACAAATACCTAAAAGACTATATAAACCAGACCTATATCATAGCGAAAACCCATAAAAACCATGATATATCAATGAATCCAATCGCCACGGTTAAACACCGTTCAGGCTGACTGGTTCAATCGGATTCCATCATCGTTTGATACCCAATCTCCCTCGATCATATTCACAACTGGTTCGATAGGTTCTGTCAAAAAACCATCGACTATGATCGCATCGCCACGGTTTATCGACAGTCCTGGTTGATCGATCATGTGGACCACCAGATCAGAACACACGGTGTAATCTATCCACGTGCCATCGGACTGGTCGATTGGTACATAGACTGAAATCATGTCGCCGCGGTCCATAGACCGTCCTGGTCGACTGGTTCAGTCGACCACTTGACCATATAATGATCCGTCAGACCACAGACCTAGATGCATGATCGAATCTCTCTTTTTCTGGTGTGTTTATACCTAGGCGTGGGACAATACAAGAAATCAGTCATTTAACAACGGCGAGAAACGATGTAAAATCGTTGTAAATCCGGGTTAACTATGAATTTACTACGAAACGTAAATCGTCATAAATCGATTGACGTCAATACGATTTCGTCGTAAATTCGTCGTAAAATATGAGAGGAAAGAAATCGTTGTAAATTCGACGTATAAAATCGTCGTTAAATCGTTGTTAAATTACATGCGATAAGCAACGAAATTCAAATTCGTTGTTAAATCGTTGGGCTAATTACGACGAATAACCGACAAAAATATGACGTTTTTGAAAATCAGTTATATATATTTTCGTCGTTATATCGTCGCAAATGGTTCGATGTTAATCCCACGTTAATGCTTACGACGAATGTACAACGATTTTGTATACCTATTAAAAAAATTAATTCATATCAATTTAGAGCAAAAAAATATATTTAAATAATTATATTCGAATTTAAAAAGTATAATTAAAAGTTATATGTTTAATACATTTATATATTAACTAAACCATTTCTATAAAAATAATTCCAAAAATATTTTTAACTCATTTTCCATTCCTATGCATATTATTCTATTCAAAAAACTAAATAAATCCGTTATTCCAACTATACCTAAAACCATTATTGAAAAAAAAAAAACTGAAATAAAATTTAATTAAAAACATATATTTTTATCATATGGAAAAGGGAGAGTTGGTGAAGAATTGGAGGATTGAGAGAGAATGAGAGGAGATGGCGAGATTTGGTGGGTATATATAGATTTTTCCGTCGTTAATTCGTTGTAATTTCGTTGGAAATCGGAAATTAGAATTTTTGTTGTTCTCGCACGCGGGATTAATGAAAATTTTAAGTTTCTGATATTGAGATATGTTTTTTTTTATGTAAAAGAACAAAATCATTTTCATAGAAAAACATCAATTACAAAAATTCACTTGCATTACATATACCCTAAACTCAAACTATATGTAAGTATTGTATCACTCATCATTAAACTTAAAAAACATATATAATCTTGGTTTAAACTTCAAATATGTTAATATTTAATGATGGTTAGACTTATCAATTAGCTGTGAATTAGTGTAATATTAGGGTTTAGGGTTTCAATTTTACAACGATTCGTTGTAAATTCGTTGTTAAGCGACATTTTCAATAGTAAATTTTCATCGTATGGAATCAAAATTATGGTTTACAATAGCCGAAATTTTTTTGACCAATTCGATGTAAATTTGTTGTAAATTACAACAAAGTTACGACAATTCGTCTCAATTTTGTTGTAATTTACAACGAAGTTACAACGAAAATAAATGTTGGAATACGCCCAGATAAGATGTCGTGGATCGTCGTAAATAAGACGCTATTTTATGACGTAAATATTATGTTGTAAAATCGATGTGACGTAACGATGAATTTACAAAGATATATGTAAACGTCGTGAAAATCGTCGTAAACAAAATGTAACTTTACGACTATTTAACAACGTTTTATTTCTTCCTCAATTTACAACTAATTTACGACGATTTTGAAAATCATTGTTAAATCGTTGTAAGGTCGAGGTAATTTTCCACGTTTTATTTTCCTTGTAAATAATCGATGGAAATAGCATGTTTTCTTGTAGTGTGAGTGCTACTGAATTTTGAGCCTAGCCTTATATATATAGATTCCATCAGACACCATTCGTTGATCCAGAAACCCATTTGGTTGATAACTGCTAAACCACTCATCGACCAGCTAGCTACTTGGTCGACCAGCTAGTGTCACTATCGACCTAGCTGACCCAGCTGTTCGACACTCAACCTAGCTGGACTGAGCTAACCATCATCTCACCAAGCCGACCGAGCTAGCTCTAGCTTGACTTCCTATTCCCCTTTGACTCGGCTATGTCATTCGGTCCATTTCTCGTCCTTGACTAAGCCGCTCCCGATCATTCCTTAGACATAACTTGTTCACGACCACTCCAATGATCTGAACAAAGTAAGTCTTTCCCCGAAACATATCAGCCCACTATCCCTAGGCGGGATAGGGATGTTACACTAATTATATGTTTGCTTGTGTGTTCATGTGTCTTTGTGTATAATTAATTGATGTGGGGATCGATTTTTCCCAATCCTAAACTAGTACCGCAAGTGTATGGGTCTGTAGTGTAGTAGGGGTAATCGAACACAGGGACTAGAGGAACACTTTAGATCGTAAAAGGAACGTGAAAGCTAAGAAGAAAATAGAATGGGAGGTTGTGTCATGTGATTAAAACGAAACAAAGCAAGAATTAAACGACTAAAACTTATAATTTAAAATCATTAGGCAATCGGGTTATCTACGGGGTCCAAGATTAAACAAACGAAGTAAACAAACTAGGGTATCAAGCTCAAAAACAGTTATGTAAATCCCACTTTTGAGGCCGATAATGAACGTTCATTCCAATTAATCTATTACTCACATTTCGCATGGTAATTACTTAATCAAAAAAGCATTGATATTAGGTTCGATTTAATGTTCACAAGTACTCAATAACTCAACTTTAGTGGGGTCATGAAGCCGAGCATGTCTAAACTAGATCTGCTTCATGGATTCAACACTTTCGTGGTTCACAATTCTCTAAGGTTTGGTTACTAGATGATGAATAAATCAACATGTATTAATCGCAAGCCTTGAGCATAGAATGAATATGTATCTACCCTTTTTTAACTAACAACCTACATAAAACAATCCATGAAAACCCCTTTGAATCATCCTCTTACACAATAAGAAAACTACTCGATCATAGGTATGCAAAACATCATGAGATTAACGAATTACATATTATTAAAAGAGTAAAAGGGGGTTTAGAATTCTTCTCTAGAAGTATAGAGGAGATTCAACTCCCTAAAACAGTAGAAAAACAAAGGACGGCTAACTAGGGTTCTTCATGAGGCTTGATGGCGCAAGGTAGAACGGCGACTAGGGTTTCCTCCTTCTTCCTTCTTGTCTCTCGGTGTGTAAAAGTCTTTCGACTAGTTCTCGAATGGCTCTCTTTGTGCGGCTGGCATAAAAGGAGTATATATAGGCTCCAGGGGCGTCTAGGGTTTCTTTAAATGAGCTAGGAGGCCATAAGTGTGAAGGAAAAGCCTGGGCCCGAGAAAAGAAGTTTACAGAGGTCAGAATAAGTCATTCCGCACCTCCAAGCTACATTCCCACGGGGACGCTAGGCTGGCCTGCGGTATTGCTTGTTCGGCTTGCTCGGGATCTTTGACAGTTTGAGTGATCTTCACGATAATCGGCATAACTTTTGACTGGGTTGTGGGATTGGCTTAATTCCGAGTGAAGATGAAATATGACTTTTCTGTCTATTTGTTATCCAAAATTGAGCTTGATCCACCAGTCGGAAGCCTTCGATTTGCTGTTGGCCGCTAGAGGAACAACTTTTGTTTAAAACTCGGTTTTGCCTCCTTTTGATTCCTTTGTGACTAAAAACCTGTAAAAGCCTTGTATTTCCAAAGAACACTAGAATAGCCTCTAAAACATATAAAACTAGTAAAATCCTTAAGAAAATATAGTAAACATAGGTGTAAATTGGCTAAAATGCATGTATATCAACTCCCCCATACTTAGATCTTTGTTTGTCCTCAAACAAAACATCGACCAAGACTCGGAATAGAGGTCTGAAAACGTAGGAACTCCCATACCTTGGTATTTGATCGTGATTAGCCTTCTTTGCCTCACTAGACTTAGCCATGATCTGGGCATTCTGTTTGTAATCCCAACTGTTGTCTCTACTAGGCCCACAAACGTTAAGTTCTAAAAAAACAGGACTTTCTCACATTGATTTAAGGTGGGTGTACGATCTACATCGAGGGAGTATAGAACAGGGAGCACGTTGACTCTTACCCTCTCAAGTACCTAACAAGAGAATTCATGTGCTTATTAATTTTCCAGTCCATCTCTCTCTCTCTTTGCATGCACTAGTGGGATCGATTCTTCCCTCTGTTGGGGTTTTTAGTATAAGCATAATATATATAATCAATCCCATACCTTTTGGATTTGGATTTTATTTGATATGCGAGTAGTGATGGTTGGAGCCACTAATTCCCGATCCTTTTTTTATTACTTCCATCTTATTAGGCGGCAGATTTCCATTGATTCAGAAGACCAGTTAGACTGACCTCTATCCACTTCTCCTGATGTGTCGTTTAGATTTCCTTTAGCGTGCACTATTAAGAGAGAGAGTTTCATGCATACTTCGTGCAGCTGAAGACCTTCTTTGTCGGGGTTGAGAGAGGAGTCTAGCTCGATGTTAACCAAGCCCCAAGACAAGAATTTAAAAATTCAGTTTTAGGTCTAGTTATATTCGTAAAGTTTAGTAAGTCTTTAAACTTTTGTAAGTCTTGCAAAGCTATTTTAGACGTGGTGGTTTCCAAATGTCCAGCCTGAAATCAAGCCTGCTAATAAATACTAGAAGGCATTATCAAAACATAATATTTGGTCGTTCTTAACTCCAAATAAAGGTTTTTGACTCAATAATAATGGATGGACCGTAGAAATGCAAGAAAAGTTCATTATAATAACTCAAATAAAATAAGAAAAGAAAGAAAAGCATTAGTAACAGATAAACATCCTCCCCCAGACTTACTTCATACGGTCCCCAGTGTGAGCAAAATGGGGAAATGCTGGAAAATAAAAAAGAAAATACAGAAAAATAAAAGATCAAATAAATTTGTGGTAGATAGATGGATAGGGCGGTCATGAATTGATATCACCTCGAGATCATGGTGTGGACTCGGCTGAAGAGGAGATAACCGCGGTGTTCTCCGTGCCTGCATCAGAAGATGTCTCAAGGGATGTAGAACAGGCTTGGGGCGTGCTAAGTCGAACGATGCGAGGGTGTTCGATGTTTGAGA
This sequence comes from Erythrophleum ivorense, assembly GCA_026724425.1. NCBI lineage: Eukaryota > Viridiplantae > Streptophyta > Magnoliopsida > Fabales > Fabaceae > Erythrophleum > Erythrophleum ivorense. The sequence goes on along the minus strand of JAIUCV010000068.1, from coordinate 138,718 downwards.
TGAGAGAGAGAACACTATAAGTGGGCTCGGCCGCTGATGTTGGCGTGGGGTTCCGGCAGCTATTCCGGAAGAGGCTCAAAGGGCAAATGGTCTTGATGAGCTTGATCAAGCAAAACATGGTGCGGTTTTGAGTGGAGATGCGACTTTCAAGCTCCAAGTGATAAGGTCTCTCGGATCCATGTGTGAATCCGGTCTCGGGGTATGAAGGTTTAGCTAACCTTGCACCGGTTGTTCCGAGTGAAATGAGCTCTCTTTTGCAGGATTTTAAGGATGTGTTTCCAATAGACAATCCCACCGGTTTACCTCCCATTCGTGGTATTGAACATCAGATAGACTTTATGCCCGGAGCTATACTTCCTAACCAACCAGCTTATCGCACCAATCCGGTGGAAACAAAAGAGTTACAACGCCAAGTCGATGCGTTAATGGAAAAGGGCCATATCAGAGAGAGCACGAGCCCTTGTGTCATCCTTGTCTTAATTGTGCCAAAGAGAGACGACAGCTGGCGCATGTGTGTTGATTACCGAGTAAACAACAATTTCACTGTAAAGTATCGACATCACATTCCTAGATTAAATGATATGCTTGATGAAATGCATGGTTTTAGCATATTTTCTAAGATTGATCTTAAGAATGGCTATCACCATATTAGGATGATAGAAGGGGATGAATGAAAAACTACACTTAAAACTATGCATGGTCTATATGAGTGGCTTGTTATGCCATTTAGTCTTACTAATGCACCTAATACATTCATGCTCTTAATGAACCATGTCCTTAGAGGTTTCATTGGTCACTTTGTTGTGGTTTATTTTGATGACATTTTGGTGTATAGCAAGAGTTTAACCGTGGATAATGAGCATCTTGAATCTTTCTTGCATGTGCTTAGAAAAGAGAAATGTTTTCCTAACCTTAAGAATGCACCTTTTGCACGAATAACCTTGTCTTCTTAGGTTTTGCTCTGAGTGCAGATAGCATCAAGGTGGATGAAGAAAAAATTAAGGCCATTAGATATTGGCCAAGTCCAAAAACAGTTGGTGAATTTCTAAGCTTCCATGGTCTAGCCGGATTCTATAGGCGCTTTGTTAAGGACTTTAGCACTTTAATTTGGCCACACCACTTACATAGGTTATCAAGAAGGACACTGGGTTCAAGTGGGAAGAAGCTGAGGAGAATGCTTTTCAAGAGCTTAAATACAAGCTTACTAACGCCTTTGTTTTGATCTTACCTGATATTCTTAAAACTTTTGAGATTGAATGTGATGCCTCATGTATAGGGATTGGAGTTGTCTTAATGCAAGACAAGAAATCCATTGCCTTTTTCAGTGAGAAGCTTAGAGGCACCACCTTAAACTATCCAATGTATGACAAGGAGCTTTATGCCTTGGTCAGGCCCTTGAAAACATGGCAACATTACTTTTGGCCAAAGGAGTTTGTCATCCATACCGACCTTGAATCTCTTAAGCATCATAAAGTTCAGCATAAACTCAACAAGAGACAAGCCAGGTGGGTTGAGTTCATTGAGACATTTCCATATGTCATCAAATAAAAGAAAGGTAAGGATAATGTAGTTGCCAATGCATTATCCCGGAGGGAAGCACACGGAGGAGGCCTTATGGGTCACTTTCGTGAGGCCAAAACACTTGAGGTGGTGAGAGATCACTTTCATTGGCCGCATATGGTCAGAGATGTTGAACGCATCTGTGGTAGATGTGTTACTTGTAAACAGGCTAAGTCTAAGGTTCAGCCGACTGGTTTGTCCATTCCTTTACCCATACCTTCTCACGCATGGATTGATATAGCAATGGATTTTGTGCTTGGATTGCTTAGGACTAGAACAGGAAAGGATTAAATTATTGTGGTTGTTGATAGGTTTTCTAAAATGGCGCATTTCATTGCTTGTCATAAAACGGATGATGCATCTCATGTAGCTGATTTGTTCTTTAAAGAGATTGTTCGTTTGCATGACATGCCTAGGATCTTTATTTCTGATAGAGACACCAAGTTCCTTAGTTATTTCTGGAAGACTCTTTGGTCTAAACTAGGAACTAAGCTTTTATTCTCTACTACATGTCATCCGCAAACTGATGGTCAAACTGAAGTGGCTAATAGGACCTTGGGTACTCTCTTGCGCACACTGATTAAAAATAACCTTAGAACATGGGAAGATTGTTTGCCGCATTTAGAATTTGCATAGAACCATGCCGTGCATTATGCTTCTAAGTTTTCTCCATTTCAAATTGTTTATGGATTCATTACCATCTCTCCTTTGGATTTAATGCCTTTAACTTTGGGTGAAAGAACCAGCGAAGATGGAAGAAAGAAGGCTGATATGGTGCAGCAATTTCATGAGAATGCTCGGAAAAACATTGAAGAGAAAACAAGGAAGTATGTGGAGCAAACAAACAAGAGCCAGCGTGATGTTGTGTTTGGGGTTGGGGACATAGTGTGGGTTCACATGTGAAAAGAAAGGTTCCCAGCCGAGATAAAGTTAAAGTTGATGCCGCGGATGCATGGGCCATTTGAGATAACTAAGCAGATCAACAACAATGCCTATCAAGTCGATCTCCAAGGTAAGTATAATATGAGTTCGACTTTTAATATTTCTGATCTTTCCCCTTTTCTTGCAAATGAAGGTTGTGGATGATATGACTATGGCCGAGGTTGTGGACAAAGGCAAGGAAGGACAGTTTGAACAGGAGGATGGAAAGCTTGTAGCCGAGGAAGCTTTGGTCGGACCATTAGGTCCAATGACTCTATCAAATTCTAAGTTATTCAACCAAGCAATTGGCAGGATAGTTATATACTTGGGCCAGATGAATACAAAGGTTGTCCCAACCACTTTTGTTTTGATAACAGCCCAAGATATTCGGTAAAGGGACAATTGTTGCTTATGCACTCTTTTTGCCTTCTAAGGTTTTGTCCCAAGTGGTTTTCCTTAGAAGGTTTTTAATGAGGCATAAGTAACCCTTTCAAATCCTTCCTTTGCTGGATCCGACACAAGCCCATCACGTGGGAAGAGTACAACGAGATTCAAAGAAGTTCAAGGGGTCTTTTTTATGTTCAAAAATAGCATGATGCTATTTTAAAAAAGAAAATGTAACACTGATGGAAAAAATTCTACTGTAAAATAGCATAAAGGGACAAATTTGGCATGGGGTTGGAAATGCTCTTAGTATTTATTTTATGTTTCATTTTCGAGATAGTCATGGAGCATGTTCCAAGACTAGACTCTTCGTTTTCTTCTTCTCTCCTTCTCTTTATAATCTCTTGTACTCTCATTCCAGAAACTCATCTTTGATTTTAATCAAAACCTCTTTTATGAAAAGATCAATCTCGTTGGTGTGTAATATCCATCAAAATTCCTTCACGCTTTTGGTGTGTAATATCCTCTAGTTTTTAGGTCGGAGTTTAGATATTCTTCCGCAAGTCTCTTATCAATCCAATTGATCATCTATCTTGTTCTGTCATCACAATTCTTCATCGAATGAAATCTATCTTTACTCAACCTCAAAGTGCCAATCTTAAAAGAATCTTATCACAACGCGTTGCACTCTAAAAAAACACGAGACATGCTTTGATACCAACTTGAAACATCCTTGGCCGCGGACGAAGGGTTCTCGAATTGCACCGCATTGCCGACCAAACCTCCCGGTTTACAACCGCTACTGTACGAAATCCCCTCTTCAAGGCATAATCGCCGGTCTATCAATAAGCAGCGAAAAAACATCGTTTAAGGCCAATGTCTTTATATCCTTTGTCTCATTCCAATTAAGCACTTACCAGTCTGATCATCTTTCTACCTTGGACAGTCTACACGACTTCCGTTCGGGTTATAGAACGATCCTTAACTTGGATCAAGTCATGCCAACCTATGCATCAATCGTTCCATTCCTCTAGACCATTCTATCTAGATCTTGGCAATCACTAATCATATTTCGGGCCACCATTGATCCGCATTCTAGTTGACTCTGATCGATAGTGTATCTACACCGATTGTATCTCCAGATCGAATCATACTTGATTCTTCCCATGATTAACGAATCCCCGTCTTTACTTAGCCATTCATCCAACCATGCCCACTGAATTAAGTTTAGATTGAAGAGGAGTCATGCCAATGGATCAACTAGGGTTGTTTGCATAGGATCGCCCGTTCATCCATATCCCATTGTCTAAACAGTCCGCCATCATTCGCTGATCCGGCTATCACCCTTTCCGAGTCATGATCTATACAAATCACGTACATGGTTAACCCAACTATGTGTCAATCCATAATCGAACACATTCGCACCCGTGTATCCATCAGGTGGTCCATGCCCGACCATCTGATATAACCATATTTTACATGTTTTTACATAGTAGTTTATTATTTTTTAAGTATTTTCAATAAGGTTTTATGCCTTTAGAGGTAGTTTTCTTGTATTTGTTGGATTTGGAGTCTTTGTATGTTAAAACATCAAAAATGATACAAAAGGAGAAAAAGAGCCCCAAACCATGATCCATGCAAGTTTCCAAGTCAAGAGCATCAATGAAACTCCAAGTGTTTGATTTCCGCGATCGGACAGACCCGGAGCATCAAAAAGATGGCCGCGGTAGAAGGTCTTACCGACGTCCAAAAATTATGATCTTGGTCTTGCTGGATAGATAATTGAGTCATGCTTCACGGTGAAGTGTAATGGAGTCATTTGGAGTTTACATCAGGAAGAAACCTTTTTTCCCCCAAGATATATCCGCCTGGCAAAGAAATGAAGCCCACAGAGATTTAGTGTAACCCACGGCCTTGGCTCAACTTAACATAGGCCTAGCTTGTTTTTGGTGGTTCCCTTGCTGTGATCTCAGCCCATACACATCGAAAAACATCAAGCCCGACTCACCGGAAAGTTTCCTTATTCGGCACTTCAAAACCCTACTCGACTCTTACCCTATAAATACATGTTTTTAGCCTCTGCGAAAAGGTGTGCCACCACCAGTGTCTCGTGCAAGAGGAGAGAAGCCGTCATAGAGAGAGAGAGAAGCCCTAGAAGCCCTCCATATAGGAGGAGAAGAAGAAGGCGCCGCTCAAGTCTTGCACTTGCACAAAAGTATTCTTTACATTTTTTGTTTCTTTTCCATTTCTTTTCTAAGTTCTTGTACCGGATCAACAGTTATCAAGGGAGATCGACTTGTTCTTCAATAGAGAAGATTTCTTTATCCCTTATCTCTTTTAATACTTTTACAATGTTTCCAATCATGCTTTGCTTGTTTGTTTGCATCATGTCCGAGTAGATCCCTCGTTAGGCCGAGGAGATCGATGGTAGTTGGTATTATTTGATTAAGTGATTTATAAGTTTGCAATAATGGAATTTCTTATCTAATTGTTCTTCATCTTTACCTACTCTTAATGCTTATTGTTAGGAAAGCTCGCCTAGTATCTGATTTAAGGTTGATACACTCTACAAAATTTAGTTGTATTGCCGGATCTTGTATTTGATGAGTTAAGTGTTTTAAGCTTCCAAAAGTCGACTTAAGGAACTTAGTGAACAATCATAACTTGAACATCTTTTATGCATGTTTTCCACTTGTAATAACCATCGAAAGTTGAGTCTATTAGGTTGATTAAACATAGTGGTTGGAGCCACGAAAGTGGAAAGATCATACATCCGTGTTATGAGTTCAAGACTGTTTTTGAAGATATCCCAATGCATTCATCATATCACTACTTGCTACCAAAGATTATCCTTTGCCTAACTCTTTGTTTTTATTGTTTACATCTCATTTACTTACTTGCTTTGTTTTCTTTGCTATTTGATACACACATCATCGACAACTTTATATTTTGTTCTAGCTTTATTTTAATCTCCATAGGTTTGAAGTGAAATCACACCTCCTTGTGGTTCGACCCCGAACTATACTATTGCTTTTGCTGTGCACTTGCAGCTAGGATAGCTTGGGTTAATTAGTACTTGAAGCATAAACCTGCACCCCATCAAGTTTTTGGCGCCGTTGCCGGGGAGGCTGTCGCATTTTCCTTCAACTCTTTTGATTGAATTCTAGTCTAGTTATTTGTTTCTTGCATTTTACTTTCTGTTTTTCATAAAATCTTTAAAAACCATAAATTTTTTTACTAAACTCTCTTTCTTTGTGTTTCTTAGGTGCATGACAAGAAGGTCCAATCCAAATAATACAATAGAAGAAGACCTTGACATTGACCAACTTGAAAGAACACTTAGGCGACAAAGAAGAGAAAGAATGAATCAAGCCGGAGAAGCCGCATCACAAGGAGGCCAGCACCAAGTTCCTATCCAGGAGAACCAACTACAAGACCCCCATGTCCCACAACGAGCTGGAGCTGACCAGCCAGCACAAGGAGGAGTCGCACCAAACAATAACCCTCCAGGTGTAGCCGATCAACCACCACCGATGTTTCCAAACATGGGACAACCAAACCAGCATCATGGTGACCATCAAGGGATGCCTCAAACTCAACAACATGTGCCTCAAAGGAGAGCACAATTCGCTCAGCATCCAAGGCACCAAACTATGGGAGACTTTGATTCTTCCGATGCTCTCTTCTTGGACAGGAACCCTATCCGTCCACCTCAGCCTCCAAGGAATGACTTTGAGATCAAGCCTCAGATCATAGCCTTGGTGAAACAAAACAAATTCCATGGTTTGTCCACCGAGCATCCACTTGATCATGTCGACACCTTTGAGGAAATATGTAGCACAACTCGGATCAATGGAGAGTAACCGGACTACTTCAAGTGCAAGTTGTTTACCTTCTCTCTAAGTGACAAGGAACTTAGATGGGTAAATTATGTGCCACCTCAATCCATTACCACTTGGAATGAGTACAAAGGACCTTTCTTAAATTAATTCTACACCAAGCAAAGATCAAACTCAATAAGGAGCAAGATATCCGGGTTTAAGCAAGCACTAATGGAGTCTTTCTATGAAGCTTTGGAGCGATTCAAGGAGTATACTAGGGACTGCCCCAACCATTGCTTCTCAGAAGGTAATCTATGAAACATCTTTTACAATGGGATTGATCATAAGTACAAGCTTTCACTTGACACCGCAAGCAATGGGAACTTCATGACAAAGTCGGTGCCGGAAGCAAAGCTTTTGATTGAGAATCTTGCTGTAAGTGATGCCAATGCCTGCCCTGAGTACAATAGAAGTGTGAGAACCACAACCTCATCATCAGAATCAGCTCAAATCTTGGAGCTAAAGAACATGGTCTCACAACTACTAAAGAGCAACCGAGGAGTTCATGCTATAGAAGATGCTTTGCCCACTAATGAAGACCCTCTCATGGAGTTTATGAGAGATGGATCAGAAGAGAATCAAGAGGAGGTCAACTACATTCGTGGAAACTTTGGTAATAGGGGATACAACCAGCCATTCCGCCCCCATCCAAACCTATCATACCGGAGCACTAATGTGGAGAATCCTAATGATCAAGTCTATCCCGGCCAAAACGCATATCAAGGAGGTCAATACCAGCCTAAGCAACAAGTCTATCCCAAGGGAATCTATCAATTGAAGCAGCCATTCACTTTCCCTCAAGGAGTTGCACCGGCTCAACAAGAAGAAAAGGTGGATTTTGCATTGAAGAAATACATGGAGGAGCAAAGACAAATCACCAAGAGCCTACATGATGATGCGGCTGGGTTTGCTTCAAGTAATAATTAACCCAATCTACACAACTGAAAGTGCACTGCAAGAGAGTAGTATAGTTCAGAGTCGAACCACAAGGAGATGTTATTCCTCTTCAAACCTATGGAGATTGAAAACAAGCTAGAACAGAAATATGAGTTGATGGTGTTGTGGATCTAAAAGCAAAAGGAAACAAAGCAATAATGAAATGGAAATAAACTACATGAGGTGAAAGCAATAGGAGAAAGCATTGGGCATTAGAGAATTTGCAAGGTTTCATAGATTGAATCAAGTAAGTAAATAGGGAAATCAATAGTTTTGTTCTAGAACTCGAATTAATAAGTATAATTGACCTAATCCCGCAGTGCCAATAACAATGTCTAAACAACCTAAATCACACAACTCCCGCAAGTAATCAAGAGGTTAAACATGTATGAATAGTCCAAATTTGATATGTTCACAAAGCTTTGTAATTCTACTTCCGTAGGTTATTACGCCTTGCTCACCCAAGTTGATTCAAGAGATTTAACAAATGGTCAGAAAGTAAATCTACCTAAGAGCAGTAGCATAGATGGTCACTCAAGCTATAAGCAGTAAGCACAAACTTGGATGAAGAACTCTAATAATAAAATCCTAATCTAGCAACCTAATAATCAATCCATGAAAACCCTTTGAAAACTCTCAAACCCAACAACGAGATTACTCAAACATAGTATCAGAGATCAAGCAAGAGATGAATGAAAACATGATTATATTATTGTAATAAAGAGATAAAGGGATAAAGAACGCTTCTCTGTTGATGAACAAAGTCGAAATCTCCCTTGATAGCTCTCGGATCCAAAGTACAAAACTTAGAAAAGAAAAGGAAAAGAAAGACAAAGATTTTATGTGTGCTAGGGTCTTGAACGGCGCCTCCTTTCTCTCCTTCCTGGTATGAGTTGTTGTTGATGTTCTTGGTGACCGTAAAAGGACCATCTACTCTCGGCATTAGTTTGGATTTGCGCTCGGCTGGAAACTGTTCCTTGCATAGATGGATCCATACTTGGTCTCTGACTTTAAAGACCATTTCACGCCGTCCCTTGTTTGCCTTCCGAGCATATTGCCTTGTCTTTTCTTCTATGTTTTTCTTTGCTTGCTCATGTATTTTCTTCAACGTTTCAGCCTTTTGCTTTCCAGGAAGTACTCAATCTTTCACTCAAAGGAAGAGGCATTAAATCTAAAGGAGACAGAGGTTTAAATCCATACACAATTTCAAACGGTGAAAAGTTAGATGCTGAATGCACATAATGGTTATATGCAAACTCGATATGTGGCAAACAATCATCCCAAGTTCTATTGTTCTTTTTAAGCAAGGCACGCAACAATGTTCCTAGTGTCCGGTTAACAACTTCAGTTTGGCCGTCAGTTTGTGGATGACAAGTAGTAGAAAACAAAATTTTAGTGCCCAATTTCGACCACAAAGTTTTCCAAAAATAACTAAGAAACTTAGTATCATGATCAGAAACAATGGTGCGCGGCATGACATGCAATCTAACAATTTCCTTAAAGAACAGAGCAACATGGGATCCATCATCAGTTTTATTACATGCAACAAAGTGAGCCATTTCGAAAATCGATCAACAATCACAAAAATGGAATCTTTACCGTTTCTAGTCTTAGGCAAACCAAGAACAAAATCCATGGAAATGTCAGTCCAAGGGTGAGATGGGATAGGGAGAGGAGTATACAAACCGTGTGGCTGGACTTTTGACTTGGCCAACTTACATGTTGCGCATCTAGCACATATTTGCTCAACATCTTGGAGCATGTGTGGCCAATGGAAATGGTCGCGCATGATCTGAATGATATTGGTAACTCCGAAGTGTCCCATCAAGCCTCCTCTATGGGCTTCCCTAACAAAAAAATCCCTCAAAGAGAAGTTAGGCACACAAAGACGGTTCTCATAGAAGAGGAACCCATCTTGTCTCACATATCGGCCATAAGAAAATTTAGAGCAAGCTTGATAGATATCCGCAAAATCAGCATCAGAAGCATATAGTTCTTTAATTTGTTCAAAGCCTAAGAGTTTGGCATCAAGAGTAGAGAGAAGAGTATACCTCCTTGACAATGCGTCGGCAACGACCACTACAAGAAATATACCGTTATTGCGACGGAAAAAGGAGTCGCAATTCCGTCGCAAATGTCAATTTGCGACGGAATTGCGAGACCCGACTTTCCGTCGCAAATCTTTCGTCGCAAAGACGATTGCGTCACAATTCCGTCGCAAAATTGCGACGGAAACAATTCCGTCGCAAAATTGCGACGGAAACAATTCCGTCGCAATGTTGCGAGGAAGTGATTTCCGTCGCAAATTTGCGACGTTTTTGCGACGAGAAATAGTTCCTCGCAATTTTGCGACGGGAACTATCCGTCGCAAATATGCGACAGTATTGCGAGGAACTGAGTCCGTCGTAACATTGCGACGGAACTGAGTTCCTCGCAATATTGCGACGGAACTCAGTTCCTCGCAATACTGTCGCAAAATGTGGTATTTTTTTAATAAAAATAAATAAAAAATAATATGAAAAATGAAATTGATAATTAAAAAAATTTATGAAATAAAATAAAATTTAATTAAAATTAAAATTCAAATATAATACAAAATGCGGAAAAAAAGTTCGAAAGTAACATAGAAAAAAGGTTCAAACATAAACTAAAATTCCGTCGACGGAAAACCGCCCGTTGATGTATCTGCTCCGCTGGTTCCGGTTCCGTCCTGGACTTGCTGCTGGTCAGGATAGTAGCGCCTCATAATTTCTTTGAGTTTCGGATCCTGAGTGCCCAAGTAGTCGAACATCTCTTCGTAGCACGCTAGTTTCGTCTTCGTTGCCGTCAATTCCTCCTTTATCTCCTCAACCTTGTGGGGATCCTGAAACCGATTTGAAGCGGTACAGCGAACATAACCGCTCCTAGTATCGATTTGGGATTGGAGAGAACCAACCCCCCTAATTTGCCCCTTTTTACGAGGTGCGGTCTGAAACAAAGAAAAGTTAAATTAAACGAATTTATAAGATAATATATATATGAATTGAATTAATTTGAAATCAAAATATAAAAAAACTTACCTCCACAAAAACCTTGTTCCTAATTGACGTAGACAGCTCAGACGAGCCAGAAGCGATGCTCTCGGGATCATCATTCTGCGTCATTTCTTGAAGCTTTGAATTAACATCGTTGTAAAGCTCCTCAGAATCTTCATTCACGAAAGTGCCATCTGGATTCCGCTTTGTGTACGCACGAACCGCCAGCAAATCCGTCTCTGATTCCCCTTTTTCCTCGGCCTCAAAAAAAAATTTTTCATTTGATAAGAATAATAAAAAATAAATGAACTGACTAATATAAAAATAATAATAATTAGAAAATAAACAAAACTTACGAGCATTCAACCTCGGGATCTGAATGAAGTACGGCCGGATCGATGTGTAGAGTTTTTACTCTTCAATCGAGCCGACTTGCTTTTGACACTCCTGGCCTGGTGAACATGATCCTGCCAAAATGCAACTAAACCATCCCAAATATTTTTGTCGAACCAGCAAGGCACTGCATCATCTCCTTTTTTAATCCACGACTGCTTCCACCGTGATACCATATCAGGCAACCGCTGTTTGACTTTGTTTCTGAACTCTTTGTGAACCATTCCGGTAATGCCAGCGTCCCAATGATACTTACGCTACATCAAAAAAAATAAAAAAATAAAAAATTTGTATTAGATGAAAAGAAATGAATAAAATTTTAAAAAATTAAATTAAACTCATAAATAAAACTTACCGCGAAAGTACTAAACCAACGGTCGAGGACGTACTCCTTTATATCTTTCCCCCGGGCATGAGGTTCTTTGAAATCTTTTTCAAATATTTCCGTCACTGCGGAAGCGACGGATGGATCATCAGTGAACCTGGAGAAATAAATTTGGAAGTTAAATTTATAAAATGTAAATCATTAAATAAAACAAAAACTAATAAAAAAATATATATACTTACCAGAAAGTGTTCACCGGACGGTGTGGATGAAGATGAGGAAGGAGATCATGACCAGGCTCACATAAAATGTCCCTAATAGACGCATACAATGCGCCTACGTTGGCCTCAATCATGGCCGCATCTGCGTCGTACGGAACATGTGGAGGCGACTGGTGAGCAGGTGGAGACGGAGACCGTGCCCGCTGTCCCGTAGAACCATGGGAACTAGAACTCGGGGGAACGGAATGCAAACCCGAACCACCACGGGAACGACCACGTCCATGAGAACCGTGTGAACCACCATGTCCTCGAGAACTGTGTGAACCACCATGTCCACCACAAGAACCGTGTGAGCCGCCTCCTCCCCGACTCACGTAATCCATGTAGCTGTTTGGATCATCCATCTGCAATATATATAAAATAATTACATAGGAACTTAGAATAAAAAATAAATAATAATTATTCTACAAATAAAAACAAAAACAATTACCAATCTTATGGAAAAAATAATATCCAAAAAATATTCTAATTATCTCACAATTGCATAAAATTATTCAAAAGATTATTCCAATAATATAAAATTTTATGTCCAAATAATTACAAGGTTTAGCAACATTAGATTAAATCCTAAACCCTAAAATAAATTCTAATTATCTTCCCCACAAATATCAAAATTCTAAAAGATTTAGCAACAATATGTAATAATCTTTCCATTTCATACAATCTTATAATTTCATATTAATCAAAACAATACTACAATCTATAGTTTTCAATCTTAGATCTAAATTTCTCTATCCTAACCATTTATCTAACAATTTCTAAAAAAATTGCTATAGAAAAAAAAAAAATTAATTACCGTGTTCACGGTGGCTGAGCGACGTGAGGCGGATCTGCGGGGCGGAGGGGCGTCGGCGGAGGCTGCGGGGCGGAGGAGCGTGGGGTGGAACTGCGGCTGGGCGGGGCGGAGGCTGCGGGGCTGGTTTCGGGCGGAGAGATCTGCGGGGCGGAGCTGCGGGGCGGAGGTTGCGGGGCGGAGTGGCGTCGGGCGGAGGCTGCCGGACGGAGGCTGCGGGGCTGGTCGCGTCGGGCGGAGAGATCTGCGGGGCGGAGGTTTCGGGGCGGAGTGGCGTCGGGCGGAGGCTGCGGGGCTGGTCGCGTCGGGCGGAGAGCTCTGCGGGTAACCGGCGGCGGCTGAATCGCAGAAACGGCTGCGGCTGAACCGTGAGGACGGCGGAAATCGCAAAAACGGCGATGAGCAAGGACGGCGGCGCGGATATAAAAATTTGGTTTGCATTTTTCGCGTTTTCGCGAACCCGAGAAGTGAGTTATATAGATCTTAAATTCCGTCGCAAAACCGTCGCACACTTCTGTTGGAATTGCGACGGATTTGCGAGACAACAATTAAATCCGTCGCAAAACCGTCGCAAATTTGCGATGTCTTTGCGACGGAATCGATCAGGAAACCCTAAAACTAAATCCGTCGCAAAACCGTCGCAAATATGCGACGGCTTTGCGACGGAATCGACCAGGAAACCCTAATCTGAGGCTGTGTATCTCGAAAACGGTCTTTCCTCGCAAATCCGTCGCAAACATGCGACGGATTTGCGATGGATTTATATTTGTTATCGCAAAACCGTCGTAATTTTGCGAGTAGTTTGCGAGGGAATTATCTTTTTCTAGCGATTCCTTCGCAAAGCCGTCGCAATATTGCGACGGAATTGCGACGAAAACATATATTTAGGGTTTATATTTTGGGGTTTAGGGTACGGGCTAATAAAGATGGTTTATATTAAATATATATTCTTATTACGCCGTCAATATGAATATGAATATAGCTTTTGAACATTTGTACATATGTTTATTATTATTGGTCGTTCAGAGAAACCGTCGCAATTGTTTAATATACCGTAAGCATCAATGAACTTGATACGTAAGCCGTCGAAGAGAAACATATTTTTTCTAGTAAAGAGCTTTTATGTTTGAATTATAGATTATAAAATAAGTTTATATCACCATAAACGCTTCTTATTCGAAATATGATACCCTAAACCCTAAAACTTAGCACTCCCTCGCAAATCCGTCGCAATATTATCTCCATCGCAAAGCTCTCGCAAATTTTGCGAAGGATTTGCGATGGAAATTGTTATTTCCGTCGCAAATCCGTAGCAAGTCATATCCATCGCAAATCCGTCGCAATGTTGCGATGGATTTGCGATGGAAATGATCTATTCCGTCGCAAATTCATCGCAATTTTGCTTCAGATTTGCGACGGAATAGTTGATTTCCCTCGCAATTCCGTCGCAATTACGGCCATGAATAAAAAAAAATTACAAAATACAATAATCTAACAATCAATCAAATTAATGTTCAACATCATTTTCAGATATGTAAGAGTTTTCACTATGCTCCCGTTCATCATCATCTGTAGGAAGCTCCTCGAACTCATCGGACTCTCCATCTTCACTTGAATAGTCAACGACGTCTTCTACTTCTATGTTCGCGGGATCAACGTGTACGATATTTTCAGTGGATTCAATCGGGTTTGATACTTCCGCAACTCTATCATGCTGCATAGCCACATCATTGTCTAAACCAACTACACAACCTCTTGGATTGACCTTTATGACCGATAACCAAGTGTCTCGTTTTTGCCTAATTCGAGGATAAGGAATGAAACACACTTGCTCTGCCTGCGATGCAAGGATGAAGGGTTCGAACTTGGAAAATTTCCGGTTTGCATTTACGTCGGTAACACCTAACGTCTCGTTTATGCGAACCCCTCGACCAAGTGTCGGATCATACCAATCACATTTGAACATAACACATTTCAAGTTGATGATTCCTGGGTAGGTAACCTCGATGATCTCTTGTAAAACTCCATAAAATTCGGTTTCGCCTGGGACATGAATACCATAATTTGCGGTCGACTTCCGCATGCCATGCTTGTACGTATGGAATATGTACCCGCGAGTGCAGTACATTGGTGCCACAGTGATCTTCCCTATTGGTTCGTGAACAATCTCATGCAACCATAAAGGTATTTGTTCCGGATGATATCCATTTGTCACCTATAAACAGATATACAAATTCACACACATTAATTAAAAATTGTCTAAGTTTAATTTGATATTAATTATGTAATTAGTTTAAATAGATTTTATTTGAAGAGCGCTTCAATAGTATTTTTAACCATCCAGCAAAATCACGTTCTTTGTACAACTCGTACTCATGTTCTTGTAAATCAGGATATGTCTGTCGGATCTGATTATCAAAAATGCTGCACAAAAATCCTCAAGTTATATATATATATACATAGAGAAAAACATATGAAAATTGACAAAGTAAACAAGGTACCTCTCAAATTGGTGCACTTCGTCTAGATTACGCAAAATGTAATTGTGAGCCGCACTCCAATGTTTATGGTCCCACGAATCTTCCTTCAACTTTCCAGCAAGTCTACCTATTTCTTTGAAGATGTTGGGGACAACATGCCTATATGTAGGTGCAACGCCTCCATCATCGTATCGTTTCGTAGCGGTTCTTCTTGTTCTCACATTTGGGCTAAAATAATAAGACGCGAAGTTAGATGTTTCCTCAGTCAAACTTCCTTGTACGATAGATCCCTCAACTTTCGCAAGGTTTTTCGCCTTTCCCTTCAAGTGTCCCATAAAACGCTCGAATGGGTACATCCACCTGAATTGCACAGGCCCCCCAAGAGCCGCCTCATAAGGCAAATGTACCGGTAGGTGTTCCATCACGTCGAAGAATGAAGGAGGGAAGATTTTCTCCAAGTTACATAGCAAGATAGAAATGTTTTTTTTGTAACTTCTCTACTCCGTCTTCAGTCAGTGTTCGCGTGCACAAATCTCGAAAAAACGCTCCAATACCTTTAATATAATATACACAATAAATAAATCTCGTAAAAATATATTAAATTAGTGATGTACGTAAACTCAATTTAAAGAAATGTAAATACTTGTTTACCTCCAATTGCTTCGTGGACATGTGACGGCAACAGTTCTTGTAATGCAAATGGTAGTAATCTCTGCATGAATACATGGCAGTCGTGGCTCTTCATACCTGAAATTTTTTGTCCTTTCTCTATACATCGTGAGAATTTAGAAACATATCCATCTGGAAATTTGACATCTGAAGCCACCCAGTCGAACAGAGCTCTCTTCGCATCCGCAGATAATCGAAAGTTTGGAATTGGTTGTTTGCCGTCTCTAGTAATATGCAGCTCGCTTCTTTTGCATATTTCTGTGAAGTCCAGCCTCGATTTCATATTTTCTTTGCTTTTTCCTTGGACATTCAAAATAGTGTGCATGATGTTATCGAAAAAATTCTTCTCGATATGCATAACGTCAAGATTATGTCGCAAGAGGTGATCCTTCCAATACGGGAGTTCCCAGAAGATACTCTTTTTGTGCCAGTTGTGATCCTGAGTATATCCGTCAGGCATGTTTGCGGTGCAATGCCAATTGCCTCCACGTTTGCATGTTTCCTCAGCACCATTATAATCGATCTGATCAAGCAAATCCTGTCCCGAAAGCTAATCCGGAGGGGGACCACGGACAACCTTATTCTTCATAAATAATTCCTTATTCTTTATGTACTTATGATTGATAGGAAGAAAACGACGGTGACAATCAAACCAACATGGTTTTCTTCCATGCCTCAGCTGAAATGCTTCTGACCTATTCAAACAGTGTGGACACGATAGTCTTCCGTGCGTAGTCCACCCTGACAACATTCCATATGCAGGAAAGTCACTAATCGTCCACAATAATACTGCGCGCATGTTGAAGTTTTGTTGCTGCGAGTAATCAAACGTGCAGACTCCGGAATACCACAACTGTTTCAATTCATCAATCAAAGGTTGTAGGAATACATCAAGGGATCGCTTCAGATGCTTAGGACCTGGCACTAAAATAGTTAGAAACAAAAATTCTCGTTGCATGCACATTGCCGGTGGAAGATTATATGGCGTCAATATGACGGGCCATAGCGAGTATTGTCTCCCTGACATACCAAATGGACTAAATCCGTCTGTGCATAATCCTAGATAAACATTTCTGGACTCATTAGCAAAGTTTGAATGTACCGTCTGAAAGTGTTTCCAAGCCTTTGCATCTGAGGGATGTGTAATCTCTCCATATTGTGTGGAATGTTCTGCATGCCATCTCATTGACGCTGATGTCATCTCCGATTGGTATAACCGTTTCAATCTTTCAGTGATTGGCAAGTACCACATACGTTGGTAAGGGACCCGTCTCCTTCCGGTAGTGGGTTTGTATCTCGGCTTCCCACAAAATCGACATTCTTGCACCTTATCATCATCTTTCCAGAAAATCATGCAATTGTCAAGCATACATCAATCATTTCATAAGGAAGCCCAAGACCCGCAACCAACTTCTGTATTTCATAGTAATTACCAGCAGAAAGATTATCTGCCGGTAAATACTCTTGAAATAGTCCAGCCCACTTATCCATGTTACTTTCGCTGCTGTTATCTTCACTTTTAATTGTCATCATCCTAGCTGCTAATGACAATCTAGATAGTCCCTCTCTACACCCATCGTATAGTGGTTGATTTGCAGCGTCTAACATATCATAAAAAAATTTTGCTTTAATGTTGGGTTCTTCCACCATATCTTCCCCACGATTATCAGCAAAAGCATTCGTAGTTTCATGAAATGCATCTGTAACCATATCATGAAACCTATTTTCTTGCGGAAACCCTCCATCATTTCCCAATATATCGTGATGATGACCATAATCATAGCTAGCGTTATAATTATGTTCCTCACCAGCTACCCCATGACTTGAACCACTATTCCCCGCCTCATGAAAAGTAGTATTATAATGATTTTCCCCATGAAAATACCACACATAATAATTGGATACGAATCCTCTATTAAATACATGTCTTTTAGCAATTTCAATATCGAGATATTTCTTGTTCTCACACTTCTTACAGGGACAAAATATTTTTACCATTTTCCAATGACTGTGGTTGGTTTTGTGCTTGGTAAAAGAATCCTCGTAATCCGTCAAGAAACTCTTTCGTCACTTCACCGGTCTCTGGATCTCTTTGATTGTACATCCAGCTACGTAACTCGTATATTCCGTAACTCATTTTTTTTTTCAAATTTTTTCTCTTTTTCTCTCTTCTTTCGTATTTCTTTTTTGTGAAATTTGTTGAATTCACGTCGGCTATTTATAGAACTTGGAAATTTTTTTCCTACGGAATTGCTACGAATTTGCGAGGAAAAAAAAAATAACTTGCGACGGATTTGCGAGAAAAAAAGATTTCCGAAGGATTTGCGACTGAATTGCGAGTACCTTGCGAGACATTTGCGACGGAAAAATTTCCTCGCAATTAGTTAGGTAAACTTCGTTTATCACTTCGTTTATCACGTGTTAACCATGCACCGGAGATTCCGAGTGAAGTGTCCAATCTTTTGCAGGAATTCAAGGACGTCTTTCCAGACGACTGTCCTAAGGAATTGCCACCAGTCCGTGGCATTGAGCATCAAATTGATTTTGTTCCAGGAGCCACTCTTCCAAACCGGCCAGCATACCGAACCAACCCTGTTGAGACTAAAGAGTTGCAACGACAAATCGATGAGCTAATGGACAAAGGACATATCCGGGAAAGCATGAGTCCTTGTGCCGTGCCAGTCCTTCTTGTGCCCAAAAAGGATGGAAGTTGGCGTATGTGTGTGGACTGTCGTGCCATCAACAATATCACTGTAAAGTATCGACATCCTATCCCTAGACTTGATGATATGCTTGATGAGCTTCATGGTTCATACATTTTCTCTAAAATTGATTTGAAAAGTGGTTATCATCAGATTAGGATGAAAGAAGGTGATGAATGGAAGACTGCATTTAAGACTAAGCATGGGTTATATGAATGGCTTGTTATGCCATTTGGTCTCACTAATGCACCTAGTACATTCATGCGTTTAATGAATCATATTTTGCGAGATTTCATTGGTCATTTTGTTGTGGTTTACTTTGATGACATTTTGATTTACAGCAAAACCCTTGATGAGCATCTAGATCACATTGCATCGGTCATGGCTGTTTTAAGAAAAGAGAAATTATTTGTCAATCTTAAGAAATGCACTTTTGGCACCGATAATGTGGTTTTTCTAGGTTTTGTTGTAAGTGCAGATGGAGTCAAGGTGGATGAGGAGAAAGTCACGGCCATTCGTGATTGGCCCAGCCCTAAGACCGTTGGAGAAGTCCGAAGCTTCCATGGCTTAGCCGGATTCTATAGGCGGTTTGTTCGTGACTTTAGTACTTTGGCCGCACCACTCACTAAAGTTATCAAGAAGGAAGTGGGATTCAAATGGGAAAAGGCTCAAGAGGATGCTTTCCAAGCTCTCAAAGATCGTCTCACTAACGCCCCCGTTCTTATATTGCCTGACTTCTTGAAAACTTTTGAAATTGAATGTGATGCTTCAGGTATTGGCATAGGAGCTGTTTTGATGCAGGACAAGAGGCCAATTGCCTTCTTTAGTGAGAAGCTTGGTGGCGCCACTCTCAACTACCCTACATACGACAAGGAGTTATACGCCTTGGTCCGTGCTTTGCAAACTTGGCAACACTATCTCTGGCCGAAAGAGTTCGTTATCCATACCGACCATGAATCCTTGAAACATCTCAAGGGCCAGCAGAAGCTGAATAAAAGACACGCCAGGTGGGTAGAATTTATTGAGACCTTTCCATACGTCATCAAGTACAAAAAAGGTAAGGACAATGTCGTTGCCGATGCATTGTCCCGGAGGTACACCCTACTTTCCACTCTTGATGCTAAACTGTTAGGCTTTGAGCAAATAAAGAACTTGTATGATTTTGATTCTGATTTTGCTGAGATTTACAAATCATGTTCTAAGTTTGCTTCAGGTTGATATTCTAGGCAAGATGGGTATCTCTTTTACGAGAACCGACTCTGTGTACCTAACTGCTCTTCGAGAGATCTTTTTGTTAGGGAAGCCCATGGCGGAGGCTTGATGGGGCACTTTGGTATCGCTAAAACTTTGCAGGTTATGCGTGATCATTTTCATTGGCCTCACATGATCAGAGACGTTGAGAGGATTTGCTCTAGATGCGCCACTTATAAGCTGTCCAAATCTAAGGTTCAGCCGAACGGTTTGTATACTCCTCTCCCTATCCCATCTCACCCTTGGACCGACATATCAATGGATTTTGTCCTTGGTTTACCTAGGACTAGAACGGGTAAAGATTCCATTTTTGTGATCGTTGATAGGTTTTCAAAAATGGCTCATTTTGTGGCATGTCATAAAACTGATGATGCATCTTATATAGCTTCTTTGTTCTTTAAGGAAATTGTTAGATTGCCTGGGATGCCTCGCACTATTGTTTCTGATCGTGACACTAAGTTCTTAAGTTATTTCTGGAAAACATTGTGGTCTAAGTTGGGAACTAAGCTTTTATTCTCTACTACTTGTCATCCCCAAACTGACGGCCAAACTGAAGTTGTTAACAGGACTTTAGGAACTTTGTTGCGTGCATGTATCAAAAAGAATCTTAAAAGCTGGGATGAATGTTTGCCACATATAGAATTTGCTTATAATCACGCTGTGCATTCTGCTTCCAAATTCTCACCCTTTGAAATTGTTTATGGGTTTAGACCCATCTCTCCTTTGGATTTGATGCCTTTGCCTGTGAGTGATAGGATAAGTACATATGGGAAGCACAAGGCAGAAACCGTGAAGAAACTTCATGAACAAGTACGGAAGAATATTGAGGAGAAAACAAAGCAGTATGCCAAACAAGCCAACAAAGGGCGACGCAAGATGATTTTTGAGGTTGGAGATAAAGTGTGGATACACTTGCGCAAAGAAAGGTTCCCTGCCGAACGAAAATCCAAGTTTATGCCAAGAATTGATGGACCTTTTGAGATCACCAAGCGGATCAACGACAACTCCTACCAAATAAATCTCCAAGGTAAGTATAATATCTGTTCGAGTTTTAATGTTGCTGACCTCTCTCCTTTTCTTGCAGATGAACCAGATTTGAGGACAAATCCTTTTCAAGAAGGAGGGGATGATATGATCATGGATGAGGTTAACCCGGACATGGACCAAGGCAGGTGGGATGAGCTTGAACCAGAGGAAGCATTGGCCATACCGACCGGCCCAGTCACCCGATCCCAAACTAAGTTATTCAACCAAGGAGTGGGAAGAATACTTAGCCGTTTGAGTCGGCACGTTCATGAAGTTAAGCACCCCACCATGGTATGCTTCACGGCCCAACACTTGGGATAAAGAGGCAAGTGGATCTTAGTGTGCTCTTTTTCCCTACCAAGGTTTTGTCCCACTGGGTTTTCCTTGGTAGGTTTTTAACGAGGCCTAAGACCCACTTTCATGTCCCCTCTTTACTCTTGTTGTTCGGGTCCGGTCCAGCCCGTTATGTTTTGGCGACAAGGCTCCTTTCTCTTTTGAATTTTCAAACGATGTCTTTGCATTTATGTGTTTTGTGTTTACCGAGTTATGGAGCGTGTTCCATTAATTCCTTTCTCTCTCTCGTCGCCTTATGTAAACCAAAACTCATCTCTTTGTATTCCTCATCAAACATTTTATTATCAAAAACTCTCTCCGTATTTGTTTGATCTTCTTAGTGCGTTACATCTAAGAGAACCCTTTGATCTTGTTGTGTGTTGTATCATCAAGGTTGAAGGTGGTGTTGAAGATCCTTTTCGCTGGATCTTTGTTATAGCCATTCGATCCACTCCATCCGTTCATCTCCCTCACTCCATCGCTTCATCATCCGAACCTCTACTCGACCGAACCATCCCATCGTTTGACCATCGTTCCATTCCTTCAACCGCCATCCATACTTGCTTCAACGTGCCGAATCCTGACAAGGATCATATTAGTCCTCCAAGGGTAGGAAGGACAATGAATCGGCCAACCTGGGCAAGGATAAGGCCGCGGCAGTGGTGAATCCACGTACTGATGGTCCAACCGGTCTTGTGGTTCCAGGGGATCTCGCCGCGCGGACCCTGCCTACAGTGACTGGTCCGTTTACCCGGAAAACACCCGAACATCTTTTGGATACTATCTTGGGAGATGAGGTTGACGATGACAGCTACGAGAGCGACTCATCGGTCCGGATTAAGGATGGGAACGTGACAGCGACTGGGCGTGGGAATCAGGAGCAGACCCCTTCGGTAGCAAAAATGTGGACCATGATGCAAAAAGTCATGAGTCAAATGGAGGGACTAACTCAGGCGGCTACGCCGGTGGAGAATCCAACGGTGGGACAGTCGGCTGGGGCTCTTCACTCGATGCCAACGGATGGAGAACAAGCAGGTAGTGCACCTGAGGTGATATGATCATGAATGAGGTTAGCCCGGACATGGACCAAGGAAGGCGGGAAGAGCTTGAACCTGAGGAAGCACTTGCCATACCGACTGCCCAGTCACTCGATCCCAAACTAAGTTATTCAACCAAGGAGTGGGAAGAATACTTAGCCGTTTGAGTCGGCATGTTCAGGAAGTTAAGCACCCCACCATGGTTTGCTTAATGGCCCAACACTTGGGTTAAAGAGGCAAGTGGTTCTTAGTGTTCTCTTTTTCCCTGCCAAGGTTTTGTCCCAATGGGTTTTCCTTGGTAGGTTTTTAACGAGGCCTAAGACCCACTTTCGCTTTACCTCTTTACCTTTGCTGTTCGGGTCCGGTCCAGCCCGTTTAGTCTTGGCGACAAGGCTCCTTTCTTTTGAATTTTCAAACGTTGTCTTTACATTTATGTGTTGTGTGTTTTCCGAGTTATATTGAGGCTTGTTCCAATTAACTCTCTCTCTCTCTCTCTCTCCCTCTATCGTTGCCTTATGTAAACTGAAACCATCTTTCTTATGTTCTTCATCAAACATCTTTTTACAAAAAACCTTTCGTATGCTTGATCATCTCTTGGTGCGTTACATCCGAGAAATCCCTAGTTCTTGTTGTGTGTTGTATCAACGAGATTTAGGTGGTGTTGGAGAACCCTTTCCGCAGGATCTCTGTTACAGCCAAACGATCCATCCGTTCATCTTCCTCGTTCCATCGTTTCTTATTCCGAACCTCTACTCGATCGAGCCGGCTCATCGCTTGTTCATCGATCCGATCATCCCGTTTACCGTTCATACTTACTTCAAAGGGCCGAATCCTGACAAGGATCATATTAAGTGGTATCAGAGCCACTTTGAAGTTAAGTACTTTATCTCATTCGTAAAACCGTTCATATTCACTTTTGGAAATCGTAGATCTTTTCTTACCATTATCCGCTCGATCATTTCCGTTTGATATTTGCTTCCGACTGATCTTTTGTTGCCTTACCGATCATTGTTTCATTTTCTCAGTCCATTTTTTTTAGTCTGTTCATCTTCTGGCCTTGTTCATCATTGAATCGCTTGTTTGCTTTTGTTATAAATATTCTTCGGAAATTTACTTTCCCTTTGAACAATTAACTGCCGAGTTTTTTTTTGCTTGATATTTGTAGAAAGCAACTATGGCCGAAGACGACGAGGAATCATCCACTGGAAACAGTGCCAACAATAAGATATTGATCGAAGCCCTTACTAAGATGATGGATGAGAAACTTGATGCTATGCGCAAGGAGCTTAAAGGCAAAGCAAAAGCGACGGTCGAACAAATCCATGACTTGGAAGAGGAGTTACCGCCAGACCCGGCGAACTCTAAAAAGAAACCAATTGATAGCCAAGCCGAGGACTACTACAACAGCCCAGGACACTCATCTCATGGCAGCCGACGTCGGTCACGGAGAGCCAGAGAAGAGCCGGACCGAATGGTTGAGAATCTCGGAGGATATAAAATGAAGATTCCTCCCTTCTATGGCAAAAACAATCCGGACGAGTACATGGATTGGGAAAAGAAGTGCGAGTTCAACTTCAACCTTCACAACATTGCCAACATGAACCGGGATAAGCTTGCCGTGTCAGAATTCAATGATTATGCTCTACGTTGGTGGTAGCAAATTACAACCGCCCGAGAAATCGGAGGAGCTTATGAGATCACTACGTGGGAAGAAATGAAGAGGGTTATGAGGCAGCGGTTTGTCCCCAGCTACTATCAACGTGAGTTACATTCTAAGTTGAGGAAACTTAGTCAGGGATCTAAGACCGTTGAAGAATATTATCAAGAATTAGAAGTCATGTTACTTCGGGCGAACGTTATTGAAGATAGGGAGGCTACTATGTCTCGGTTCCTTGGTGGATTGAACGTTGAAATTCAAGATATTGTTGCAATGCAGAATTGTGTGGGATTGGAGGCCATGCTACATAAGGCTGTTCTGGCCGAGCAACAACTCAAAGAAAAAGGTGATCTTTCGGTACAATCATGAGTCTCGCCGACCTAGTTATCCGAGAGACAACAAGTCAGCCGTTACACCTAAACCGGAATCAAGGGGAATTCCTTTCAACCCAGATAAAGGCAAAGCCAGTGCAACCTCCACTACTACCAGAACCAGCGAGATTAAGTGATGCGATCATAGATGAGGTTAGCCCGGGCATGGATCAAGGAAGGCGGGAAGAATCGGGAGAGCTTGTAGCTGCGGAGCAGCTTGAACCTGAGCAAGCATTCGCCATACCGACTGGCCCGGTCACTCGTTCCCAAACTAAGGCTCTTAATCTTTTGGTTGAGAAAGTCCTTAGCCGTTTGAGTCGGCAAGATGTTAAGCTCACCACGTTGGTATGCTTAACGACCCAACAACATGGATAAAGAGGCAAGTGTGTCTTGTGTGCTCTTTTTCCCTTGTCAAGTTTTGTCCCCTTGGGTTTTCTTGACAAGGTTTTTAACGAGGCCAAGCCACACTTCAAACCACTTCTTTGTTCATTGTTTGTTCGGTCCGGCCCATGTGTTTGAATTTAAAAATCTCGCGGATGAAGTCAAGGGTCGTGCATGATGAGTCTTTGTTCATTTATTGTGTTATGTTTTCGAGTTGGGAGGAGCGTGTTCCGTCCCACTCTCTTTATCTCTTGCTACAACTCTCATTTTTCACTTATCAAACTTTTTATCAATCAAAAACCTCTTTTATGCGAAAGCAAACTTTCTTGGTGTGTCATATCCGAGATTTCCTTCTTCACTTGTTGTGCGTAATATCAACACGTCTAGGAGAGTCCTCTTCACCGATTGTGCGTAATATCAATCTGTTGAGAGGTGGTGTTAAGGATTCGTTCCGCGGGATCCTTGGTATAAACCATTCGTTCCATCAATCACTCATTCATCGGATCCTTGTGTTCCGATCCGTCCCATCGTTTAGTTTCAAGGTCGATCCAATCCGGGATCACATCAGGTGGTATCAGAGCACCTTGAATCTATCCCTTTTATTTTATGTGATTATTTTCGTTCTTGGCTGTTCATCTTCCCGAACTGAAAATATCATCGATCAAAAACCCTACTCCCGTTTGCGGTGGTGTTATCAATCGTTTCTTGTTTCCATTATCATACCGTTCACTCTTGATGCATGATTGTTCGACATAATATCATTTGGAACATCTCTGTGATAACTGTTCATCTTCCACTCAACGAGCTTCTCACTACTACCTTGTTGCATATTTTTCCAAAACCGACTTGTTCAATCCGCTTACTCGCTTGCATAATCCTTATCGAATCGTTTGTTAAACCCTTTGTCTTTCTTTGAACTATTGACTGCCGTGGAGTGTCATTTGGTTTTCAGGTACCATGGCGACTGAAAGAGACAAAGAAGAAACTTCAAGCCGCGAGCCGTCAAGTCTCAACGAGGCCATGCTCGACCAAATTAAAAAATTAATGATCGAGGAGTTAGACCGAAGGGAACAGATGCGGGATGGCAAACAAAAGGCAACGAAGGATCCGATCAATATCTCGGAAGGAGAGAAACATGATCCTATGATGTCTAAAAGACCAACCGACGAGCAAGCTAACATCTATTACGGAAGTGGTCATTCATCTCAATCCAGCCGACGCCGGACTAGGAGACCTCGGGATGAACCTGACCGAATGATTGAGAATCTTGGAGGTTACAAGATGAGAATTCCGCCGTTCCATGGCAGAAGCGATCCGGACGAGTACATGGACTGGGAAAAGAAATGCGAGTTCAATTTTAACTTGCACAACATCGTCGACCTCAACCGTGTCAAGCTTGCAGTTTCTGAATTTAATGACTATGCCCTGAGATGGTGGGAACAGATTGTAACGGCACGTGAGATTGGGGGAGCTCACGAGATCACTACATGGGAAGAGATGAAGAGGGTCATGAGACAGCGGTTCGTCCCGAGTCATTACCAACGTGAGCTACACTCTAAGCTCCGGAAACTCATTCAGGGAACCAAAACTGTTGAGGAATACTTCCAGGAGATGGAAGTTATGTTGCTTCGGGCTAACGTGATTGAAGATAGAGAAGCCACCATGTCACGTTTCCTTGGAGGTTTGAACCGTGAGATACAAGACATCGTTGAGATGCAGAATTGTGTGGGATTGGAAGCAATGCTACACAAAGCGGTATTAGCCGAGCAACAATTGAAACGAAGATCATCCACTCGGTCCAACATTGATCAGCGCCGACCGCCCTTTAACCGAGACTCTAAACCGTTCTCGCCAAAGCCGAATACTAGACCTCAT
This sequence comes from Erythrophleum ivorense, assembly GCA_026724425.1. Taxonomy (NCBI): domain Eukaryota; kingdom Viridiplantae; phylum Streptophyta; class Magnoliopsida; order Fabales; family Fabaceae; genus Erythrophleum; species Erythrophleum ivorense. Next base: position 112,448 of record JAIUCV010000068.1, on the reverse strand, counting down.
GATACTAATCACAACAAGAGCCGGACAGAAAGGACTCCACCCGCCCGGACCCGAGAGATCAAATGTTTCAGATGTCCAGGTTATGGTCATTACGCCACTGACTGCCGTAACAAGAGAGTAATGATCATAAGAGACAATGGTGACATTGAATCCGAAGAAGAGCCCGAACCAGAGAAAGAGACCGAGCCAGATGAATATGAGGCTGCTCCCGTCGCGGGAAGACTTCTAGTAGCTCGACGTATCTTAAGTACTCAAGTCAGAACCGAGAAGGATGAGCAACGTGAGAATCTATTCCATTCTCGCTGCCTTGTTCAAGACAAGGTTTGTAGTTTGATTATTGACGGAGGGAGTTGCACCAACGTTGCGAGTGAGACTATGGTGGAGAAGTTAGGATTGCCGACCACAAAGCATCCCAAGCCTTACCAGTTATAGTGGTTGAACGAAACAGGAGAAATGGCCGTTAAGAATCAAGTGGTTGTTCCTTTATCCATCGGCAACTACAAGGATGAAGTCCTTTGCGATATTCTACCCATGGACACCGGTCATATTATCTTGGGCAGACCTTGGCAATCAGACAGACGTGTTATACATGATGGTTTCACCTACCGGTACACGTTACTCCATGAAGGTCGGAAAACCTCTTTGATCCCTTTGAGTCCGCAAGAGGTGTATGAGGATCAACTTCAGCTCGCCGTTAAAGAAGCTAAACCAATTCAGCCAAAGAATTTCTTAGCCAAGCACAAACAGGTTAAAAGTTCCATAAACTCTAGAAAATCATTCTTGTTGTTTATTTTTAAAGAAAAACAGATGGCTTTGACTCATACTACACCGGAGATTCCGAGTGAACTATCTAAGCTTTTGCAGGACTTTGGCGACGTCTTCCCAGAAGAAGGACCACCAGGCTTACCTCCCATCCGAGGCATTGAACATCAAATTGACTTTGTTCCTGGATCCACCTTACCAAACAGACCGGCTTACCGAACTAATCCGGTTGAGACCAAAGAGCTTCAACGACAAGTGGATGAACTTATGAACAAAGGCCACATCCGAGAGAGTATGAGCCCATGTGCTGTTCCTGTTCTTCTTGTCCCTAAGAAGGATGGAAGCTGGCGGATGTGTGTCGATTGCCGAGCCATCAACAATATCACTGTAAAGTATCGACATCCTATCCCTCGGCTCGATGACATGTTAGATGAATTGCATGGATCTTGCATTTTCTCTAAGATTGATCTTAAAAGTGGTTATCATCAAATTCGAATGAAGGAAGGTGATGAGTGGAAAACAGCATTCAAACCTAAGCATGGTCTTTACGAGTGGCTTGTTATGCCATTTGGTCTAACGAATGCACCAAGTACATTCATGCGTTTGATGAATCATGTTCTTAGGTCTTTCATTGGTCATTTTGTGGTAGTTTACTTTGATGACATTCTCATATATAGCAAGAACATGACTGATCATTTAAAGCATCTTGAGTCTGTTCTTCATGTCCTTAGGGAAGAGAGATTGTTCGCCAACTTGAAGAAATGCACTTTTTTTACGAATAATGTTGTGTTTTTAGGTTTTGTGGTTAGTGCAGATGGCGTACAGGTTGATGAAGAAAAGGTGGCTGCTATCCAAGACTGGCCGAGCCCCAAAACCGTTGGAGAGGTCCGTAGCTTCCATGGTTTGGCCGGGTTCGTAAAAGATTTCGGCGGTTCGTAAAAGATTTCAGTACCATAGCCGCACCAATAACCGAGATAATCAAGAAAGACGTGGGTTTCAAATGGGAAAAGGCACAGGAAGAAGCATTTCAAACTCTCAAGGATCGATTAACTAATGCACTTATCAAGAAGGAAGTGGGATTCAAATGGGAAAAGGCTCAAGAGGATGCTTTCCAAGCTCTCAAAGATCGTCTTACTAACGCCCCTGTTCTTATATTACCTGACTTACTAAAAACATTTGAAATTGAGTGTGATGCCTCAGGGATCGGAATTGGAGCTGTTCTTATGCAGGATAAGAAGCCGATCGCCTATTTTAGTGAAAAACTTGGCGGAGCCACTCTCAACTACCCAACGTATGACAAAGAACTATATGCCTTAGTCCGAGCTTTACAAACGTGGCAGCATTATCTTTGGCCGAAGGAATTTGTCATACATACCGACCATGAATCACTCAAACACTTCAAGGGCCAGCAAAAGCTCAATAAAAGACATGCTCGGTGGGCTGAGTTCATTGAAACATTCCCATATGTCATAAAGTACAAGAAAGGTAAGGACAATGTCGTTGCCGACGCATTGTCAGGACGGTACACTTTTATCTCAACTCTTGATGCCAAACTTTTGGGATTTGAACAAATTAAAGAACTATATTCTTCTGATGCTGATTTTGCTGATATTTACCAAGCTTGTTCTAAATTTGCTCATGGCCGATATGTGAGGCAGGATGGGTTCCTCTTTTATGAAAACCGTCTTTGTGTACCTAATTGCTCTTTGAGAGATTTGTTTTGTCAGGGAAGCCCATGGAGGAGGACTAATGGGACATTTTGGAGTTACAAAGACCATCCAGATCATGCGCGACCATTTCCATTGGCCACACATGCTCCGGGACGTAGAACGAATATGTGCTAGATGCACGACATGTAAGTTGGCTAAGTCAAAAGTCCAGCCACACGGTTTGTATACTCCTCTCCCTATTCCATCTCAACCTTGGATTGACATTTCGATGGATTTTGTTCTCGGCCTCCCTAGGACTATACATGGAAGAGATTCTATCTTTGTGGTTGTTGATCGGTTTTTAAAAATGGCTCATTTTGTTGCATGTAATAAAACCGATGATGCATCCCATGTTGCTGCGTTGTTCTTCAAGGATATTGTTAGATTGCATGGCATGCCGCGCACAATTGTTAGTGATCGTGACACTAAGTTCCTTAGTTATTTCTGGAAAACCTTGTGGTCAAAATTAGGAACTAAGCTCTTGTTTTCTACTACCTGTCATCCCCAAACTGATGGTCAAACTGAAGTTGTTAACCGGACATTAGGAGCTTTATTGAGAACATTGCTTAAAAAGAATCTCAAGAATTGGGATGAATGTTTGCCTCATATAGAATTTGCATATAATCATTCTGTGCATTCGGCAACTAAGTTCTCACCAATTGAAATTGTCTACGGATTTAAACCTTTGTCTCCTTTGGATTTAATGCCTCTTCCTTTGAGTGAAAGATTGAGTACAGATGGGAAACAAAGAGCAGAAACGGTGAGAAAGATACATGAGCAAGCAAAGAAAAACATTGAGGATAAAACGAGACAATACGTTACTAAAGCCAACAAAGGACGGCGTGAGTTAGTCTTTGAAGCTGGGGACAAAGTTTGGATCCACCTCCACAAAGAAAGGTTCCCAGCCGAACGCAAATCAAAGCTACAGCCGAGAGTCGACGGCCCTTTTACGGTCACCAAGCGCATCAACAACAACTCCTACCGAGTTGATCTTCAAGGTAAGTACGATATTAGTCCGAGTTTTAATGTTGCTGACCTATCTCCTTTTCTTGCAGATGATCCAGATTTGAGGACAAATCTTTTTCAAGAGGGAGGGGATGATGCGATCATAGATGAGGTTAGCCCGGGCATGGATCAAGGAAGGCGGGAAGAATCGGGAGAGCTTGTAGCTGCGGAGCAGCTTGAACCTGAGGAAGCATTCGCCATACCGACTGGCCCGGTCACTCGTTCCCAAACTAAGGCTCTTAATCTTTTGGTTGAGAAAGTCCTTAGCTGTTTGAGTCGGCAAGATGTTAAGCTCACCACGTTGGTATGCTTAACGACCCAACAACATGGATAAAGAGGCAAGTGTGTCTTGTGTGCTCTTTTTCCCTTGTCAAGTTTTGTCCCCTTGGGTTTTCTTGACAAGGTTTTTAACGAGGCCAAGCCACACTTCAAACCACTTCTTTGTTCATTGTTTGTTCGGTCCGGCCCATGTGTTTGAATTTAAAAATCTCGCGGATGAAGTCAAGGGTCGTGCATGATGAGTCTTTGTTCATTTATTGTGTTATGTTTTCGAGTTGGGAGGAGCGTGTTCCGTCCCACTCTCTTTATCTCTTGCTACAACTCTCATTTTTCACTTATCAAACTTTTTATCAATCAAAAACCTCTTTTATGCGAAAGCAAACTTTCTTGGTGTGTCATATCCGAGATTTCCTTCTTCACTTGTTGTGCGTAATATCAACACGTCTAGGAGAGTCCTCTTCACCGATTGTGCGTAATATCAATCTGTTGAGAGGTGGTGTTAAGGATTCGTTCCGCGGGATCCTTGGTATAAACCATTCGTTCCATCAATCACTCATTCATCGGATCCTTGTGTTCCAATCCGTCCCATCATTTAGTTTCAAGGTCGATCCAATCCGGGATCACATCATTAAGTGTTTTAAATGCCAGGGGTTTGGACACTATGCCCATGAGTGCCGTAACAAAAGACTTATGATCATTAGAGAAGACGGCGAAGTTGAGTCCGAAGATGAGGTTATAGTATACCAACCGGATCAAGCGCCTGTTCCAGAAGAATGTGAGGCTGCTCCTATTATGGGAAAGCTAATGGTTGCTAGGAGACTCTTGAACACTCAAGCCCGACCAGAATTGGAAGAGCAACGGGAAAACCTATTCCATACACGCTGTCTAGTCAAAGAAAAGGTATGTAGTTTGATCATTGATGGCGGAAGTTGTACCAATGTGGCGAGTGAGACCATGGTCGAGAAACTTGGTCTTGAAACTAAGAAACACCCCAGACCATACCAGCTGCAATGGATAAACGAAACGGGGAGTGTTACGAAACAAGTGCTAGTGCCAATATCGATAGGAAGCTATGAGGATGAGATCTTGTGTGATGTTTTGCCTATGGATGTTGGACACATCATTTTGGGAAGGCCATGGCAGTCAGACCGACGAGTGATCCATGACGGCTTTACCAACAAGCATACTCTCTTGCATAAGGGGCAGAAGATTACTCTCATTCCTCTATCCCCCCAAGAAGTCTACGAAGATCAAATCCAGTTGACTAGCCACAAGACTAAACCGCAGCCAGAAGAGAAACAAGTCAAGCCGCGCAAACCAACGAACTATCTTATCAGGTCCAAACAGGTTAAAAGTTCCCTTTCCTTGGATAAACCTTTTCTGTTATTTATTTTCAAAGGATCATTTAACCTCTTTGTTAACAATGCACGGAGATTCCGAGTGAGGTGACCAATCTTTTGCAGGAGTTCAAGGACGTCTTTCCAGACGACTGTCATAAAGGATTGCCACCAGTCCGTGGCATTGAGCATCAAATTGATTTTGTTCCAGGAGCTACTCTTCCAAATCGGCCAGCATACCGAACCAACCCTGTTGAAACCAAAGAGTTGCAACGTCAGATAGATGAGCTAGTGGACAAAGGACACATCCGGGAAAGCATGAGTCCTTCGTCTGTGCCAGTCCTTCGTCTGTGCCGTGCCATCAACAATATCACTGTAAAATATCGACATCCTATCCCTAGACTTGATGATATGCTTGATGAGTTGCATGGTTCATGCATTTTCTCTAAAATTGATTTAAAAAGTGGCTATCATCAGATTAGAATGAAAGAAGGTGATGAATGGAAAACTGCATTTAAGACTAAGCATGGTTTATATGAATTGCTTGTTATGCCATTTGGTCTCACTAATGCACCTAGTACATTCATGCGCTTAATGAACCATATTTTGCGAGAATTCATCGGCCATTTTGTTGTGGTTTACTTTGATGACATTTTGATTTACAGCAAGAACCTTGATGAGCATCTAGATCACCTTGCATCGGTCATGGCTGTTTTAAGAAAAGAGAAATTATTTGCCAACCTTAAAAAATGCACTTTTTGCACCGATAATGTGGTTTTTCTAGGTTTTGTTGTAAGTGCAGATGGAGTCAAGGTGGATGAGGAGAAAGTCACGGCCATTCGTGATTGGCCCAGCCCTAAAACCGTTGGAGAGGTCCGAAGCTTCCATGGCTTAGCCGGATTCTATAGGCGGTTTGTTCGTGACTTTAGTACTTTGGCCGCACCACTAACTGAAGTTATCAAGAAGGAAGTGGGATTCAAATGGGAAAAGGCTCAAGAGGATGCTTTCCAAGCTCTCAAAGATCGTCTTACTAACGCCCCTGTTCTTATATTACCTGACTTCTTGAAAACTTTTGAGATTGAATGTGATGCTTCAGGTATTGGCATAGGAGCTGTTTTGATGCAGGATAAGAAGCCGATTGCCTTCTTTGGCGAGAAACTTGGTGGCGCCACTCTCAACTATCCCACATACAACAAGGAGTTATACGCCTTGGTCCGTGCCTTGCAAACTTGGCAGCACTATCTCTGGCCGAAAGAGTTCGTTATCCATACCGACCATGAATCGTTGAAACATCTCAAGGGTCAGCAGAAGTTGAATAAAAGACACGCCAGGTGGGTCGAATTCATTGAGACCTTTCCATACGTCATCAAGTACAAAAAAGGTAAGGACAATGTCGTCGCCGATGCATTGTCCCGGAGGTACACCCTACTTTCAACTCTTGATGCTAAACTGTTAGGCTTTGAGCAAATAAAGGACTTGTATAATTCTGATTCTGATTTTGCTGAGATTTATAAATCATGTTCTAAGTTTGCTTCAGGTCGATATTCTAGGCAAGATGGGTTTCTCTTTTATGAGAACCGTCTCTGTGTACCTAACTGCTCTTTGAGAGATCTTTTTGTTAGGGAAGCCCATGGCGGAGGCTTGATGGGGCACTTTGGTGTTGCCAAAACTTTGCAGGTTATGCGTGATCATTTTCATTGGCCTCATATGATCAGAGTCGTTGAGAGGATATGCTCTAGATGTGCAACTTGTAAGATGTCCAAATCTAAGGTTCAGCCGAACGGTTTGTATACTCCTCTCCCTATTCAATCTCACCCTTGGACCAACATTTCCATGGATTTTGTCCTTGGTTTACCTAGGACTAGGACTGGTAAAGATTCTATATTTGTGATTGTTGATAGGTTTTCGAAAATGGCTCATTTTGTGGCATGTCATAAAACTGATGATGCATCTCATATAGCTGCTCTGTTCTTTAAGGAGATTGTTAGATTGCATGGGATGCCTCGCACTATTGTTTCTGATCGTGATACTATGTTCTTAAGCTATTTCTGGAAAACATTGTGGTCTAAGTTGGGAACTAAGCTTTTATTTTCTACTACTTGTCATCCCCAAACTGACGGCCAAACTGAAGTTGTTAATAGGACATTGGGAACTTTGTTGCGTGCATGTATCAAAAAGAATCTTAAAAGTTGGGATGAATGTTTTCCACATATAGAATTTGCATATAATCATGCTGTGCATTCTGCTTCTAAATTCTCACCCTTTGAAATTGTTTATGGGTTTAGACCCATCTCTCCTTTGGATTTGATGCCTTTGCCTGTGAGTGATAGGATAAGTACAGATGGGAAGCATAAGGCAGAAACAAAGCAGTGTGCCAAACAAGCCAACAAAGAGCGACGCAAAATGGTCTTTGAGGTTGGAGATAAAGTGTGGATACACTTGTTGGACCTTTTGAGATCACCAAGCGGATCAACGACAACTCCTACCAAATAAATCTCCAAGGTAAGTATAATATCAGTCCGAGTTTTAATGTTGCTGACCTCTCTCCTTTTCTTGCAGATGAACCAGATTTGAGGACAAATCCTTTTCAAGAAGGAGGGGATGATATGATCATGAATGAGGTTAGCCCGGACATGGACCAAGGAAGGCGGGAAGAGCTTGAACCTGAGGAAGCACTTGCCATACCGACTGGCCCAGTCACTCGATCCCAAACTAAGTTATTCAACCAAGGAGTGGGAAGAATACTTAGCCGTTTGAGTCGGCATGTTCAGGAAGTTAAGCACCCCACCATGGTTTGCTTAACGGCCCAACACTTGGGTTAAAGAGGCAAGTGGTCCTTAGTGTGCTCTTTTTCCCTGCCAAGGGTTTGTCCCAATGGGTTTTCCTTGGTAGGTTTTTAACGAGTCCTAAGACCTACTTTCGCTTTACCTCTTTACCTTTGCTGTTCGGGTCCGGTCCAGCCCGTTTAGTCTTGGCGACAAGGCTCCTTTCTTTTGAATTTTCAAACGTTGTCTTTACATTTATGTGTTGTGTGTTTTCCAAGTTATATTGGAGCTTGTTCCAATTAACTCTCTCTCTCTCTCTCTCTCTCTCCCTCTATCGTTGCCTTATGTAAACTGAAACCATCTTTCTTATGTTCTTCATCAAACATCTTTTTACAAAAAACCTTTCGTATGCTTGATCATCTCTTGGTGCGTTACATCCGAGAAATCCCTAGTTCTTGTTGTGTGTTGTATCAACGAGATTTAGGTGGTGTTGGAGAACCCTTTCCGCAGGATCTCTGTTACAGCCAAACGATCCATCCGTTCATCTTCCTCGTTCCATCGTTTCTTATTCCGAACCTCTACTCGATCGAGCCGGCTCATCACTTGTTCATCGATACGATTATCCCGTTTACCGTTCATACTTACTTCAAAGGGCCGAATCCTGACAAGGATCATATTATGAGGTAATGGAGATTGGGCCACCGGCAGTGAAGACTGGTCGAAAGGTGGATTACCTGAGCCTTTTGGACCATGTCTCACGATTGGGTACAAAACACTTCAAGGGAAGTGCGGACCCGATCGAGGCGGATGAGTGGAGGTGACGGCTCGCAAGGAACTTTTGATCCAGTCGCTGCCCGGAGGACTACAAGAAGGACATAGCGGTTCACTTCCGTGAAGGAGACGCGCACAACTGGTGGCTGGCGGTGGACAAACGCACAAGGGGTCGGATAGGCACCTTCCCGGCGTTGAAGGCCGAATTCAAGAGGAATTACTTTCCTGCCGAAGCATGGGATAGACTGGAAGCAAAGTTCTTGGACATGGTCCAAGGGAAGCGAACGGTCAAGGAGTACGAGGAGGAATTCAACCGACTGAGACACTATGTGGACAAGGATGAGGATGAGGAGTCGCAGGTTAGGCGATTCATGCGTGGCCTGAGGGTGGACCTGCGAGTTCATTGCTCAGTCCGAACATTCGCCACGGTCTTAGAGTTGGTGGAAAGGGCGGCGAACGTGGAGGCCAGTCTCGCAGAGGAGACTAGGGCCAGGACGCAACCGCGGTCAGGAACGGCTAGTAAGCCGGCCGATAATAAGTGTAAATGTGAAAAGGTGGATCCCAAGGGCAAATGGCCGTACTGGGAGTGTACGACTTGCGGAAAGAAGCACAGCGGGGAATGCTGGGGTGCAACGGCCGCGTGTGCAAACTATGGAAGCAAGGACCACACTATCTAAAATTGCCCACAAAAGGACAATCAAGGGCAATGGCAAGTGACGAATGGACCAAGTGCTTGTTTCCGATGTGGGACAACAGGACACTTCAAAAAGGACTGTCCGGTGGCACAGTCGGGGAGTCAGGAAGGTCAAGGAGTATACCGCGGGGGTAATAACCAGTCGACTCAAGCCAAGAGGCAAACGATGGTACCGCGGGTTTATGAGCTGTCAAAGGAAACCGGGGAGGCTGGAGGAGACTACAGCGCGATCACTGGTAAGAGACCCCACTGACCCATCCTAATTAAATCAAAAGCATGGCATTGCATCATGCATGTGAATGGTTATAAAACTTAGCATTCGGGGGTGAATGTGTAGGGACCATTGATATAGGTGGTGTGGTGAGACACACCTTATTTGACTCCGGGGCTACACATAGTTTTGTGAGTCCGGAGATGATAGGAAAAGGCGGGTTCATGAGAGAACCCGGGAAGGAGATTGGTATAGTGAATGCAGTCGGTGGGCAGGTTATGCATTCGCTAGGAATGGTCTGTAACATCGCGGTTACCATTGGAGGTATATTAATGCCGATAGACCTAGTCATAGTCTAACTCAAGAACCACCAGGTGATATTGGGCATGGACTGGCTGGGAAAATACAAGGCATCGTTGGACTGCCAACGGGGAAGGGTGTGGTTCGAACGGGCCGGACATAACCTAGAATTCCAAGGAATTCGACCCATGTCGGGAAGCCTAGTGGTATCGGCAATCCAGGAGGGACGGATGCTGGAACGGGGATGTGAAGCTTACCTAGCGACCATCTCAACAAAGGAAGTAGGCAAGGACGTGGAGTTAAGCGGTATCCCAATGGCCAAGGAGTTTGAGGACGTATTCGCGGCCTTACAAGGTTTACCACCCGATAGGTCGGATCCGTTCACGATAGAACTAGAGCCAGGAACCGCTCCGCTCTCAAAGGCGCCTTATCGAATGGCTCCGGCCGAGATGGCCGAGCTCAAGAAGCAGTTGGAGGAACTGTTAGATAAGGGGTTCATCAGGCCAAGTAGCTCTCCATGGGGTGCACCGGTGCTGTTTGTTAAAAAGAAGGATGGTAGCTTCAGGCTCTGCATCAACTATCGGGGATTGAACAGGGTTACGGTGAAGATAAGTATCCATGCCCCGAATAGATGAGTTGTTGGACCAACTCAAAGGAACAACTTGGTTTTCCAAGGTCGACTTAGCCTCGGGATACCACCAAATACCGATCGAACCATCGGACGTGCGCAACACAGCATTCCGGACGTGGTATGGCCATTACAAATTTGTGGTTATGCCGTTTGGTCTCACGAATGCTCCCGCGGCGTTTATGAAGATGATGAATGGGATCTTTTGTGATTGTCTAGACGAGTTCGTGATCATCTTCATAGATGACATACTCGTTTATTTCAAAGACCGAGAATCCCATGAAGGCCATTTAAGAGCAGTGCTGGGACGGCTGAGGGAACATCAGCTTTTTGCCAAGTTAAGCAAGTGTAGCTTCTGGCAAAGAAGCATCGGGTTCTTGGGGCACATAGTGTCGGACCAGGGAGTCTCAGTGGATCCGGAGAAGATCAGATCGATCAAGGAATGGCCAAGGCCAAGGAATGCCACAGAGGTAAGAAGTTTCCTTGGACTGGCAGGATATTACCTGAGATTTGTACAAGGCTTTGCGAGTATGGCCCAGTCAATGACCAAGTTGACGGGTAAGAACGTGAAGTTTGTATGGACGGAAGAGTGTGAGTTGAGCTTCTCGCGGTTGAAAGAGATGCTCAAAAGCGCACTGATCCTAGCCTTGTCGGAAGTGGACAAGCCGTACATGGTTTATACAGACGCGTCTATCACAGGGCTCGGATGCGTCTTGATGCAAGAAGGGAAGGTGATAGCCTACGCATCAAGACAACTAAGGAAGCACGAGGGGAATTATCCGACCCATGATTTGGAAATGGGAGCAGTGATATTCGCCCTTACAACATGGCGGTCTTACTTGTATGGAGCCAAAGTACAAGTGTACACCGACCACAAGAGCCTGAAGTACATCTTCACCCAGCCGGAGTTGAACTTGCGGCAAAGGAGATGGGTGGAGAAGGTGGCGGATTACGATGTGGATATCGCTTATCATCCGGGGAAGGCCAATCAAGTCGCGGACGCCTTGAGTAGAAGGAGAACGGATGTTGATGTGGTCAAGGATGCAGAAATGCTGATTAGTGTCATCGGATCCTTACTCCTGAATGCGTTATCCATGAACGTGGAGCCTTTAGGCTTGGGTGCGGCCGACCAAGCAGACTTGCTTACAAGGATCCGAATTGCGCAAGAGCAAGATGAGACCTTGAAGGAGATGGTCAAAAATGACAAGGCCGAGTATCAAACCTCAAACAACGGGACGATCGTGGTGAACGACCGGGTGAGCATACCAAACGTCAAGGAATTGAGGGAAGAGATACTCAAGGAGGCGCATCAGTCTAAGTTCTGAATCCACCCAGGGACCAACAAGATGTATCATGACCTGAAGCGGTACTACCACTGGGTTGGCATGAAACGGGACGTGGCCGAATGGGTGGCCAAGTGTCCAACGTGCCAGTTGGTTAAGGCGGAGCACCAAGTGCCGAGCGGCTTGCTGCAAAGCTTGCCAATCCCGGAGTGGAAATGGGACCATGTCACGATGGACTTCGTGACTGGGCTGCCTATGTCTAGAGCGAAGAAGGACGCAGCCTGGATTGTGGTCGACCGACTGACCAAGTCGGCCCACTTTATCGCGATCAAGAAGACTGACGGCGTCGAAGCAATCGCGGATAAGTACATAAGCGAGATTGTCCGATTACATGGCGTGCCGGCCAGCGTAGTCTCGTATAGAGACTCACGTTTTCACATCTCATTTCTGGATGGCCTTTCAGAAGGTTTTGGGAACGAGAGTAAACATGAGCACGGCGTACCATCCGCAAACGGACGGACAATCGGAGCGGACGATCCAAACTCTAGAGGACATGCTACGGGCTTGCATCCTGGATTGGGGCGGATCATGGAAAAGGTATTTACCTTTGGCCGAATTTGCTTACAATAATAGTTATCAAGCCAGCATAGGAATGTCGCCATATGAAGCACTGTATGGTCGACCGTGCCGGACCCCGCTCTGTTAGACCCAAGTGGGTGAGCGGAGTATGATCGGTCCGGAGTTGGTAGAAGAAACCACGGAAAAGATTAAGTTTCTGAGGATCAAGATTAAGGAGGCTCAAGATCGCCAAAAGACTTACGCGGACAAGCGTAGGAAAGCGGTGGAGTTTGCGGTCGGCGATCGGGTTTACCTTAAGATGATCACGTTCAAGGGCAGAGCCAGAACGTCGAAGAGAGGAAAACTTGATCCAAGGTACTTAGGACCGTTCGTAATACTGGAACGGGTTGGGATGGTGGCATATAAGTTGGAATTGCCATCGGAAATGGAGGCATTTCCAATGTGTTCCATGTGTCCCAACTAAGAAAGTGTTTGGCGGACAAGGATGTAGTGATTCGTGAAGTACCTTTGGATTTAAGGGGGAACCTCACCATCGAAGCCGTTCCTATCCTGATTATGGATAGAATGGAAAAGTTCACAAGAAGGAAGATGATCTGGATGGTCAAAGTTGTTTGGTTATGCAACGGCAAGGAAGAAACAACTTGGGAGACAGAAAACCGGATGAAGGCAGATTTTCTAGAAAGGTTTGAAGAGTTAGAAGTTGTAGCACTTGGGTCGGATTCGGGGACGAATCCCATTCAAGTGGGGGAGACTTGTAACATTCCCGATCCGCGCTAGGATCGGCGGGATGGACCATGGTCGGGAAAAGGCGAGTAGGTGGCCGAAGAAAGGGAATAACTCGTTCCATGGTCCGGAAATGGCTAAGTCCGCGAAAGAAGAAGACTTAGCGTGTAAGGAAGAAGAGGGCAGCTGAAAACTAGCTGAGGGCAGCTGGATGAGTGAGCTAGGTCAGCTGGGGCAGCTCGACCAGTTGATGGGTAGCTCTGGCCAGCCGGGCCGAGTGTTCGGTAGCTGAGCAACCTACACTCGGATGGAGTGTGGCGGTTACTCCCGAATGGGTGCGATGAGCTGGGCGGTTAGGCCACGAACGGTTGTAACTGTTGGGTGGTCGAGTCTATAAATACAAGCCCTAGGGGTCGAAATCGACATTCACGAATACACAGAAAAAAGGGACAGCCCGATTGTAAAAGAGATCAAGCGAGTAAGAGATAAACCGAGAGGAAGAGATCGGCGGCCAAACAGAGATGGGAGATCCGTAGAAGACTCCGACTAAGAAGAGCTATAAGGCGAGCGGGAAGAAGGTCTTCAAGACCCCGGACCCGCCCACCAAGGTATGAAGTTGGTCCGGCGTGATCGGCGATTCATGGGCTGGTCGGATGGATCCGATCGGTTCAGGGATCCGATCATGGCACGGCCATTTCCTTCTTACGTTCAATATGTGTATCCCTATACTTTGTGTATTCTGTTTCTGTGGTCGGGTCAAGAAGGGTGATCGATCGGAATGATCCCTAGCTCGTTCTGGATCAAACCATAGCCCGAACGGTTGGTCACGGATGGTTGATCAACCGAACACCAAACGGGTGAGATCGGCCGGGTGAACGGGACCGATCGCCCATGCAGACGTATGGATCGTTCGGTGCGATAGGCCGATGGATCGGTATAGTCGGCCGAGCGATCGACATATGGGAACCGATGGAACGATCGACCGTTCAGAAGGTGTGGTATTCCCAAACGGTTAAGGCGTGTTTTGGTCGACGCCGAAGAGGGGACTCGACCATTCCGATGTGATTAGGACGACGTGACCGATCAACGGGATTGATACGATCGGTCAAGTCTAGAATGATAGTTAGGCGTGTTCGGCCCGTAATTGATATGGCCGATCATGTGTGTTAGAACGGATTGTTAGGTGGTGGTTCGGATGTACTTAGCCGTATGAACAAGGTTCGGCGCATGACTTAGGAATCGGTATGATTTACTAAGGCGCGACCGGGAACCTCATGATGGGTTCACGGCTATGTGTGTCTCGGCCAAATGATAGATCGGTGTAGTTAACAAGGGGATTATCGGTTCATGAGCATGTAGATCGATAGATTACATATTCGGCTCAATTGATAGAATTAGAGAACACATATCTCTTTGAATGTTTTCAGGAACAGATGGTGATCGTGATACGGTCTAGGCGCGTGGAGCCGGTTGATGTGCAGATGTATGGTGTAGTAGACTGTATTGTTAGGAACCAAACATTTGTAATAGCTTATAGCAAACTCACTTGTTGTATCAAATCTTTTATCTTGTTAATAAGAAATACAGTTTAACTCTTTACTTAGTGAATCACAGAATGATCGTTTATAAATGAATATTGTTTAAGGAATGGGCCCTTAAAATGAACAAGGTTGATCGGAACAAGTAGTGTTTCGATTGGAAGCAAACCTCACGGTTTAGAGGCCGGGATGGGTTGTTTCAACTTTCTCAACACCCCACCTCCAGACGACAACCTCTTGAGCAGCACCATTGCACCGAAATTAACCTCTTGAGCCTAGAGGAGGATCAACCTCATTCAAAGCACTGAAGTCTATTTACTTGGCAGGTAATGGAGGTCAAAACATCAAGGATCCCACCAAGAACAAGTCAGAGCATGAGGTGATGTAATTCCACCAAAAACTGGCACACAGAAGTAAGGTGATTGATTGATTGATTGATGATGAAGAACGGATTTGCGGAATGATAAGAACGGGGAAGACGAACGGATTGCTTCAACAGATAGTGAAAGATCTGTGAAACTCCGGATTCTAATCTCAAAGAGAAAAGAATGATGATCATTCAAGAGATTAACAAGAAGAATCAAGGATCGAATGAGATCAGCTCAAACGATTTGATCTACGACCAATAGAGAGGTTTTTGATAAAAGCTTAGATAAAATGATACCAATGAGTTGTAGTGAGAATAAAAGGAAAAAGAGGGGGAAGACGAAGAGATGGTTGGAACACGCTCCAGCCATCTCGGAAACACAAAAAAATTAATTGCAAGTTTACGTTCAAAAATACGCTCCAGGCGCTGATGATTCAAACGAACGGTTCGGCTCGGCGGGTTCGGCGATTATATCAACGAGTGGTTTGGCTCGAATAACTTAAGATAGAAGGGATAGTTTGAAGCGGGTCGTGGGCCTTGTTAAAAACCTATCATGGAAAACCCATTGGGACAAAACCATGATAGGGAAAAAGAGCACACCATTTCCCACTTGTCCCTTTATCGAAGTCATCGAGCCGTTAAGCAGACCAGAGTGGAATGCTTAACCTCCTGATCTTGCCGAATCAAACGATCCCTCGGTTCGGCTAAAATGGCCTCGGCAAGTTCAGCGAGCTGACTGGTGTCCATCTCCTCGGCAGCGAGCTGACTGGTGTCCTTCTCCTCGGCAGCGAGCTGACTGGTGTCCTTCTCCTCGGCAGCGAGCTGACTGGTGTCCTTCTCCTCGGTAGCGAGCTGACTGGTGTCCTTCTCCTCGGCAGCGAGCTGACTGGCGTCCTTCTCCTCGGCAGCGAGCTGACTGGCGTCCTTCTCCTCGGTAGCGAGCTGACTGGCATCCTTTTCCTTGGTAGCGAACTGACTGGCGTCCTTCTCCTCGGCAGCGAGCTCGTCCATAGTCACATCATGAGGACATGGCCAAGACCAGCAATGTAGCCGATAAGGAACATGAAGACATTTTGGGAGCAACTGAACAGGAAACACTTGAAGATCATCATCAAGTAAACTCTAAAGGACCTGAAGAGGAAGACTTCATCATTGGACCAGCAAGGAACGGACCAGAACCAGACAAGTTCTACTCAACACCACTTCAGCTCATTTCGCGCCAAAAACTGGTTTATTCAATTTATACAATTTGTGCAGGTAAGGGCGAGTATCCCAGTGGTTCTTGAGCATCACAGCAACCTCTGTTCGAGTCACAAAGGTTACAAACCGACTTTGGTTTATTTTGGTTTAGTTTAAGTGTTATTTCCTTTTCTTGTATTTTAATTATTTTTGCATTTTGTTTCTGTCCAAGGAAGCGAGTTATGCTTTCTTTCCTTATTTGCTTATTTCGGCCTTAGGGCTAGCTGAGGGGCTGTTTATAAAGCTCCCATGCAGCTATTTATTTTTGGTTACCTTTGATTATTAATAAAACGATGTATTTCTTCTTTGCTCAAAGTCGCTGCTTTGCTTAAGACCCTAGCTTGCCTCTTGCGTGTGAGATTCACCAAGACCAAGTGTTTTGCTGTATCAGAGAGCCTTTCATCCTCTTTGTGGTGCCATCGATCCATCCTAGAGTCCATCACTTCTTTCATACAAGAGAGAGCGTGAAAGCCAGCTTGCAGAACTCCATATCGATTCAAGTCTTGTTCCTCAAGCCTTGTCTTATCATCTCATCCACTGATTTTAAGGAGAGAGCGTCATAGCCAGCCTTTAGATCCCATCAAACCACCTCGTGCCATTAGAGCTAAGCCTCACCACCGAGTCTTACATCAATGTGGGTTGCCTCCCACAAAGCGCTTTGTTTTAAGTCATGTAGCTTGACTCTTTTTCTTTTAGGCCATAGGTGCATCAGCCAAAGGGATGATTTCTTCTTCTCCCTTTTCTGTGTTTGCTAGGTATGGCTTGAGTCTTTGGCCATTAACTGTGAAGTCTCCTTCACTGGGGTCCTAAAGAACCACTGCTCCATATGGTTTCAGTTCTTTGATGTTGAACGGGCCGGACCATCTTGAGCGGAGCTTACCGGGAAAGAGCTTAAGTCTTGAGATAAAGAGTAAAACCTGGTCATTTGGAGCGAAGAACTTATGCACTATCTTCCTATCATGAAGCGCCTTAGTTCTCTCCTTGTATATCTTTGTGTTCTCATAGGCCAGGTGTCTTACCTCTTCTAACTCATTCAATTGAATCAACCACCTTTCAGCCGCAGTTTTGAGATTATAGTTAAGCTCTTTGACCGCCCATGCCGCCTTGTACTCTATCTCCACTGCTAAATGGCATACCTTACCATAAACAAGATAGAAAGGGGTTGTCTCTAATGGGGTCTTAAAGGCTGTTCTATAAGCCCAAAGAGCATCATCTAACTTGGCTGACTAATCCTTCCGAGTCTTGCAGGTTGTGTTTTATAGAATGCTCTTGAGTTCTCTGTTGGTGATCACCACTTGTCCGCTGGTTTGTGGGTGATAGGGGCTTGCAACTTTGTGTCTAACTCCATACTTCTTCAATAGGTTGGTAAAAACGCGGTTGATGAAGTGAGAGCCTCCATCACTGATCACAACTCTTGGCACTCCGAACCTTGGGAAGATGACGGACTTGAACATTTTTATGACCACACTAGAATCATTTGTTGGAGCGGCTATGGCCTCCACCTATTTTGACACATAGTCAACAGCCACTAGGATGTATTGGTCTCCAAAAGAGGTGGGAAAGGGGCCCATGAAATAAATCCCCCACACATCAAAGACCTCAACTTCTAAGATAAATTTTTGAGGCATCCTTTGACAAGCATCACATTTTGAAATGAACACCTGGGCATCCTTGAACATTGTAGGCCACCAAAATCCGGCTTGTAAGACCTTAGAAATTGTCTTGAATGTAGCATAGTGGCTGGTATAGGCTGATCCATGACAGCCGTGAAGGATGCCCGCAACTTCTTCTTCCGGTACACATTTTCTAAACATCCCATCTTGACATTTCATATAAAGGTAAGGCTCATCCCAGAAGTAGAACCTTATGTCTTTCGAGAACTTCTTTTTCTTGTATCCATAAAATTGCGGAGGCTTAATGTGAGCTGCAAGATATTTAGCTATGTGGCGATACCAAGGCGTACCGAAGGAAATTCTCTTGTCCGGGATAGGTCGTGGTGTCTCTTGGACTCTCGTTATTGGTATTGAACTGACAGAATAGACTCTCTCCTCAGGTAGTGAATCATCTATGGTCAGTTGTTCTTTGATCCTCATTCAGGAAAGATGATTGCTACACTATTCTCCGCTCCCTTTCTATCAATGATCTTTAAATCAAATTCTTGTAGGAGGAGAATCCATCTTATAAGGCGCGGCTTTGCATCGTTCTTGGACAAGAGATACTTAAGGGCAGCATGGTCGGTGTGAACAATAACTTTAGACCCAACAAGATAAGACCGGAACTTCTCAAATGCAAAGACAATCGCGAGTAGCTCATTTTCTGTGGTGGCATAGATGCATTGTGCGTCATCCAAGGTCCGGCTTGCATAATAGATGACATGTAGTTTCTTTTCTTTTCTCTATCCTAGCACAGATTCAACAACATAATCGCTTGCATTGCACATAATCTCGAACAGAAGCTCCCAATACGGCGATTGTACAACCGTTGCGCTTATGAGGGCTGGCTTGATCTTCTTGAAAGCGGTAAGGCAATCACCATCAAACTCAAATGGGACATCTTTGCATAGGAATTGAGTCAGGGGGCGCGCAATCTTGGAGAAATCTTGAATGAACCTCCTATAGAAACCGGCAAGCCCGAGGAAGCTTCTCACTCCCTTAACGTTATTTGGTGGTTCCAAGCTCACCATCACCTCTATCTTTGCATTATCCACTTCAATTCCTTTCTCTTATATCCTGTGGCCAAGGACTATCCCATATCTCACCATGAAATGGCACTTCTCCCAGTTGAGCACAAGATGTTTCTCTTCACACCTCAAGAACTCTGCTAAGATTTGACAAACAAGCATCAAAGGAAGAGCCATAAACTGAAAAGTCATCCATGAATACCTCCATTATGTCCTCTATGAATTCAGTAAAGATGGACATCATGCATCTTTGAAAGGTTGCTGGAGCATTACACAATCCAAAAGGCATTCTTTGGTATGCAAATGTGTCGTACGGACATGTAAAGGCTGTCTTCTCTTGGTCATCCAGATGGATTGGGATTTGAAGAAAACCTTAGTAACCATCCAGAAAACAATAGTAAGGGTGGTTAGCAAGCCTCTCTAGCATTTGATCTATGAACCGTAAGGAGAAATGGTCCTTCCGAGTTGTGGTGTTGAGCTTGCGGTAGTCGATGCACATTCGGTGGCCGGTGATTGTCCTTGTGGGGATTAGCTCCTCATTTTCATTCTTTACCACTGTGACACCACCTTTCTTGGGAACCACATGCACTGGACTCACCCATGTGCTGTCCGAGATGGGATAGATGATCCCGGCTTTCAAGAGTTTCATTATCTCTTTCTTCACATCTTTTAGGTTAGGGTTTAGCCTTCTTTGGTGTTCTATAGATGATGTTGACTCATCCTCAAGGTGGATCTTGTGCATACAAAGGTCTGGAGATATGCCCGTGATATCATCAAGTGAATATCCAAGGGCCTTGCGGTGCTTTCTCAACTCACAAAGTAGAAGGGCGGTCTCTACATTAGTTAGATTTGAGTTGATAATAACTGGATAAGTACTGTTAGGTCCAAGATATGCGTACCATAGCCCAACGGGAAACTATTTAAGCTCGACTTTGGGTGCTCCTATCTCACTCCAAGGTTCACTTGATGACTTGGTGAGTTTCTTAGAGGCAGTAGGCTCTCTCTCTTCTTCTCCCAAACCAATATAGGCGACCAGATTGTCGTATGTTTCCGTGCTATTTAAAAGCTTTGCCAAACCGTGAGCCTCTTCATTCAAGTAATCATTCTCTCCCTCAATTTAGGTTAATGAAATCTCCAAGGGGTCATTCAAGATGAGTTTTTCATATAGTTCTTCAGAAACTTCACTCAAATTATCCACCAAGTATGTATGGCCATCAATTGTAGGCTTACTTAGAGACTTGTCCACCTGAAACTTCATTACAAGGTCGCCCAAATGTAAATCAATATTTCCTCCCTTGACATCAATTATAGCACTGGCAGTAGCTAAGAAGGGGCGTCCAAGGATAAGGGAATCCCTAGGTTCTTGATCAAGCTCTAATACCACAAAGTCGGCCGGTATAGAGCACTTACCATCATGACTTGAACATCGGCCACAATCCCAACCGGGCGCATGACCGAGCCGCAAAGACAAATTTAATCTCTGTAGGTCTAAAGTTAGTGATCCCACGGCGTCTAGCCACTGTATATGGCATCAAGTTTACACTAGAGCCCAAGTCACAAAGGCTGCGTTTAAAGTTGGTACCTCTTATTTGACACGAGAGCACAAAGCTACCGGGATCATCTAGCTTCTCTGGGATTTGGTTTTGTAGCACTCTGTTGTAATCTTGAGTTATCAACATCACACCCTCTTCTAAGCTTAGGTTACTGGATAAGATGCCCTTCATGTACTTTCTCAAAGATGGGATGATCATGCAAGCATAAACAAAAGGTAGTCTAACACTTAGTTGGCTAACAAGGTCTTTTAGCTTTGCTTGCTCTTTCTCCTTCTTAGGTGCAATGAGCTGGGCGGTTAGGCCACGAACGGTTGTAACTGTTGGGTGGTCGAGTCTATAAATACAAGCCCTAGGGGTCGAAATCGACATTCACGCATACACAGAAAAAAGGGTCAGCCCGATTGTAAAAGAGATCAGGCGAGTAAGAGAGAAACCGAGAGGAAGACATCGGCGGCCGAGCGGTTATCACCGGCTGCCGAACAGAGATGGGAGATCCGGAGAAGACTCCAACTAAGAAGAGCGATAAGGCGAGCGGGAAGAAGGTCTCCAAGACCCTGGACCCGCCCACCAAGGTATGAAGTTGGTCCGGCGTGATCGGCGATCATGGGCTGGTCGGATGGATCCGATCGGTTCAGGGATCCGATCATGGAACGGCCATTTCCTTCTTACGTTCAATATGTGTATCCCTATACTTTGTGTATTATGTTTCTGTGGTCGGGTCAAGAAGGGTGATCGATCGAAATGATCCCTCGCTCGTTCTGGATCAAAACATAGCCCGAACGGTTGGTCACCGAACGGAGATCCAATCGGACGAACGGTTCCATCGATCGGGGAACGGTCAGGATGGTGGAATCGGTAAACGGTCGGTCACGGATGGTTGATCAACCGAACACCAAACGGGTGAGATCGGCAGGGTGAATGGAACCGATCGGCCATGCGGACGTATGAATCGTTCGGTGCGATACGCCGGTGGATCGGTATAGGAATCGGTTGGATTTACTAAGGCTCTACCGGGAACCTCATGATGGGTTCACGGCTATGTATGTCTCGGCCAAATGATAGATCGGTGTAGTTAACAAGGGGATTATCGGTTCATGAGCATGTAGATCGATAGATTACATATTCGGCTCAATTGATAGAATTAGAGAACACATATCTCTTTGAATGTTTTCAGGAACAGATGGTGATCGTGATACGGTCTAGGCGCGCGGAGCCGGTTTGATATACCTCTATTTTACACCCTTTTTACATCGTTTTATATACTTTATGCATGGTTTTATCGTGGCTTTTTGCTTTAAAAGGTAGTTTTTATGCATATATAGTGCCAAGAGTCATTTCAGGTCAAAAGATGCAATTTGGAGCAAAACAAAGGCAAAGGTCCTCAAAGCAGCTTCATGCACTATCATTTACTTTGGAGGAGCCCCAAAAACATTCTACTCAATGGATTTCACCCAAACCAGTTCGCCGCAATGCCTACATGAGTTAGCTTTAGAACGCAATTGGAATCATGCAATTTGGCCACGTAGAATGGGAGATATGATCGTTTTCGTGAAGAGTGTCAAATCAGCCGAAAACCGGACGTCTACACCATCCGCTCGACCGAACCGGTCGGACAGGGCCTCCAAGGCTCCCGTCCGACCCGACCGTCCTTAACCGCAGGAGAACACCGGTCGACCGAGCCGGTCGGACAGGGCCTCCAAGGCTCCCGTCCGACCCAACCTTCCTCCAACTCCACGACCCATCCGGTCGACCGAGCCGGTCGGACAGGGCCTCCAAGGCTCCCGTCCGACCCGACCTCCTTTCACCATCCCGTGCGCTCCCGACCATCATCCCGTCCGACCGTCCGACCGCCAGCACGACCCGAGCACCAGCCCGACCGACCGGTCGACCGCCCCGCTCGACCGCGACACGCCTCGCTCGACCCGGCTCGTTTCCGAAGCCCGTTTTGCACGTTTTCAAGCCCAAACTTACACCGCCTCTTATGTTTCGACCAAGACCTAGGTCAAGCCGCCCTTCAAGTTCTGAAGCATTATAAATACATCTTTTTAGCCTTGTAAAAGAAGAGAGCCACACATAGAGATACAAAATATTATTCAATAAAAGTTCTTATAGTTTTTGCTTTCTTTCATTGTCTCCTTCAAGAGAGGATCTCGGATCTCTGTTCTTATGAACATGAATTCGATTTCCTTCTCTATGTCTGAGTAGTTACCTTGTTAAGTGATAGGAAATCAAAGGATAGTGTTCATGCTTGCTTGATAATCGATATCTAGAATTAGGGTTTACATAAACTCTTCACCTTTGCTTGTGTTCATTGCTTGGTGTTGATCTGGCCAATCAACATATGATCCTAGGTAGATTTGAGCCACGGAAGTGATGAATCATTCGCCTGAACTAGTATTTGGTGGGCAACTCTCTCTTAGACTGCGGAAGTTGATTTACTAGAGGTTGTGAACAATTGAGACTCGATCGAATTAATGCTTGTTTGATTATCTAAGGACATACCAAAAGTTTAGCGATTAGATAGATCAACATAGGGGTCGGAGCCACGGAAGTGGAAAGATCTAAATTAGTGTCTTGAGTTCTAGGTGGTACACATTCTTAAATCCCTAACAAATCGAACTTGCTTGGTTGAATCACTCATCCCGAGATTATCCTATTGCTTAGCGCTTTCCATCCATTGATTTACAACTTTACTTGCTTTCTTTACTTGCTTTCAACGTGACAACAACCAAACTCATATTGCTTTCCTAGCTAAATCTCAATCTCATAACTTGTAGTGCACTAACTGGTCCTTGTGTTCGATATACCCGTTGCTACTCTCGATCTGTGCACTTGCAGAAAAGGGGTAGAAATTGGGAAAAGTTTAATCCCCATCAAGCTTTTTGGCGCCGTTGCCGGGGATCATTATCGTGCCTACAAGTTCTTGAAAGAGATCTAGTCTAGGTTTTTCCTGTGTTAAGTTATTTAATTTTGTTTTTCCTTTTTTGTTTTTGGTTTTTCAGGTTTTAAGTTTTTCTCCTAGATGGAAGAGGATTTGAGAAATCCTAGTCCTATAAGGGCGATTCCTATACGCCACATATCTCCTCCTAGAGACAGTCCAACAGAGAAGAGGATGTCAAACCCTCCAGCTATTTCACCTTCATGGGATTCTCGCAGTAGTCCTCCCGGACTAGCACCCTTGAACGCCAAGAAAAACCTTCTCCCCTACCTTAACGCGGCCGAACTGGAGACGTCTAGCCAAGCCTACTATGAAAGAGAAGAACACCTTCTAGCCTCACCAGAAGAAGAAATAGATCCGGAGCTGATTGAGTTTGTGAAGAGAGACAAATTCCATGATCTCTACAATGAGTATGCACTAGAACACATTGATCACTTTGAAGGTCTTTGTGATTCTTATGGAGTTTTCGATTTTGAGAAGAAACTAATGCTGTTTAGCATGTCCTTAGCTGGGAGAGCTCTTGAGTGGGCGCAATTCTCTCCTCCTTTTCAAATCAACACTTGGTTAGACTGCAGAGAAGCTTTCTTGAAGAGGTTCAGCAGGAACCCACCTTTCAAATCCAAGTATAACCAAAGCTCTTACCCTTACCACAACCAATCTTATGAAGAATAAGATGATGCCTCTTTACCACCGGAGTCCATCAATGGCGACTTGATCAAGTATGTAGTAAGAGATCCTTTCCATGACTTCATATCGGAGTGTGCTCAAGAACATGTTGAGAATTTCGAAAATCTCTGTGATTACTATGGTTTGGGAGAGAACCCAAAGAAGATCAGCTTGTTCCAAACATCCCTAGCTGGCCGAGCTCAAGAATGGGTTAGATTTTCTGCCCAACACGATTTCAAGACATGGAGAAGATACAAAGAAGCCTTCCTCAACAAGTTTGCCCGTGGACAACCCTATGTGCCGCTACTCAAACCCTACCACCCGCCCTATAGAAACCACCAACCTCCACCCCACATTGAGCAGCTACCCCAAGCCACAGAAGGATTACCCCATGACCCACACCTAACCAAGCTTGAAGAGATGCTACAAGAGTACCTTGACTATCAAGTCACAAGTACAAGAGAGATGGAGAAGAAGATCGAATATGTTCATCTCACCCTTGGAGAAAAGATGGACGTTCTTTTTAACCAAGTTATCAAGCTTGACAAAGATATCAAGCAACTCAAGGAAGACCATGATCGATCACTCAACCTTGTCAAGCTAGATGTTGCTGCAAAACACCACGAGCTACTCAGCAAGAGCATTGATGCCCATAGCTTCAATGATGATAATTGCAAACATCTTGGAATCATCTATAACCGGCTGTCAGTTGTAGAAGGATCTCTTTTCTCTAAGAACCAGAGAGAAAGAAGCCCCACACCCAAACCACCTCCTTACCCTTGCAATGTCATCACAGCAATCTCCAAGGAAAACTCATCACATCTTGTCAAGAAAGAAGAAGAAGATCAAGAGTATGAGGAAGACTATGAAGATGATGAAGAAGAACAGCAGAGTTTTAACAGCAATGCAAGCTCTAGAGGAAGTGAAACCAGTCCACAGCAACCTGATCCGCGATTCTCTCCATCTCCAGCTCGCATACTCGCCCTTCCTAGAATCACCGGCATTTCAAGAAAGAGAATCACCTTGGATGAACCAGACGATTCATTCTATTATGATCCCATCGACCCTACTAAGATAAGCCCAGAGAAGCCTAAGGAATTTAACAAGAAGGTGAAGTCCATACCATTCTATGTCCCCTTTGAAGAAGCTTGGAACAACCATGATTTGGTTGAGTTTTTCTTTAGTAGCAAAGAAACCAAGGATGAGATTAAGCAACTCTTTAGGCGAGCCCGCCTCTCTATGTCATCTTATGCAGCAACCCTACCCCCATCTCCGCCATCCACACCTCCTCCCAAGTGGTACAGCAACCCCATCTCCCGAGAGAAGCTAGCTGAATTCAACCGCTTTGTCCAAACACTACCCGCCAGCATGACCTTTCATGAGGCCTGGAAGAACCACCCACTAACCAACTTTTTCCACAACTGCAAAGAGACCCCAGAAGAGATTCAGGAGCTATTTGAGAAAGCTAAGAAGCAACCATCTTTCCGAACCCTCTACAAGGTAGAAGACCCAGGACAGTTTACCATACCCTGCACAATCAATGGAAGATACTTTGATAGCTACATTTGTGATTCTGGTTCATGCATAAACCTGATGCCCACACACACTGCCAAACTCCTTGGGATCACACGCCTACAACCTTCACAAATCAGCATTGGACTTGCTGATCTCACCATTGCACAACCTAGAGGTGTTGTCTATGATATCTTGCTCGAAATTGGAGATACAAAGATACCGGTAGATTTTCATATCATGAATATCAAAGGAGGAAGTGACATGCCTATTATACTCGGAAGATCATTCTTGGCAACTGCTGGAGCCATTATGGATTGGCCAAACCGCCGCATCTCTCTTGCCAATGTCAACAAATCTGTTTTCTATGATGCCGTCCCCGTTTTCACTCCTACCAAGCATTCTCGGTTCATCTCTCCTCATGAACCACCTGATCATCCACAAGGACGTGATGGGACACGCACAAAAAGGCTTTGTCTCAGGCCATGTCCTTCAACTTCTTCTTAGAAGAACCAAACGGTCAAGCTAAAGACCATAAACAAGCGCTGTATGGGAGGCAACCCATAAGGTCTTTTCTATCCCTTTTTAATCTTTGTTTTCATTTAATAGTTTTGTTTTGAAGTTTTGGATACAGAAATTTGAGAATCCAGCATGAAAGAAGTAGAAAGAAACCTCAGGAAAGAAGAATGCAGCACTCATCATGGTCGGGTCAACCAAGACGGTCGACCGGTGCCTAGCCCGATCGACCGAGTCCCCTCTTGCCGGCCCACCATCCCACCTCACTTTCATACCATTTCACCTCATTGCATACCATCCCACCTCACCTGCATACCATTCCACCTCATTTGCATACCATCCCACCTCACTTGCATACCATCCCACCTCATTTGCATATCATACCACCATCATCCCACCACATTTTCATCCCATACCACATCACATTCCACGCCTACTTGCTGTTCTACCACATGATGATCCTACTTCACCTACACTCAGGCGGCCCTTTAAACTCACTGCTGGTGCGCAACAGCGTTTGACCATCTAAGCCGGGATCTCATCCACATTATGGAGCAACATAGTCGCTGGACATATCATCCATCACACCATTCTTCGATTTCTAATACCATATCAGGTTACATCTTTCCTCTAATTCACAAACGCCTTACTACCTCTTTCTTTTACCTCCCTTAATCGGATTTGCTTTCACCGGGACGGTGCAAGTTAAGTCTGGGGGGATTGTCGGTACTAATGCGTTTGTTCATGTCTTGTCTTCATCTTATATCTATTTCTCTTATCAACCTTTTTCAAAACTTCTGTTTTATTGAGTCAAAATAAGTTAGGAAACTATGATCTATCCTAGGAGCTTACCATAGCATGCCAAAGCTCTTGTGATCACAAAGGCGAATATTGACACCGAACAATGCCCAACGGAACCACTGAGGGTGGATCGACCTACTGATGTGGCAAGATTTCTAAGGTACCCGGACAATCTAAAGTCAACTCCACCACCTAATTGAACTTTTAATTTTTCTTGTCAAGGGGCTTGAGATACATATTAGCCGATTCCTCATCCCGGTCTAGTTGAGACATGTCCACCAAAGATACAGTCCACCTCTCTCTCATCTGCAAAATGAAAATCAAAAGCTTTTAAGCACAAGGAAAACGTGTAAGCAAGAGGAATGCATACGTCTGCACCTTCTTGTCTTATGGAGACCTACTCAAACAAGGAAAAGCAAAAGCCTATCCTATGATATTCCCAGAAAAGAAAAAATATTCAAAGGGAAGAAGGATCGATAGAAAAAATAAAATGATACCCTAGAAAAGTAGGGAAAGATCGATCCTTCAAAAGAAAAGAGAGAAAGAGAGAGGAATGGAACTGGATGTGCTAAAAAGGACTGTCTTGGCAAACACTTGGATGGGTAAGAGTCAATGCTCTGTGATCAATACTCCCTTGGTAAAGACCGCACGCTTTAAATACTGTAAGGAGTTGACAATGGAAAGTTTGGAGTGCTGAATGAGATTTGTTGGGTCCGGTATGGTTCGCTAAGCTCAAGGTCATTACGGGAAGGCTAGATTCAAAGTTAGTTTTGCTCCAAGTGAAAGCAGAGCAATGGAAGATACAAGTGCCAAAGGATAAGTGAGTTTTCATGTTTTCAAACCTCTTTCTCCGATTTGGATTCTATTTGCTTGGGGACAAGCAAAGATCTAAGTCTGGGGGAGTTGATATACCTCTATTTTACACCCTTTTTACATCGTTTTTATATACTTTATGCATGGTTTTATCGTGGCTTTTTGCTTTAAAAGGTAGTTTTTATGCATATATAGTGCCAAGAGTCATTTCAGGTCAAAAGATGCAATTTGGAGCAAAACAAAGGCAAAGGTCCTCAAAGCAGCTTCATGCACTATCATTTACTTTGGAGGAGCCCCAAAAACATTCTACTCAATGGATTTCACCCAAACCAGTTCGCCGCGATGCCTACATGAGTTAGCTTTAGAACGCAATTGGAATCATGCAATTTGGCCACGTAGAATGGGAGATATGATCGTTTTCGTGAAGAGTGTCAAATCAGCCGAAAACCGGACGTCTACACCATCCGCTCGACCGAACCGGTCGGACAGGGCCTCCAAGGCTCCCGTCCGACCCGACCGTCCTTAACCGCAGGAGAACACCGGTCGACCGAGCCGGTCGGACAGGGCCTCCAAGGCTCCCGTCCGACCCAACCTTCCTCCAACTCCACGACCCATCCGGTCGACCGAGCCGGTCGGACAGGGCCTCCAAGGCTCCCGTCCGACCCGACCTCCTTTCACCATCCCGTGCGTGCCCGACCATCATCCCGTCCGACCGTCCGACCGCCAGCACGACCCGAGCACCAGCCCGACCGACCGGTCGACCGCCCCGCTCGACCGCGACACGCCTCGCTCGACCCGGCTCGTTTCCGAAGCCCGTTTTGCACGTTTTCAAGCCCAAACTTACACCGCCTCTTATGTTTCGACCAAGACCTAGGTCAAGCCGCCCTTCAAGTTCTGAAGCATTATAAATACATCTTTTTAGCCTTGTAAAAGAAGAGAGCCACACATAGAGATACAAAATATTATTCAATAAAAGTTCTTATAGTTTTTGCTTTCTTTCATTGTCTCCTTCAAGAGAGGATCTCGGATCTCTGTTCTTATGAACATGAATTCGATTTCCTTCTCTATGTCTGAGTAGTTACCTTGTTAAGTGATAGGAAATCAAAGGATAGTGTTCATGCTTGCTTGATAATCGATATCTAGAATTAGGGTTTACATAAACTCTTCACCTTTGCTTGTGTTCATTGCTTGGTGTTGATCTGGCCAATCAACATATGATCCTAGGTAGATTTGAGCCACGGAAGTGATGAATCATTCGCCTGAACTAGTATTTGGTGGGCAACTCTCTCTTAGACTGCAGAAGTTGATTTACTAGAGGTTGTGAACAATTGAGACTCGATCGAATTAATGCTTGTTTGATTATCTAAGGACATACCAAAAGTTTAGCGATTAGATAGATCAACATAGGGGTCGGAGCCACGGAAGTGGAAAGATCTAAATTAGTGTCTTGAGTTCTAGGTGGTACACATTCTTAAATCCCTAACAAATCGAACTTGCTTGCTTGAATCACTCATCCCGAGATTATCCTATTGCTTAGCGCTTTCCATCCATTGATTTACAACTTTACTTGCTTTCTTTACTTGCTTTCAACGTGACAACAACCAAACTCATATTGCTTTCCTAGCTAAATCTCAATCTCATACCTTGTAGTGCACTAACTGGTCCTTGTGTTCGATATACCCGTTGCTACTCTCGATCTGTGCACTTGCAGAAAAGGGGTAGAAATTGGGAAAAGTTTAATCCCCATCACGGTTGATGTGTGGATGTGTGGTGTAGTAGACTGTATTGTTAGGATCGAACACTTGTAATAGCTTATAGCAAACTCACTTGTTGTATCAAATCTTTTATCATGTCAATAAGAAATACAGTTTAACTCTTTACTTAGTGAATCACAGAATGATCGTTTATAAATGAATATTGTTTAAGGAATGGGCCCTTAAAATGAACAAGGTTGATCGGAACAAGTAGTGTTTCGATTGGAAGCAAACCTCACGGTTTAGAGGCCGGGATGGGTTGTTTCAACTTTCTCAACACCCCACCTCCAGACGACAACCTCTTGAGCAGAACCATTGCACCGGAATTAGCCTTAATGGAGGACTTTGCACGCATGAGCCTAGAGGAGGATCAACCTCATTCAAAGTACTGAAGTCTATTTACTTGGCAGGTAATGGAGGTCAAAACATCAAGGATCCCACCAAGAACAAGTCAGAGCTTGAGGTGATGTAATTCCACCCAAAACCGGCACACAAAAGTAAGGTGATCGATTGATTGATGATGAAGAACGGATTTGCGGAATGATAAGAACGGGGAAGACGAACGGATTGCTTCAACAGATTGTGAAAGATCTGTGAAACTCCGGATTCTAATCTCAAAGAGAAAAGAATGATGATCCTTCAAGAGATTAACAAGAAGAATCAAGGATCGAATGAGATCAGCTCAAACGATTTGATCTAAGACCAATAGAGAGGTTTTTGATAAAAGCTTAGATAAAATGATACCAATGAGTTGTAGTGAGAATAAAAGGAAAAAGAGGGGGAAGACGAAGAGATTGTTGGAACAGGCTCCAGCCATCTCGGAAACACACAAAAATTAATTGCAAGTTTACGTTCAAAAATACGCTCCAGGCGCTGATGATTCAAACGAACGGTTCGGCTCGGCGGGTTCGGCGATTATATCAACGAGTGGTTCGGCTCGAATGACTTAAGATATAAGGGATAGTTTGAAGCGGGTTGTGGGCCTCGTTAAAAACCTATCATGGAAAACCCATTGGGACAAAACCATGATAGGGAAAAAGAGCACACCATTTCCCACTTGTCCCTTTATCGAAGTCATCGAGCCGTTAAGCAGAACAGAGTGGAATGCTTAACCTCCTGATCTTGCCGAATCAAACAATCCCTCGGTTTGGCTAAAATGGCCTCGGCAAGTTCAGCAAGCTGACTGGTGTCCATCTCCTCGGCAGCGAGCTGACTGGTGTCCTTCTCCTCGGCAGCGAGCTGACTGGTGTCCTTCTCCTCGGCAGCGAGCTGACTGGCGTCCTTCTCCTCGGCAGCGAGCTGACTGGTGATATATCCATATTTTACATGTTTTTACCTCGGTTTTTCTTATGTTTTCTTACTTAATAATATTGATTTTGTATCCAAGAGGTAGTTTTCTTGTATGTTGTGGTTTTGGGAAGCAAACAGGTCAAAATGGCAAAAAGAAGCAAAAATGGAGCAAAATAACTTCAAACAATAATCCATGCAAGTTCCCAAGTCAAGAGCTTCAACAAAACTCAAGTTAGCCGATTTCCGCATTCGGACAGAATCAAAGCATCCGAAAGATGACCGCGGTAAAGGGGCTTTCCAACGTCCAAATCATGAGATCTTTATATAGAAAGATAGATAAATGAGTCATGCGTCGCGGCGAAGTAGAATTGGGCCATTTGGAGTAGGTATTCGGCCTAGGATAATTTTCTCCCAAGACATGTCCGTCTGGCGAGTAAGTGAAGCCCATGGAGCTTGGATAAGCGAAATGGACCGGGGTCACTGCGGGCCAAGCCTAGACTTCATCGAGACTCAAGCCCACACCATTTCACGCGATTAGAAGGTGGCGGCCGCGCCTCACTCAAGACTTGGTGAGAAAGTTCAAGCGAGGAGAAGAAATGGAAAGTTTCCTCTTCTCTTTTGCGCCTTAACTCAGCCGCCCTAGCCTCCCATCACCTATACTCGAAACTCTCTTCATCTTTTCAGTCAATAAACCGGAGCCACTTAGGTGATCTCCTTGTTCTTTCTTTTTTCTTTTGCATCTTGTACATACTCGCATGTTTTAGTCTAGGTCTAGAGGTTTCTCTTTATGGGATAGCCGCGGTTTGATCTCTATCACTCCGCCTCCTTCCACTAGAAACATGAGATCCTCTCTGCTCCTTTAGACACATTATTGAATCATGGATATTTGAAAGAAGACATGACATGATAAGCCTTCTAGAATCGGTTGTTAAAGAAAGGGAAACCTTATGGTTCACCATCTTTATTCATACCTAAAGCTTGTTGCTAGAGTAGCTAACTAGCGGCCTGATCTAAGGTTGATATACTCTCCAAAAGCTTGTTATATCTCCGGTCCTAATATTTGATGGGCAATTCGTCTTAGGCTATGAAAGTAGACCTAAGGAGTTTTGTGAGCAATCATTACCTAATTGTAATGCATGTTTCACTCTACAATGACCATGCGAAAGCTGAGCCCATTGGTTTAAGAAACATAGGTGGTCGGAGCCACGAAAGTGGGATTACCACATCTTAGTGTTTTGAGTTCATAGAAATCGGATTTAACAAACTTTTCAATCGACTTGGCTTATGTCTTTTACGGATTGTCTTTTGTTCAATAATGTTGTTTGTATAGTTTGCATTGTTATTTACTTCTTTCCTTTACAAAAACAAAACACAAAACCTTGCATATTGATGATTTAGCTTAACCAAATCTTTACAAATGTGTAGTGTGCAATTCGCATTCTCTTGTGGATCGACCCCTAAGTACTACAACAACATGTTGTGCACTTGCAACCATGTTTTGCTTAGGGTTTTTTTATTACTTTCATACATCCCACACCCACGCATGCATCAAGTTTTTCGCGCCGTTGCCGGGGAGTGCATTGCACTTACACGTTTATGAGATTAAAAGTTAAGACTAGATATTTTGTTTCATGTTTACTAACTTTCTAACTTTTGTTTTCTTGTGTTTCTTAGGTACTTTAAGGATGAGCCACTACTCGGGCATGAGTAACCACTTTGAAGGAAGAACACCGCTTCCCCATGAAGTCCAAAGGCGGCCACATGATCCAAATCCGGCCGGAGACTTCATCCCAATGCCGATCCCACCAAATTTTCGCCATCCACTCTTTGCCGAGACTAGCCGAGAAGAACATCATCACTATCATCAAAACCGATCACCGGTTTACCAAGGCCGACCTCACCAACCACCTCATCATCATCACCGTCCACGCCCCAACCTTCCCACATACCAAGAGCATGCGCTTAATAGGCGGAGAGATGACAATCTCAAAGCCATGATAGAGGACTTCATGGAAATCCAAAGAAAGTCTAACCAAAGTCTTGAGACAAGGTTAGAGTTTCTAAGGCATGACCTTGATAGGAAGTTCGAAAACCTCTCTGACCAAGTAGAGAGAGTCGAATCAAGGTGTATTGAAGTGGAAGGGGAGCTAAGGAAACAAGCCGCAACCGTCGGAGAGAACACCAAGGCGATCCGAGACTTGAACCTGAATTCAAAGGAGATGGATAGCCACCTGGATGAGAAGATCGCCGGCCTAGAAGAAAACCTCAATGGCACAACCCTGAGCCTCAACTCAATCTCACTTGTGGCTCACCAAGCCAAGAAGAGAGCATCGGAGGTTAACCAAAGAGAGAAAGAGCTTTACTCAACTATGTTGATGTTGGTTGAAGGACAAGAACAATTCAAGGTATCAATCGATGACTTGAAGCATCTTGTGGAAGAGAGATACAAAGAGCTACTTGAGAGGACCACACTATGGCGAGATACAACCGGAGGAGTTTCCAAAGGAGTCAATGTAACATCCCCGATCCGCGCTAGGATCGGCGGGAAGGACCATGGTCGGGAAAGGGCAAGTAGATGGCCGAAGAAAGTACATAACCCATTCCATGGTCCGGAATTGGCTAAGTCCGGGAAAGAAGAATACTTAGCGTGATAAGGAGAAGAAGGGAGCTGAAAGCCAGCTAAGGGCAGCTGGATGGGCGAGCTGGGCCTGCTGGGGTAGCTCGACCAGCTGGTGGGTAGCTCCGGCCAGCCAGGCCGAGTGTTCGGTAGCTAAGCTACCTACACTCGTATGGAGTGTGACGGTTATGGCCGAATGGGTGTGATGAGCTGGGCGGTTAGGCAACGAACGGATGCAACCGTTGGTTGGGCGAGTCTATATATACACACCCTAGGGGTCGAAAATCCGCATTCACGCATAGATAGAAAAAGGGACAGCCCGTTGAGAAAGATCAAGCAAGGAAGAGAGAATCCGAGAAGGAACGATCGGCGGTCGAGCGGTTATTACCGGCGGCCGGACGGAGATGGGTGACACGGTGATGTGATCCCGGATTGGATCGGCCTTGAAGTTAAGAGTATGGATGGACCGGATCGCCAAGGAACCGATGATGGATGATCGGAAGTGGATCGAATAGTTTATACTAAGGATTCCGCGGAATGAATCCTTAACACCACCTCTCAACGGATTGATATTACGCACAATCAGTGAAGAGGGATCTCCTCGACGTGTTGATATTACGCACAACAAGTGAAGAAGATATACTACCGACTTAGTTGATATTACGCACAACAAGTGAGTAGCAAAGTGATCAAGCATAAAAAAGGAATTTTGATTGATAAAATGTTTGATAAATGAAACAAAGAACAAGTTGTGGTTTAAGAAGGCGAGAGAGAGAGAGCGTGAGCATTGAATGGAACAGGCTCCAGTCAAAGCTCGGGAAACAACAAGACTTAAATACATAAGACCGAATTTAAACATAAGACCCGCCAACGGTAATGTCGCAACTTATTCAAATAAAACCGGGCCGAACCAAACAAACAAGAACAAAGAGGTGATGGGAAGTGTGACTTGGGCCTCAATAAAAACCTTGTCAAGAAAACCCAATGGGACAAAACTTGACAAGGGAAAAAGAGCACACACAAGACACACTTGCCTCTTTATCCCGGTTGTTGGGTCATTAAGCAAACCAAAGTGGTTGGCTTATCATCATGCCGACTCAAACGGCTAAGGGCTTTCCCAATGCGTAGGGTCAGCGCCTTAGTTTTGGAACGGGTCACCGGGCCAGTTGGTATGGCTATTGTCTCCTCAGGTTCAAGCTGCTCGGCATTTCCTTCCTCGGCAACGGGCTGCTCGGCATAGTCCGTCTCGGCAATGTTGATCTCGGCATAATCCGTCTCGGCAACATTGGTCTCGGCAAGAACCTCATCCATGATCGCATCATCTCCTCCCTCTTGAAAAGGATTTGTCCTCAAATCTGGATCATCTGCAAGAAAAGGGGAAAGATCAGCAACATTAAAACTAGGACTAATATCGTACTTACCTTGGAGATCAACTCGGTATGAGTTGTTGTTGATTTTCTTGGTGACCGTGAAAGGACCATCGACCCTAGGCATCAGTTTGGACTTGCGCTGAGCTGGAAACCTCTCCTTGCGTAGATGGATCCACACTTTATCTCCGGGTTCAAAGATCAGCTCACGCCGTCCCTTGTTGGCCTTCTTAGCATATTGTCTCGTCTTGTCTTCAATGTTTTTCTTTGCTTGCTCATGTATCTTTTTAACCATATCTGCCTTTTGCTTTCCATCTGTACTCATTCTTTCACTCAAAGGTAGAGGCATCAAATCCAAGGGTGACAAGGGTTTAAAACCATAAAAAATCTCAAAAGGTGAAAACTTAGATGCCGAATGCACAGAATGATTATATGCGAATTCGATGTGTGGCAAGCAATCATCCCAGTTTCTAAGGTTCTTTTTAAGCAAAGCACGCAACAATGCTCCTAATGTCCGGTTAACAACCTCAGTTTGACCGTCAGTTTGTGGATGACAAGTAGTAGAAAACAAGAGTTTAGTTCCTAACTTTGACCATAAGGTTTTCCAAAAATAACTAAGAAACTTAGTATCACGGTCTGAGACAATGGTGCGCGGCATGCCATGTAATCTAACAACATCCTTAAAGAACAAGGCAGCAACATGAGATGCATCATCGGTTTTATTACATGCAACAAAGTGAGTCATTTTCGAAAACCGATCAACAATCACAAAGATGGAATCTTTACCATTTCTTGTCCTAGGCAAACCAAGGACAAAATCCATTGAAATGTCAGTCCAAGTTTGAGATGGGATAGGGAGAGGAGTATACAAACCGTGCGGTTGGACTTTGGATTTGGCCAACTTACATGTCGCGCATCTAGCACATACCCGTTCTACATCCCGTTTCATGTGAGGCCAGTGAAAATGGTCACGCATGATCTCAAGGGTTTTGGTAACTCCGAAATGCCCCATTAAACCTCCTCCATGGGCTTCCCTGACAAACAAGTCTCTCAAAGAACAATTAGGTACACAAAGACGGTTCTCAAAGAAAAGGAACCCGTCTTGCCTTACATAACGACCAGAAGCGAATTTAGAACAAGCTTGATATATGTCAGCAAAGTCATCATCAGAAGCATATAGTTCTTTAATTTGCTCAAAGCCTAAGAGTTTGGCATCAAGAGTTGAGAGAAGAGTATACCGTCTGGACAAAGCGTCGGCAACGACATTGTCTTTACCTTTCTTGTATTTGATCACATATGGAAAGGTTTCAATGAACTCAGCCCATCGAGCATGTCTTTTGTTGAGCTTTTGTTGGCCCTTGAAATGTTTGAGTGATTCATGGTCGGTGTGAATGACAAATTCCTTCGGCCAAAGATAGTGTTGCCATGTTTGCAAAGCTCGGACCAAGGCATAGAGTTCTTTGTCATAGGTTGGATAGTTGAGTGTAGCTCCGCCAAGTTTTTCACTGAAGTAGGCGACCGGTTTCTTGTCTTGCATAAGGACAGCTCCAATACCGATCCCAGAGGCATCACACTCAATTTCAAACGTTTTAAGAAAGTTAGGCAACATAAGAACTGGTGAATTAGTAAGTCGATCCTTAAGAGTGTGGAATGCAATCTCCTGTGCCTTTTCCCATTTAAATCCAACGTCTTTCTTGATGATCTCGGTCATTGGTGCGGCTATGGTGCTAAAGTCTTTAACGAACCGGCGATAGAACCCGGCTAAGCCGTGGAAACTTCGAATCTCTCCAACGGTCTTCGGAGTAGGCCATTCCCGAATAGCTGCAACTTTGTCCTTGTCAACCTGTACACCATCTGCACTGACCACAAAGCCTAGAAACACAACGTTATCCGTACAAAAAGTGCATTTCTTGAAATTGGCAAACAATTTCTCTTGCCTAAGGACATGCATAACAGAAGTGAGGTGTTCTATATGCTCAGTCATGCTCCTACTATAGATCAAAATGTCATCGAAGTAAACAACAACAAAATGTCCAATGAAAGCCCTAAGAACATGATTCATCAACCTCATGAATGTACTAGGCGCATTTGTTAATCCAAATGGCATAACAAGCCACTCATATAAACCGTGTTTAGTTTTAAATGCGGTTTTCCACTCATCACCTTCCTTCATGCGGATTTGGTGATAACCACTCTTACGATCAATTTTAGAGAATATGCAAGATCCATGCAATTCATCTAACATGTCATCGAGTCTAGGGATAGGATGTCGATACTTTACAGTGATGTTATTGATGGCTCGGCAATCGACACACATCCTCCAACTTCCATCCTTCTTTGGCACAAGAAGAACAGGAACGGCACATGGGCTCATGCTTTCACTAATATTCCCTTTTGTCATGAGCTCGTCCACTTGTCGCTGAAGCTCTTTAGTCTCGACCGGATTAGTTCGGTAGGCTGGTCGGTTTGGTAAAGCGGATCCCGGCACAAAGTCGATTTGGTGCTCAATGCCTCGAATAGGAGGCAATCCGGGTGGACTTTCCTCTGGAAAAACATCGCTAAAATCCTGCAAAAGCTTAGCTAGTTCACTCGGAATCTCCGGTGCATGGTTAGTTAATCCAATCAACTTATCCTTAAACACAAACAAAAGAAAAGGTTTATTAGAATTCATGGAACCTTTAATCTGTTTTTGTTTGGCTAGGAAATTCTTGGGTTTGGCCGGCTTGATTTCCTTCCCGGCAAGCTGTAGTTGATCCTCGTATACTTCCTGCGGGCTCAAAGGAATTAGTGTGGTTTTCCGGCCTTCATGGAGCAGAGTATACCGGTTAGTGAAGCCATCATGCATGACTCGTCTATCAGACTGCCAAGGCCTCCCTAAAATGATATGACCGGCGTCCATGGGCAGAACATCGCAAAGGATCTCATCTTTGTAGTGACCGAAAGACAAAGGAACAACCACTTGTTTCTTGACACTCATCTCGCCCGTTTCATTCAGCCATTGCAATTGATAAGGCTTGGGATGCTTCTTAGTCTGGAGACCCAACTTCTCGACCATGGTCTCACTTGCAACATTAGTACAGCTTCCCCCATCGATTATTAGGCTGCAAACTTTTTCTTGTACCAAACAGCGAGAGTGAAACAGATTTTCTCGTTGTTCATCCTGTTCTGTCCGGAGCTGAGTGCTCAAAATACGTCGAGCAACCAAGAGCTTTCCAGGGACAGGTGTGGCAAACTCTTCTGGCTCATGTTCCCTTTCTGGCTCAGGTTCCTCCTCGGACTCAACCTCTCCATTCTCACGGATAATCATAACTTTCTTATTCCGGCAGTCGGTGGCATAATGTCCATACCCTTGACATCTAAAACATCGAAGTTCACGGGTCCGGGTGGATGGAGTCCTCTCTGTCCGGCTTTTGTCGTGATTAGTATCAAAAGATTTAGCATCCCGTTTTGGCGAGAAAGGTTTAGAGTCCCGGTTAAAGGTCGGTCGGCGCTGATCAATGTTGGACCGAGTGGATGACCTTCTTTTCAATTGTTGCTCGGCTAAAACCGCCTTGTGTAGCATTGCCTCCAATCCCACACAATTCTGCATCTCAACGATATCTTGTATCTCACGGTTCAAATCTCCAAGGAAACGAGACATAGTGGCTTCTCTATCCTCAACCACATTAGCCCGTAGCAACATAACTTCCATCTCCTGAAAATATTCCTCAACGGTTCTAGTTCCTTGAGTAAGCCTCCGAAGTTTGGCATGCAGCTCTCGTTGGTAATGACTAGGGACGAACCGTTGCCTCATGACTCTTTTCATCTCTTCCCAAGTAGTGATTTCATAAGCCCCTCCGATCTCACGTGCCGTGACAATTTGTTCCCACCATCTCAACGCATAATCATTGAATTCGGACACGGCGAGCTTGACCCGGTTGATGTTGAGAATATTATGCAAGTTAAAGTTGAACTCGCATTTCTTCTCCCAATCCATGTACTCATCCGGACTGTTTCGGCCATGGAACGGTGGAATCCTCATTTTGTAACCGCCAAGATTTTCCACCACTCGGTCGGGTTCATCCCGAGGTCTCCTAGTTCGGCGTCGGCTGGCTTGGGATGAATGACCACTCCCGTAATAGATGTTAGCTTGCTCGTCGGCTGGCCTTTTAGACATCGTAGGATCATGTTTCTCTCCTTCCGAGATATTGATCGGATCCTTTGTTGCCTTTTGTTTGCCTTCTCGAATCTGCTCCCTTCGGTCAAACTCCTCGATCATCATTTTTTTGATTCGGTCGAGCATGACCTCGTTGAGGCTTGATGGTGATTCGTGGCTTGACGTTTCGTCCTTGTCTCTTCCGGTCGCCATAGTACCTGAAAACAAAAATACACTCCACCGCAGTCAAAGGCTCAAAGAAAATTTGCAAAATTAATCTGAAAAATTATGTAATTAATTTTTTTTTTTTTTTTTTTTTTTTTTAAATGCGAACACTTAGAGATGACGAATCAATACAAGACTGACCCAAATGATGAATGATAATTATTCTAAAATTATGAGAAAATTTAAATTCATAGATCGGAATGCAAACGATCAAACGGATGACAAAATGATTAGAGAATTTATGCAACAAAATTCTAGTGCAAAGATTAATGATATGTATGACTAGAAGATGAACAGACACAAAAGTCGTAGAAACTGAAATTCTTAACAACAAAGTGCTCTGATACCACCTGATGTGATCCCGGATTGGATCGGCCTTGAAGTCAAGAGTATGGATGGATCGGATCGCCAAGGAACCGATGATGGATGATCGGATGTGGATCGAATGGTTTATACTAAGGATTCCGCGGAATGAATCCTTAACACCACCACTCAACGGATTGATATTACGCACAATCAGTGAAGAGGGATCTCCTCGACGTGTTGATATTACGCACAACAAGTGAAGAAGATATACTACCGACTTAGTTGATATTACGCACAACAAGTGAGTAGCAAAGTGATCAAGCATAAAAAAGGAATTTTGATTGATAAAATGTTTGATAAATGAAACAAAGAACAAGTTGTGGTTTAAGAAGGCGAGAGAGAGAGAGCGTGAGCATTGAATGGAACAGGCTCCAGTCAAAGTTCGGGAAACAACAAGACTTAAATACATAAGACCGAATTTAAACATAAGACCCGCCAACGGTAATGTCGCAACTTATTCAAATAAAACCGGGCCGGACCAAAAAAACAAGAACAAAGAGGTGATGGGAAGTGTGACTTGGGCCTCATTAAAAACCTTGTCAAGAAAACCCAATGGGACAAAACTTGACAAGGGAAAAAGAGCACACACAAGACACACTTGCCTCTTTATCCCGGTTGTTGGGTCA
Source organism: Erythrophleum ivorense (assembly GCA_026724425.1). Lineage (NCBI taxonomy): Eukaryota > Viridiplantae > Streptophyta > Magnoliopsida > Fabales > Fabaceae > Erythrophleum > Erythrophleum ivorense. The sequence goes on along the minus strand of JAIUCV010000068.1, from coordinate 72,399 downwards.
TTAAGCAAACCAAAGTGGTTGGCTTATCATCATGCCGACTCAAACGGCTAAGGGCTTTCCCAATGCGTAGGGTCAGCGCCTTAGTTTTGGAACGGGTCACCGGGCCAGTTGGTATGGCTATTGTCTCCTCAGGTTCAAGCTGCTCGGCATTTCCTTCCTCGGCAACGGGCTGCTCGGCATAGTCCGTCTCGGCAATGTTGATATCGGCATAATCCATCTCGGCAACATTGGTCTCGGCAAGAACCTCATCCATGATCGCATCACACGGAGAAGACTCCGACTAAGAAGAATAAGGCGAGCGGGAAGAAGGTCTCCAAGACCCCGGACCCGCCCACCAAGGTACGGAGTCGGTCCGGCGTGATCGGCGATCATGGGTCGGTCGGTGGGATCCGATCGGTTCAGGGATCCGATCATGGCACGGCCATACTCTTCTTACGTTCAATATATGTACTCCTACACTCGTGTGTTTCTGTTTCTGTGGTCGGGTCTAGGAGGGTGATCGATCGGAATGATCCTTCGCTCGTTCTGGATCAAACCATAGGCCGAACGGTTGGTCACCGAACGGTGAGCCAACCGGACGAACGTTTCCATCGACCGGGGGAACGGTTGGAGGATGGATTCGTACAAGCTGTTGGTCACGGACGGATGATCAATCGCATAGCGAACGGATGCGATCGGCCTGGTGAAAGGGTGCGATCATCCGAACGGTTATAAGGATCGCCGGTACGACTGGCCGTGGGTTCGGTGCAGTCGGCCAAGCGATCGGTGTACGGTTGTTGGTACGACTGGCCGTGGGATCGGTGCAGTCGGCCAAACGATCGGTATAAGGAAAACCGGCGGAGTGGTCGACCGTTTCCCAAATGGCGCGATCGTCCGGACGGTTAAGGCATGGTGGTCGAGGCCGGACGGGCGACTCGACCATTCCGATACGATTAGTATGGCTTGGCCGATCAATGGAATTGATAGGATCGGCCAGGTTCGGATAGTAGTTAGGCATGATCGGCCCGGAATGGATATGGCCGATCATGTGTGATAGAACGGATGTTGTTAGGTTGTGGTCCGGATATACTTAGCCGTATTGTACAAGGTTCGGCGTGTGACTTGGGAATCGGTTAGATTTTCTAAGGCACGACCGGAAACCACAAGTCGAGTCCACGGCTAAGCATGTCTCGGCCAAATGGTAGTTCGGTATAGATAACGAAGGGATTATCGGTTCATGAGCATGTAGATCGATAGATTACATATTCGGCTCAATTGATAGGGTTTAAAGAACTCATATCTCGTTGATGGTTTCAGGTTCTGATGATGAGGATCGTGATACGGTCTAGGCGCGCGAGGCCGGTTGTGGTGCGAACGTGTGGTGTACTAGGATGTAATGATAGGATCGAACACTTGTAATAGCTTATAGCAAACTCACTTGTTGTATCGAATCCTTTATCATATTAATGAAAAATACTGTTTGACTCTAACTTGTTTTACATATAGACTCTTTACTTAGTGAATCACAGAATGAACGTTTATAAATGAATATCGTTAAGGAATGGGCCCTAAAAATGAACAAGGTTGATCGGAACAAGTAGTGTTTCGATTGGAAGCAAACCTCACGGTTTAGAGGCCGGGATGGGTTGTTTCAAGTTGGTATCAGATCATGCTTGCTCCTAGGACGGTTTTGTTGGTTTAGGGTACACCACACACGTCGGCAACAACGGTTCGCGTTAGGTTCTTGTTTGTATGGAACGATAGTCACAGTTAGGAGACTAACATGTTGATACTTTCAGGAACCAAAGGATAAGTCCTCCAAGAGTAGGAAGGACAATGAGGCGGCCAACCTGGGCAAGGATAAGGCTGCGGTAGTGGCAGACCCACGTACTGATGGTCCAACCGGTCCTGTGGTTGGACAGGGGAACACGGCTCCAGGGGATCTCACCGCGCGGACACCACTGGCAGCGACTGGTCCGTTAACCCAAACGGCACCCGGACATCTTCTGGATGACATCCTGAATGATGAAGATGACGATGATAGCTACGAAAGCGACTCATCGGTCCGGATTGAGGAGGGAAACGTGACAGCGGCTGGGCGTGGGAAACAAGAGCGGACCCCTTCGGTGGCAAAGATGTGGTCTATGATGCAGAAAGTCATGAGCCAAATGGAGGGACTAACTCAAGCGGCGGCACCGGTGGAGAATCCAACGGTGGGACAGTCGGCTGGGGCCCTTCACTCAACGCCAACGGATGGCGAGCAAGCGGGTAGTGCACCCGAGGTGATGGAGATTGGACCACCAGCTGTAAGGACTGATCGTAGAGGGGATTACCTGAGCCTATTGGACCATGTCTCATGCTTGGGCACCAAGCACTTCAAGGGAAGTGCGGATCCGATCGAGGCAGACGAGTGGAGGTGTCGGCTCGCAAGGAACTTTCGATCCACTCGCTGCCCAGAGGATTACAAGAAGGACATAGCGGTCCACTTCCTGGAAGGAGACGCGCACAACTGGTGGCTTGCGGTGGACAAACGCACAAGGGGTCGCATAGGCACCTTCCCCGCGTTTGAGGCCGAGTTCAAGAGGAAGTACTTCCCGGCCGAAGCATGGGACAGACTGAAAGCAAAGTTCCTGGACTTGGTCCAAGGGAAGCGATCGGTCAGGGAGTACGAGGAGGAATTCAACCGACTGAGACGCTATGTGGACAAGGATGAGGATGAGGAGTCGCAGGTTAGGCGATTCATGCGCGGCTTAAGGGTGGAGCTGCGAGTTCATTGCTCAGTCCGCACATTCGCCATGGTCTCAGAGTTGGTGGAAAGGGCGGCTAACGTGGAGGCCAGTCTCCCAGAGGAGACTAAGGCCAGGACGCAACCGCGATCGGGAACGGCTAGTAAGCCGGCCGATAATAAGCGTAAATGTGACAAGGTGGAGTCCAAGGGCAAGTGGCCGTACCGGGAGTGTACGACTTGCGGAAAGAAGCACAGCGGAGAATGCTGGGGTGAAACGGCCGCGTGTGCAAACTGTGGAAGCAAGGACCACGCTATCCAAAATTGCCCACAGCAGGACAATCAAGGGCAAGGGCAAGTGACGAGTGGACCAAGAGCTTGTTTCCGATGTGGGAAGGCAGGACACTTCAAGAAGGATTGTCCAGTGCCACAGTCGGGGACCCAGGAAGGTCAGGGTGGATACCGCGGGGGTAATAGCCAGTCGACTCAAGCCAAGAGGCAAACGATGGCACCGTGGGTCTATGAGCTATCAAAGGAAACCGGGGAGGCCGGAGGAGACTACAGCGCGATCAACGGTAAGACCCCACTGACCCGTCCTAAATAAATGAAAGGCATGGCATTGCATCATGCATGGGAATGGTTAGAAAACTTAGCTTTCGGGGGTGAATGTGTAGGGACCATTGATATAGGTGGTGTGGCGATACACACCTTATTTGACTCCGGGGCTACACATAGTTTTGTGAGTCCGGAGATGATAGGAAAAGGCGGGGTCCGGATAGAACCCGGGAAAGAGATTGGAATAGTGAATGCAGCCGGTGGGCAAGTTATGCATTCACTAGGAATGGTCCGTAACATTGCGGTTACCATTGGAGGCATAGTAATGCCAACGGACCTAGTCATCGTCCAACTCAAGAATCATCAGGTGATATTGGGTATGGACTGGCTGGGAAAGTATAAGGCATCGTTGGACTGCCACCGAGGAAGGGTGCGGTTCGAACGGGCCGGACAGAAGCTAGAATTCCAAGGAATTCGACCCATGTCGGGAAGCCTAGTGGTATCGGCAATCCAGGCGGGACGGATGCTGGAACGGGGGTGTGAAGCTTATTTAGCAACCATCTCAACCACGAAAGTAGGCAAAGACGTGGAGCTAAGCGGTATTCCAGTGGCCAGAGAGTTCGAGGACGTGTTTGCGACCTTACAAGGGTTACCACCCGATAGGTCGGATCCGTTCACAATAGAACTAGAGCCGGGAACCACCCCGCTCTCAAAGGCACCTTATCGGATGGCTCCGGCCGAGATGGCCGAGCTCAAGAAGCAGTTGGAAGAACTGTTAGATAAGGGCTTTATCAGGCCGAGTAGTTCCCCATGGGGTGCACCGGTACTGTTTGTTAAAAAGAAAGATGGTAGCTTCAGGCTATGCATCGACTACCGAGGGTTGAACAGGGTTACGGTAAAGAATAAGTATCCCCTGCCTCGGATAGATGAGTTGCTGGATCAACTCAAAGGAGCGACTTGGTTTTCCAAGATCGATTTGGCCTCGGGATATCATTAAATCCCGATCGAACCATCGGACGTACGCAAGACAGCATTCCAGACACGGTATGGCCACTACGAGTTTGTGGTTATGCTATTTGGCCTCACGAATGCTCCCGCGGTGTTCATGAAGATGATGAATGGGATCTTTCGGGATTGTCTAGACGAGTTCGTGATCATCTTCATAGATGACATACTCGTTTACTCGAAAGACCGGGAGTCCCATGAAAGCCATTTGAGGGCGGTGCTGGGACGGCTGAGGGAACAACAGCTCTTTGCCAAACTAAGCAAGTGTAGCTTCTGGCAAAGGAGCATCGGGTTCTTGGGGCACATAGTGTCGGATCAAGGCGTTTCAGTGGATCCAGAGAAGATCAGATCGATCAAAGAATGGCCGAGGCCAAGGAACGCCACGGAAGTAAGGAGTTTCCTTGGATTGGCCGGGTATTACCGGAGATTTGTACAAGGCTTTGCGAGTATGGCCCAATCAATGACCAAGTTGACGGGCAAGAACGTAAATTTTGTATGAACGGACGAGTGCGAATTGAGCTTCTCGCGGTTGAAAGCAATGCTCACAAGCGCACCGATCTTAGCCTTGCCGGAGATGGACAAACCGTACGTGGTGTATACGGATGCGTCAATCACAGGGCTCGGATGTGTTTTGATGCAAGAAGGGAAGGTAATAGCTTACGCATCAAGACAACTAAGGAAGCATGAAGGGAATTATCCGACCCATGATTTGGAGATGGGAGCCGTGATATTTGCCCTTACCACATGGCGGTCTTACTTGTATGGAGCCAAGGTACAAGTGTACACCGACCATAAAAGCTTGAAGTACATCTTCACCCAGCCGGAGTTGAACTTGCGGCAAAGAAGATGGGTGGAGAAAGTGGCGGATTACGATGTGGACATTGCATACCATCCAGGGAAGGCCAATCAAGTCGCGGACGCCTTGAGTAGAAGGAGAACGGACGTTGATGTGGTCAAGGATGCGGAAATGCTGATTAGTGTCATCGGATCCTTACACTTGAATGCGTTGTCCATGAACGTGGAGCCTTTAGGCTTGGGGGCGGCCGACCAAGCGGACTTGCTCACAAGGATCCGAGTTGCTCAAGAGCAAGACGAGACCTTGAAGGAGTTGGTAAAAAATGACAAGGCCGAGTATCAAACCTCAAACGACGGGACGGTCGTAGTGAACGGCCGAGTGAGCGTGCCGAACGTTAAGGAATTGAGGGAAGAGATACTCAAGGAGGCGCATCAGTCTAAATTCACGATCCATCCAGGAACCAACAAGATGTATCAAGACCTAAAGCGGTACTACCACTTGGTCGGCATGAAACGGGACGTGGCCGGATGGGTGGCCAAGTATCCAACGTGCCAGTTGGTTAAGGCGGAGCACCAAGAAAACCGACGGTGTTGAAGCAATCACGGATAAGTACATAAGCGAGATTGTCCGATTACATGGCGTGCCGGCCAGCATAGTCTCGGATAGAGACTCACGTTTCACATCTCACTTCTGGAAGGCTTTTCAGAAGGCTTTGGGAACAAGAGTGAACATGAGCACGGCATACCATCCGCAAACGGACGGACAATCGGAGCGAACGATCCAGACATTGGAAGATATGCTTCGGGCTTGCATCCTAGATTGGGGCGGATCATGGGAAAGGTATTTGCCTTTGGCCGAATTCGCTTACAATAATAGTTACCAAGCCAGCATAGGAATGTCGCCATACGAAGCATTGTATGGTCGACCGTGCCGGACTCCGCTCTGTTGGACCCAAGTGGGTGAGCGGAGTATGATCGGTCCGGAGTTGGTGGAGGAAACCACGGAAAAGATCAAGTTCTTGAGGATCAAGATTAAGGAAGCTCAAGATCGTCAAAAGAGCTACGCGGATAAGCGTAGAAAGGCGGTGGAGTTTGCGGTTGGCGATCGGGTTTACCTTAAGATGATCACGTTCAAGGGTAGAGCCAGAACGTCGAAGAGAGGAAAGCTTGATCCAAGGTATCTAGGACCGTTCGTAATACTTGAACGGGTTGGGATGGTGGCATATAAGTTGGAATTGCCATCGGAAATAGAAGCATTTCACAATGTGTTCCATGTGTCCCAACTGAGAAAGTGTTTGGCGGACAAGGATGTGATAATCCGTGAAGTGCCTTTGGAATTAAGAGGGAACCTCACCATAGAAGCCGTTCCTATCCGGATTGAGGACAGAATGGAAAAATTCACAAGAAGGAAGATGATCCAAATGGTCAAAGTTGTTTGGTTATGCAACGACAAGGAAGAAACAACTTGGGAGACTGAAAATCGGATGAAGGCAGATTTTCCAGAAAGGTTTGAAGAGTTAGAAGTTGAAGCACTTGGGTCGGATTCGGGGACGAATCCCATTCAGGTGGGGGAGACTTGTAACATCCCCGATCCGCGCTAGGATCGGCGGGAAGGACCATGGTCGGGAAAGGGCAAGTAGATGGCCGAAGAAAGTACATAACCGATTCCATGGTCCGGAATTGGCTAAGTCCGGGAAAGAAGAAGACTTAGCGTGATAAGGAGAAGAAGGGAGCTGAAAGCCAGCTAAGGGCAGCTGGATGGGCGAGCTGGGCCAGCTGGGGTAACTCGACCAGCTGGTGGGTAGCTCCGGCCAGCCAGACCGAGTGTTCGGTAGCTAAGCTACCTACACTCGTATGGAGTGTGACGGTTATGGCCGAATGGGTGTGATGAGCTGGGCGGTTAGGCAACGAACGGATGCAACCGTTGGTTGGGCGAGTCTATATATACACACCCTAGGGGTCGAAAATCCGCATTCACGCATAGACAGAAAAAGGGACAGCCCGTTGAGAAAGATCAAGCGAGGAAGAGAGAATCCGAGAAGGAACGATCGGCGGTCGAGCGGTTATTACCGGCGGCCGGACGGAGATGGGTGACACGGAGAAGACTCCGACTAAGAAGGATAAGGCGAGTGGGAAGAAGGTCTCCAAGACCCCGGACCCGCCCACCAAGGTACGGAGTCGGTCAGGCGTGATCGGCGATCATGGGTCGGTCGGTGGGATCCGATCGGTTCAGGGATCCGATCATGGCACGGCCATACTCTTCTTACGTTCAATATATGTACTCCTACACTCGTGTGTTTCTTTTTCTGTGGTCGGGTCTAGGAGGGTGATCGATCGGAATGATCCTTCGCTCAGTCTGGATCAAACCATAGGCCGAACGGTTGGTCACCGAACGGTGAGCCAACCGGACGAACGTTTCCATCGACCGGGGGAACGGTTGGAGGATGGATTCGTACAAGCGGTTGGTCACGGACGGATGATCAATCGCATAGCGAACGGATGCGATCGGCCGGGTGAAAGGGTGCGATCATCCGAACGGTTATAAGGATCGCCGGTACGACTGGCCGTGGGTTCGGTGCAGTCGGCCAAGCGATCGGTGTACGGTTGTTGGTACGACTGGCCGTGGGATCGGTGCAGTCGGCCGAACAATCGGTATAAGGAAAACCGGCGGAGTGGTCGACCGTTTCCCAAACGGCGCGATCATCCGGACGGTTAAGGCATGGTGGTCGAGGCCGGACGGGCGACTCGACCATTCCGATATGATTAGTATGGCTTGGCCGATCAATGGAATTGATACGATCGGCCAGGTTCGGATAGTAGTTAGGCATGATCGGCCCGGAATGGATATGGCCGATCACGTGTGATAGAACGGATGTTGTTAGGTTGTGGTCCGGATATACTTAGCCGTATTGTACAAGGTTCGGCGTGTGACTTGGGAATCGGTTAGATTTGCTAAGGCACGACCGGAAACCACAAGTCGAGTCCACGGCTAAGCATGTCTCGGCCAAATGGTAGTTCGGTATAGATAACGAAGGGATTATCGGTTCATGAGCATGTAGATCGATAGATTACATATTCGGCTCAATTGATAGGGTTTAGAGAACTCATATCTCGTTGATGGTTTCAGGTTCTGATGATGAGGATCGTGATACGGTCTAGGCGCGCGAGGCCGGTTGTGGTGCGAACGTGTGGTGTACTAGGATGTAATGATAGGATCGAACACTTGTAATAGCTTATAGCAAACTCACTTGTTGTATCGAATCCTTTATCATATTAATGAAAAATACTGTTTGACTCTAACTTGTTTTACATATAGACTCTTTACTTAGTGAATCACAGAATGAACGTTTATAAATGAATATCGTTAAGGAATGGGCCCTAAAAATGAACAAGGTTGATCGGAACAAGTAGTGTTTCGATTGGAAGCAAACCTCACAGTTTAGAGGCCGGGATGGGTTGTTTCAGTCAAAGACCTCACCAAACGCTTGGAGGATATGGAAGAAAGATACCGAGCTTCAAAGGACACAAAAGCGGCCGACTCAAAGCCTAACAATGCTTTGGTTGCTTTTGGTGTTAGAGAGACCAATCCAAGAGTGGTCTGGGATGAGCGTACAGCAAGGATAAGAGGAAGAAAGTTGTCGGAAGGAACACCACTTTCTCCAAGATCTTCACAGCCACCCGTCCCTAAGGAGAAAAGGAAGGAGCTCATCAATGGACTACACCATTGATGATTTCAACTTCATGGCAAGAAGGTTCCCTAGCAATTTGCCCTTTGATGTCGCTTGCAACAAGAGCCCTTACCTTCAAGACTTTGTATGGACACATGATTGGAGTTTAGCCGAGGTGGAGAAGATGTATAATGAAGCAAGAGAGAAAATGCCTGCGCCAAGGACACTACACAAGCTTCATGACCCAGGTTACTTTCTTATACATTGCTCCATCAATGGCAAATTCTTTGATGATGCACTATGCGATTCCGGTTCAAGTGTGAACCTCATGCCGGTTGTGATAGCAAGAAGTTTGGGATTGATTGAGTCTATGGAGCGGACCAACATGGGCATAAAGCTTGCCAACAGCTCTTTATTCAAATTACTTGGCAAGGTAAAAGATGTTCAACTTTCCTTTGAAGACTGCATCATTCCAGCCGATTTCTATGTGATTACTATGGAGGATCCGGAAGACCTAGCCCCTCTACTTGGGAGATCCTTCTTAGCAACAGCTGGAGCAATCATGGATTGACCAAACAGGAGGATATCACTAGCCAATGTTGACAAGGACACCTATTATGTTGCTGCACCTCCCGGTTTCTCATCCAAAAGATTTCGGTACACAAGTGATGCGATCCCGGATAGGATTCGTCACTTCAAAGCTGGATGAGATGGAAATGGTTCGACTTGTGGCGATGGAAGAGAGGTTAAGATGATCGGATGAGATGAACTTGCAGGAAAGGACCGATGGAAGACTCGAGTGGAATGGAAACCGATGGAGTGATGGAAACGAAGGGATGGATGAAGGGAGTGGATCGAATGGCTGTAACAGAGATCCAGCGACAAGGATCTCCAACACCACCTTTAAGTCTTGCTGAATCACACGAACAAGAATCAAAGGGATTTCTTAGAATCACACTAAGAGATGATCAAACAATTCAGGAAAGGTTTTTGATAATAAAAAGTTTGATAAATGAAACAAAGAACAAGTTGTAGTTTAAGAAGGCGAGAGAGGGAGAGAGAGAGAGCGCGAGCATTGAATGGAACAGGCTCCAGTCAAAGCTCGGAAATCACACAAGACATAAATGCATATAAGACTGAAATTTGAATTTAAAAGAAGATAAAGATAAGGCTCCTGTCGCCGAAGCAACAAGAGATGGGCCGGACCCAAACAGCTTCGGCAAAGAGGGGATATGAAAGCGGTTCATAGGCCTCGTTAAAAACCTACCAAGGAAAACCACATGGGACAAAACCTTGGCAGGGAAAAAGAGAACACTACGAACCACTTGCCTCTTTAACCCAAGTGTCGAGCCATTAAACAAACTAAGGTGGGATGTTTAATCTCCGGAATATGTCGAATCCAACGGCTAAGTATCCTCCCAAGCTGCTCTGGTTCAAGCTGCTCCTCAGCTACGAGCTCCTCCTCGGCATGATCCACCTCGGCGTCGATCAGCTCGGCAAGATCCACCTCGGCGACGATCAGCTTGGCAAGATCCACCTCGGCAACGATCAGCTCGGCAAGATCCACCTCGGCAATGTTGTGTTTGGCCACAACCTCATCCATGCTATCCATAATCGTATCATCCCCTCCTTCTTGAAAAAGATTTGTCCTCAAATCTGTATTACCTGCAAGAAAAGGAGTAGAATTAGTGAAATCAAATTCTGGATCACACGAAAACTTACCTTGGGGATAGTTGTGATTGGCTTTGGTGTTGTTCTTCTTTGTGAATTCGAATGGGCCAAGTATCTGTAGCCTGAACTTGAACTTCCATTTACGGCTTGGGTCTGGATCGATATCATGTCGGCCTTTGTTCAATTGTCCATGTCCCATTTTTTCAACGATCATAGGGTTCTTCCAGGCCTTTGAACTTTCAACCTGTCTTTCAAAAGGTTTCACATAAACTACACAAAACACATCAAATGTGCGACAGAAAAGTTCAAAATCATAACTCTTAGAGACAGAAAACGATGGGTCATAGACAATTCTAGTGAAGCAAAGTTCTTTTTCATTCTCTAAACCCAATCGCTTAACTTCAAAACCAGGAACCATCATAAGCAAGTTATCCTCGACCCTAGCCAACTTAAATTTCTTACAGTGCTCTTTTGGAGAATGAGTTGAGTTTGGATTAGGAATTGGTCGAAGAACAAGAGTGGTCGGTTTAGCATGTGTAATTCCAGGAACAAGTTCGTTGTGATGTCTAAGGCAAGAATCAGGGGGTAAGTTTTGTGGCCTATCTCTCGGAATCACAATCTGGAAATCCTGCAAAAATTTGTAAACTTCACTCGGGATAACCGGTGCAATGTTAGTGTTCAAGTTAAAAAAATCTTTAAAGTTAGATAAGAGAAAAGATCTGCTAGAGAACATGGAACTCTTAACCTGATTGGGAAAGACCAAATGGTTTGATGGATTGATTGACTTGTCCGATTCCTTCTCTGGTGGTGGCTTAGTCCTTTGGCCAATCAACTGGACTTGATCCTCATAGACTTCCTGTGGCGACAGAGGAATGAGAGTGATCTTTCTGTCCTTGTGCAGAAGAGTGTACTTATTGGTAAAGCCATCATGCATCACACGTCGGTCTGACTGCCAAGGCCTCCCCAGAATAATGTGTCCAGCATCCATGAGCAAAACATCACACAAGATCTCATCCACATAGTCTCCTATCGATAGAGGCACAACCACTTGTTCCTTAACGCTCATATCTCCTGTCTCGGTTATCCATTTCAGATGATACGGCTTGGGATGCTTTTGAGTCTCAAGACTGAGTTTCTCAACCATGGACTTGCTAGCCACGTTAGTACAGCTCCCACCATCAATGATCAAGCTACAAACTTTTTCTTTAACAAGACAGCGAGAATGGAAGAGGTTTTCTCTCTGCTTTTCCTTCTCTGTTTGAACCTGAATGCTCAAGAGTCTCCTAGTAACCAGAAGCTTACCCATAACAGGAGCTGCTTCATACTCTTCTGGCTTTGGCTGTTGCTCAGGTTTGTTAATAATGACCTCATCTTCGGACTCAACTTCACCATTCTCTCTGATGAACATGATCCTCTTGTTACGGCACTCATAGGCATAGTGACCAAAACCCTGGCACTTGTAACACTTAAGCTCACGAGCCCTGATAGAAGAAGTTGTGCTGACATGACTCTTGTCTTGGCTAGAAGATGGACCCTTCGGTTCTGGCTTGGGTGTGATAGCCGGCTTGTTGTCTCTTGGATAGCTAGGTCGGCGAGAATCATTGCTGTCTCGGTTAGCCTCCTTTCTCTTAAGCTGTTGCTCAGCAAGAATAGCCTTGTGTAGCATTGCTTCCAATCCCACACAATTCTGCATTTCCACAATGTCTTGTATTTCTGGATTCAACCCTCCAAGGAACCGTGACATAGTGGCTTCATGATCCTCTATCACATTTGCCCGAAGCAACATAACTTCCATCTCCTGAAAGTATTCCTCAACAGTTTTGGTTCCCTGAATAAGTTTCCGGAGCTTAGAGTGTAGCTCAAGTTGGTAATGACTTGGGACGAATCGCTGTCTCATGACCCTCTTCATCTCTTCCCAAGTAGTGATCGCATACGCTCCTCTGATCTCTCGTGCCGTGACAACTTGTTCCCACCATCTTAAAGCATAATCATTAAACTCAGACACGGCGAGCTTGACCCGGTTGGTGTTGAGAATGTTATGCAAGTTAAAGTTGAACTCGCATTTCTTCTCCCAGTCCATGTATTCATCCAGACTGTTTCGGCCATGGAATGGCGGAATTCTCATTTTGTAGCCACCAAGATTTTCCACCATTCGGTCGGGTTCTTCTCTGGAATTCCGCGGTCGACGTCGACTAGCATGAGAAGAGTGGCCTGGACTACTGTAATACTCCCTGGTTCGTTCATCAATCGGTTTCTTCTTGGATGTGGTCGGATCAACCGGTTGTTCCTCTTCCAAGTCATGAACGTGTCCGTCCGGCGCCTTTTTCTTCCCTTTGAACTCTTCTCGCATAGCATTGAACTTATCATCCATTATCTTGACAAGGGTTTCGATCAAGAGTTTATTGTTGGCACTATTTGATGATTCTTTGTCGTCTTCTCCAGCCATGGTTCCTGCAAAATCAAACAAAGACTCGGCAGTTCAAAAGTTCAAAGAAACAAGTCCAAAAATTTCCAAATAAATTCGAAAATAATTTTAGCAAAATGCAAACACTTTCCAGAAGATAGATCTATGCTAAAATGACTAGAATAAATTATGATAATATTTTTAAAATTATGCAGAAAATTCAAATGATGCAAACAAGTGATATTCGAACAAGATGGATGAATATGAACACCGAAAATGATTCTAAAATGATGCAAGTAATTTAAACAACTCAGATGGATGCTAAAGATGATAGTAATGATAAGAATACACTGGACTATGATGCAACAAACTCTAAATCTCGGATCTATGGTGAATGAAGATGAACAGACAAAAGAAGATGAACAGACTCAATCAAACAAGATGCATAAACTAGAGAGATAATCGAACAAAAGGGTGAGAGACTCAGCTTCAAAGTGGCTCTGATACCACCTGATGCGATCCCGGATAGGATTCGTCACTTCAAAGCTGGATGAGATGGAAATGGTTCGCCTTGTGGCGATGGAAGAGAGGTTAAGATGATCGGATGAGATGAACTTGCAGGAAAGGACCGATGGAAGACTCGAGTGGAATGGAAACCGATGGAGTGATGGAAACGAAGGGATGGATGAAGGGAGTGGATCGAATGGCTGTAACAGAGATCCAGCGACAAGGATCTCCAACACCACCTTTAAGTCTTGCTGAATCACACGAACAAGAATCAAAGGGATTTCTTAGAATCACACTAAGAGATGATCAAACAATTCAGGAAAGGTTTTTGATAATAAAAAGTTTGATAAATGAAACAAAGAACAAGTTGTAGTTTAAGAAGGTGAGAGAGGGAGAGAGAGAGAGAGCGCGAGCATTGAATGGAACAGGCTCCAGTCAAAGCTCGGAAATCACACAAGACATAAATGCATATAAGACTGAAATTTGAATTTAAAAGAAGATAAAGATAAGGCTCCTGTCGCCGAAGCAACAAGAGATGGGCCGGACCCAAACAGATTCGGCAAAGAGGGGATATGAAAGCGGTTCATAGGCCTCGTTAAAAACCTACCAAGGAAAACCACATGGGACAAAACCTTGGCAGGGAAAAAGAGCACACTACGAACCACTTGCTTCTTTAACCCAAGTGTCGAGCCATTAAACAAACTAAGGTGGGATGTTTAATCTCCGGAATATGTCGAATCCAACGGCTAAGTATCCTCCCAAGCTGCTCTGGTTCAAGCTGCTCCTCAGCTACGAGCTCCTCCTCGGCATGATCAACCTCGGCGTCGATCAGCTCGGCAAGATCCACCTCGGCGACGATCAGCTTGGCAAGATCCACCTCGGCAACGATCAGCTCGGCAAGATCCACCTCGGCAATGTTCTGTTTGGCCACAACCTCATCCATGCTATCCATAATCGTATCATCCCCTCCTTCTTGAAAAAGAATTGTCCTCAAATCTGTATTACCTGCAAGAAAAGGAGTAGAATTAGTGAAATCAAATTCTGGATCACACGAAAACTTACCTTGGGGATAGTTGTGATTGGCTTTGGTGTTGTTCTTCTTTGTGAATTCGAATGGGCCAAGTATCTGTAGCCTGAACTTGAACTTCCATTTACGGCTTGGGTCTGGATCGATATCATGTCGGCCTTTGTTCAATTGTCCATGTCCCATTTGTTCAATGATCATAGGGTTCTTCCAGGCCTTTGAACTTTCAACCTGTCTTTCAAAAGGTTTCACAGAAACTACACAAAACACATCAAATGTGCGACAGAAAAGTTCAAAATCATAACTCTTAGAGACAGAAAACGATGGGTCATAGACAATTCTAGTGAAGCAAAGTTCTTTTTCATTCTCTAAACCCAATCGCTTAACTTCAAAACCAGGAACCATCATAAGCAAGTTATCCTCGACCCTAGCCAACTTAAATTTCTTACAGTGCTCTTTTGGAGAATGAGTTGAGTTTGGATTAGGAATTGGTCGAAGAACAAGAGTGGTCGGTTTAGCATGTGTAATTCCAGGAACAAGTTCGTTGTGATGTCTAAGGCAAGAATCAGGGGGTAAGTTTTGTGGCCTATCTCTCGGAATCACAATCTGGAAATTCTGCAAAAATTTGTAAACTTCACTCGGGATAACCGGTGCAATGTTAGTGTTCAAGTTAAAAAAATCTTTAAAGTTAGATAAGAGAAAAGATCTGCTAGAGAACATGGAACTCTTAACCTGATTGGGAAAGACCAAATGGTTTGATGGATTGATTGACTTGTCCGATTCCTTCTCTGGTGGTGGCTTAGTCCTTTGGCCAATCAACTGGACTTGATCCTCATAGACTTCCTGTGGCGACAGAGGAATGAGAGTGATCTTTCTGTCCTTGTGCAGAAGAGTGTACTTATTGGTAAAGCCATCATGCATCACACGTCGGTCTGACTGCCAAGGCCTCCCCAGAATAATGTGTCCAGCATCCATGGGCAAAACATCACACAAGATATCATCCACATAGTCTCCTATCGATAGAGGCACAACCACTTGTTCCTTAACGCTCATATCTCCTATCTCGGTTATCCATTTCAGATGATACGGCTTGGGATGCTTCTGAGTCTCAAGACTGAGTTTCTCAACCATGGACTTGCTAGCCACGTTAGTACAGCTCTTACCATCAATGATCAAGCTACAAACTTTTTCTTTAACAAGACAGCGAGAATGGAAGAGGTTTTCTCTCTGCTTTTCCTTCTCTGTTTGAACCTGAATGCTCAAGAGTCTCCTAGTACCCAGAAGCTTACCCATAACAGGAGCTGCTTCATACTCTTCTGGCTTTGGCTGTTGCTCAGGTTTGTTAATAATGACCTCATCTTCGGACTCAACTGCACCATTCTCTCTGATGAACATGATCCTCTTGTTACGGCACTCATAGGCATAGTGACCAAAACCCTGGCACTTGTAACACTTAAGCTCACGAGCCCTGATAGAAGAAGTTGTGCTGACATGACTCTTGTCTTGGCTAGAAGATGGACCCTTCGGTTCTGGCTTGGGTGTGATAGCCGGCTTGTTGTCTCTTGGATAGCTAGGTCGGCGAGAATCATTGCTGTATCGGTTAGCCTCCTTTCTCTTAAGCTGTTGCTCAGCAAGAATAGCCTTGTGTAGCATTGCTTCCAATCCCACACAATTCTGCATTTCCACAATGTCTTGTATTTCTGGATTCAACCCTCCAAGGAACCGTGACATAGTGGCTTCATGATCCTCTATCACATTTGCCCGAAACAACATAACTTCCATCTCTTGAAAGTATTCCTCAACAGTTTTGGTTCCCTGAATAAGTTTCCGGAGCTTAGAGTGTAGCTCACGTTGGTAATGACTTGGGACGAATCGCTGTCTCATGACCCTCTTCATCTCTTCCCAAGTAGTGATCGCATACGCTCCTCCGATCTCTCGTGCCGTGACAACTTATTCCCACCATCTTAAAGCATAATCATTAAACTCAGACACGGCGAGCTTGACCCGGTTGGTGTTGAGAATGTTATGCAAGTTAAAGTTGAACTCGCATTTCTTCTCCCAGTCCATGTATTCATCCGGACTGTTTCGGCCATGGAATGGCGGAATTCTCATTTTGTAGCCACCAAGATTTTCCACCATTCGGTCGGGTTCTTCTCTGGAATTCCGCGGTCGACGTCGGCTAGCATGAGAAGAGTGGCCTGGACTACTGTAATACTCCCTGGTTCGTTCATCAATCGGTTTCTTCTTGGATGTGGTCGGATCAACCGGTTATTCCTCTTCCAAGTCATGAACGTGTCCGTCCGGCGCCTTTTTCTTCCCTTTGAACTCTTCTCGCATAGCATTGAACTTATCATCCGTTATCTTGACAAGGGTTTCGATCAAGAGTTTATTGTTGGCACTGTTTGATGATTCTTCGTCGTCTTCTCCAGCCATGGTTCCTGCAAAATCAAACAAAGACTCGGCAGTTCAAAAGTTCAAAGAAACAAGTCCAAAAATTTCCAAATAAATTCGAAAATAATTTTAGCAAAATGCAAACACTTTCCGGAAGATAGATCTATGCTAAAATGACTAGAATAAATTATGATAATATTTTTAAAATTATGCAGAAAATTCAAATGATGCAAACAAGTGATATTCGAACAAGATGGATGAATATGAACACCGAAAATGATTCTAAAATGATGCAAGTAATTTAAACAACTCAGATGGATGCTAAAGATGATAGTAATGATAAGAATACACTGGACTATGATGCAACAAACTCTAAATCTCGGATCTATGGTGAATGAAGATGAACAGACAAAAGAAGATGAACAGACTCAATCGAACAAGATGCATAAACTAGTGAGATAATCGAACAAAAGGGTGAGAGACTCAGCTTCAAAGTGGCTCTGATACCACCTGATGCGATCCCGGATAGGATTCGTCACTTCAAAGCTGGATGAGATGGAAATGGTTCGACTTGTGGCGATGGAAGAGAGGTTAAGATGATCGGATGAGATGAACTTGCAGGAAAGGACCGATGGAAGACTCGAGTGGAATGGAAACCGATGGAGTGATGGAAACGAAGGGATGGATGAAGGGAGTGGATCGAATGGCTGTAACAGAGATCCAGCGACAAGGATCTCCAACACCACCTTTAAGTCTTGCTGAATCACACGAACAAGAATCAAAGGGATTTCTTAGAATCACACTAAGAGATGATCAAACAATTCAGGAAAGGTTTTATAATAAAAAGTTTGATAAATGAAACAAAGAACAAGTTGTAGTTTAAGAAGGCGAGAGAGGGAGAGAGAGAGAGCGCGAGCATTGAATGGAACAGGCTCCAATCAAAGCTCGGAAATCACACAAGACATAAATGCATATAAGACTGAAATTTGAATTTAAAAGAAGATAAAGATAAGGCTCCTGTCGCCGAAGCAACAAGAGATGGGCCGGACCCAAACAGCTTCGGCAAAGAGGGGATATGAAAGCGGTTCATAGGCCTCGTTAAAAACCTACCAAGGAAAACCACATGGGACAAAACCTTGGCAGGGAAAAAGAGCACACTACGAACCACTTGCCTCTTTAACCCAAGTGTCGAGCCATTAAACAAACTAAGGTGGGATGTTTAATCTCCGGAATATGTCGAATCCAACGGCTAAGTATCCTCCCAAGCTGCTCTGGTTCAAGCTGCTCCTCAGCTACGAGCTCCTCCTCGGCATGATCCACCTCGGCGTCGATCAGCTCGGCAAGATCCACCTCGGCGACGATCAGCTTGGCAAGATCCACCTCGGCAACGATCAGCTCGGCAAGATCCACCTCGGCAATGTTGTGTTTGGCCACAACCTCATCCATGCTATCCATAATCGTATCAACAAGTGGAGGAGAAGGCTCACAACAAGGTTACTTGATAAAGGAAGTGTTACAAGACAAGATGCACTTGGAGCCATCCAGTACTAGGAGCTTCTTACAGCCTCCACACTTGCCTAACACCTAAGAAACACAAGGAGTCGAGCTATAAAGACTTAAAACTAGCGCTTATGGGAGGCAACCCATATTTTTTTTATTTTTTTTTTTTTAAACTTTTGCTTTGGTTTTTATTTACTATTAACTTGAATTTTTTGGGAATTTTATCACATCCACAAAAACAAAATAAACATGTTTTAGGATTAAGTGCCAAAGAAGACTATCAAAGGAGTTTTGCATGTTTCATGAGCCGGTCACATCCCACCCTTGTTCAAGGCACACGAACAATGCGGTCAAGACATTAGGATGCTTAAGGAGGATTAAGGAGACAAATCGGTCGAAGAAAATCACTCAACGGTCGAGTCAAATGGGAGATATCAAGTCCGGTACCATTTTCCCGCCCACACGAGTGAGGAGGAGCCCCCAACCGACCATCTCACAAACGGCTCAACCAACGTCCACCAAACTTCACCGGCGATCAAACAACACCATGTTGGTCGGGAAATCCAAAAGATAGGACGAAAAAATGTTGACGGATCAGGAGATACGCCAAGATGTCTCATCCGGACACTAGCGGTGCACCCAAAGGCCGGCAAAACCAAAATCACGGCATGGAGATACCACCAGCTGGAGATGAATCCTTGAAGCTTCAACATCATTATTCCAGAAGAAAATCAAGGGACGAACGAGCAAATCACAAAGAAGTCAAGAAAACTCTTCTCGGAGCCGAATATACCACTTTGTGAAGGAACTCTCAAACCGCTTGTCCGTCTGACCTCAAACTTCTCCAGTGGTCATAAAATATGAGGTTAGTCGACGGAATTTCAAGCTTGGTCGGAGAATTCGTCCTCATCTGAGATGTGGTCTATTGCACTCTCTCCGGATCGTTCGGATGAAGCACCAAGTGACGGATCTCTCAAACCGCTCGTTCGTTTGGCCTCAAACTTCACCACGGCTCCTAAAATATATGATTGGTCGGTGGAAATTCAAGATCGGTCAGATAAATGTTCACGGTTCACGCTGTGGTCACTCACATCACCTTCCGGCCAACCGAAGGATCCACCCGATGCAGAATTTTCAAAACCGCTTGACCGAATCACTTGAAACTCCACCAGCGGCTCTAAAACATCATATTAGACGGTAACATTTTCATCGAGTTCATAAAATTCTTAACGGTTTGTTATGTGGTTCACATCACTCATTTTGGGTCGACAAATGAGCCTTACACGACCAAATTGCAAACCGGCCGAAATCATACCTGGAGATTGAAAACTCACCCACCAAATCCATCTAAGGAATGATTTGATGCTGTCATATCACAGTTGGAGTCCCTCAACAAAGCAAAACCGCTCTTCATGACCTATGGTCACACTTTGGTAACACAATCCAAAACACATTCCCATCAAATTTACTTTTCTTTTCAACCCCTCTTAATTGGATTTACTTCCACCGGGACGGTGCAAGTTAAGTCTGAGGGGATTACTGATATGATCATGGATGAGGTTAGCCCGGACATGGACCAAGGAAGGCGGGAAGAGCTTGAACCTGAGGAAGCATTTGCCATACCGACTGGTCCAGTCACTCGATCCCAAACTAAGTTATTCAACCAAGGAGTGGGAAGAATACTTAGCCGTTTGAGTCGGCATGTTCAGGAAGTTAAGCACCCCACCATGGTTTGCTTAACGGCCCAACACTTGGGTTAAAGAGGCAAGTGGATCTTAGTGTGCTCTTTTTCCCTGCCAAGGTTTTGTCCCAATGGGTTTTCCTCGGTAGGTTTTTAACGAGGCCTAAGACCCACTTTCGCTTTTCCTCTTTACCTTTGATGTTCGGGTCCGGTTCAGCCCGTTTAGTCTTGGAGACAAGGCTCCTTTCTTTTGAATTTTCAAACGTTGTCTTTGCATTTATGTGTTGTGTGTTTTCCGAGTTATTGGAGCTTGTTCCAATGAACTCTCTCTCTCTCTCTCGCTATCGTTGCCTTATGTAAACTGAAAACCATCTTTCTCATTTTCTTTATCAAACATCTTTTTACAAAAACCCTTTCGTATGCTTGATCATCTCTTGGTGCGTTACATCCGAGAAATCCCTAGTTCTTGTTGTGTGTTGTATCAACGAGATTTAGGAGGTGTTGGAGATCCCTTTCCGCAGGATCTCTGTTACAGCCAAACGATCCATCCGTTCATCTTCCTCGTTCCATCGGTTCTTATTCCGAACCTCCACTCGATCGAGCCGGCTCATCGCTTGTTCATCGATCCGATCATCCCGTTTACCGTCCATACTTACTTCAAAAGGCCGAATCCTGACAAGGATCATATTAAGTGGTATCAGAGCCACTTTGAAGTTAAGTACTCTATCTCATTCGTAAAACCGTTCATATTCACTTTCGGAAATCGTAGATCTTTTCTTACCATCATCCGCTTGATATTTGCATCCGTCTGATTTTTTGTTACCTTACCGATCATTGTTTCATTTTTCTCAGTCCATTGGTTTAGTCTGTTCATCTTCTGGTCTTGTTCATCATTGAATCTCTTGTTTGCTTTTGTTATTAATATTTTTCGGAAATTTACTTTCCCTTTGAACAATTAACTGCCGAGTTTTTGTTTGATCTTTGTAGAAAGCAACTATGGCTGAAGACGACGAGGAATCATCAACTGGAACCAGTGCCAATAATAAGATTTTGATCGAAGCCCTTACTAAGATGATGGATGAGAAACTAGATGCTATGCGCAAGGAGCTTAAAGGCAAAGCAAAAGCGACGGTCGAACAAATCCATGACTTGGAAGAGGAATTACCGCCAGACCCGACAAACTCTAAAAAGAAACCCATTGACAGCCAAGCCGAGGACTACTACAACAGCCCAGGACACTCATCTAATGGCAGCCGACGTCGGTCACAGAGAGCCAGAGAAGAACCGGACCGAATGGTTGAGAATCTCGGAGGATATAAAATAAAGATTCCTCCATTCTATGGCAAAAATAACCCGGACGAGTACATGGATTGGGAGAAGAAGTGCGAGTTCAATTTCAACCTCCACAACATTGCCAACAACAACCGTGTTAAACTTGCCGTGTCAGAATTCAATGATTATACCCTACGGTGGTGGGAGCAGATTATAACCGCCCGAGAAATCGGAGGAGCTTATGAGATCACTACGTGGGAAGAAATGAAGAGGGTTATGAGGCAGCGGTTTGTCCCCAGCTACTATCAACGTGAGCTACATTCTAAGTTGAGGAAACTTAGTCAGGGATCTAAGACCGTTGAAGAATATTATCAAGAATTAGAAGTCATGTTACTTCGGGCGAACGTTATTGAAGATAGGGAGGCTACTATGTCTCGATTCCTTGGTGGGTTGAACGTTGAGATTCAGGATATTGTTGAGATGCAGAATTGTGTGGGATTGGAGGCTATGCTACATAAGGCTGTTCTGGCCGAGCAACAACTCAAGAAAAAGGTGATCTTTCGGTACAATCATGAGCCTCGCCGACCTAGTTACCCGAGAGACAATAAGCCAGCCGCTACACCTAAACCGGAGTCAAGGGGATTCCCTTTCAGTCAAGATAAAGGCAAGGCTGGAGCAACGTCTACTACTACCAGAGCCCGCGAGATTAAGTGTTTTAAATGCCAGGGGTTTGGACACTACGCCCATGAGTGCCGTAACAAAAGACTTATGATCATTAGAGAAGACGGCGAAGTTGAGTCTGAAGATGAGGTTATAGTTTACCAACCGGATCAAGCGCCTGTTCCAGAAGAATGTGAGGCTGCTCCTGTTATGGGAAAGCTATTGGTTGCTAGGAGACTCTTGAACACTCAAGCCCGACCAGAATTGGAAGAGCAACGGGAAAACCTATTTCATACGCGCTGTCTAGTCAAAGAAAAGGTATGCAGTTTGATCATTGATGGCGGCAGTTGTACGAATGTGGCGAGTGAAACAATGGTTGAGAAACTTGGTCTTGAAACTAAGAAACACACTAGACCATACCAGCTGCAATGGATAAACGAAACGGGGGATATGAGTGTTAAGAAACAAGTGCTAGTGCCACTATCGATAGGAAGCTATGAGGATGAGATCTTGTGTAATGTTTTGCCCATGGATGCTGGACACATCATTTTGGGAAGGCCATGGCAGTCAGACCGACGAGTGATTCATGACGGCTTTACCAACAAGCATACTCTCTTGCTTAAGGGGCAAAAGATTACTCTCATTCCTTTATCACCCCAAGAAGTCTACGAAGATCAAATCCAGTTGACTAGCCACAAAACTAAACCGCAGCCAGAAGAGAAACAAGTCAAGCCGCGCAAACCAACGAACTATCTTATCAAGTCCAAACAGGTTAAAAGTTCCCTTTCCTTGGATAAACCTTTTCTGTTATTTATTTTCAAAGGATCATTTAACCTCTTTGTTAACAATGCACCGGAGATTCCGAGTGAAGTGACTAATCATTTGCAGGAATTCAAGGATGTCTTTCCAGATGACTGTCCTAAAGGATTGCCACCAGTCCGTGGCATTGAGCATCAAATTGATTTTTTTCCAGGAGCTACTCTTCCAAATCGGCCAGCATACCGAACCAACCCTGTTGAAACCAAAGAGTTGCAACGGCAGATTGACGACCTAGTGGACAAAGGACACATCCGGGAAAGCATGAGTCCTTGTGCTGTGCCAGTCCTTCTTGTGCCCAAAAAGGATGGAAGTTGGCGTATGTGTGTGGACTGCCGTGCCATCAACAATATCACTGTAAAGTATCGACATCCTATCCCTAGACTTGATGATATGCTTGATGAGCTGCATGGTTCATGCATTTTCTCAAAAATTGATTTGAAAAGTGGCTATCATCAGATGAGAATGAAAGAAGGTGATGAATGGAAAACTGCATTTAAGACTAAGCATGGTTTATATGAATGGCTTGTTATGCCATTTGGTCTCACTAATGCACCTAGTACATTCATGCGCTTAATGAACCATATTTTGCGAGATTTCATCGGCCATTTTGTTGTGGTTTACTTTGATGACATTTTGATTTACAGCAAGAACCTTGATGAGCATCTAGATCACCTTGCATCGGTCATGGCTGTTTTAAGAAAAGAGAAATTATTTGCCAATCTTAAGAAATGCACTTTTTGCACCGATAATGTGGTTTTTCTAGGTTTTGTTGTAAGTGCTGATGGAGTTAAGGTGGATGAGGAGAAAGTCATGGCCATTCGTGATTGGCCCAGCCCTAAGACCGTTGGAGAGGTCCGAAGCTTCCATGGCTTAGCCGGATTCTATAGGCGGTTTGTTCTTGACTTTAGTACTTTGGCCGCACCACTCACTGAAGTTATCAAGAAGGAAGTGGGATTCAAATGGGAAAAGGCTCAAGAGGATGCTTTCCAAGCTCTCAAAGATCGTCTTACTAACGCCCCTGTTCTTATATTACCTGATTTCTTGAAAACTTTTGAGATTGAATGTGATGCTTCAGGTATTGGCATAGGAGCTGTTTTGATGCAGGATAAGAAGCCGATTGCCTTCTTTAGCGAGAAACTTGGTGGCGCCACTCTCAACTATCCCACATACGACAAGGAGTTATACGCCTTGGTCCGTGCTTTGCAAACTTGGCAGCACTATCTCTGGCCGAAAGAGTTCGTTATCCATACCGACCATGAATTGTTGAAACATCTCAAGGGTCAGCAGAAGTTGAATAAAAGACACGCCAGGTGGGTCGAATTCATTGAGACTTTTCCATACGTCATCAAGTACAAAAAAGGTAAGGACAATGTCGTCGCCGATGCATTGTCCCGGAGGTACACCCTACTTTCAACTCTTGATGCTAAACTGTTAGGCTTTGAGCAAATAAAGGACTTGTATGATTCTGATTCTGATTTTGCTGAGATTTATAAGTCATGTTCTAAGTTTGCTTCAGGTCGATATTCTAGGCAAGATAGGTTTCTCTTTTATGAGAACCATCTCTGTGTACCTAACTGTTCTTTGAGAGATCTTTTTGTTAGGGAAGCCCATGGCGGAGGCTTGATGGGGCACTTTGGTGTCGCCAAAACTTTGCAGGTTATGCGTGATCATTTTCATTGGCCTCATATGATCAGAGACGTTGAGAGGATATGCTCTAGATGTGCAACTTGTAAGATGTCCAAATCTAAGGTTCAGCCGAACGGTTTGTATACTCCTCTCCCTATTCCATCTCACCCTTGGACCGATATTTCCATGGATTTTGTCCTTGGTTTACCTAGGACTAGGACTGGTAAAGATTCTATATTTCTAATTGTTGATAGATTTTCGAAAATGGCTCATTTTGTGGCATGTCATAAAACTGATGATGCATCTCATATAGCTGCTCTGTTCTTTAAGGAAATTGTTAGATTGCATGGGATGCCTCGCACTATTGTTTCTGATCGTGATACTAAGTTCTTAAGCTATTTCTGGAAAACATTGTGGTCTAAGTTGGGAACTAAGCTTTTATTTTCTACTACTTGTCATCCCCAAACTGACGGCCAAACTGAAGTTGTCAATAGGACATTGGGAACTTTGTTGCGTGCATGTATCAAAAAGAATCTTAAAAGTTGGGATGAATGTTTGCCACATATAGAGTTTGCATATAATCATGCTGTGCATTCTGCTTCTAAATTCTGACCCTTTGAAATTGTTTATGGGTTTAGACCCATCTCTCCTTTGGATTTGATGCCTTTGCCTGTGAGTGATAGGATAAGTACATATGGGAAGCACAAGGCAGAAACCGTGAAGAAAATTCATGAACAAGCACGGAAGAATATCGAGGAGAAAACAAAGCAGTATGCCAAACAAGCCAACAAAGGGCGACGCAAAATGGTCTTTGAGGTTGGAGATAAAGTGTGGATACACTTGCGCAAAGAAAGATTCCCTGCCGAACGAAAATCCAAGCTTATGCCAAGAATTGATGGACCTTTTGAGATCACCAAGCAGATCAACGACAACTCCTACCAAATAAATCTCCAAGGTAAGTATAATCTCAGTCCGAGTTTTAATGTTGCTGACCTCTCTCCTTTTCTTGCAGATGAACCAGATTTGAGGACAAATCCTTTTCAAGAAGGAGGGGATGATATGATCATGGATGAGGTTAGCCCGGACATGGACCAAGGAAGGCGGGAAGAGCTTGAACCTGAGGAAGCATTTGCCATACCGACTGGTCCAGTCACTCGATCCCAAACTAAGTTATTCAACCAAGGAGTGGGAAGAATACTTAGCCGTTTGAGTCGGCATGTTGAGGAAGTTAAGCACCCCACCATGGTTTGCTTAACGGCCCAACACTTGGGTTAAAGAGGCAAGTGGATCTTAGTGTGCTCTTTTTCCCTGCCAAGGTTTTGTCCCAATGGGTTTTCCTCGGTAGGTTTTTAACGAGGCCTAAGACCCACTTTCGCTTTTCCTCTTTACCTTTGATGTTCGGGTCTGGTCCAGCCCGTTTAGTCTTGGCGACAAGGCTCCTTTCTTTTGAATTTTCAAACGTTGTCTTTGCATTTATGTGTTGTGTGTTTTCCGAGTTATTGGAGCTTGTTCCCCAATTAACTCTCTCTCTCTCTCTCTCTCTCTCTCTCTCGCTATCGTTGCCTTATGTAAACTGAAAACCATCTTTCTCATTTTCTTTATCAAACATCTTTTTACAAAAACCCTTTCGTATGCTTGATCATCTCTTGGTGCGTTACATCCGAGAAATCCCTAGTTCTTGTTGTGTGTTGTATCAACGAGATTTAGGAGGTGTTGGAGATCCCTTTCCGCAGGATCTCTGTTACAGCCAAACGATCCATCCGTTCATCTTCCTCGTTCCATCGGTTCTTATTCCGAACCTCCACTCGATCGAGCCGGCTCATCGCTTGTTCATCGATCCGATCATCCCGTTTACCGTCCATACTTACTTCAAAGGGCCGAATCCTGACAAGGATCATATTAATTACTAACAAGTTTTTTCCTTTTGACTTATTGAGTCAAAACCTTGTCCGAGAATTATGACCTTTTCTTTGAAGCTAACCACGTTACACTAATGTTTAAGTGACCATTGAAACAGTATTTGGCAACACATTCATTCAATGTACACTTTGCAAAACGGTCTACCAAAAATTGCCACATTTCCAAAAAGCCGATGGAGGATCCATCTTTGACTCCGCACCTAAATGAACTTAACCTTCTCAGCTAGGGGCTTGGTTTTACAAAGGGCACGACTCCTCATCCTCACCAAATAGTGAAAGTCTATGTGAGTTCGGATTCCCCTCTCTCTCCCCTCCAATTTTAAGAAAAAGCATCAAGGTCCAAGTAACTGGGGATTAGGTGGCAACCACCATCAATACTTGCGTATATGGAAGACCTTTTGATCCAAGTAACCGGGGATTAGGTGGCTACAACCATCAATACTCGCGTCTATGGAAGATCCATCAAAAACCTCCACAAAGAGGAGAAGAAGTCGAATAAAAAAAAAATACCTTGCTACCCTAAAAAAGGGATCAATCGACTTAAGGAGTGAGAAGAGAGAGAGGTGAAACAAGAGCCAAGACAAGTGTTTAAACACAAGAGGATGGGAAAGAGATCATGAACCCTTTGATCGATATCCCCTAGTTGAGACAACACCTTTAAAAACTAAAGGAGTCAAAGGAGGTGAGCCCGGGTGGTCATATGGAGTGTGGGTTACTTTGGGATGACTGTTAAACTCAATGTATGTCCCTCATCACAAAGCCAAAACCGTTTTTCATGTGGATTACTAAAACATAAGCTAACATGGATTTTCAAATTGCATTGAGAGTTCTCATGTTTTCAAACCTCTTTTCCTTTCTTCGTTTGCTTGAGGACAAACAAAAGGCTAAGTTTGGGGGAGTTGATATATCCATATTTTACATGTTTTTACCTCGGTTTTTCATAATGTTTTCTTATGCGGCCTAGGATCTTTTTCTCCCAAGACATGTCCGTCTGGCGAGTAAGTGATGCCCATGGAGCTTGGATAAGCGAAATGGACCGGGGTCACTGCAGGCCAAGCCTAGACTTCATCAAGACTCAAGCCCACACCATTTCACGCGATTAGAAGGTGGCGGCCGCGCCTCACTCAAGACTTGGTGAGAAAGTTCAAGCGAGGAGAAGAAATGGAAAGTTTCCTCTTCTCTTTTGCGCCTTAACTCAGCCGTCCTAGCCTCCCCTCACCTATATATACTTGCTTTTAGCCTCTTGTATCGATATCATAGAACACAACTCGAAACTCTCTTCATCTTTTCAGTCAATAAACCAGAGCCACTTAGGTGGTCTCCTTTTTCTTTCTTTTCCCTTTTGCATCTTGTACATACTCGCATGTTTTAGTCTAGGTCTAGAGGTTTCTCTCTATGGGATAGCCGCGGTTTGATCTTTATCACTCCGCCTCCTTCCACTAGAACCATGAGATCCTCTCTACTCCTTTAGACTCGTTATTGAATCATGGATCTTTCAAAGAAGACATGACATGATAAGCCTTCGAGAATCGGTTGTTAAAGAAAGGGAAACCTTATGGTTCACCATCTTTATTCATACCTAAATCTTGTTGCTAGAGTAGCTAACTAGCGGCCTGATCTAAGGTTGATATACTCTCCAAAAGCTTGTTATATCTCCGGTCCTAATTTTTGATGGGCAATTCGTCTTAGGCTATGAAAGTAGACCTAAGGAGTTTTGTGAGCAATCAGTACCTAACTATAATGCATGTTTCACTCTACAATGACCATGCGACAGCTGAGCCCATTGGTTTAAGAAACATAGGTGGTCGGAGCCACGAAAGTGGGATGACCACATCTTAGTGTTTTGAGTTCATAGAAATCGGATTTAACAAACTTTTCAATCAACTTGGCTTATGTCTTTTGCGGATTGTCTTTTGTTCAATAATGTTGTTTGTATAGTTTGCATTGTTATTTACTTCTTTCCTTTACAAAAACAAAACACAAAACCTTGCATATTGATGATTTAGCTTAACCAAATCTTTACAAATGTGTAGTGTGCAATTCGCATTCTCTTGTGGATCGACCCCTAAGTACTACAACAACATGTTGTGCACGTGCAACCATGTTTTGCTTAGGGTTTTTTATTACTTGCATACATCCCACACCCACGCATGCATCAACTGGCGTCCTTCTCCTCGGCAGCGAGCTGACTGGCATCCTTCTCCTCGGTAGCGATCTGACTGGCGTCCTTCTCCTCGGCAGCGAGCTCGTCCATAGTCACATCATGAGGACATGGCCAAGACCAGCAATGTAGCCGATATGGAACATGAAGACATTTTGGGAGCAACTGAAGAGGAAACACATGAAGATCTTCATCAAGTAAACTCTAAAGGACCTGAAGAGGAAGACTTCATCATTGGACCAGCAAGGAACGGACCAGAACCAGACAAGTTCTACTCAACACCACTTCAGCTCATTTCGCGCCAAAAACTGGTATATTCAATTTATACAATTTGTGCAGGTAAGGGCGAGTATCCCAGTGGTTCTTGAGCATCACAGCAACCTCTGTTCGAGTCACAAAGGTTGCAAACCGACTCTGGTTTATTTTGGTTTAGTTTAAGTGTTATTTCCTTTTCTTGTATTTTAATTATTTTTGCATTTTGTTTCTGTCCAAGGAAGCGAGTTATGCTTTCTTTCCTTATTTGCTTATTTCGGCCTTAGGGCTAGCTGAAGGGCTGTTTATAAAGCTCCCATGCAGCTCTTTATTTTTGGTTACCTTTGATTATTAATAAAACGACGTATTTCTCCTTTGCTCAAAGTCGCTGCTTTGCTTAAGACCCTAGCTTGCCTCTTGCGTGTGAGATTCACCAAGACCAAGTGTTTTGCTGTATCAGAGAGTCTTTCATCCTCTTTGTGGTTCCATCGATCCATCCTCAAGTCCATCACTTCTTTCATACAAGAGAGAGCGTGAAAGCCAGCTTGCAGAACTCCATATCGATTCAAGTCTTGTTCCTCAAGCCTTGTCTTATCATCTCATCCACTGATTTTAAGGAGAGAGCGTCATAGCCAGCCTTTAGATCCCATCAAACCACCTCGTGCCATTAGATCTAAGCCTCACCACCGAGTCTTACATAAATGTGGGTTGCCTCCCACAAAGCGCTTTGTTTTAAGTCATGTATCTTCACTCTTTTTCTTTTAGGCCATAGGTGCATCAGCCAAAGGGATGATTTCTTCTTCTCCCTTTTCTGTGTTTGCTAGGTATGGCTTGAGTCTTTGGCCATTAACTGTGAAGTCTCCTTCACTGGGGTCCCAAAGAACCACTGCTCCATATGGTTTCAGTTCTTTGATGTTGAACGGGCCGGACCATCTTGAGCGGAGCTTACCGGGAAAGAGCTTAAGTCTTGAGATAAAGAGTAAAACCTGGTCATTTGGAGCGAAGAACTTATGCACTATCTTCCTATCGTGAAGCGCCTTAGTTCTCTCCTTGTATATCTTTGTGTTCTCATAGGCCAGGTGTCTTACCTCTTCCAACTCATTCAATTGAATCAACCACCTTTCAGCTGCAGTTTTGAGATTATAGTTAAGCTCTTTGACCGCCCATGCCGCCTTGTACTCTATCTCCACTGCTAAATGGCATACCTTACCATAAACAAGATAGAAAGGGGTTGTCCCTAATGGGGTCTTAAAGGCTATTCTATAAGCCCAAAGAGCATCATCTAACTTGGCTGACTAATCCTTCCGAGTCTTGCAGGTTGTGTTTTGTAGAATGCTCTTGAGTTCTCTGTTGGTGATCACCACTTGTCCGCTGGTTTGTGGGTGATAGGGGCTTGCAACTTTGTGTCTGACTCCATACTTCTTCAATAGGTTTGTAAAAACGCGGTTGATGAAGTGAGAGCCTCCATCACTGATCACAACTCCTGGCACTCCGAACCTTGGGAAGATGACGGACTTGAACATTTTTATGACCACACTAGAATCATTTGTTGGAGCGGCTATGGCCTTGATGGGGATTAAACTTTTCCCAATTTCTACCCCTAATTCTGCAAGTGCACAGATCGAGAGTAGTAACGGGTATCGAACACAAGGAGCGGATAAGTGCACTACGAGCTATGCGAGTCTAATCAAGCTAGGACAAATGAGGGGATTTCGGGTTTT
Source organism: Erythrophleum ivorense (assembly GCA_026724425.1). Lineage (NCBI taxonomy): Eukaryota > Viridiplantae > Streptophyta > Magnoliopsida > Fabales > Fabaceae > Erythrophleum > Erythrophleum ivorense. The sequence continues at coordinate 42,064 of JAIUCV010000068.1, read as the reverse complement.
AAGATGCTAATTAACTAAACTAAATGAAAGCAAAGTAAAACGGTGTAAGTTCAATATGAAAGAGACGCTAGGCAATAGGTAATTCGCAGAGATTCATAGATGATAAGTTTGATGATTGATTTCTATCTATGTAGGGATATGGGATGTAAGATCCGTCTAGAACACAAAACACGAAAATAAGTCTTTCCACTTCCGTGGCTCCGACTCCTATGATAACTTATTTGATGCGATCATGGACACGGATGGGATTGATGCTAAGGATGGGCAGCTTGAACCTGAGCTTGAACCAGAGGAGACCATTGCCATACCAACTGGCCCAATCACCCGTTCACAAACTATGGACTAAACCATTATGTTGGGAAGTTCCTTAGCCGTTTGAGTCGGCCATACGTTGAACCAACCACACTGGTTTGTTTAACGGCCCATCGACTTGGATAAAGAGACAAGTGAGGTTTGAGTGCTCTTTTTCCCTTGTCAAGTTTTGTCCCACTGGGTTTTCTTGACAAGGTTTTTAACGAGGCCCAAATCTCACTTCAAACCATCTCTTGACCCTTGTTCGATCGGCCCGACCCGTTTCACCATCTTATGCCGCGCCAAACATGTTTGAAAGGGGTCATTTATCGTGTGTATGTTTCATTTAATGTCTGTGTGTGTTTACGAGATGGGAGGAGCGTGTTCCTTCCCATCTCTTCATCTCCCTTCACCTTCTCTTTTTATATTCTCGCTACAACACTCTTGAATCTCATCAATCATTTTATTCTCAAACTCTCTCAAAGCTTTGTTCATCTCTTAGTGCGTCATATCTAAGAAAACCCTTTTAGATTGTTGTGTGTTATATCGATAATCTATAAGGTGGTGTTGGAAATCCTTTGCCATCGGATTTCTGTTATAAACCATTCGATCCATCGTTATCCCACCGTTCCATTCTCGCCATCGATCCATCAACCACCGGTTCATATCTTTTGTCGATCCATACCGCCGAACCATCATCCGCCGGATCTTTTCCCTTGTTCATCCTCCACCGATCCATCCTCCAACCATCCCGACCATCCCGTCGATTCATTTCTGCCGAACCATCCCTTACCGCCGAACTTTCGTCTCGCTTTTCACTCCATCCCGTTTCAACCTTGCTTCAAAGTGACGATCTATAACAAGGGTCATATTAAGTGGTATCAGAGCCACTTTGAAGCTAAGTGTTCTTTGCCTTTGCTGAAAAAAATCTTTTTTTTTCGATTTGTTTGTTCATTTGACCGTTCATCTTCCGCTCATCATAGATCCGAAATTTCTTTGCATATTTTTGAATTTTCCCTTGCATAATTTCATCGTTTCAAGCATCCCTTGCACCGATTTGCATCATTTAAATTATTTGCATAATTTAAAAAAAAAAAAAAAATATTATCATAATTATTTTTGAGCATTGTTGCATAGATCGATCGCATCCCGTGTGTTTACAAATTATTATAAATTATTTGCGTAATTTTTGAGCATTTTTACAATTATTTTCATACATCCTTGAACTATTGACTGCCGTGAGTTTGATTTTGTTTTTCAGGCACTATGGTGTCCGACAAAGAGGAAGAATCAAGCCGAGAGTCACAGTCATCCCTCAGTCCAGCCGTGATCGAGCATCTTCAGAAACTGATGGAAACGGCATACGAGAAGTGGGAAAAGCGGTTAGACATCCGACTGGGTAAACAAAAGGCCGACGTTGATCCCATCCATGTCTCGGATGAGGAACAACCTAAGGAGCAGTCTACAACCAAGAAACCACCGGTTGATATCCAGGCCAAAGAGTATTATAGCAGTGCCGGTCATTCCTCGCACGGCAGCCGCCGACGATACCGCAGAACAAGAGAGGAACCGGATCATTTGGTCAAGAATTTGGGAGGTTACAAACTTAAGATCCCTCCGTTCCATGGCCGAAGCAATCCCGATGAGTATATGGATTGGGAGAAGAAGTGTGAGTTTAACTTCAATCTGCACAACATCCTCAACGTGAACCGAGTTAAGTTGGCCGTGTCTGAGTTCAACGACTATGCCTTGAGATGGTGGGAGCAGATTACGACAGCCAGAGCTTATGGTGGAGCTTATGAGATTACCACATGGGAAGAAATGAAGAGAGTTATGCGGCAACGATTTGTCCCCGGTCATTACCAGAGAGAGCTACATGCTAAGCTTCGGAAGCTTATTCAGGGTACTAAGTCCGTGGATGAATATTACCAAGATATGGAAGTCATGAAACTCCGAGCCAATGTTGAGGAAAGTCAAGAAGCTAACATATCATCAAGTCTATGAATGGGGTGGACTCCATCTTTGTTATTGTTGATCGATTTTCTAAGATGTCTCATTTTGTTGCATGTAACAAAACTGATGATGCATCCCATATTGCTGCCTTGTTCTTTAGAGAAATCGTTAGGTTGAAGCTAAGTGATTCGCTTTCTATTTTACCATTTTATGTTGACTGTTCATCTTCTTATCATCGATCTAGTGCTTGTTGATTTACCGTTTAGATCCATTGTTATTCTTTTGCATCTCGTTCACCTTTGATGCATGTGTGTTCATTTGATTTACATATTGATCATTTTGAAAGTAGCTGTTCATCTTCCCTCACGGCTGTTCATCTCACTTGCGCAAACAAATTATCATCTCATTTGGTACCCATTCATTTTATCCGCATCTACTTGTGCATATACATTCGGAATCATTGCATAATTTTAAAACTATTATCATAATTTGTGTTGCCCATTTTCGTGTTGATCTATCGTTTCTTAAGGGTTACATAATTTTTAAAAATTGTTTGCATAATTTTTAAAAATTGTTACATCCTTCCGTTGAACTTTTGACTGCCGTAGCACTTGTTGGATTTTTCAGGAAACAGAATCATGTCGGAGAAGGAGGCAGAAGACTCGAGTCATGAGTCACCATCCACCATCAACCAAGCCTTGATCGACCAGATTAAAAAGATGATGACTGAGGAACTAGACCGAAGAGATCAAATCCGGGAAGGCAAGAAAAAGGAAGCTAAGAGTCCGATCCATGTCTCGGATCAAGACCATGACTTTCTTATGACATCAAGGAAGAAAGTAGTTGATGAGAAGGCTAAGGAGTATTATAGCAGCGGTCACTCTTCTCAAGCTAGCCGACGCCGGTCAAAGAAGTCCCAACCCGAACCCGACCGTATGTTGGAAAATTTGGGAGGCTATAAAATGAAGATTCCGCCGTTTCATGGGAAGAACGATCCCGATGTTTATCTTGACTGGGAGAGGAAGTGTGATTTCATGTTCAACCTTCACAACTTAGCCGACGTAAACCGTGTCAAGCTTGCTGTTACCGAGTTCTATGATTATGCCTTGAGTTGGTGGGAAAATATAGTTACCGAGAGAGCATGAGTCCTTGTGCCGTTCCTGTTTTGCTCGTGCCAAAGCAAGATGGGAGTTGGAGGATGTGCGTTGACTGTAGAGCCATTAATAACATCACTGTAAAGTATCGCCATCCTATCCCTAGATTAGACGATATGTTAGATGAGCTTCATGGGTCTTGCATATTTTCTAAGATAGATCTTAAGAGTGGCTATCACCAAATTAGAATGAAGGAAGGTGATGAGTGGAAAACGGCATTCAAAACTAAACATGGTCTTTATGAGTGGCTTGTTATGCCATTTGGATTGACGAATGCACCTAGTACCTTTATGCGTCTAATGAATCATGTTCTTAGGTCCTTCATAGGTCATTTTGTGGTAGTTTACTTTGATGACATATTGATCTATAGTAAAAACCATGAAGAGCATCTAGATCATCTCGCATCGGTTATGAAAGTTCTTAGGAAGGAAAAGCTGTTTGCCAACTTTAAGAAATGCACCTTTTGTACGGATAACGTGGTTTTTCTAGGCTTTGTGGTTAGCGCAGATGGCGTACAGGTGGATGAAGAGAAGGTGGCAGCTATACGAGATTGGCCAACCCCTAAGACCGTAGGAGAAGTCCGGAGCTTCCATGGACTGGCTGGGTTTTATCGGCGGTTTGTGAGAGACTTCGGCACTATAGCCTCACCCATAACCGAGATAATCAAAAAGGACGTTGGATTCAAGTGGGATAAGGCGCAGGAAGAGGCTTTTCAGACCCTCAAAGATCGACTAACTAATACACCTGTTCTTATCTTACCTAATTTTCTAAAAACTTTTGAAATTGAGTGTGATGCCTCAGGGATTGGGATTGGAGCTGTTCTTATGCAGGATAAGAAACCAATTGCCTACTTTAGTGAGAAACTTGGAGGGGCCACTCTCAATTATCCAACCTACGACAAGGAGCTTTATGCCTTGGTCCGAGCTTTGCAAACTTGGCAACATTACCTCTGGCCGAAAGAATTTGTCATTCATACCGATCATGAGTCACTCAAACATTTCAAGGGTCAGCAGAAGCTAAACAAACGCCATGCTCGATGGGCTGAGTTTATAGAAACTTTTCCTTACGTCATTAAGTACAAGAAAGGTAAGGACAATGTTGTTGCCGACGCATTGTCAAGGAGGGAAGCACACGGAGGAGGACTGATGGGACATTTCGGAGTAGCCAAGACTATTCAGATTATGCGTGACCATTTCCATTGGCCACAAATGCTTCGGGACGTTGAAAGAATTTGTGCTAGATGCACTACATGTAAGTCGGCTAAATCAAAAGTCCAGCCGCACGGTTTGTATACTCCTCTCCCTATCCCATCGCATCCTTGGGTTGATATTTCTATGGATTTTGTTCTTGGATTGCCTAGAACTAGGAATGGGAAGGACTCCATCTTTGTTATTGTTGATCGATTTTCTAAGATGTCTCATTTTGTTGCATGTAACAAAACTGATGATGCATCCCATATTGCTGCCTTGTTCTTTAGAGAAATCGTTAGGTTGCATGGTATGCCGCGTACTATTGTTTCTGATCGTGATACAAAGTTCCTTAGTTATTTTTGGAAAACCTTGTGGTCTAAATTAGGCACTAAGCTGATTTTTTCTACTACTTGCCATCCACAAACTGACGGACAAACTGAGATTGTTAATCGAACTTTAGGAACCTTGTTGCGTGCTTTACTTAAAAAGAACCTTAAGGCTTGGGATGAATGTTTGCCGCATATTGAATTTGCATACAATCATTCGGTTCATTCAGCATCTAAGTTTTCACCATTTGAGATTGTGTATGGATTTAAACCTTTGTCACCTTTAGATTTAATGCCACTTCCTTTAAGTGAAAGGTTGAGCACAGATGGTAAACGAAAGGCAGAAATGGTGAAGAAGATACACGAGCAGGCCAGGAGAAATATAGAAGAAAAGACCAAGCAATATGCTCGGAAGGCAAACAAAGGAAGGCGTGAAATGATCTTTGAGGCCGGAGATCAAGTTTGGATTCATTTACGCAAGGAACGATTCCCGGCCGAACGCAAATCCAAACTTATGCCGAGGGTTGATGGTCCTTTTACAGTCATTCAGCGCATCAACAACAACTCCTATACTCAAGTTATTTCCAGGAAAGTTGAGATCTAGATGTTTTTTACCCTTTCGCATAAAGGAAGTGAAACCGTATGGAGCGGTAGTGCTTTGGGATGTCAATGGTGAACACTTCACGGTGAATGGCCAGCAGGCCGATCCAATCCGGGATCACATCAGGTGGTATCAGAGCACCTTGTTGTTAAGAATTTCTGTTTCTGCGATTTTGTGACTGTTCATCTTCTTGAGCTTACAAATCGTAGATCCATTTATGTCATTCATTTGTTGTTGTGCTATCAATCGTTTCCTTGTCTCCATTGCTATTTCGTTCACTTTTGATGCATGTCTGTTCATCCAAGTCTCATTCCGATCATATTAGAAAGGCTGTTCATCTCCTAATCATACATATCATTAATCCTTGCATTAGAATTTTGTTGCATAATTTCCCTAATCATTTTCGTGTCATCCGTTTGATCGTTTGCATTCCGAACTATCATTTTGAATTTTCTCATAATTTTAGAATAATTATCATTCATCATTTGGTTCAGTCTTGCATTGATCCGTTATCACTAAGTGTTTGCATATTTTTTAAAAAAATTATTTGCATAATTTTCAGAATTATTTTGCAATTTTCTTTGAGCCTTTGATTGCCGTGGAGTGTATTTTGATTTTCAGGAACCATGGCGACCGGAAGAGACAAGGACGAAACGTCAAGCCACGAGTCACCATCAAGTCTCAACGAGGCCATGCTCGAACAAATCAAAAGATGATGATCGAAGAGCTTGACCGAAGGGAGCAAATTCGGGAAGGCAAACAAAAAGCCACAAAGAATCCGATCGATATCTCGGAAGGAGAGAAACACGATCCCATGACGCCTAAAAAGCCAACCGACGAGCAAGCTAACATCTATTACGGAAGTGGACATTCATCTCAAGCCAGCCGACGCCGAACTAGGAGACCTCGGGATGAGCCCGACCGAATGGTGGAAAATCTTGGCGGCTACAAAATGAGAATTCCGCCGTTTCATGGCCGGAACAGTCCGGATGAGTACATGGACTGGGAGAAGAAATGCGAGTTCAACTTTAACTTGCATAACATTCTCAACATCAACCGGGTCAAGCTCGCCGTGTCTGAGTTTAATGATTATGCTTTGAGATGGTGGGAACAAATTGTAACGGCACGTGAGGTTGGAGGAGCGTATGAGATCACTACTTGGGAAGAGATGAAGAGGGTCATGAGACAGCGATTCGTCCCAATTCATTACCAACGTGAGCTACATTCCAAGCTCCGGAAACTTATTCAGGGAACCAAAACTGTTGAGGAATACTTCCAGGAGATGGAGGTTATGTTGCTTCGGGCTAATGTGATTGAAGATAGAGAAGCCACTATGTCGCGTTTCCTTGGAGGCTTGAATCGTGAGATACAAGACATCGTTGAGATGCAGAATTGTGTGGGATTGGAAGCGATGCTACACAAAGCGGTACTAGCCGAGCAACAACTGAAGAGAAGATCATCCACTCGGTCCAACATTGATCAGCGCCGACTACCCTTTAACCGGGACTCTAAACCTTTCTCGCCAAAACCGGATACTAAGCCTTTTGATGCTAATCACGACAAGAGCCGGACAGAGAGGACTCCACCCACCCGGACCCGTGATCTCAAATGTTTTAGATGTCAAGGGTATGGACATTATGCCACTGACTGCCGGAATAAGAAGGTTATGATCATCCGTGAAAATGGAGAGGTTAAGTCCGAGGAGGAACCTGAGCCAGGAAAGGAACATGAGCCAGAAGAGTTTGTCGCACCGGTCCCTGGAAGGCTCTTGGTTGCTCGACGTATTTTGAGCACTCAGCTCCGGACAGAACAGGATGAACAAAGAGAGAACCTGTTTCACTCTCGCTGTTTGGTACAAGAAAAAGTTTGCAGCCTAATAATCGATGGGGGAAGCTGTACTAATGTTGCAAGTGAGGCCATGGTCGAGAAGTTGGGTCTCCGGACTAAGAAGCATCCCAAGCCTTATCAATTGCAATGGCTGAATGAAACAGGTGAGATGAGTGTCAAGAAGCAAGTGGTTGTTCCTTTGTCTATCGGTCACTACAAGGATGAGATCCTTTGCGATGTTCTGCCCATGGACGCAGGTCACATCATTTTAGGGAGGCCTTGGCAGTCTGATAGACGAGTCATGCATGATGGCTTCACTAACCGGTATACTCTGCTCCATGAAGGCCGGAAAACCACACTAATTCCTTTGAGCCCGCAGGAAGTGTATGAGGATCAACTCCAGCTCGCTGGGAAGGAAGTCCAGCCAGCCAAACCCAAGAATTTCCTAGCCAAACAAAAACAGGTTAAAGGTTCCATGAATTCTAATAAACCTTTTCTTTTGTTTGTATTTAAGGATAAGCTGATTGGTTTAACTAACCATGCACCGGAGATTCCGAGTAAACTAGCTAAGCTTTTGCATGATTTTAGTGATGTTTTTCCAGAGGAAAGTCCACCAGGATTGCCTCCTGTTCGAGGCATTGAGCACCAAATCGACTTTGTTCCTGGATCCGCTTTACCAAACCGACCAGCCTATCAAACTACTCCGGTCTAGACTAAAGAGCTTCAGCGACAGGTGGACGAACTCATGGAAAAAGGGCATATTAGAGAAAGCATGAGCCCATGTGCTGTTCCTGTTCTTTTCGTGCCAAAGAAGGATGCAAGTTGGAGGATGTGTGTTGATTGCCGAGCCATCAATAACATCACTGTAAAGTATCGACATCCTATCCCTAGACTCGATGACATCAATAACTTCGGAGACTCATTCAGGGAACCAGAACCGTTGAGGAATACTTCCAGGAGATGGAAGTTATGTTACTTCGGGCTAACGTGGTTGAAGATAGAGAAGCCACTATGTCGCGTTTTCTTGGAGGTTTGAACCGTGAGATACAAGATATCGTTGAAATGCAGAATTGTGTGGGTTTAGAAGCAATGCTACACAAAGCGGTGCTAGCCGAGCAACAGTTAAAAAGAAAATCATCCACTCGGTCCAATACTGATCAGCGCCGACCGTCCTTTAACCGAGACTCTAAACCTTTCTCGCCAAAGCCGGAGAGTAAGCCTTTAGACGCTAATCAAGACAAGAGCCGGTCAGAAAGGAATCCGCCCATCTGGACCCGAGAGCTCAAATGTTTCAGATGTCAAGGATATGGACATTACGCCACTGATTGCCGTAACAAGAAAGTAATGATCATAAGGGATAACGGTGAGATTGAATCCGAAGAAGAACCCGAACCAGAGAAAGAGACCGAACTAGATGAATATGAGGCTACTCCAGTCACGGGGAGACTTCCGGTAGCTCGACGTATTTTAAGCACTCAAGTCATAACCGAGAAGGATGAGCAACGTGAAAATCTATTCCATTCTCGCTGTCTTGGTCAAGACAAGGTCTGTAGCCTAATTATTGATGGAGGGAGTTGCACCAATGTTGCGAGTGAGACTATGGTGGAGAAGTTAGGTCTGCCAACCACAAAGCATCCCAAACCTTACCAGTTACAGTGGCTGAACGAAACAGGAGAAATGGCTGTTAAGAATCAAGTGGTTGTTCCTTTATCCATCAGCAACTACAAGGACGAAGTCCTTTGCGATATTCTACCCATGGACACCGGTCATATTATCTTGGGAAGGCCTTGTGATATGATCATGGATGAGGTTGCCATAGACTTGTACCAGGGAGGAGATGGAGAACTTGAAGCAGAGGAGTCTATGCCCATTCCAACCGGCCCAACGACGCGTTCCCAGACTAAGGCATTCAACCATGGAGTTGGTCGGATGCTTAGCCGTTTGAGTCGGCAAGTCCCTGAGGTTAAGCATTCCACACTGGTCTGCTTAACGGCCCAATGATATTGATAATGAGATAAACGGGAAATGGTGTGCTCTTTTTCCCTTGTCAAGTTTTGTCTCACTGGGTTTTCTTGACAGGGTTTTTAACGAGGCCCATCTTACGTTTCAAATCGTCTTGTTATCTCTATTGTTTGGGTCCGGCCCAGTTCGGTTGTATTGTCGTCCTGGCCCGTTTTATTTGAATCACTTGCGCTTTGCTTTATTCCGTTTGACTAGCATTTATGTTTTGCTTGCATTTTCGAGATGGCTGGAGCTTGTTCTGAGCCATCTCTTCGCCTTCCCTTTATTAGGCTTGGCGAGAACACTCTTTCATTTTAACAAACTTTTTTTATCAAAAAAACTCTCTCTTGAAAGCTTTGTTCATCTCTTAGTGTGTTGCATTTTAGATTGTTGTGTGTCATATCGATAATCCTTACCATCGGATTTCTGTTATAAACCACTCGATCCATCATCATTCCGTCGTTCCAATCTCGCCAACCATTCATCTTCCGCCGACTTCTGGTTGCCAGGAGACTTTTGAGTACTCAGATCCGAACAGAGAAAGAAGAACAGAGGGAGAATCTTTTCCACTCTCGTTGCCTTGTCAAGGAAAAAGTTTGCAGCCTGATCATAGATGGGGGCAGTTGCACCAACGTTGCTAGTGAGACTATGGTTGAGAAGTTGGGACTTGAAACCAGGAAGCATCCTAAACCCTACCAGCTGCAGTGGATCAACGAGACTGGAGACATGAGCGTAAAGGAACAAGTGGTTGTGCCACTTTCGATTGGAGATTACGAGGATGAGGTCATATGTGATGTTTTACCCATGGACGCAGGACACATCATATTGGGTCGACCTTGGCAGTCAGATAGACGTGTGCTACATGATGGTTTTACCAACAAGTATACCTTTATGCATAAAGGCCGTAAGACCACTCTTACTCCTCTGACGCCACAGGAAGTGTATGAAGACCAAGTCCAGTTGATTGGTCAAAGGACTAAGTCTCGGCCAGAGAAAGATCCAGTCAAGCCGATCAAGCCATCCAACTATCTGATCAAATCTAAACAGGTTAAAGGTTCTAACTCTTCTGATAAACCCTTTCTTCTGTTTATTTTCAAGGAAACACTTAATCTTTTTGCTAACAATGCACCGGATATTCCGAGTGAGATGACTAAGCTTTTGCAGGAATTTAGGGATGTGTTTCCAGATGATTGTCCACAGGGATTGCCACCCATTCGCGGCATTGAGCATCATATAGATTTTGTCCCTTGATCGTCTCTACCAAACCGAGCAGCATACAGAACCAATCCCGTCGAGTCAAAGGAACTACAGCGCCAGATTGATGAGCTTATGGACAAAGGACACATTCGGGAAAGCATGAGTCCTTGTGCTGTTCCAGTCCTTCTTGTGCCAAAGAAAGACGGTAGCTGGCGCATGTGTGTTGATTGCCGCGCCATCAACAATATCACTGTAAAGTATCGCCACCCCATTCCTAGGCTTGATGATATGTTAGACGAATTGCATGGTTCTTGCATTTTCTCTAAGATAGATTTGAAAAGTGGATATCACCAGATTAGGATGAAGGAGGGTGACGAATGGAAAACTGCATTTAAGACTAAGCATGGGCTATATGAATGGCTTGTTATGCCATTTGGATTAACTAATGCACCTAGTACATTCATGCGATTGATGAATCATGTTCTTAGATCATTTATTGGGCGTTTTGTTGTTGTCTATTTCGACGATATTTTGATCTATAGTAAGAACATGACCGAGCATATAGAACACCTCACTTCTGTTTTGCATGTTCTTAGAAAGGAGAAATTATTTGCAAATATCAAGAAGTGCACCTTTGGAACCGATAATGTTGTGTTTCTAGGTTTTGTTGTGAGTGCAGATGGTGTTCAGGTGGATGAGGAGAAGGTCGCAGCCATCCGAGATTGGCCCAGCCCAACAACCGTCGGAGAAGTCAGGAGTTTCCATGGCCTCGCCGGATTCTATAGGCGATTTGTCCGTGACTTCAGCACTTTAGCAGCGCCACTAACCGAAGTCATCAAGAAAGAAGTTGGGTTCAAGTGGGAGAAGGCTCAAGAGGATGCGTTCCAAGCGCTCAAAGATCGCCTTACTAACGCTCCTGTTCTTGTTTTGCCTAACTTTCTAAAGACTTTTGAAATTGAATGTGATGCTTCAGGTGTTGGCATAGGAGCTGTTTTGATGCAGGATAAGAAGCCGATTGCTTTCTTTAGCGAGAAACTTGGTGGTGCCACTCTCAATTACCCCACATACGACAAACATACGACAAGGAGTTGTACGCCTTAGTCCGTGCCTTGGCCTAGGTTTCATGTTTCGAAACACTTAGAAATTAGATTTGGTGATTGTTATGAATTTGATTCATGTTCTTATGCGAATTTGGATTTTGGACTTTGAACTTTGTTTTTTTATCAGGTTTTCAGTTATTTTGCATATGTTTCGGTTATTTTGCAGGTTTTTGGGTAATGATCGGGTATTCGGTTCAAGAAAACCGATAAAAACCGACCCACAAACCCGACAGGAGCCGAGCCGAAACCGAGAATACATGACTTCTACAATTCTTCTAATTAAGTTAACAGAGCACAACTATTACAAGACTATAAGTAGAAACATAACTAGAAATGAATATTTATTTATAGTCGTCTAATTACACAAGATTGAAACCTTTATAATTTCTATCAAAAGTCTGAAGTATAAGTATAAGTATGTATCTGAGGCCATAGGTAATAATCAAGTTGTAATTGCCAAAGTTAGTTATCTTTTTACTCTACTCATTTTTGTGGATAATGATTTATGATTGTTAATCCTCTATGCAATTGGTGAGGAAATTGATTTCTAATTGCAACATTTAATGAAGCAGAAGCATGCCTATGTTTTCGCTTTGGATGGATCACTTAATACATGGGTTGACATATCTAAGCACAAAACCGTTACATCCACCACTTCTAGTGTTTTTAATTCATTTTTTCTCAATGCCACTCCTAAGAAAATCATTTTTTCTTTTCCCTTTTTTTTGGTTTGTAGTAGTACAAATTGGCATTTATACGAATCTTAACAATATCTATGCATATAAATAAATTTTTCCTGTCAACGAGCATTAACCACTCTACAGTAAAACCTCTATAAAGTAATATTGTTGGGACTTTGAAATTGTATTATCTTATACAGTTATTAATTTATGGATAAAGTAATAATTATTATTTTATAAAGTAATAAATTATTAATTTATGGATAAAGTAATAATTATTATTTTATAAAGTAATAAATTATTAATTTATAGATATATTTTTCGATTTGAATTCTTAATATTCATAAAAAAGCAATAAAATTTGATTTTAAACACTGTATAATTTGTTCATAATATGTTGAGGTGTATCAATAAATTTGGAAGTTTTAATCAAAATTTGAAACAACAATTGAGTCATGTTTTGATTAATTACCTTATATACTTAATTATATATGTCTACATTTATATAATTATTAATTTACCTTATTATTGGGATCATATATTTACATAAGATTTTCAAAAATATTATTATCTTATTGAGTTTTGCTAATTTTTACACCGGCCCGACTAGGGACCGGCAAAAAATATTATTTTATAGTGATTATTTATTATGGAGTATTATTTTATGTTGTATATAAAACAGAAGTTAAATGCACGTGAAGGATTAATTGTTTAAACTTTACAGAAGTATTTACGTAAAGGATTAATTGTTTAAACTTTACAGAAGTATTTACGTAAAGGATTAATTGTTTAAAACATATCATGGTATGTAAAATATTACGTAAGGTTTTGTAGTTGTATTAGCTAAATGTAATGATTTTAATTTAACGACCAAAAAACTTAAGGAAAGAAACAAAAGTCTGATTGGGGAAAAACATGATTATAAAACTGTAAAATAGCCTACAGTGTATGTATGCATCAATCAAAATTGCAGTCATGTACAAATATAGTGTACGCATTAACCAATAATGCGTATATTTGTGCCATTGTCACGGCATCAGGTAGTGTAACTTACCTGTCTACTTTATAATTATTGTTAGTGATTCTGCTGGAGAAGCTCATGTATGTCTGTCTATCAAGAACTTTGCCTTAGTACAGGAGAAGTTCATGTTATGTATGTCTTCCTATCAAGAACTACGCAATTTTGCCCATGATCACCCTTGGTTTTCAAGGCTTTCTGGCAAAAAAAACATAACAGAAATTATGTTATGTAAGAGACAATGAAAGCATACATTAAGGTTTGTTTATCGTTTCTGAATGAAGAAACAGAGTAGATTCCTAAACCCCAGAAATGAATAATGAAACCAATCTATAACCTTTCCCCCAATATAGAATTCAAACTTTAGCATCACATCAAACCAATCTCATATAGAACAATACATAGATAAGTAAGATAAGTAGAACCTGGTTCAAGGGAAAAACATAATTGATTTAGTATTTTTAAGCTCTTATAGATTTATTAACAATATATAATGATATAAACATTATCCTTTCTTTGAACGGTCCCTTAGATATGCCTTCTCCTCAAACGTGGAATACAGAAAATGATTTATGCTTCTTCGATATATGGTTTTTACAGACTAATTTCAACTATAGAATTAAAAGGTCATAATAAGGCCACTCTGTTTTCTATTTTTGCTCTGACATAGAACTGAATCCCATTGCTAACTGTTTGACATAGAACTAAGACTCCAGTTGTAACACACGCAATAAGAATCTAGCAAAAAAAAACTACAGAACTTAACTCAGTAAATATGTATTACGTATTTGAGTATGCAGGCTTGGCCTATCAACATAATAATCAAAAGGAAGAAAAGGATTGCTTCTAAAAATATATACATTGACAAAAGAATATTTCTACGTTTGGAAGACATCAGCTAAGGAGTGTTTCATACACACAAAAATCAGAGAGAATAGACTGTAGGAAAAATTTTAATGGAGTAAGTACAAATCCCACATCACGAAGAGAATTTGCCGACATACTTTCTGCTCCATAAAACCTAAATCTTTGTTAACGTTTAAAACCTAATACTGATCTGATTCAATCAAAGTTAAATCTGTTTTCTCTTTTCGGTATGACACAGAACTAAGCTCCATTGCTATCTCATTAGATATCTGACGTTTGTTATAAAACCAGTACAAAAACATTGACATAGAGAAATACCTTTGTGCAGTGAACGACAGTGCAGGCTTCAATCATCAATA